>CM029495.1:18762079-19413416 GCA_017140595.1 Eucalyptus curtisii
GGACCAGGCCAAGACAAAGATGCAAGCAATTCCGGCTCTTACAATAGCCCATTGCAGCCGAGAGACGAATAAAACAGCAAATTGGCTTGCAAAAGCCCATGAAGTGTCTTCTTAGTAATTGCGTAACTAACCCCCTATGCATTTTTAGATTTGTTATGTGCTTATGCTTTTGATGTATTTACAAAGAACTCGGTTAAGTAATGCATCTCATCCGTATTTTCGATCAAAAAAAGAATTCTATCCGATTCGATTCAAGGCAACCCGCCAGATAGGATCTCAGCGTGCCAAGTCAGCAGATCGGCTCTATTATCTATAAACTTGATCGCACTAAACTTTAAAATGTTCAAATTATATATTTTTAAAACATTTAGAATTCGATTGCAGGTGTAATTTTCCATAATAAAATAAAACTCATGTCGCAGGAACGATCCAACGAAATTAACCGTCTGATCTAGCGGTTGGTCCCCGCCCGGTGTCTCTCTGGCGCTGCCGTTGTCCCCGCTGGCGCTTCCCCTTCCTCAACCGAACCGAACTCAGCGTCCCTGCTCGGGATCAGCGAAACCCACCCGCTTGTCCAACGGCGGCCCTCTGCGGCTAGGAGGATTCGCATGCTTGCTCTGTCCGGCCCCGGCAAGGTCGACGACGATGAGTGGCGGCAACGAGTTCCAGTTCTTCCTGTCGCGTGACATCAACCTCTCCGTTACCTTCCGGGTCAAGAACTTGGAAGGCGCTCTGCCTCCTAAGCGTTCGCCAAACCCAGGTAACCCTTTTCGAGTTTTGGCCAGTAGAAGAACAAGAGGAGGAAAAAATTCGAGAAATGGGGTGAATTGTAGGTGGGTGAACTGCTTGATGGTGCAAGGAGAGGTCTGTCGTGGTGTGTTTTCAGGGAAAGGCAGGATCTTGGTAGGTATTGTGCTGAGTTGTTTCCCTTTCTCGTTCTATAAATGGAGACGTGTGCTTCTTGCTGTTGGTTAATGGTTAAGCGGGCCGAGAATCTTTAGATTCTGCTGTGGCTTTTGTGCTTTCAGCTGTTATATACCGTTTGCATTGTATTCCTTCTGCAGAGATAATCATGCCGTGGGGGAGAGAAAGGCAGAGCTCTACGTTGAGTGCTCTCTGTACATTGACGGTGCCCCATTTGGTCTTCCTACTAGAACGAGGTGCCCACCAAATTTAATCCGGCCCTCATGCGCCGATTATTTTTCCCGTGCATGATCCTTTTGTTATCTGCCGTGCTAAGTACTACTTCCCAGTGACATTTTCTTCTATTATATCTTGGTTCACTATTTGTAGAGACAATTGAAAAAGGTTTTTTGCTTTAAGGAAACATGATGGACGACGATGAGATATCTGGGTAAACTTATATTATGTGACATAGTTCTGGGGAAGGACGTTGCTGATTTGTAATACAATGGATCTCTTTTGTGGTTTCACGCCGAAGTGGCTGTTTAGAGGAGCGAGAGAGATGAGTGTGAGTGAATCTGGTACCATCAGCGTGGCCTATGTTGATGGTTGGGAATGTGGGATGTAATCGTATCGATCGTTTTAGGGCGTTAATTGATGTTGCATGTTTTTCTAGCACAATTTGTCACGCCCCGAACCCCAGGCACGCAAACAACCCGTCATGGTCATGCAAATGCGACATCCGGGTAGTGTCGCCGACCCCATTCATTTTATATGTGCATGCGGAACGTGTTATAAAACCCCGACAAAAACTCACGGGATAGGAAAGCGGGAAACCAACTCATTCATAAACAAACATACTTTCATAGATATTCACGTCAGAGATTACATGCATGAAAAATGAGTCGGAGTTTATATGCATAACAAAAAGGGTTAGCCTACAAAAAGGGATCGATCCACCAAAAAGAAGGAACAGTCCTATGACTATTAGTCTGGCTCGTTCGTTGATCCCACTTTTGACTGCACAACCTCCAGAGACGACGGGTCATCCACCCCGCCATCGGGAGCGTCAGCTACACCCTCACCTAGAATGGCTTCCATCACAGTAGGTGGAATATCAAAGCTATCAAGAGGACCAATCTTGAAACCATTGGGCCTAAAGCGACACCACGCCCTATATCTATGAGGCACCCTAACACGCTTGGCCTCCTGGATCTAGACCATGGACCTAATCAGCTCATAGATCCAATGACTATCAGGATTGGGAAAGCTATACACTTGCTCCATAATCTGCACTGGGATACCATATCCACCATCTACGGTCCTGTAATTTTGGCCCACAACAGGGTGAGACATTGTCCTAGCAAGTTCACCCCCTAAACCCCTATTAGAAAGAAAATACACTCGAGGATGGCCTAGCCACACCAACACAAACAATGAGACTTACCTTTGGCTCAATTCCTTTCTGTAGGTTAGCATAGTTCATATTACTCAAGCATATACAGCAATAAAATTCAAACAATTCAATTACTCATATCAACTCAGCGATCAATCGACTCAGTCGATTACATGTCATCGAGATCATCACACGATCATTCGGCTATTCATTCTCGACCCTCAAACACGGCCCTACAGGCAAGTCTAAAATTTAGTGGTGATCACGGCCCCACTCGACAAATTAGATTTAGTGGCATCACGGCCCCACTCAGCAAATTTATAGTTAGTGGAATCACAGCCCCACTCAGCACGACCTTTAATAGGTGATAGATCACGGCCCGATGGGCACGACCGATTTCAAATTCGGTGGTAAATCTCGGCCCTATTGACACGGCCAAGCATCAGCGATTTTCTAAGTCCACTCACAACCTTTCATGGTCATCTTCCCATAAAATACTGACATTCTCAAATTTTGGGATAATTCTCTCATAACCACTAATTCACTCAATTCTCATAAACCGGCACTCAAATAAATAAACATAAAGCGCTATTGCAATCGGCATGAAATTCGACAAATTAAGGTCTCAAAAAAATTTTCGGAATTGATTAAATAATTAATTTTATTTCGAAAATTAATTAAATAATAATATTTTAATAATTTAGAATAATAATATATTATTAAATAATTTCGAAATATTTATTAAATCAAAAATAATTCTTTTAAGTCAAATCAAGACTTATATTAATATAAACATCCACTTAACCCTAATTAATCATACTTTAAACTAACCACACCCCTTAATCTAATCCACAATTAATTAAACTAATCTAACAACCTAAGCTTACTTAGCCTAAATTAAGAACACCCTAAGCATCATTAACCCTCTAATCAAGGTTTAGGAGGCTAAACTCACCGGAATCGCTTTCCAATGAGTCCCCGGCGAAGACAACGGCGAGGTGGTCGGAAAACCTCCTCGGGCGACGCCAAAAGAGGACCGGAAGGCACCCAAAACGGGCCTGGAAGATCCGGCTAGGGCTGGAACTCGCTGCGATCTTGCTAGACAAAGCTGTGTCGGTTGCTTGGAAACGGCAATGGGGGAGCGGTGAAGGCAACAAGCGGTCAAGCGGGTTGGCGGTGGCTCCAACGGCCTTGGGCGGACGAGCGACGACGGACGAGGCTCCTGGATGGTGAGATAGAGGCGGAACGGCAGGAACTCGCGGCTGGGACGACTCGCGCGAACGAGCGCGCTATGGCGAGCAACGGCGACCTTGGCTGTTCCGGGGACTGAACGGTCGCGAGCTAGCTTCGACAGCAATTGACAAGGCCGGACGACGGCACGGACGAGTAGACGATGGAGGACGACGGCCGGGACGCCGCTACGCGGAGGAGAGATGACGGCTAGAGGCTCGGGCAGAGGCGGCGTGCTGACCGGTGAGCAGGCACGCGGGCGACGCGCGCGAATGGTGGCGATGGCGACGACACCGGCGACGAACGGGCGAGTGGCGAAGGGGGCATCAAGCTGCTGGTCTGGTCGCACTTCCTCTCTCTCTCCTCCTTTCAAACTCCAAGAAGCAATGAAGAAGATGATGGAGATTGGTGGAAGTGATGTCCCACTTTTTTTAGAGCCAATATCCACCATCTACTTGTCAAGATCTTAGACAATTTGGCCCCAACCACCATGACATCACATGAGGTCATCTTTCACTATCTCAAATCCTCCACAACATCTTCTAATAGGTCCAATTTCATCCTCCACCGTGGGATAAAAATCTTGTACATTAATTTCTTCAATTCCATTCAATTCTCTTCCAATTGAGTCCAGTTGAAGTCCATAAATTAATCCAATGTTCCTAATAATATTTGTGACACAAAGCAAGACTTCCAATTTCGAATTCGAGTCTCATTTTCACGGTTAATTTCACTCTGACACGATACTAGCTCGTCCTAACCTACCTGGTAGCTTTTAGAATTTTTCATGCATTTGACCTGTGGTTGATCATTTTCAAGCCACAATGTACATCTTTGACACATTGGCGACTCTCGGTTGTCGTGGTATTCTCAAGGTTTCAAATACGAACACAAGGTACCCAAAGACAGAAAAGCCAGTCTAGTGCCGATCGACAAGAATTGTGCAATCTGGTGGAATCACCCACACTCGATCACATGCCTCTGTCGAGTCGACCTATCTCCGGTTTCTAATCGATTTTTAATTGTGCCGTAATGACCTTTACAGATTAGCTCGTTCGAAAGGTCACTTCCTAATCAAATTCTCGAGTCTTATGCATTAGAATCTCTTAACATCTTCACCTGATAAACTAGTTTTCACATGAGTGGTCGACTCAAGGAAAAGAACTATATGCGTGCCAACGAAATGTCCGTCTCAATTTATTGAAAACAGAATTGGAAAATTGGGATGTCACACAATCTGTCTGTTGCATAAGGTAGCCTTGTAAAGAGACAGACTCCAATCTTTCATGCGTGAGTGGCAATGAAAAGTTTAAATGTAACCCTGGAAATAGTTTTGACTTGTATGCTTGGCCTCAATAGTCATAATTGTAAACCCTACAGTCGGTGGTGTTTAAATCCATTAGCAGTTTCTGTCTTTTCTTTTTATCTGTTGGAAGCTCTGTGTTAAAATTAGTCCATTGGAATAATTATTTCGTATTACTATTAACTGAATGATACGTTTATCTAGAGCTTAATTTGGCACTTTCTGGTTCATGTTTCTTAGAAAGTATGGGAGTCTGTTGCTTTCGAGGTTGCTTAAATCAAAGGCCAGAGACGGTAGGAATTTCAAAAATAGTTCGTTTTGGGCATATCTTTTAGATGATGCTTATCGATTTTTTAGATTCTATCCTAGGAGATGGAAGATGGTCAAAATAACAGTCCTATGTCAATGGCCATCAATGGACGAAATATTGAAACAAAAAAATCTCACGGTCTTTATTGACAGCTAGTTGCTATGAGAAGATTTTGTTCTTTTTGTCTTCATTTTTCAGAAGACAAAGTCACGCAATTGGTTTTGCTTTCGTTATCTGTTATTTATATACTGAACTCTGTTCATGGTTGGGCAATAAACATGCTGACAATATAAACTGTGGTAGATGTTCAATTTAGTTTTTACTTATATTATGGATGAATAATTGCCTTCTGTTACAGGTAGATGTCGGGGGTCCAGCATGGTGGTCCCCCGACAGTGATCGACTGAATATAACTCTTTTTATTCTGTCAATAAGAGTATATGACATGGGTAGTTGAAGATTTAGATTCTGTTCAACGTCAATCCAAATCTTAGCTACTCATGTCAATGCCAGGTTGGAATCTGCAGGGCCACCATATTTTTTGAATGAACTCATCACTCTGAGTACTAAATATTGAGACTTAACTGCTCACTCACAACTTGCTTTAACAGCGAGTCTGGAATGTTTCTTCACTTGTGTATTGTAGATATATCTTAGCTGACTTTGTATCCATACCGAAATGCTCCGCTTTCTTGAAGTACACCTCTCATCTCATACATTTGTTTCTCTTCTTTATTATTTGTTGGGCATACTCTGATCTTAACATGGCATTGCTACATTTAATCCTGATTATCCTTTGACAAAGTTGATCCATAGTGAAAGGCTGTTTGCTCAGAGCTAATACTTGGACCATATGTTCCTTACTGTATTCTTCATCATCCCACATTACATTGAAATTACCTAAGCATGTCTTTTCATGAATACTTAGCTTCTGTTGAGAGGCATGGTCAGTGAACTTTAGCTGGTTCTTGATATCGTTACTAAGGTAATATCTCCACATTTGTCTCCTAAGTGATGAGGCAATGGTTTCATCTGCAGATGCAAATGGTTCGTAAACTTTTATCCCCCAAATGTGGTTCAGAAAGAATTTGATGCTTGCACCCTTGGTGTTAATCTATGGTATCAAATTGAATTGTACATCTAATTGAGAGCAAAACATTCTTGTTTTGACATAAAATTTTTAGGTCTGGGATGTTTCTTGTGGAAAAGAGGAGGGGTTGATTGGTGGGGCTACGATTCTTCTATTTAGCAGCAAAAAGCAGCTCAAAACTGGGAAAGCAGAAGCTTAGACTTTGGCAAGGAAAGGAAGCTGATGGCTCATTTCCAACAAATACTCCTGGAAAGGTTCTGCTTGTTACATGTTATGCTGGTGATTACAACTTTCAGATTGGGCACGAAAGCAATGATGATTTTGGGTACTTGCAATATGTTTTTAGGTCCCTAACCATGATATGAGCAAATGAAAATTAAGTATGTTGCTGGTGTATGTCTTCTATTCCTGGGTTAACACATGCTTTGTTGACAAATGATAATTTGAAGTGGAATTTTGTTTCATTTTCCACAGTTTGTTATCTTGTTCGTCACAGAAAACTTCATGCTTACCTGTAATGTCAGTTAGTGCTGGTTTTCCTCATCTTGTCTAAAGCTCCTTCTCCTGGCCAACAGTAGGAAATCCAAGAGACATGCCATATGCTTAATATGACATCTATCTTGCTTGTATTGGTAATATCATGAGTAAAGCCGATGTCAATATGAAGCATTGGTTTCGTAAGAGTGTGGATGGAGGAAAGGGGAGGAAATATACTTGCCAAGAGTATTTGCCCTATTTGGTTAATTGAAAGGAGAAAATGTGCGGAAGTTAGAGGAAGCAATTCCTTCTAGGACAACATTATATGAAGGAAATGCACCCAGGCACCTTTCCATTACTACCTAACTTCTGTTTGAATTGTGGACAATACTAAGATATTTTTTATTGTTTTCCTTTAGTTTCCTTTCTCTACTTCTCTGTTAATCTCATTCCTTCCTAACTTTAATTGTGAAACATGATGTAAGAAAAGAGGTTGTATTCATCTGCACTGATAGATCTGTCTTATTGTGAATGTGCATGCAGAGTGACTGGAGTTTAGTGCTGTAACTCTCTCAGTGTACTCAATCCCCGTATTTTCTTAGAGTAGGGATTTTTTTGTTCTGGAGAAAATCTCTTTGATGTCGATTTTAAGGATTTATTCCTAAGAAAAGTTTCCCTTCTACTACATGTGACTAGATATTCAATGTACTTCCGTAACCCTAGTCCTACTTACTACAAAACTTCTGCGCCGTAGCATTAATTTTGAATTGGTGAGCATATGGGATAAAACATCAGCCACAATTGTGAATAAAGAGGGTTAGTATATGTGCTTCACCGTCCGCGACTCGACCGCCACAGCCTCGCTGACCTCGAACAACTTGATGCCCCCTTATCAGACGGTCACCACGTGACGCAGACAAATGCTCCCCCCCCCCCCCTCTCTCTCTCTCTCTCTCTCTCTCTCTCTCTCTCTCTCGCTAATGTGAGAAGCCGAGAGAAACTCCGACCATCCACTCTCTCTCTATCTCTCTAGCCCTTCCCCATCTCTCGCTGCGAGACTTTCACGTTCTGTGTTCAGTTTCTCTATTTCGAACAAAACAGGCGAGAGAAAAACAGGGTTCGACCACACTCGTTTGAGCTAAAACTCATATATAACAAAGACAAAAGGAGGAATAAAATAGAAATCATGGACAGCAATCAATGAACTGAGTACTATGTTCAAAAGCTGATCAAAATTGGACAATGTTTTGGCATCATATGAGCGTGCCTTGTTCACTTCCTTAGCTTTATCACCAATATTTGTCTGGGAGAAAGCCTTTTTCTTAGAACAAGAAAACAAAACAACAACAAAACAAACAAAATGGCTACACCAAGCACAGCAACCAAGCCATGTTCTAAATTCCTTACTAGCGCAACATCCGGGTGTCCCTGTAATACTTGCTGGACTTCCATCGGGTCAGATTTCCATAACCCCTCGAAAAGCATCTCACAATAGCAACCCCGGTTACGTTTACAATAATTGCGACGGTCAGGCAACCGCTTGCAACGGACAATCAAGCAACATTCTAAATCCAAATTCGAGGTGTCCACCAGACTCTCCAATGACCTGCAATCGTGAATCCACAAACGCTTTAGAGATTCCATGCAGTTCAAACCTTCCATACTTCTTAGCTTCGAACATTTTCCCACTCGAACCTCCCTTAGCTTCCTCGATTTCG
Organism: Eucalyptus curtisii; assembly: GCA_017140595.1. NCBI lineage: Eukaryota > Viridiplantae > Streptophyta > Magnoliopsida > Myrtales > Myrtaceae > Eucalyptus > Eucalyptus curtisii. The sequence continues at coordinate 18,770,507 of CM029495.1, forward strand.
ATAGGTCTGGCATCCTTTCGATCGACCTACAATATGCGACCGCAAGGGATGAAAGGGATCCCAATTCTTCGAGGCCGCGAATCTCGACTAGTAACTCGCATTCAAACAAATCTACCTCTTGCAGATTCTTCATATGTGCTTTTGTGGAGGGAAGCGGTAGTGTTTGAATCTTCCGTTTGTAGTCAACCTGGAGCATCCTCATATCGTCCGAAAACTGTTCAAGCCGTTGTGAAAGCGTGTAATCCTGCAGAAGGAGTTTCTCCAACTCCGAAACACATATACCAACGAATATCGGCATCCACCAAGACGGGGCACCATATGGCCAATATGAGGTCGCCAGTTGTCGAAATACTGACTCTCTTAAACTAGACGGGAGCTGGAGGAGGAACCGCATGTTTTGGGAGGCCAATATTCGTTTTTCTATCTGAGATTGGGTACACATGGGAAACTCGCCAAAAAAAACGACACTCTCCAGCTCGTCAAGGGGGTCAAGGGGGTACAACCTCCAATACGAAAACCATCTGCTATCCCGTGCGGCCATCTCAAGTTTAAGAAGGATATTAGAGACGAGACTCGCCACGGTGGGTAATCCGGATATTTGGGTCCATGACAAGTCTGGCATTTTCAACTGCTTACTTCCCCCGCAATAAATGTTGGAGGTTTGTTTGTTAAAACAAACGGAGTGTTTTCTTTGTCCCACATAGGAAAAGTGGGAGGGAGTGGGCTAATTTAAAAGTGCAGGTTTTTCTTTATGTACTTAAAGAATGATTGGGTGGGGTCTACCCACCATATCGCGTCTTGGTCGCGATTATTTGGTCACTTAGATTGATTAAGCGTTTTACGCGCTCGCGGTTTATTTAACACTAATCCTTTTGTTATTTATTCTAATTTTTATTTCTTTGTTATTAATTTTTTAGTAAACTCAAGTTGTCTTTTATTTTGAGAATTTCGGAAATAAAATATATAAAATGAAAATTCGAAATTCTATTTAAAAAAAATTATAATTATTCCGAATTTTGTTTGTGTCTTTTCACGACAACCTTTGGAAAATTACTTATTCGGTTTTAACTTTTCCCGAAGGGTTGCAATTGTTCGTTTTTCGACTTCTTCCGAAGAGTCGCATTTGTTTATCCGAACAATTTTCTAAAGACGTGTTTGTTCGCAATTTTCACGAAGAGTTGCAAGATTGTTTCATATATACACTTGTCATTTTCGGAAAGAAAAAAGTGGTCATTTTCGAGTCTTCTTTTTGAAAAACAACAGCCAATTTTTCGATTGTTTTAGAGCGCGAAAAAATACTTGAATTCTTTATATAGTATTCTCATCCGAGACTTTGTTGTATCCGGAGGATTTTTGCCGGTGACCATTAGCAACGTTGTGGGGCAAATAAATCCTTAAAGAAAGTGATATCACGCCTTAAAGTCGAGTTGTTTTACTCGATCCGATTTCATTGTTCAACCCAATTTCGAAGCCATATTTCCAACAATAAAAATCATGAGTATGTACTAAGTACTAACTGAACTAACCAGATCGCATTAGGTAATTTTGTCAACCCTCCCTCAATGTCGTTCATCCATAGTGAAAATTCGAAATTCTATTTAAAAAAAATTATAATTATTCCGAATTTTGTTTGTGTCTTTTCAAGACAACCTTTGGAAAATTACTTATTCGGTTTTAACTTTCCCCGAAGGGTTGCAATTGTTCGTTTTTCGACTTCTTCCGAAGAGTCGCATTTGTTTATCCTAACAATTTTCTAAAGACGTGTTTGTTCGCAATTTTCACGAAGAGTTGCAAGACTGTTTCATATATATACTTGTCATTTTCGGAAAGAAAAAGAGTGGTCATTTTCGAGTCTTCTTTTTGAAAAACAACAGCCAATTTTTCGATTGTTTCTTAGAGAGACCCTGAAAAAATACTTGAATTGCTATATAGTATTCTCATCCGAGACTTTGTTGTATCCTGGAGGATTTTTGCCAGTGACCATTAGCAACGTTGTGGGGCAAATAAATCCTTAAAGAAAGTGATATCACGCCTTAAAGTCCGAGTTGTTTTACTCGATCCGATTTCATTGTTCAACCCAATTTCGAAGCCATATTTCCAACAATAAAAATCATGAGTATGTACTAAGTACTAACTGAACTAACCAGATCGCATTAGGTAATTTTGTCAACCCTCCCTCAATGTCGTTCATCCATAGTGTTGTCAGTTGCTTTAGATTGCCAAATGCATATGGTAGGTGATCAATACATGTTTCTGACAAATCCAACTCGATTAATGATTGTAATTTCCCAATCGAGTCTGGAAGTTTCTTTATCTTCCCACAACCACGTAATCTCAAAATCTCCAAAGACACCAACGTAGATAAATCAGGTGTTCTCCTTAAGTTATAGTAGTAGCTGAGATCTAGGACTTTTAGTTTCCTTGCCTCCTGCAAAACAATAATATTTATTGAGAAATGACCTACAAAAAAATATAAAAAGAAATGATTTATGGATACAAGGAGTGAGACTTGTATCGTACTTTGATTCGATCAATACTTTCCAAAATTTCACAATCTATTATTCTCAAAATCTCCAAAGACTCCAATGTAGATAAATCAGGTGCTCTCCTTAAGTTATCATAGTCAGTGAGATTAAGGACTTTTAGTTTCCTTGCCGCCTGCAAAACAATTTGATAAAATATTTATTGAGAAACCACCTAGAAAAAAAATGAAAAAGAAACAATTTACAAATGCAAGGAGTGGGACTCGTATCGTACTTTGATCCAATCAATACTTTCTTCCGAAATGCTCCTCCATGAAAGGTCAAGAACGATTAAATTAGTCAGATGAAAGTTTTTTGCCCAAAACATGGAAGGGCAATTATCGCAAGAAAGCCATTTTAAAACGGAAAGAAGATTATTGAAGTCTCCAACAAAGGACACCCGATATCCTTGAAAGAACCTCAACTTTTCTAAATTTGCAAATTCATCATGCTTTAAAATTATGTTTTCATGAAATCCAATTGACGGTGCTTCAAATTTTCCATTCTTTTGAAGAAAGTCTTCAAGAAATCCAAGTGATAGTGCTTTAATCTTCCTGCTGCCCTGACGATAGAAACACAAAGAAGTCCCCATGTGAAGGTCAAAAGCAAACAATTTCAAGTATTGATAGCGATTAATTTTTCGTTTTACAAGAATAGTTTATAACAATTCACAAGAAAATAAATTGTTGTTCCCTCTTCATACCTCTTTCCGCTTCAAAATGCTTAGTGCTTCCTCAGGATCATGCACTCTACTACGCTCGCACGGATCATCGAGATTCTCTTTACGAACGATTTCCCTTCCAAAGTTCCGCACTTGGTCATGCATCCAAAGAGTATTGTCATCCTTGATTTTTATCAAGGACATGAGAAAGAGGACTTCAAGGGCAATGTGTGGGCAGTATCCACAAGCATCCCACACTTAGGAAGCGTATGTTTTGTCCTTAGTAACAAAAAAACAAGCTATATCCAAAAATATTTGTTTCTGTACATCATCTAACATTTCATAAGATATCATCAATTTTCTTTGGACTTCCTTTGGAGGAGCTTTTCTTAGGTTCTTCAGTGTTTCTTCCCATGATGCTTTGGATTTACCATTTAGAAATGAACCTATAATCTCCAGAGATAAAGGAAGATTTCCCAAAGTACGAACAATTTTTTCGGAAAGGGAAACATACTGATTTAGTGTAGAGTCTCTTCTGAAGGCATGCCTACTAAAAAGCTTAAGAGCATGATCAAATTTAATTTCACATACTTCGTAAGCTGAAATAATTGCAAGGCCTTTAGCTATTGCTTCTCCCTGAGTGGTTAGGACACTTTGGTCCCTAGTAGTTATGATAATTATACTACCGAAACCAAACCAATCAACTTTTTTTGCTAGACTCTCGAGTTGCTTTTCTGCATCCACATCGTCAAGAAAAATGAGAACTTTTTTATCACGAAATACTCTCTCAATCATTTTGGCCCCATCATCCGTGTCTTGAATTTGGTTGAGGGTGGAATGATAATCAAGGAATTTGGATAGCAACTGAATTTGCAAACCTACCATACTAAGGCGTTGTGACGTCTCTCGGACATCCGAAAGGAAATGGCAATATTTGAAGTCAGAAGACAGTCGGTTGAAGATGACCTTGGCAAGTGTTGTTTTACCAATCCCGCCCATTCCGTGGATTCCGAGAAATTGTACGCTATCAGCTCCCACTTCCAACATTTTGATTATAGCTTCTACATGATCATCAACCCCAACTAGATTTTCAGTCATAATCTTTTTATTTCCGACATTCAGCTTACGCAACACAGTTTCAGTTACAAGTTTTACCAGATCCGCTTGGCTGCAACAACATAACAACCATGTTAAGGATAAATTTTTATTGCAAAACTCCTCCCTAAGTGACTCAATTGCTCCTACAATTTGCAGAAATTATGCAACATAATCTAGACGGGAATATAATCTGGATTTTTTCCAATCCGTCTCCGCTCCCCCAATTTTAGTCACCATCACTGTTGGCCGCTGCCACCACCACACCGCCATAAACGTCGCTCACCTTCCCAGGTCGTCACCATGGTGTTCCAACGGGGTTGCCCATCGTGCCCCATCGATCCGCCCATCTCGGCCTTGCCTCAATCCTTCAAGTCACATGGATCTTGTGGCCTTGCAACCGCCAAGGATGCTTTACCGGCCTTCGGCGGCGCCAAATTTGAGGTCGCCCAAGGTCGGCAACGCCAAATCAGACCCGACATCCCGAGCCCATATCCGACTTCCCCAGTGAACGAGAGAAAGAAAGGGTGGGGGCCGAATGGCTCGATGGGGGCTTGTTGTCGGGCTGGCAAGGAAGAAGTGACGGTTGAGGGAGAGCTGCTGCGGTGACTGGCCATCGGCTTGGTGGAGCAGCTAGGTTCACGAAAGAACACAGCCTTTCAGCTTTTAAGTAAACGTTTTCTATTTTAGTTTCAATCTTCTATTCCTTAAAAATCAACTGGCCCCTTAGACTCGCGCTACGCGAATGGCCATACGGTCGTATACTTCTATATCTTTCTTAAATGCTTATGAAATCCAGGATAAAAAAATTGCAAATGCCATATAAATGAGGTTGAAAGAAAGAAGAGGTAATACACAAAATCATCTTAAATTTCGGGTAGTACACATTTACTGCCGAACCTTCAACTGTTTCGCAATATTTCCTGCACTTTCATTTTGTTACACGACCATTAACTGTGTATCAATTTTGTCGTAAGCATGTGCAAGGCACATGATTTTTACGTGATTTACCTATTTCTATCTCAATTTTGAAAAAAAAAATCTCTTTTATCCTTAATTATCATGAAAAATAAAGGAAATTTAGAAATTGGGAGAAAAATGAAAAGAATGAGATACTAAAGTTGAATAAACTATTTTTTCACCAGCAATACTGCAATTAAACTAAATATGGAGGAAAAGGAAATCTACATATGATAGTTTGAAAAATTGTAGACATTTACCTTTTATCTTTCTTCCAGTTCCATCCAATTATCTTGCCCATCTCAGTGAGAGCCTTTTCCCATGACTCTACTTCACTGCACGTCTTTTGGCGCTTTGAAAGAGCTTGTCGACACAATTTTGTTTTCAACTTGACATCAGAAGGTTCCACATCCAAGAAAATGGGCAGAATCTTTTTGGTCCCATTCGATTTTGAGGTGCACTCAACCATATGTGCAAGTTCTCGGAGGCACCACTCACTCGAAGCATAATTTGTGGAGAATATGGGAATGTAGATCTGGGAGTTCTCAATTGCATGTAAAAGCTTACCAGTTTTTTCACCGACATGGAGGGATTCACTATCCCTAAAGACAAGGATTCCGGCACCAACCATTCCATGGTAAAGAAAATCGGTGAATCCATTACGGGTGTCTGCTCCTCGAAAACTTAAAAAAACCTCATATGAAGATCCGGATGATGCCCGTGAATTCGTGCCTTTCTCCATGGAAGGATCTCTAAACACCACAGATATCAAATGCTTTCTTTCTCTTAGTGAAGTTTGCTTTGGGTGTGCTCGGATCTGAGCGAGAGCTATCAGTATGATAAGCTCTCTCGGTCTCTGGCTTGGAGAAAAGGTACTGGACTCTGAATATCCCTTGAGTCAATATAGTCAACAACTTGAGTCATCCAAGAAGTTTCCATGAAATTTCCTAAAAGTTTCCATGAATCAATCAGTGGGCTGGCATCCTAGAAATTCCCGGGTCCCATTCATTTAATGACAAATTTAAATTCTGAAGCCTGACGACAAACGAAACTGACTGCACCAATTCATAGATTCATGGCTTTAGAGACGGAAGATATAAAGTGAAACCGAGATATAGCATAAAGATGGTCTTTTAGTTTTTCTGTACTTTAATCATATTAAAGAAAATTTCAAAAGTATTCCCATCTATATTATATACGCTTCTCACCTTTTGATATATGTAGAATGTTCATCTTTAGAGAAAAATCCTCAACTAAAAGATCAAACTACCCCTTTTACTATGAAATGTATTTTATGTGCCAATCATATGTGGAGTAATCGGTTCAACATCAATATGCATGTCCTTTTAATTGGCGCTTGAATGTTGAAAATACTCAATATTGATTGGTTTATCATACCGCATTTTACTATCATGTGATGCAACCTTGAACTTTTTTTCTCTTCGTGACCATAACATCTCTCTTTCTCTTGGTGAAGCTAAGTTGGAAAACTCACTAGTCTCAATCTTCAAGACATTAGTGATCTGAAACAATTATGGTTCAATCCGTGTATTCTATTGAGGCGTGGAACCCTTTTATGATCACATATAGAGAAGGTCTCTAGAGCTGGTCACTCTTACCCGCCCTTTACTCAAAATAGGGGAAAATTGTGTACTTTTATTATGGGAAAAATTCCCTCAACAAAAGTTTTACTTTAGATGATGGCAAATGTGGGAAATAATTTTTCGTACTTTGTTCCTAACTTGAACAAAAGGTGGTCAACTTCAAAATAGTGCTAAACATGATTTCGTTTTTGGCTTTTTTCATGGTGCGAGGTGCGCCGTGCTTTGAAATGAAACGATGGAGAAATTTAACTAATGAAGAGTAAAATTCTTGGAAATTAATGTGCAAAGAAAAAGTGTAATGGGAAATTGCATTATTTGCTCTCTGTCACTTCCTCACGCATGTGTTTTCATTTTTTCTTTGCACCCCCTCCGCGATAACCTGCCTCCCCTGTTTTTCTCTCTCTCTCTCTCTCTCTTTTCTTTTTCCCGAGAACTTCCCTATTTTTATCTTCTTTCTATTAAAGTTTTCTCTCTTACGTGTACCATTTCCCTCTCTCTATATTTCTCTTTCTGGGCCGCGAAGAAGAGCTCCATCCTTCACTTTTTGAAGCTCTCTTTGACAATGATTATATTTGCTAGGGGTGTGCAACCGGATCGGGTATACCCGGGAATCGGACTAGTCCACCTGAAAAATAGGGTCGGGAACCGGTTCTCGTTGAAATCGATTCGAGAACCGGTTCCCAAAATTCGGAACCGGTTTAAATTGGTCCGGGAACCGTCCGATTGATTACCCGCCTAGGAACTGGTTCTCGGACCGGTTTTGGATCGGTTTTATAAGTATAGGTTCAAAACCCTATTTTTTCCCCTTATTTCTACTCTTACTCCCACAATCACATGGTGTTTTTCCTCTTAGCTCTCTCAAACACGCATAGTATTCCTCCTTCGTCGTTCCTCTTCCTCACTTGCTTCCCTCCCTCATTGGCTCCCTCTTGTACCGTCCGATGGACGGACGGATTACCACGTGGATTGGCTCGCCTAATTTCTCTTTTGTAGGAGTTATGCTTGCATAAATGAGTAGTTTCATATAGTAGTTGTGGGAATAAGATTAATATTAGACCCATGTTTATTGCTAATTCTTTGTCTTATAATTTTATTTATTATAATTAACCATATGGATCCTTAATTTTTCGTTTAGTCAAAAAGTTCATGTATTTATTTATTACAAGTACTTAATATTTTGATACAAATTAGGAGGGTTACGTTATTTTTTTGCGTATTAATATAAAATTCGAAGTCGTCTAGGATATGTGGAGATTGCAAAACAGGTTTCGGTGGAAACAAAGTTGACCTTAGGCGAACCAAAAAACAGGGTAAGTCGGATACAAGGTCCAATACAAACGGGTTGGGTACAAGGTCCAAAAAAAGGGAACCAGTTATAACAAGGTCGGATATAGGGTTTAGGTCTAGATCCTACCCACCCTGAACCTGATCACCCCTAATATTTGCTTCCCCTTTCTTCTAGAATATCATATCTTCATAAGATGGAAGGTCTTGTTCGGCTGCACATTTCGAAATTGGAAAGGAGAATCAAAGGAGGAAAGGGGTATGCAGTTTCCATCTTGACAAAGGGAGCAATCTCGGTATTCAGGTACTACCAGAATTCACGGCCAAAAGAAACAACAAAACCTGGGCATAAAAAAACAGAGGATTCTCGGACAAGTGGGGAGGGAGATTTTTCTGAACAAAAGTCGGTCAACTTCAAAATAGTGCTAAACATGATTTTGCTTTTGGCTTTTTCTAGGTGTAAGGTGCGCTAGGCTTTAAAATGAAATAATGGAGAAATTTGACTATGAGAAGTAAATTCTTGGAAATTAAAGTGCAAAGGAAAACTGAACTTCGAGGAAATTAAACGGGAACTTGCATCTTTCGCTCTCTGTCGCTTCCTCACTCGTGCCCCAACAGCTCTCCCTCTTATTGTCCTCTTTTTTCTTTCTACCTCCTCCACGAGAATCTGCCTCCTCTGTTTCTCTTTTTCTCTTCTTTTGCCGACCCCTTCTTTGTTCTTTTTTCCCCTTTAGTCTTCTCTCTTTTGTTGACCGAAACCCTCTCTCTCTTTGTTTCTCTTTCTTGGCTGTGAAGAAAAAGCTCCATCCTTTTCCTTTCCCTTTTTCTTTTCGAGCTCCCTCTGGCAATGATTAAATGCTGAAAAATCGCTTCCCCACTTGGCTGAGAATCCCCTGCTAATCTATGCCCAGATTTTCTTGTATTCGTTTGGCCAAGAATCCCCTGCTTTTGCTTCATTTGTCAAGATGGAAACTGCACGCCTCTTTCCTCCTTTGATTGTCCCTCGCCTTTTCTACCAATTTCGACATGTGCAGCTGAACAAGACCTTCCATCTATGCGTTCGGACTAGACCGGCTTCGAAAATGGGTGTTGGCCGATTTGAATTTCCCTTGTTGTCCTTGAATGACCGCGCTGCCTTTCCATTCATTAGGCCGAGTTTGATTAGCTTAGGCCGGGCTCGTGCAGGCTCAATTTTGGAACCTCAAGGGAGTTCAGGACTCATTTTTTTCCATATTAGACTATCCATCGAGCCAATCCCAAAGAAATTCTGATCCATGCTTTATTCGACGCGAATACTTTATACCCAAAATTTAAATGTCTCTAATATTTAAATGCGAAGAAATGCAGTTTAGAATTGCAAGATCAATATTTTTGTTTTGGGGTCAAACTCTGTCGAACTTGATCTCAAATTTTCTTAAATGAATGAGAAGACCTCGAGTGAAAACTTATGTGTCAAATGGCACAAACTAATTCAATAGTACCATAGCCTATCTAACACTCACAATAGATGTAATATGTTCACGACATAAAATCTTACATGTTCTCACCACTAATTAACAAACGTAAGTTCACGTGAATAGCAAAGTCCAAAAGAAATTACTATGAACATTGAGAGTTACTAACAATAGATAGGCAGAAAATTACTTTTTCTTATTTCATCATAATTTATCGCATGGAAAAATTACTAGTTACTGATAGGTAGATACATTTTCGGTGTAAAAGGAGTTACTAGTCATCCTAATTTTGTAAAATTACTTTATTGATTTTCTATACCAAAAATTAAGATGGATGAAAGCATGACCTTACGTGTGCTTTGGTCTCTGAAACAAGGCCAATAGTTTCATTCAAGAATCCATATCCCCTTTGGAATCAAATCGTCAGCAAGTTTCACGTTAGAGCACTGAGAATGGTATTTTGATTTGCCATGACTTGCAGCGTTACTGAACAGTTCTGGGAAAACCTCCATCACCATAAGAAAAATATGCAATAAAGGATCAACCTGCCTTAGTCCTTTCTCACCCTTGAAGAAGCCCTCAAGACCTCCCTCCAATGTCAGAAGATACAGAGGAACGCTCTGTAGCTTAGCCTAGACAACAGTTTTCACATCAGAGACCTCCTAACTTTGCATTCAGGCTTCCATTTTCTCAGCACAAGAAGATAGTGCGCAATGTTCTGGAAGAGGAAAAGTTCATAAGGAACATTCCCTTCTCAATCTCCTCGTCCCCACAGCATATTCACAGTAGCGGAAATAAATCCAATACTCTTTCTTGCCAAGACCTTGCCCTACAAGAGAAGAATTCCATTTTTCAGCACTGTTACCTATGACAGATTTAGGAACCAAAACATACTTAACACCATCGACAATTTTAGGTACGTGGTATGTATGTGCAACGTCCTAGATTGCTGGTACACTCTTTTCTTTACAAGTTCATATTCAGATCTTACTTTCTGCCCAAGAATACTTTTTTGGTTCTTCCTATTTCTTCCGTTAGAACTCACTATCACAATCAAATAAGCACTTTTCATTGATCAAATGGGAAACTTTGCACGTCTTGCATGATTTTCAATGATAAAGATGAATTGTTTCCATTTCGATTGATGAAAGCAAGACTGCTCAATTTAGAAAAAGAAAAATTCACCTCTTTTTTCTCGCCCAGGAATATTCTCTGGAATAGTCTCGAAGCGGTCTTAGATCCAAGCCTACAGGAACTCAGTGGAATGTTACGTGGAAAACAAGGTCCCACATTGGCGATAGAAGAACCTTGACTATATACCGCCAAGATTGTGGGCTTTGTGACTAATGGTTACCATATAATATTTCAGATCAATTAGAGCAAAGCTGACAGGAGAAACTTTGGATCTCGCAAACTAAGTAATATACTCACAAATTTTGTAAAGCAAAGAAAATTCCACTAAGCATATCAGAATAGTAAACTGACAAATCAAGGGATGATGTAATTGGGACAAACAGAATGCCAAACAATCCTTGAAGAAGAGAGCAAAAGCCTTACAATTCTTGAGGAAGAACCCCTGTATTGAGATACTTCCTAAGATCAGCTTGCGTGACCTATAGAGAGAAGACACGTCCAATTGGCAGCCCCATCTTGATGGTGCACAACTTCATTCAAACATGAAAGGACAATCAACAAAAAACGATAGAGAAAATCGCAGTGAACATGCATAATACTAAGTCCATGATGCATCCTGGGCAGCTTACCCCTAGATCTAGACATTCTCATGCTCCCAAGACAATCTCCTCACATCAAGTATCATGAATTTCCTTCTCTTTTGTACTTCGCATGTGATGACTGGCTTGTGTGGGCGAGAGCTTCGTGCTCCTGAAGCACCCAAAATTCTTTTGGGGGATGGGACTCTCCATTTATACAGCTGGATAACTTGCACAATTGAACATTGCTCTTCTCTTTGCAGCCACAATGCGCCGAACCAATCCCCACTTCACCACATCACGGATCTTGCACCATGCCACCTTGGGCCTTGCAATCCTAGAATTATGGACTCCATAACCCGTACGAGATGGGCAGATCCCAAAATCTGCCCCGCTGCTTGACTCAATGATGAAAGTATGCTCCGGTGTCCACATTAAATTGCCAGGGATTGGAGATGGCACTTGGAAAAGCTCCTCAGGAGACAAATGGATGTTCGGCGCAAACAGATCTTGTGTGTAACCACGAAGATGACGGCTTTCGCCAGCACTCAAACTGGACAAAAAGTCCTCCCTTGCCAAGCTGTTGAATTACAGTCGGATCAAAGATTTTTGCAGTGATATGACTGTGGCCCCAGACAACCTAATTGTTTGATCTCTGTGACATTGTAGCAGCACGATGCTGAAACCAGTGAGTAACTAAATTCAGGAGTCACTTCTGGTCTATCTGAATAATGATGCATTTCAGTTTCAGCTACCATAGATGTGCAAAAAGGTGGATGTGCCAATAAAGAAATGGGAACACTAAACTGTGAAAGATTAAGAAGGCCAAAAAGGAAAATATAGATGGAAGTGATGTAATACCACAATAACTTGGTTTAGCTCTGTGTTAAATAGATGATGAAGAGGCAGGCTCAGGCCAATTGACGGCTCTGTGGGCAAATTGGTTGGGGCTCTCAGAAGAGAGACGCTAGGCAGGGCATCGAGCGCCACCATTGATTGTTGTTATTGTAAGCTAGCCATTTCAAGTTCTGCAACAAAATCTGTCAACCGAGCAGCGGGTTCAATCAAGTCCAAAATCAAACGGGTACTTTTTTAAGAGAAGTGCTTGTGGTATATATTCTGCCATGGAAGCAGACTAATCCGATAAATACAGGCCCTTTCTATAGGTACAGATAGATTCACACTCAGCTACTAGATAGAGATGTTTCGGGTTATGATTTATGTACCTTCTGAGAGTGGGCCAATATGTCTACTGACTGGTAAATTTGGCCATCGAGTGCTGCTTGAGCAACTTCCATGACCGAATTGAATACTATACTGGCCTTGTTCAAAGCTTGGTAGAAATAAATGTTGTCATCGTTGATCACACAGGGGCTGGCATGTCTGACGATCGTCTCCCATGTCCGCTAGGTGATCCCATTTCCAAGTACCTCAAATAACATCGCACACAAAAGAAGTAGCACGATTTAATATTGAACAATGCTTAGAATAACATGAACTGGAAAAAAGGGAAATTAGCAGTGCTCGAAGAGTAAGAGTCACTTTGTTTCTTAGAAAGGCGCATCCACATCGTATAGCTGGAGGAAATCTTGAACAGTGTTGATTCCTCTCAAAGTCATGCACTTGTGTAGAGTGCCGTCTTTGGCTATTTTCTGCAAACGCCATACTTCGTCGCTCAGTGATTGTGGATAGTGCTTCTTGTTCACTGCACAGAAAAGAGGGTTAGTATATGTGCTTGACCGTCTGCGACTCAACCGCCACAGCCTCGCTGACCTCGAACAACTTGACGCCTCCCCTTATCAGACGGTCACCACGCGACGCAAACAAATCCCCCCCCCCCCCTCTCTCTCTCTCTCTCTCTCTCTCTCTCTCTCTCTCTCTAGCCCTTCCCCATCCCTCGCCGCGAGACTTTCACGTTGTGTTCAGTTTCTCCGTTTCGATCAAAACAAGCGAGAGAAAAACAGGGTTCAACCACACTCATTTGAGTTGAAACTCATATATAACAAAGACAAAAGGAGGAATAAAATGGAAATCATGGGCAGCAATCAATGAACTGAGTACTATGTTCAAAAGCTGATCAAAATTGGACAATGTTTTGGCATCATATGAGCGTGCCTTGTTCACTTCCTTAGCTTCATCACCAATATTTGTCCAGGAGAAAGCCTTTTTCATAGAACAAAAAAACAGAACAACAACAAATCAAACAAAATGGCTACACCAAGCACAACAACCAAGCCATGTTCTAAATACCTTACTGGCGCAACATCCGGGTGTCCCTGTAATACTTGCTAGACTTCAATCGGGTCAGATTTCCATAACCCCTCGAAAAGCATCTCACAATAGCAACCCCGGCCACGTTTACAATAATTGCGACGGTCAGGCAACCGCTTGCAACGGACAATTAGGCAACATTCTTAATCCAAATTCAAAGTGTCCACCACACTCTCCAACGACCTGCAATCGTGAATCCGCAAATACTTTAGAGATTCCAAGCGGTCCAAACCTTCCATGCTTCTTAGCTTCGGACATTTTTCTACTCGAAGCTCCCGTAGCTTCCTCGATTTTGCTAGATCTGGCATCCTTTCGATCGACCTACAATATGTGACCGCAAGGGATGAAAGGGATCCCAATTCTTTGAGGCCGCGAATCTCGACTAGTAGCTCGCACTCGAACAGATCTCCCTCTTGCAGATTCTTCATATGCGACGGCTCAAGTGCTTTTGTGGGGTGATGCAGAAGGGTATTGGAACTGGATTTCTCTCATTTTTCGACCTAAACAGTTCAAGCCGTCTTGAAAGCGGGCAATCTTGCAGAAGGAGTTTCTCCGACTCCGAATCACAAATACCAACGAATATCGGCATCCACCAACAAGTATGATGTAAATATGGCAAAAATGAGGTCGCCAGTTCTCGAAATACTGAGTCTCTTAAACTAGATGGGAGCTGGAGGAGGAACCGCATGTTTGGGGAGGCCAATATTTGTTTTTCCACCTTAGATCGGGTACGATCGGGTTTGCGGGGAAAAACAATGACATTCTCCAGCTCACCAAGAGGGGTCCACGTCGGATTCCCTAACCGTCCACTCTCCTGTGCGGCTGTCTCAAGTTCACGGATATTAGAGACGAGACTCACCACGGTGGGTAATTCGGATATTTGGGTCCATGACATGTCTGGCATTTTCAAACAGTATAGCTCACATCCGGGGGGCCAAAAAGGACTATTCACTAACTGAACAAACCATATCGCACTAGGTAATTTTGTCAACCCTCCCTCAATGTCCCTCATCCTAAGTGTCGTCAGTTGCTTTAGATTGCTGAATGAATCTGGTAGGTGATCTATACTTGTTTCTAACAAATCCAACTCAATTAATAATTGTAATTTCTCAATCGAGTCCGGAAATTTCTTTATCATTAAACAACCATGTAATATCAAAATCTCCAAAGACACCAACGTAGATAAATCAGGCACTCTCCATAAGCGCATGCAGTTGTTGAGATCTAGGACTTTTAGTTTCCTTGCCGCCTACAAAACAATTTGATAAAATATTTATTGAGAAACCACCTAAAAAAAAAAAAAAAAAAGTGAAAAGAAACGATTTACGAATACAAGGAGTGGGGTTCGTATCGCACTTTGATCCAATCAATATCTTTTTCCGAAATGTTGCTCCATGAAAGGTCAAGAACGACTAAATTAGTCGGATGAAAGTTTTTTGCCTCAAATACGGATGAGCAACTAGGGCAAGAAAGCCATTTTAAATCGGAAAGAAGATTATTGAAGTCTCCAACAAAGGACACCTGATCTCCTTGAAAGAACCTCAGCTTCTCTAAATAAGCAAATTCGTCATGCTTTAAAATTATGTCTTCATGAAATCTAACCGATGGTACTTGAAATTCTCCAAATCCTTCAGTCTTTGGAAAAGTGTCTTCGAGAAATCCAAGTGACAGTGCTTTAATTTTCCTACTCCCCTGACAATGGAAACACAAAGGAGTCCACATGGTGAAGCTCAAAGGCAAACAATTCCAATTGTTAATAGCGATTAATTTTTCTTTTTACAAGAATAATTTACAACATTTCACAATAAAATAAATTGATGTTCCCTTTTCATACCTCTTTCCGCTTCAAAATGCTTAGCGCTTCCTTAGGATCATGCACTCTGCTACGCTCGCACGGATCATCAACATTCTCTTTACGAACGATTTCCCTTCCGAGGTCCCGCACTTGATCATGCATCCAGAAAGTATTGTCATTCTTGATTTTTATCAAGGACATGAAAGAGAGGACTTCTAGGGCATTGTGTGGGTAGTATCCACAAGCATCCCACATGTAGGAAGCGTATGTTTTTTCTCATTAGCAAAAAAACAAGCTATATCCAAAAATACTTGCCTTGGGGCATCATCTAACCTTTCATAAGTTATCATCAATGTTTCTTGGACTTCCTTAGGAGGAGCTTCTTTTAACATATTCAATGTGCCTACCCATATTTCTATGGATTTACCATTAAGAAATGAGCCTATAATCTCAAGGGCTAAAGGAAGATTTCCCAAAGTACGGATAATTTTTTTGGAAAGGGAGATATAATGATCTAGAGGAGAGTCTCTTCTAAAGGCATGCCTGCTGAAAAGCTTAAGAGCGTGATCACATTCCATTTCCAATACTTCATGAGCCAAAATATTTGTAGGGGCTTCACCTGTTGCTTCTACCCGAATGCTTAGGACACTTTGGTACCTAGTAGTTATGATAATCCTACTACCGGAACCAAACCAATCAACTTTCTTTGCTAGACTTTTGAGTTGCTTTTCCTCATCCACATCGTCAAGAACAATGAGAACTTTTTTATTGCGAAGTACTTTCTCAATCATTATAGCCCCATGATCCGTGTCATGAATTTGGTTGAGGATGGAAAGAGAATCAAGGAACTTGGATAGCAACTGAATTTGCAAACCTACCATACCAAGGCGTTGTGATGTCTCTCGGACATCCGAAAGGAAATGGCAGTATTTGAAGTGAGAAGACAGTCGGTTGAAGATGACCTTGGCAAGTGTTGTTTTGCCAATCCCGCCCATTCCATGGATTCCAAGAAATTGTACGCTATCCGATCCCATATCCAACTTTTTTATTATAGCTTCTACACGATCATAAACTCCAACTAGATTTTCAGTCACAATCTTTTTATTTTCGACATTCAGCTTACGCAACACAGTTTCAGTTACAAGTTTTACCAGATCCGCTTGGCTGCAACAACGTAACAACCATGTTAGGATATATTTTATATTGCAAAACTGCTCCCTAAGGGACTCAATTGCCCCTACAATTTGCAGAAATTATGCAAAATAAACTAGACGGTAAATTAATCTGGATTTTTTCCAATCCGTCTCCGCTCCCACAAATTTAGTCACCATCACTGTTGGCTGCTGCCACCACCACACAGCCATTGACGTCACTCACCTCCCCAGGTCGTCGTCACCATTGTGTTCCAACGGGGTTGCCCATCGCGCCCCATCGACCCGCCCATCTCGGCCTTGCCTCAATCCTTCAAGTCACATGGATCTTGTGGCCTTGCAACCGCCAAGGATGCTTTACCAGCCTTTGGCAGCGCCAAATTTGAGGTCGCCCAAGGTCGGCAACGCCAAATCAGACCCGGCATCCCGAGCCCTTATCCGACTTCCCAGTGAATGAGAGAAAGAAAGAGTGGGGGCCGGATGGCTCGATGGCGGCTTGTTGTCGGGCTGGCAAGGAAGAAGTGACGGTTGAGGGAGAGCTGCTGCGGTGGCTGGCCAGCGGCTTGGTGGAGCAGCTAGGTTTACGAAAGAACACAGCTTTTCACCTTTTAAGTAAACGTTTTTCTTTTTCTCAAAAAAAAAGTTTCATTCTTCTATTCCTTTAAAAAAAACTGGCCCCTTAGACTCGCGCTACGCGAATGGCCATACGGTCGTATACTTCTATATCTTTCTTAAATGCTTATGAAATCCAAGATAAAAAAATTGCAAGTGCCATATAAATGAGGTTGAAAGAAAGCAGAGGTAATACACAAAATCATCTTAAATTTCGGGTAGTACACATTTACTGTCGAACCTTCAACTGTTTCGCAATATTTCCTGCACTTTCATTTTGTTACACGACCATTAACTGTGTATCAATTTTGTCGTCAGCATGTGCAAGGCACATGATTTTTACGTGATTTATATATATATATATATATATATATATATTTCTATCTCAATTTTTGAAAAAAAAATCTCTTTTGTCCTTAATTATCATGAAAAAAGAGGGGAAATTTAGAAATTGGGAGAAAAATGAAAAGAATGAGATACTAAAGTTGAATAAACTATTTTTCACCAGCAATACTGCAATTAAACTGAATATGGAGAAAAGGAAATCTACATATGATAGTTTGAAAATTTGTAAAATTCACCTTTCGTTTTCCTTCCAGTTCCATCCAATTATCTTGCCCACCTCAATGAGAGCCTTTTTCCATGACTCTACTTCACTGCATAAAGTTGAATAAACTATTTTTTCACCAGTAATACTGCAATTAAACTAAATATGGAGAAAAGGAAATCTACATATGATAGCTTGAAAAATTGTAGAATTCACCTTTCATTTTTCTTCCAATTCCATCCAATTATCTTGCCCACCTCAATGAGAACCTTTTTCCCTGACTCTACTTCACTGCATATCTTCCGACGCTTTGAAAGAGCTCGTTCATACAATTTTGTTTTCAGCTTGACATCAGCAGGTTCCACATCTAAAAAAATGGGCATAATCTCTTTGTTCCCATTCGATCTTGAGGTGCACTCAACCATATGTGCAAGCTCTCGGAGACACCAATCACTCGAAGCATAATTTGTGGAGAATATGGGAATATAGATTTTGGAGTTCTCAATTGCTTGTAAAAGCTTACTGGTTTTTTCACCGATGTGGAGGGATTCACTGTCCCTAAAGACAATGATTCCAGCTTGAACCATGCCTTGATAAAGAAAATCGGTGAATGTATGACGAGTATCTGATCCTCGAAAGCTAAGAAAAACCTCGTACAAAGATCCGGACGATGCCTGTGAACTCGTCCCTTCCTCCATTGCAAGATCTCTAAATGCCTTGGATATCAATTGCTTTCTTTCTCTCAGTGAAGTTTGCTTTGGTTGTGCTTGGATCTGAGCGAGGGCTATCGGTATTATAAGCTCTTTCAATCTCTGGCGTAAGGAAAAGGGACTGGACTTCGAATATTCCTCAAGTTGATATAGTCAACACCTTGAGTCATTCGAGAAGTATCCGAGAAGTTTCCTAAAAGTTTCCATGAATCAATCAATGGGTTGGCATCCTAGAAATTTATGGGTCCCATTCATTTAATGACAAATTTAAAATATGAAACCTGACAACAAACGAAAGTGACAGTGCAAATTCATAGATTCATGGCTTTAGAGATGGGAGGATATAAAGCGAAACCAAGATAGAGCATAAAGATGGTTTTTGAATCTTTATTTACTTTAATCATATTAAAGAAAATTTTAAAAGTACTCCATGTTTATTATATACGCTTCTCAGCTTTTGATATATGTAGAATGTACGTCTTGAGAGAAAAATCCTCAACTAGAAGACCAAACTACCCTTTTTACTATGGAAATGTATTTTATGTGTCAGTCTATGGAAATGTATTTTATGTGAAGTAATCGGTCCAAATGTAATATATGTGTCATTTTAATTGATGCTTGAATGTTGAAAATACTCAATATTGATAAGTTTATCATACTATATTTTACTATCATGTGATGCAACTATCATTTGAAATTTTCTTCTCTTCTCCACCTTAATATTTATCTTTCTCTTGGTGAAGCTAAGTTGAAAAACACTGAAACAATTACAATTCAATCCGTGTACTCTATGGGGATGTGGGACCCTTTTATGATAAGGTATAGAGAAGGTCTTTAGAGCTGAACACTCTTACCCGCCCATTACCCAGAATAGAGGAAAATTGTATATTTTTATTAGGGAAAAATTCCCCTCGACAGAAGTATTTCTTTAGATGATGGCAAATGCACTTTGCAATAATTATTCAATTTCAAAACAGTGCTAAATATGATTTTGTTTTTGGCTTTTTCCAAGTGAAAGGTGCTCCGGGGCTTTGAAATGAAATGGTGGAGAAATTTAACTATGAGCAGTAAAATTCTTGAAAATTAAAGTGCAAACGAAAAGTGTAACTTTAAGGAAATTTAGATGCCCCAAAAGTAAATTAAACCGACTTACGGTGAAATTGCACCATTTGCTCTCTGTCACTTCCTGACGCGTGCCCCGACATCTCTCTCTCTCTTTTCAATTTTGCACTGCATCTCCTCCACGAGAATCTGCCTCCTCGGTTTTTAAAAATCTCTGTTTTCTTTTGCCGACCACTTCCCTGTTTTCCTCTTCTTTTTAGTCCTCTCGCTTGCTGACCACTTCCCTGTTTTTGTCTTCTTTTTATTAAAGTTCTCTCTCTTTCATGGACCATTTCCCTCTCTCTGTATTTCTCTTTCTTGGCCGCGAAGAAAAGCTCCACCCTTTTCTTTTTCGAGCTCTCTTTGACAATTATTATTTGCTGAAAAATCTCCCTCCCCACTTGGCCGAGAATCCTCTGCTTTTTTATGCCCAGATTTTCTTGTGTTTCTTTTGGCCGTGACAATTTTTTCGAGCTCTCCAGTCCTGATTGTCGAGATTGCTCCCTTCGTCAAAAGGGAAACTACACGCTCCTTTCCGTCTTTGATTCTCCTTTCCAATTTCGACGTATACAACTGAACAAGACCTACCATCTTATGTGTCCATACTTGAATTGGCTTCGAAAATGGGTGTGGGATGGCCGCGCTTCCTTTCCCTTCATTCGGCCGAGTTTGATTAGCTTAGCCCGTCCATTATTATTTCGGTCTTTCGGGGTTAGGGCTGAGCTCGGTCGAAAGGTAGCCAACTTTAAAATATATATAGCTAGAAATTTGTTCACCTGTGTAGAATTTTTTATTTTTGAAATTTGTTAATAATTTTCACTATTTTCAATAGTGCAATAAATTAATTTTTTCACCCGTAAAATTTCATTTTTCTCATTTATGATTAAAGAAATTAGTGAAATACTACAAATATAAATCAATAAAATATGGAAATAGAAAAATCGTGCGTGCAAGGCCATTCTGGGCTACATAGCACGAAGCCGGAAAACCTGGCCTACCTGAAATACATATAATAAAGGTCGACAATCCGTCCTGCTCAATAATCGGGTTAAAAATTTTCGTGCTGATTCGGGCTAGGACAATTGTGAAGACTTTTGTAATTTTATTTTCGTCCCAATCAAAAATGGACTTTCATTTTCCCCGCTTCTCTCAAATTGGTGAAACTCTGCCAATTCTTTCCGCATACCCTTCTTTCCTCATCTTATCCACGTCTCCAAGCCCAGGCCATGGGTTGAAGTGAATGGATTCCTTCATTTTCAGTAAATTGAACCGAATTTAGATTTTGATAGTGTTTAATCACTTTTTATCTTTTTAAATTCAAGGGGCTAGTGACATGTTAACTTAAAAATTTCTTGATTAACTCTCATCCCCTAATAAATATAAGCAAGCACTGATGGTAGAGATGGAACTAGGACGAGTTTGGGATAGGTTTGCGACAAGGAAGTCATCCCAAACTCGTCCCAAACATATTACAGATTTCCCAAACCCAAGTCACTAAAATAACCCTGTACCCATTGGGTACGTCCAGCTTGCCATAATATTTATATGTAAATAAAATCCTCACACTAGATATATATTCTCCATTTCAAATTTGCAAACGCAACCGTTTATTCAAAATTTGTGCATTCCGGATCTCCAACTAGACAATCTTCAGAATCGCAACACTAGATCAAAAGATATCTAAAATGAATCAAGATAAAAATCTAAAATCTAATGATCCTAAAATAAGAAATCATGCTTGAAATAGTGTTCGTTGCTGAAAATGTTCAATTATAAGTAATTTTGAACATATAATATACTAGACGATGTACATGTATATACCCAATTTTGGCTCGAAAGTTGTGTAGGTGAGAATATCTACTTCCCGCTCATACCATGGCCGAGCAATGAATAGTAAGGTATCACGAGATATAAATTGATTTAACACAAATAGTAATAGTCATCATGTATCAACGTGACCAATTAAGATTATAAAGTAAATGAGGGAAGAACAAATTGATGTCAAATTGAGAAGTTCCCCACTCGGGCATAAAGAAAGCAAGATCAGGCACACTCAAATAAGTCCAAATGCATTTACGGCAAAATTAGAGATATTGAAACATGAACCAAAATCATACAGCGTAAGTTCGAGACACACAAAACGTGCCTATAAGTAGATGTGACAAGTTCAGTGAATTGAGTAGGAGAATGCTCTCAGGCAAGCGAAGTGACATGAACCAATCAAAAGCAAATCCAAACTATCATAGGGAACCCTCAGCCTAGCATCGACATATCGGTACGTGTGCATATAATGAGCATATCAGTAATGCTAATGCAATGCATTAAACAATTCGGTTCAGTCACATATATGCCATTTACACAGAAACTATGAAACTTTCCTATAAACACATTGACAAGAATCAAAAGACGCCAAAATGAAATCAAGCAAATTCAGAAACTCCAACTTTCGCAATAGCATGGACATGATCTGTATGGGGCTTCGGCAAATTTTACAGAACATGGGAATCAATTCAAGCACAACTCAACTGGATAAGTTCAGAAATAAGCATACAAGTATAGGAATCACTTTGGTTTCATATGAACTCAGCGAAAAACGCATTGGGATCGATTCAATTTTATACATGAGGTTCTCGGCCAGCATTACATAATCGAACACATATGGATCTAGCTCACTTTCTTCAAAATAGGCCTATATGACCAAATTCGATCAACAGTTTAGTAGTGAAGGAAATTCTCCGTTCAGGCATTTTCATCAAAGATGTGATATTCAGCAGAGGAGCTTAGATGCAAAAGTAAAGCAACGATTCACATCCTGATTACCACAAAGGCAGCACAGCAAGTTCAGATAATTAATAGAGCCTCAATGGCAGCCGATTTTCACACAGGCTGGAGCTAGAGCCCTGGGCCTCTGCTTCATATCCAAATTAAGAAGAAAACAGAGCCGAGACTGATTACCAGGAAATGGAAAGTTTTAGGAAATGCAGATGCTTCGCGAGAACATGCTGGACGGAAACTCCATGGTTATAACAAAGTCGTATCCACCCAATGACGAGAATATGGTTATGACACGTAAAATTCAAATCTACTTACGATAGCAAAAAGAGAATGGGGTGAAAGTCACTGAATTCTGGTCATTCTTGGTCGAGGTCATTGGGCCAATCTTCTCAACGTACTTCTCTCTACATCATCTCATCTTCAAATTGGCTTTCAATCTTAATGGGTCGTACTCGTTCCCAATATTGTCATGGGAAAACCTTCTTCAGACCATCCGACTTCAACTTAAGAGAGAAAAAAAAAAAACAAAAACAAAAGGAACACAATAAGCCCAACAATAAAGACTTGATCTGACTTCCTTACAGACACAATATACGGGTGTTCACATCATACTCACCGGACTTTCGTCAGGTCGGGCTTAGTGTAACTGGCTCAAAAATACTTGGCGTGGTCAGGTTCAATATCTGAATCTCTGTTGTCATGACATCTACAGTAATTGTTACGGTTGGGCAACCGCTCACAATGTTCAATTGTGGAACATTCTAAACGCAAATTTGAGGTGTCAGCCAAACTCTCCAACGAGCAACAATCGTGAATCCACAACTTCTGTAAAGATTCCAAGTGATTTAGACCTTCCAAGCTTCTTAACTTTGGACATTCTCCTACTCTTAGCTTCCTTAGCTTTCTCAATTTCAATAGGTTTGACATCCTTTCCATGGAACTGCAATCCACAATCGATAGGAAGCAAAGGGATCCCAGTTCTTCAAGGCCCCAGATCTCGACTAACAAGGAGCATCCGAACAGATTTACCTCTTCCAGAATCTTCATGTGCGATAGACGAAGTGCTCTTGGGGAGAACTTGCACGTACGCATCTCTAAATGTCTCAATCTTTTCGTTTGGAACAGAAACAATCCCAACATCTTTAAACCACTCCATCTTTCCATTTCCGACAGAACCAATTCCCTTTGCTCTTTTTCTAATTGCATTATCTTTACTTGCTCCGACAAAATGGAGCGCACGACCTCATCAGGTAAAACATCAAGGATATCTGCTATCGAACAACTTTGTAATCGCAAGGTTGACAAGTTGCTCAAATGGGAATAATTCGTCCGTAATGTAAGCGCGTTTAGTAACGATTCATTAGGGAGTAGATTCGATCGGGCGGATTCTTTTTTATTACATTTCTGAGGGCGTCTAAGCATTTTAAGCGTTTTAAGCTGTCAAAATTTCGATTCGGAATAGAATTGTGTTTGGTACCGTGCTCATTAATTGTTCCAAATTAATTTCTTTTAATTTTTAAATAATTTTTTTACTTTTTTACTTTTTTTCTTTTCTTTTTTCATTTTTTCATTTTTTCTTTTCTTTTTTCCTTTTCTTTTTCCTTTTTTTCTTTTTTTTTTTTTCCTTTTTCTCATCTTCTTCTTCTTCTTGTGGCCGGTCGCCGGGCCATGCCACCGGACGAGCGGGCGGCGACCTCCCGAGCGTCGCCGGCCCTCGGCGTGGCCGGCCCTCGTCTGCCGAGCCTCGCCGCGGCGGGCGAGCCTCGCTCGCCCACCGGTGGGGCCGGGCGTCGCGAGGCTTACCCAACCCCCGCCCGGCCCGGCGAGGCTCGGCCTCGCCCGTCCGGTGAGGCCGAGCCTCGCCGGTGGGCGGGCTTGCCTCCGGCGAGCTCGCCGGACCTCGCCCCGTTTGGCGAGCCTCCGCTTCGACTGGCTAAGCCCGCGGGCTGGCCGGCGGCGGCCCGGCGGCAGCCGGCATGGCGGGCGCGGCGGCGGCGCGGCGGCGGCGGCGGCGGCAGCAGCACGGACAGCGGCGCGCGGGCGGGCGGGCGGGCAGGCGGCGGCGGCGGGCGGACGGCGGACGGTGGCGAGCGGTGGTGGACGGCGGCCATGCGAGATGGCCGAAGGGAAGAAGAAAATTTCTTGATTTTGATTCTCAAATTCGTTCCCGGAACAAGAATCAACTTTTTTTTTGTTCTTGATTCTATTCCCAATCTGTTCCCGGGAATAAAAATTTTACCAAACGCGATTCTAGGCCCAAACTGATTCTGGGAACAAAGAATCAGAATTTGGCCCTGTTTGGATGGTTACCAAACAGGGCCTAATTGAATGATTTCCAACTTCGAACTCTCTTAAACTAGAAGGCGAGATGCCGAGGCAAGAATCGCCGCCGGGTTTTGCCAGATGCTAGTTCTTCCACCTCATATAGGGGTACGATGCTAGAGTGACAAGCAGAGTCCCTCTCCAGCATATATGTCCTGTTTCCGCAGAACTTGAGAGTATCAAAGGCCCACCTTAGACAACTCAAACTTTGGGGAAGCTTTAGCAACTCATTAAGCTTAGAACATGATTCTCGATTAAGTGTTTGGAGATTAGAAAGGCAACACACAGTGGTGGGTAATCTGGAAATACGTGTGAACGACAAGTCTTAAGATCCTTAAACAAGACAACCTCCCAATTTCTTCAGGGATTTCACCGGTCAAGCGATGACATCCACTAGCTTCTAATTCCTCAAGCTTCTCCACCAGCCCAATCGCTCTTGGTAATTTTGTTATCCCAATTATGTGGCTCATCCTAAGTAGTGTCAATTGCTTTAGATTGCCGATTGAATCAGGTAGGTGTCCCAAACTTGTTGATGACAAATCCAACTCGACTAATGATCGTAATTTCCCAACCAAGTCTGGAAGTTCCTTTATCTTTAAACACTTAAATAAATTCAACCGCCTAAGTTTCACCAGCCCTCCAATCGAGTTTGGCAACATGCGAATCCAGCTATGTGATATATCAAGGGTCAACAATGACTTCAAATTACCAATTGTCTTCGGAAGTTTGAATGCATACGACGAACGAGGCATGAGAATCTCCGTCAAAGCATCTAGACATCCTATTTCGTAAGGCAACCCTTCAAGGGCGTGACATCCATTCAAGTTTAAAGCATTGAGGAGCTTTAATTTTCCAATGGAAGGGTCAATTTCAATTAAATTGCGACAACCTTCAAGAATCAATCTCTCCAAGAACACCAACATAGATAAATCAAGCGTTCTCATTAAGTCGTTGCAATTGCTGAGATCTAGTACTTTTAGTTTACTTGCCACCTGCAAAAAAAAAAAAAAATATATATATATATATTTATATATATTAAGAAACGATTTATAGGAAAAAAAAACGAGAAAGACAAGGAAATATACTTGTATATAAGGAGTGAGACTCGTATCATACTCTAATTTGGTTCCAGCCAATCCATTTCTCGATACATAGCTGTGTGAAAGGTCAAGAACGATTAAATTGACTAGATGAAAGTTTGTTGCCACAAACTCAAAAGGGCTCCATCGCCAAGAAAGCCATCTTAAATTGGAGAGAAGATTATTGAAATCTCCAACAAGGAACATCTCATTCCCATCCAAGAACCTCAGGTGTCGTAAATTAGCAACTTCACTAGGCATTATGATGACTCCATGAGATCCTAGTGATAGTGCTTCTATCTTCTTGCTTCCCTATCGATGGAAACACCAAGAAGTCACGTGTGAAGGTTAAAAGCAAACAATTTCAAGCACTTATAGGGATGGATTTTTCCTTTTTCAAGAATAGGCTACAACAATTCACAGGAAAATAAGTCGTAAATCCCTTTCGATACCTTTTTCTGCTCCAAAATGCTCAAGGCTTCTTGATGATTCCACACTCGGCTACGCTTGTGAGGTTCTTTGAAATTCTCTTCACGAACGATTGCCCTTCCAAGGTCCCGCACTTGATCATGCATCCAAAAGGTATTGTCATCTTTGATTTTTATCAAGGACATGAGACAGAGGATTTCAATGGCATTGTATGGGTGGTATTCACAGTCCTCCCACATGTAGCAAGGGTAGGTTTTATCCTCATTAACAAAAAAACAACTTATATCCAGAAATACTTGCCTTTGTGCATCATCTAACCTTTCATAAGTTATCATCAATGTTTTTTGGACTTCTATGGAAGGAGCTTTTTCTAGCTTCTTCAAAGTGTCTACCCAAAATTCTTTGGATCTACCA
The DNA here is from genome assembly GCA_017140595.1 of Eucalyptus curtisii. NCBI lineage: Eukaryota > Viridiplantae > Streptophyta > Magnoliopsida > Myrtales > Myrtaceae > Eucalyptus > Eucalyptus curtisii. Next base: position 18,797,005 of record CM029495.1, read on the forward strand.
GAAAGGGATGAACCAGTGACTTCAAGAGCTAAAGGAAGCTTTCCCAAAGTGGAGACAACTTTTTTTTGAAAGGTAGACATAATCATTGGGTGGAGAGTCTCTCCTGAAGGCATGCCTACTGAAAAGCTCAAGAGCATGGCAAAATTCCATTTCCTGCACTTCATAAATCAAAACATTTGCACACTTTATAGGACCTTCACTTGTTGCTTCTCCGTCAATCATTAGGACACTTTTGTATCTAGTAGTAATGATAATCCGACTACCAGAACCGAACCAATTTCCTTTTTCTGCCAAATTTTTCAGCTGTTTGTTTTCATCCACGTCGTCAAGAACAATGAGAACTTTTTTATTATGAAGTACCCTCTTAATCATGTCGATCCCATGATCCACTTCACTAATTTGGTCAACATAACAACAATCAAGGAACTTGGATAACAATTGTTTTTTGCAAATGTACCAAGCCATGTCGTTCTGATGACTCTCGAACATCCGAAAGGAAATTGCAGCCTTGGAACCGAGAAGACAATCGGTTGAAGACAACTTTGGTTAGTGTTGTTTTGCCAACACCTCCCATTCCATGGATCGCGAGAAATTTCACATCATCAGATTCCACATCCAACATCTTAATTGTAGCTTCTACACGATCATCAACTCCAACTAGGTGCTCAGTCACATTTTTATATCTGACATTTAGCTTAACCAAAACAGCTTCAATTACCAATTGGATCAAAGCTACATGGCTGTCATGACATAACAACCATGTTAAGGACAACTTTTATGTTGTGAAAAGCTACTCTTCAAGTGACTCAATTGCTTTCACATGTTGAGGATATTAGAGAGAAAAAAATCTAGATGCTAAAAATTTCTGATTTTTTCAATCTCTCTCCACTCCCCAACTTCAGTCACCATCACCGTCGGCCTTTGCCACCATCATGCCACTATTGACATCACTTGTCTCCCTGCACCGTCACCATTGCATTCCACAGTCCTTGACCATCGCATCCGATCAACCCACCATCTTAGCCTTATCTCAATCCTCCACGTCACATGGGTCATGGCCTTGCGATCGCCAGGATGGCGTCGCCAGCTTTAGGAGACACCAAATTTGGGGTCCCCAAGGCTGGCAATGCCGGATATAGGCAAGGTGACGTCAGACCCAACCTGGATCTGACTTGCCAGTGAGTGAAGGATAGAAAGGGTGGGAGTTTGGATGGTCCCGGCAGGTTCTGGCTACCTGGTGTCAGGCCAGCGACAAAGAAATGGCAATGATTGATGGATGAGTTACAGCGGTGGCTGGCCGGCGGCTTAGTGAAGCTGCTCAAGATGTTAATGTTTGTGGTTACTGTGTCAGAGATAGAAAGTGAGAGGAGAAAGAGAATTAGAATGAGTAGGGTGTGCCACCACTTATCGGTGCCGACCGCTATTGGCTACTACCCATGAGAATTCCATTCTCGACGAGATGAATAAACTATATTTTTCACCAACAATACCGCAATCAAACTGATTAGGGAGGAAGAGGAAATCTACGTAACAACTGAAAAATTTAAGACATTTACCTTTCATCTTTCTTCAAGTTCCATCCTTTTATCTTGCCCACTGCAATGAGAGCCTTTTGCCATGACTCTGCTTCACTGCAAAACGTCTCTTGGTGCTTTGAAAGAGTTTGTTTATGCAAGTTTGTTTTCAGCTTCACATCAACAGGTTCAACATCCAAGAAAATAGGCAAAATCTCCTTGTTCCCGTTTGATTTCAAGGTGCACTTGACCATGTACGCAAGCTCTCGGAGGCACCAGCAACTTGAAGCATAATTTGCAGAGACTATGGGAATGTAAATCTTGGAGTTCTCAATTGCTTGTAGAAGTTCAACACCAATTTCTGCACCGACATGGAGGGACTCACTATCCCTAAAGACAAGGATTCCAGCACCAACCATCCCATGGTAAAGAAAATCGATAAATCCATGACGGGTGTCTACTCCTCGAAAATTTAGAAAAACCTCGTACGAAGATCCAGATGATGCCCGTGAACTTGTCCCTTTCTCCATTGTATTATCTCTAAACACCAGATATCTCAAGAAAGTTTTCTTTAAGTGTGCTTGGATGTGAGCGAGGGTTGTCAATATGATGAGCTCTCAGTCTCTGGCGTCATAGAGGGGGAAAAATCTCCGAATATCCCTTGAGTAAATATAGTCAACGCCTTGAGTCATGCGAGAAGTTTCCAAGAAGTTTCCTAAAAGTTTTTATGAATCATTCATGAATCAATCAATGGGTTGAAGTTTCTGGGTCCCATTCGTTTAAAGACAAATTTAAAGTCTAAAACCTAGCAACAAACGAAAGTGACAGCACAAATTGATAGATTCATGGCTTTAGAAACTCACTTGTCTAGCTCTTGTAGAGTTCCTTTTATGAATGAATGAAAGCACTTCTTCTTCCAAAAAAAATAAAAGTAAAAATAGAGGATATAAAGCGAAACCAAAAGATAAAGCAGAAAAATGGTTTTTGAGTTTTCCTTTACTTTATTCATATTAGAGAAAATTTCAAAAATACTCTCATCTCTATCATATCCGCTTCTCTGCTTTTGATAATTGTAGGATATTTCATCTTTAGAGAAAAATCCTCAACTAAAAGATCAAAATATCCCTTTTACTATGGAAATGTATTTTATGTGAAATTGCCAAATACAATATGCATGTCATTTTAATTGGCGCTTAAATATTGAGAATACTCGCTATTAATTGGTTTATCATATCACGTTTACTATCGCATGATGCAATTATTACTTGAAATTTTTCTCTTCTTTACCATAATATTTCTCTCTCCCTCTCTATCTCTCCCACCATATAGCCGATCACCGTCACCATCTCGGTCCCTGAATCACACCGCCACTCCCCCAATTGACCCCATCACAACCTCTACAAGTTAGCCTCCACCTTTGTCATGGCCTAGCTTGAAAATAGAGGCGTCGATCTCAAAGCAGCAACACTACTCAAACAGATCTATCGTCGAGCATGAGCAATTCTGCATGCACCAAGCTAAACGCTGTGATGGAGCTCGAGTCGAGCTCGATCCCACGATGGGCCGTCGTTGATGCTGAAGAGAGAGACAGAGACAAAGAAAGAGAGAGGCGCCACAGACGTTCGTTGGTTGAAAGAGCGACGGTGCGGCGACTTATAAGGGCGGCTATCAAAGCTCGCTTGAAGCAGCGACCAACACATGGGTGGCTGGCTGGGCTTCTAGCCAATATTTGGTCTGGCCCAAGCTTTTAGGCCTGGAATTTCCAAGCCCGAAGAAAAAGCCTGAACCGGGATGGACTACCTAGCCCGTCTATTATTATTTCGGGCTTTAGTGTTCGGGTCGGGCTTGGCCCAAAAGGTGGTGAACATTTTTAAAAATTGCAAATATTTTGCTCCCTTTTAAGTGTCTTCTCCTTTTCAAAATTGCAAATAATTTTCACTCTTTTAACAGTACAATAAATTAATTTGTTAACTTGTAGAATTTTTTTTTAACTAGGATTACAAATATTAATGAATACTATAAGGATAATAAATAAAATACGAAAAAAAAATGATTGGACAAGTCAATCCATTTCAAACTACACAATGCGAGGCCTCGAAGCCCAACTCCTTCTGAAATATACATAATAAAGCTCATATCCATCTTGATATATTTGGGATAAAGGTTTTCAAGCCAAGACAAACTTATTTACTTTCAACCAAAGCAACGTTGATTTTATTTCACTTAAGTCACATGAGTGTCATGCCATGTCAACATCGTTTGCTTTTCTTCATGTAGGTAAATTTTAAACGATGCTTGTGGACAAAGAGTGAATATCTCACACAAGTACAAGTTGGAGATTTCTTATATCACCAAAAACAAAAGTTTAGAATAAATATACCACAATAAATGTAATTTAATCATTTTGATTGCTTTTACCCTTTTTATTTTCACTCCTGGCAATCTCACCTTCAATTTTCCTCACTTCTCCCAAATGGAAAAACTCTTCCAATTCTTTCCACATGCTTTCTTTCAACACCTTTTCTACATTTCCTAGCACAGGCTACGGGTTTAAGTGAATGGATTCCCTTCTTAAAAGATGAAACTACATTTAGATTTGGTGGTGGGTAATCACTTTTTATTTGTATTGAATTTGAGGGGCTAGTGTCAATTGAACTTAAAAATCTCTTGATTAACTCTCTCGGAACAATATAAACGGTAGGGATAAAGGTGGGGCTAGTTAGAGATGACTATCCTTGTCTCAAACTTGTCAAAAATCCATCTCAATAACCTCATCCCCATTGAGTACCCAAATATGCCATTGTACTATTTTCAAAAATAAATTTCTTGCATGGGTATATAATAAGCCACTTCAAATTTGCAAGCACAATCATTTTTCCAAAATTTGTGCATTGCATATCTTCAGCTAGAAAATTTATTGAATCTCAATATTAGATTGAAAAATATTTAAGATTGATATGATAGAAACATTGAAATATAACAATCCTAGAATAAGAAATCATGCTTGAAATAGTGTGTGCTGCTGAAAATGTTGGATTATAACCAATTTTTGTCTTGGACTTCAAAAATTATATAAGTAACCCTAAGTTTTTTTAATAGGTGAAAGGCAATTTGGCAAGTGATTTATTGAGTTCAAGTTTCGAGCTAATTATTTGATAAAATAAATTTCAGTCCGTCCATATCCTTGTAAGGTTCCAATAATTTTGCATGTTTAATAAATAACCTTATGATTATAAATGAAATAATGACATTTTGTAATTAAAATATATCAAGTTCGGGAATCGAATTTTTCCAACTATATAATCGCAGATCCTTCTGAAACCTTATACGGTTTTTTACTTAGGGTGTCGACACACCCGACCCTTTTGACCCCCAAAAAAAAATAAAAAATAAAAATACTGACCCGAGCTGAAGCATTCATGAGTGTGCTTGGTACGGCCCGACCTGCATACGGCCCAAACCGGAATCGCGGTTCGGGTCTGGATTCGGTCTCTTTTATCTTCTTCTTCTTCTTCCTTCGCTCCTGCAGGCTGCTGCTCTGCTCTGCTTTGCTTTGCTTTATTCAATGTTTTTCTACCAAAACACACGAAAAACTCACCTTCGAAGCCAGAAGCTCCCGAAGCCAAACTGAACCAAGCAAGATCAACATCCAGTTGAGAGTCGAGACCCAACAAATGGAAAACGATTTTCTTCCGAATAGATTTTTCATGGCCGAAGAAGCAGAAGCAGAAGAAGAAGAAGAAGGTATGCCAGGGTTCACTCGTGCGCGCCGCTTCCAGCTTCCGTCCTCCAATTCTACGGATCTCATGGCCTCCTCTTGTAAATCAGCCATCACCGCCATCTCATTCCCATCTCCCTCTTTCCAAACCCCAATGTCAACCCATGAAGCAAAAAAAGAAAACCCATCATTCGCCGTCTTCGGCCGACGATTGCGACAGCAATGGCGTCGTTCGGAATCGAGAACAGGAGGACGCCGGACGGCGAGAGGACTGGTTCAGTGGAGGAGGAATGGGCGGTGGCCGTAGCGACGAGAGAGGATGATCGGTGCTCTTACAGAGTTGAAGAAGCGTCGACTAGGATGGAAAAGGACAGGACGGGGGTTATCGTGGAGACGGGAGGATATAGGTGGAATTTTAGAGATTTCTCTGGGCGGGTCTATTGCATTTCGATTCGGTTCGGGTTGAACCGTAATGATACCCGAACTTTTTTAACTTTCACCGGAGACAGAACGAGGCCAGATCTTAAAAGGCCCGTTTTTTTCCCTGTTCATCCAATCTCTTGCTGCTAATCTATTTTGGAAATAAAAAAATTGACTGACGTGATCAAATAGATTTTTATTTTTTTCTATTTTAGAGAACAAAAGAACAGAAAAATGTAGGAACAAAATTGTTACCTAACACAAGCCTAAGTAGACCCAAAACCCCACTTACATTCCTTTAAAAAATAAAGCATTTGAGGTTATTTACACCCTCAAAAATCACTTTCTATATATCTTTTTTGGCCTTTTGTCAAGCTCTCGTGGTTTCTTTGGACACCCCTAGTGACCAGAGAAAATCCATCCTCCCTCAAGACCACTAATTTTGTTCAAGTACCCTACCGCATTGTGATAATAAAAACTTCCCGTAAAAGTCTATTATAAAAAATATAATCAAATCCTAAAATTTATCCAATTTGCACAATCAAGTACTTTTGTCCAATTTATCTGACAAAACATGTCAATGTATTAATTTTAGATATTTTTTGGCACCACGTTGAGACCATGGGTAGAGGGTTTTAAAGGGACACTACGCTGCCGCACTGCTTTTGCCAGCAATGGCCATAGGCCCTCATTAGGGACTCAACAAGGACCACTGACTCTCGCTTGGCTAGACCTGGGTGAGGGCTCCTAGGCCCTAGCGCAGTGATGGATGAAGGCTATGCGGTGGTGGGCTCTGGTGAGGGCTTGCCAGATGTTTGTGCGATTTCTGCCCTCCAAGGGGGTGATGCCACAGCTCGTTACCTAGTGGTTATGTTCCTCGCGAAGCTCCGTCTCGAGCTCCAATTTCTTCAAATCAGGGTAGTTTATCACTGTTGTACTCGCGAAAAATTATAAAAATGAACGAAGTTGATGGGACATTTTAAAATGGCAAGAAATAGAGACCATGAATCTTATCAGAGTAAGGATTTTCCAAGAAATTACAAAAGGAAAAATCAAATAGAGAGCACTGAAAATTGTTAGAGTGAGGATTTTCCAAGGAAAATCGGGGAAAGTTTAGAAATTGATGAAGGGGGAACACAGATGGTGTGCTCGTCTCCTTCGTTGGTGAAGTCGCCATGCTTGAGCTCAGGGGCCGACGAACTCCATTTACCGCACGATCCTCACAGGGTGGCGGCGGCGAATAGTCATGCCACCGCCGTGCAGCACGAAGATCAACGACCCTCGACGGCGGACCACCCCTTCACCAAACACCCCAGCCCACATGCATCTCTCTCGCCGCGTTCTATGTTATCGTTCTTTTTGAATTTTTGGCTTTTTGTTATTTGTTTTTGTTTCTTTTTAGCATTTTTTTTCCCTGACGTGGCTCCCATTTCTTGCCATGTCAATGTGGCCTTGGGAAGTTTTTATAAAGACATGGCACTATTTTCTATCAAACAAATTTAGGAAATAATGGAGGTACAAGGGACAAGTTTTGGACTTGATTGTATTTCTTTTAAAAAAAAATAGAATTTAGATTACACTTTTATAATAAGTTTTAGGGCTTTTCGTCCACGTATCCTTAAATTTAAATGTTTTGAAGAGGGGTAAATCAATGAAATGGTCTCTAATTTTATGACGGCACAAGAATTTATGTATAGAAACTCAAGGATCAATGAAGTCAACAAATATTGTCTCCAAAGACCATGTCACAAAAGTTGATGTTTATCGCAATCAATCCACGAACATACATCTTTTTAAGGGGTAAGTAATTATCAAAAAAATCCTAAACTCATTGTATGGTGGCCAATTCAGTCCTAAATTTTTCAATTTTATTAATTTAGTTTCAAACATTTTCGTGTATTGCAGATGTAGTCTTCCATCCAATTTTGACCGGAAATCATTGACATAACAATCCAATTAGCATCAGCCATCCTACATGGTATGGTTGATACTGATTTTAATGATTTTGCAATTTCTTTTCGATTTTCGATTTTTTTTCTTTTTTCTTATTTTCCCCTATTTCCCTCCATAGGTCATGGGCCTCGACGATGCCCAGCAAAGGTCGTCAACCACATGTGGGGGCATCCCCACCATTGTTCTAAGCTCAACGACTAGCGAAGGAAAACAGGAAAAACACGAATGAAAGAGGAAAAATTAGAAACTTGTAAAATAAATTACAAAAATCGTCCACATCAATGCCATTTGTATCATGGAGGATGGTTGACATCTATTTTTTGGTTAAAATTGGCTGGAAGAACTATGTTGACAAATTCTCAAAAGGCTTACAATTAAATTGGCCAAAATTAAAAAGTTTATAATTGAATCGACCATTTACAAATTTTAAATAATTATTCCTCTTTTTAAGACCACTATAAAAAGAAGAAATAGTGAATAGCAAGTATTATATCTGTGAAGTTTTATTTCTTATAAATTAGAGACACCGTCGTGGAAATTAAGAGTCATAAAATACGCGACAAATCTTAACTTTATCTAAATTCTTACCGCATAGTTTGTGGATTAAGCAGGATTGCTCACCACAAGCAAAGAGAGCCTCTTGAGTTTGACCTCAGGAGGGCCCCACAAAATGGGCTCAGGTCCAATAAAAAGAGCGAAAATTGTTTTCCACATAACATCACTTCTCAATAACTTTGAAATAATTTTAGGAATATCTATGAGTGTTTCGAACACTCATGACTTTCTACTCATTGCATCGACATTGATACCAGTAGATCTTTTAAATAACAAATTCGACCTCAGTTAATTTAACAAGTGCAAGAGTCACAACGAAAGAAATTTTTCTAATTATGTTACGACCTAGTTTGACAAGGGCAATGAGTGATAGCACGGGGCAAATAGCCTAGACAAGAAGCGAATCATAGCAAGTTACTAGGAAGGCAAATGAGTAACAATGAACCGAACTGTGCATCAAATAAAGCGAGACGATTTCGTAGTGTGTGTGTAAAAGCTGAAATTAACTTACAAATATGTCTTTTGATATGACGATAAGTTTTGCATTGCAACCCCAAAGCTAAGCATACTTAGGTGAGAGCACTCTTAAGATGGGTGACCTCTTGGGAAGGTTACCACCTAACACTTATTTGCATTTAATTTGAATAAACATACTTGCATGGATATAAAAGTTAAGAAAATCATTGGATCACTTTAAAGATTAAGTACAAACTCTAACTTGTCTTATAATGTTTTATTCCTTCCTTTTGTTTCCCTTATTGTTTTGAAGTCTAGCTAATTTTAGTACTCATAAAGAAATTTGAGAGAGTATTCATGCTTATCTAATGGGGGCAAAGTCCCTATTAGGCAACTAAGGAAATATCCCGAGGCTTACAATAAGTTGGGTTCCTTCTCCTGATAAGCTAATTTTTTTGGGATGAGTTCTTCCACTCATTGTAATGCAACATGTTATCTGAGCTACTCCTTGGGCACCACCTTCTAGCACTTTATCCTCGAGATTGCGGTCCCTTGTCAATAACCTAACATGTCGGCCTGGAGGCCTTTCTGCGAGCTCACAAATTCCTTGAAGAAGGGGAGAATGAGTTCCACGTCAGGCAACTAAAGAGATATTCTGGACTTATAATGGATTGAGTTTCCTCTCTTGGTAAGTTAATTTTTTGGGATGAATTCTTCCACCCATTGTAACATATCATGTGCTCCTCCTGTGGCACTCATTTTGCATGTGTGATTACAAGCATAACAAAGATACAACATGACGTACCCTGAGGCCCTCATTTTACACATAAGTTTTAAATTGTACATTCACTTAATTATAAGATAGAAAAAGTAATCTTATTTTTTATAAAGTTTAAAGTTTGTAATATATTCCAATATTTGATATTTTGAATTGAGTAAATTGACAAGATATAGACGTTTCTATGTAGCTTAAAATAGTAATAGTTAGATATATAATTCCTATTACTTCTTTTGGTCTTCATAATTCTTGCCACTTTAATATACGTCAATACTAAATAAATAAATCAAACAACTGGTTATTTATTTATAACTTGAGTTATTTTATTATTATTTTTATTTATTTCATACGTTCTAAATACTTTTCACTCTTTTTTTTTTTTTTTTTTGGTAGAATCTTAAGAATAAAAATATTGCACAATATATTTATCCATAGAATATGCGCAATTAATTCAACCTATTTCCGGCTTTTGAAATCATATTGTTTCAAAAATATTGTATACAATTCAACCAACTCCACTTGATTGAGATTGAGAGTAAAAACAAAACCTAGATTTATATCAAGATACACTTAATTTGAAATTAAAATATTTGAAGGAGTCAATAAGGATAAGGTTCTTGAGTTTTAGCTTATTAGTTTGTTGTATCACCCCCATTTTCTTTCATTTGACAATTAAAATAAAATTCAAAAATAATAGATAAAGAGAAACGATCTTGAATATTAACTCAGGACATTAGAAAAAGATTGAAACAAAACTATGTAAAGAAGAAACGCAAAATAAGCAAATCCACCTACTCTAAAATAATATAAATTTGAATAACGAGATAACATAACAAAAGTAGATTTTTTATTTATTTATGTATTTTTATTCATGCTTTTGAAGTACATTCAATTAAACATAACTTATTTCATTCAAAAGAAACCGCTTTGTTGAAATTAAAAATGTAAATAGAGACCCATTTAATTCAAAATTGAAAAAAGAGACCAACTTAAAGAAGTAATGGATAAAGTGAGCTCTAGCTTATTAGGGTAACAGAGTAAACATAAAATACATTGTCTTCCTACTTTTCCCGATCCAGATTTTTTTATAGATGTACCCAATGAAAAGGATGGCAAATCAGTTTTACTAAATTGTATGTGTTTTTGTGAAATAGGATATTATCATACTACAGCAGAATGAACATGATAAACATAGATGAAAATTCATTTAAATTTTAGCAGACTGAAATTTCAATTGATAACTTAGCACATTCGAAAACTTCCGAAAAAAATGATGAAGTTGCCAAGACAGATAAATAACCTAAAAGTGAAAATGTAAGCTGCTCTAGAATTTAGTTATCAAATTTATTAGACGGTTACTCTCCATACCCCTATTAGGGTCGATATTATCTACATCAAAACACTGTTTAGACTTAACTTTATCTATTTGTGTTTCCCCTATTTATCAAATATGATATTATAAAATCTTTATTTCTCTATATATATTATTGTGAGTCTCCTTAAATTATGATATTTTAATTTTACCAAGAGATAAAAATAATTATCCAATAAATACCCTCTATCCTATTAATCATAATGTGCTATATGTATCATTGGTGGCGCTACTAATAATAATATAAAAAGTAAAAAATATAAATATAAAGGAGATCCGACTAGATCAATCTCTAATTTCATACAAATCTTAATTTTGCTATATATGTTCCTTTTTTTTTAGCTTAAATATTTTAATCGAGGCTGTAGAAGCACCATAACAAATTTCACAGTGGTTGCATATCGAAACGATTTAGCAATTAAACTTTCGAATTCCTTATCCTGCTACATGTAATCCCTTTTGATGCTTGGTAGTAGATCAACAGTTCCATGATTCTATCTTACATGTTACAGTTTAAAGTTTGAACCCTTCACTTTTGTATTTAACACATCAAATCTCCTATCTAATCTATTCTTTTAGAGATCTTGACTTCTAGATCTGTCGAATTAGGCTCAAATGACTAAGAATTGATTCTATGTCGTCTTCTAGATAAGTGAGAAGCAAAAATGTAGGGACCGCATAAAGAGGAAGAACAAAAGATTTTTGCTTGTATGAGATAACCTACTTCAACAATGTCCCACGAATAGGATGATTAGGAAACAAACCCATAACGTTTTCGAATTGGAATTCGATCAATTCATCACAATCGCAAAAATTAAACTCAAGGCTTAGGATAACGTTAACATCCGGTTTACCAGAATCGTCATCTTTCATTTTGAATCTTTAGTAAATATATTCTTATATTATCTTTCATTCTTTTGTTATAAGAACCCCAGACCATAGAATCACCCTTCTTCATTCTCTCGTCGAGCCAAAAGAGAAGAAAAGTTAAAAATGGGGAAGTTCAGTTTCAAGAGCCTCATGGCCGCATTTGCTGTTGCGATTTTCGTGTGGTGCATAAGTTATTGTGAGGTTTGCAATGCTAGAGAGGTTACTGATCGGAGATCCCATGCAGCAGCCGCCGCCGACGTTTCTACCACAAGGAGCTCTTTATGGCTGTGGAGAGGACGCTGGAGGATTCCTCACTTCCCTCTCCCCCCTTTCCCCTTCTACCGCCCATGGCCTTACTTGCCGCCGCCCCGTTGGCCCTATTTGCCCCGCCCCCGCCCGGTTGGCCCTCGTCACGATCCCCATCGCCAAGGCCCTCGCCATGGTCCCTCAAAGCAAATACCACCGCCAACATCAACGGTGGACCCGACATTGCGGCCACCAGTATCAGTACCACCAATGGCAGAGCCAACACCATCGCCACCCCAAGCACCGATAGCCAATCCCACACCTTCGACTTCACTAACACCTCCGGCATCACCGACACCACCGGCTGTGCCAACACCTCCGGATTCACCAACAGCTCCGCCATCACTGACGCCATCGGCAGTGCCAACACCTCCAGTAGAGCCAACACCTCTGGATTCACCGGCACCAACAGTAGTGCCAACACCCTTGGCTTCACCAACACTTCCGGTGCCAACACCTCCGGCCCCACCAACACCATCAATACCGAGCAACTCTACCACCTTCAACGTGCTAGATTTTGGCGCCAAAGGCGATGGGAACACTGATGATACAAAGGTCATACACTTGTGCTCTATCTCCTTTTCTATACCTTACCTTATACTCTTTATGCTGTTTCAGAAATGTCCTTTAGATATCACGTATATTGTTTAGAATGCACCGCTAAAAGAAAAGAAGAAGGTGAAACCCTAATTTATGATGCAAACTAAGTGTACCAGGTAGTACCTTGCCTCGGGTCATTAAACTAAACACTAATGCCTAGAGGGTTCTAAACCTTAAAAGTTTTGAATAATCTTGCCAAATCACTTGACTAGACGAGTTCAGTAATCAAAATCTAATCCGTAGCCTTGCTTAACTGAGAAGGCACTAGTCAATATAAGTCTAACCATTAATAAAAAAAACCTAATCGCTCCATGATCTCTTGTTGACGTTAAGATTTAGCTAGATAAGCAATTGAAGTTTTAATTTTCCTTTCTGTTGTGTCTCACAGGCATTCCAAGATGCATGGGCAGCTTCATGCAATGTGGAGGCATCAACGATGGTGGTTCCTGCAAACCATGTCTTCCTTGTTGGGCCCATCTCGTTCGTGGGTGAACACTGTCAAGAAAACATTATACTCCAGGTACAGATATAGCACAATAAATGAGGGGGGAAATATTAGAATTTGCGCATTCTTTTTATAAATCTGTTCAGATAACACAATTGCACAGGATCTCATCCCCAAAAAAAAAAAAATTGCTGTAATCCGTTCTGATCAACACTAACACGGTTTGGTTCGGATATTTTTTCAGCTAGACGGGACGGTAGTTGCTCCGACGGATCCCCAGGCTTGGGGTGGCGAGCATTGGCTTCACTTCGACAAGCTGAGTCGCTTCACATTGCAAGGAAGCGGAACCGTCGATGGCCGAGGCGCCGTTTGGTGGCGCCGCTCAGAGTCTGAGGATCTCAGTGATGACCTTCTCGATGTGGATAATGATGCCAACGATGGAATGGACTCCGAGGACGCCGATACACAGGTGACAAACGCCCTCGACAAAGGCTTCCGCTCTGCTAATTAAAGATGTTTCAATTTGACCCCACTATTTTTTTTTGTGTTTGGACTCCACCAGATTCTTTAAACCGTCAATAAGATGCTAATTTGTCTTCAAAAAGCCATGTTAATCACAACAAATAAAATTTCTGAATTATGACCAAGCGCAAATTCTTGAGATGCCTATAGTCCATGACTTCTCATTTTTGTGTGATTATCGTCTCTAATTCCGTTTATTCTTGCATTTGACTTATCAAAAGTATATTTTAACAATTGCAAAATTTTTTACTTGAATCCGCGCATGATTTTGATTTCCTTGAACTTAATAGTATTAAGTAATCACTATACCATATCTGTGTCGTTGAGCTTGGGCAGGTACCATATGCATTTTCTTGCAAAATCATTGCTTGAGAATTCGACTAATTGTGTGTTCCATGTCTACTCTTTTGTCGAGCTTGTGGCAGGTGAAAGAGGAGTTGAGTTCAATGCCCCGGAACAAACCAACCGTAAGAGCCACGAACCGATCATCCCTAGCTATAATCCCCCGAGTTTTTTCCAAATTGTGTGATCATTGGGAAGATTGATATGGATCTCCTCTTCTTTTTCTTGGCTTTGGTTGATCAGGCAATGAGATTCGATCACTGTCTCAACGTCACGTTCAGCGGCATCAAGATCCAGAACAGCCCCAATTTCCACCTCACGTTCGACCACTGCGTCGGCGTTCTCGTGCGCGACATGAGCATTTCGTCCCCGGGCGACAGCCCCAACACCGATGGGATCCACCTCGGGAACTCCCAAGACGTGACGATCCACGATGCTACTCTCGCCTGCGGTAACCACAATTTCCACGAAAATTTCATTGGAAATGCATAGATATCGAATGTTACGTTTCTTCAATCTAGGAGAATGCTCGACTTGGATTCTGTTACCGTGTTTCATACAGGGGACGACTGCATTTCGATCGTCAGCGGATGTTCCAACATTAACATACATGACGTGCACTGCGGTCCGGGGCACGGGATCAGCATCGGAAGCCTAGGAAAAGACCACTCTAGAGCATGTGTGCACAACATCACCGTTGAAGACGTCGATCTGCAAGGGACGACGAATGGCGTTAGGATAAAATCGTGGCAGGTAAAAAAATAAAAATAAAAAATTGCATCCCGAACGACATTAAAACATGAACAGCCTTGAAAATTGACAATTTATAATGTCCTAGCTTCTTTTCTTTTTTTTGATGTCTTTTTGCGAATGAATTGTGCCCGATGCAGGGTGGGTCAGGATCCGTTTATGGAGTGAAGTTCTCGAATATTCGAGTCTCCGAGGTCCGATGGCCCATCATCATCGACCAGTACTATTGCGACCACGCGACGTGCACGAACCAGTCGTCGACCGTGGCGGTGCGAGACGTCGCTTACGAGCACGTCTCGGGGACATACACAGAGAGGCCGGTGGACTTGGCTTGCAGCGATAGCGTGCCTTGCGAGGAAATCACCCTGTCGGCGATAGACTTGAGGCCGTCATCGCAGAAGCCCCCCTCTCACGACGACGGCCCCTTCTGCTGGCAGACCTTCGGGCAGCTGACCACGCCGATCTCCCCGCCGATCAACTGTGTGCAAATCGGGAGGTGGTCTAGCAACGGGATCGGGTCGAGTCAAGACTCATGTTAGAGATTCTATATATATATATATATATATATATATATATTTTTTTTTTTTTTTTCTCTTACGGAGTCTCCTTTGCTTGCTGACCCCGTTTACATGTTGTCGGAGTTTTGTTTGGGGACATCAACGCTTTCATATAATAGAAATTTCTATAGGTTTGCTTCCTTGTTTCAGAGCAAGAGCTTTAAGAGGCTTGGCAAATGGTGTGTGCAAGGGGTGCCGTTCCCACTCTCGTTTCGCCCGCCGACTCTACCGGTGATAGATTATATTAATTATAGCTAAAGTTCATACTAATTATGATTAATTTGTTCATATTTTTATGTAACTCTATCACCAATTACAATATTTTGGCATAATTATATATTGTAGCATATAATGTACTAAAAGATATTGATGTAAAGATAATTGTTTTGCATACAATTATTATTGTATTAAGAGTGAGTTTGTTTCACTGAATACTCAAGATTTGGAGAACATTTTTTGAAAAATGATCGCTTATATCGCTTGAAAATTTTTAATGAATAAAAAATATTTTCATCATCCATGAAAATAGTTAGTCATAAATTGTTGTTTATAATGAACAAAATTTTTATTAACTAATTTTTATAAGCAATATAACCAATTAATTTTCAAAAAATATTTTCAAATCTTGAGTTTTTCATGAGACAAACGCACTTGAAGAAGTATTGAAAAGTAATAGCAAGCATATATCAGTTCCATACCATTAGGTATGATCATCTAAATGTTGCATAAGGCAATCTTATGTTACTCATAGTGTAATGATTATCTTAATTACTAGTATATAAATAGTTATATATTTGTTAATTCAAGCATACTACTACTTACGTAACAATTATTTTAGTTCTAATGTAACTATATTGTGTGATATTTTCATAACGTATATGGGTATTACACTCATGATTGCCTAAGTGATGATTCCAATACTTTAAAATATAATCACATGCTGCGTGCTTATCTTTTAATTATGATGGTAGATAATTGATTAAATTACAATATCTGATAATATATGTGTGGTGCATTAAACTCATGAATCACGATTTGACTAATTGAAATGATGATTATTATAATCCCTCCAATTCTGAATTTAGGGATAATATTGGAACTCTGATGCTATTGGCTTCTTCATATATATGTTGTCAATGAATACAAACCTGTGTAATAAGTATTATATTACTTAAACCAAATACCATAATAATTATTGCAATTGTGTTATATTACGGTGAAATGGCTATTACAGTACAGCTTTTTTCCATTACTGCCCACTACAAGAAAAACAGCTTGCCATACCGAGTTTTGTCACCTTAGATTAAATTTAAGTGAAAAAATTTATATTTTCTTCGCCATTGACTCAATTAAAGGTGGGACAATTTTAAACCTATGGCAAGAAATATGTTCATGATCTTAGAATAGAACTAAAGCAACGAAATCACGATTATGTCAACTTAGATCAGGCTTAAGCCACAAAATTCATACTTTATCGCCGTTGAGGATAAAAATTCTTCCCACCTACAGCAACAAAACTAAGTCGTCTTAGGTTTGACCCAAGGCAACAAAAGTGTGGTTTTGTTGGCTTAGCTCAAAAGATTCTAAGAAAATGACTTTTAATTAAAGATGTCAAAAAATGAAAAAGAAAAAAAAAACTATGGCAATAAAACCTAGTTAGTTTTTGCTTGCCAGCTTCGATTTTATTAAAATAAAAAACAGAAGGCTAAAGAAAAAACCCATAGGCAAAAAAAATTTGTGCCAAAAAAATCAATTTCATTGCCATAGGTAAACCCGGCCGCCTTTGGTTTACAAATGGTAGTAAATCTTTAAATTAAGTTACATTTAATCAGTTGCGTTATTCTTTTTAAAATAAATTTGATTTTAGTTATCAAGTTAGTAATCATAAATTTATGAAACGTGTATAGATTAATTTACATATAATATCATTAGTCATAACTTTTTTTTTCAAATTGGTTTTGTTATCAAATTTATTTTGCTAACATGCACTTACTAGCTTTTTTAATTTTACACACGGGCCTTTTTCAACCCTAAAATTGGCCGCCCATCCATGAGAATATCTCTCTCCATGCCGCCCGAATAGCGGATTAGTCGCGCCCCTTGCGGCCTTTGACGCAATTGGCGACAAGATAGGAGACACCCTCTTCAGCAAATAGATTTTTGTGGAAATATCTTTTTATTTAAAACACATATTAAGACCTATTTGCTTTTTGTTTTAGTTAGTATGGGTTATTTTAAATTATACTATTATGTGATAGTCAAGAGCCAATTTTAGTTCTTGACAGTAAATTATATTTGAAACACAGAAAAGGAAAAGAAAATATAGAACGTAAACCAAACCGACCAAAGATGATATATTCAAATCTAATATATCATAGTGAAAGTAAAATTTGCACATTAAATATTTTCAATTATGATACGAGTCTTCTCTTTTCCAAATAAAATATTAAGATTTCTACAAAGAAAAGTAAAAGTTTAGAGAAAAATGTCATCATAATAATTAATGAATTTGACATTTTAAGACTGAAACTTCTTTATTTGAAAAACAAACAAGAGAAACATTTTCAAAATAACACAAATGTAGATACGACGGGAATTGAGTGAGTATACTTCGATGAAAATATAAAAGTAATTACATCTATAATGTCACATAAAATTCATATTAATATGATGTCATATCTCCGCAGGAGAAATCTACTATAAAATAATACAAAGAGAAAATTTGACTAATGCATCTAAATGCCATATTTTTTATATTTATAATGTCGATTCAAAACCCAGTTGTAATTTACCAAAAAAAAAAAAAAAAAAACAGTTGTAATAATAAGTCATTTTAATTCGCACGATCCGATTCGATTCACAGCAACCCGCCAGGTAGGATGTCAGCACGCCACATCAGCAGAATCAGCTCTATTATCTATTGACTCGATCGCACTAAACTTTAAAATGTTCAAATTATATATTTTCAAAACATGGCTTGCATGGTAAAAAGTGTTTCTGTTCCCGGGAACACAAATTTTTGTTTTTTTGTTGTGGGAACAAAAAGGAAAAGCTAAACGCGTTTGTTTACGTTTTTGTTCCAAAATTATTTTTTTGTTTAAACACATCTGGAACAGAAACGAAACAAAAAAAAGTTGTTTCTTATTTCTAACAAAATTTAGGAACACTTTTTCTCTCTCTTCCATTTTCTTCTCTCTTTTTTCTTCTTTTCTTCTTCTTTTTTCTTTCTTTTTTCTTTGGCCGGTCGCCGGCCTCGGCCATGGCCGGCGACCGGCCGTCGAGGGCCGTCGAGGGCCGGCGACCTCGCCGGAGAGTCGCCGGCCCGGCGAGGCCGAGCGTCGCCGGCCCTCGGCGAGGCTCGGCCTCGCGCCGGCGGGCGAGCTCGATCTCGCCAGATCCGGCGAGGCTCGACCCCCCGGCCGCGAGGCTCGGCCTCGCGGGCGGTGGCCGGAGACGCCGAGCCTCGCCGGCCATTGGGCGAGCTCGGCCTCGCCGGATCGGGCGAGCTCGAGCTCGCCCGGCCAAGGCGAGGCCGTCACTGGCGGGGGCCCGGCCAGCCGAGCCTCGCCGCCCGGCCGCGCGGATCTCGGGCGAGATCGAGCTCTCGGGGGCCGGGCGACGCTCCGGCGAGGCCGCCGGCCCTCGACGGCCGGTCGCCGACCATGGCCGAGGCCGGCGACCGGCCAAAAGAAGAAAAAAAAAAAGGAAAAAGAAAAAAGAAAAAATAAAAAAAGGAAAAATAAATAAGAAAATAAGAAAAATAAGAAAGAAGATAGAAAAAATAAAATAAAAATATTTAAAAATTAAAAGAAATAAAAAAATTATATAAATTTACCAAACGTGTTTTATTCTTTTTATATTTTAAAGCAGATTTACCAAACGCGTTTTTTGTTTAAAAATTATTCCCGAAGCAAAAATACTTTTTTTTTATTTTCGTTATTTAAAAACAATTTTTAAACGAAATGTTACCAAACGCACCCGTAATAAAATAAAACTCATGTCGCAGGAACGATCCAACGAAATTAACCGTCTGATCTAGCGGTTGGTCCCCGCCCGGTGTCTCTCCGGCGCCGCCGTTGCCCCCGCCGGCAATTCCCCTTCCTCAACCGAGCCGAACTCAGCGTCCGTGCTCGGGATCGGCGAAACCCACCCGCTTGTCCGACGGCGGCCCTCTGCGATTAGGAGGATTCGCATGCTCGCTCTGTCCGGCCCCGGTGAGGTCGACGACGATGAGCGGCGGCAAAGAGTTCCGGTTCTTCCTGTCGCGCGACATCAACCTCCCCGTTACCTTCCGGGTCAAGAACTTGGAAGGCGCTCTGCCTCCTAAGCGCTCTCCAAACCCAGGTAACCCTTTTCGAGTTTTGGATAGTAGAAGAACAAGAGAAGGAAAAAATTCGAGAAATGGGGTGAATTGCAGGTGGGTGAACTGCTTGATGGTGCAAGGAGAGTTCTGGGGTGGTGTGTTTTCAGGGAAAGGCAGGATCTTGGTCGGTATTGTCCTGAGTCATTCTGCTTTTTCTTTCTGTGAATGGAGACGTGTGCTTCTTGCTGTTGGTTAATGGTTAAGCGGGCCGAGAGTCTTTAGATTCTGCTATGGCTTTTGTGCTTTCAGCTGTTGTATACCGTTTCCATTGTATTCCTTCTGCAGAGATCGATCATGCCGCGGAGGAGAGAAAGGCGGAGCTCTACGTCGAGTGCTCTCTGTACATTGACGGTGCCCCATTTGGTCTTCCCACTAGAACGAGGTGGCCACCTAATTTAATCCAGTCCTCGTGTGCTGATCCTTTTTCCCATGCATGATCCTTTTGTTATCTGCCGTGCCAAGTACTACTTCCCAGTGACATTTTCTTCTATTATATCTTGGTTCACTCTTTGTAGAGACAATTGAAAAAGGTTTTTTTGCTTTAAGGAAACATGATGGACGACGATGAGATATCTGGATAAAATTAAAAATGTCTATTCACTTCACAAGAGAACTTATATTATGTGACATAGTTCTGGGGAAGGACGTTGCTGATTTGTAACACAATGGATCTCTTTGGTGGTTTCACACCGAAGTGGCTGTCTAGAGGAGCGAGAGAGATGAGCGTGAGTGAATCTGGTACCATCAGCGTGACCTATGTTGATGGTTGGGAATGTGGGATGAACTTCATCGTATCGATCATTTTAGGGCGTTAGTTGATGTTGCATGTTTTTCTGGCACAATCTGTCTGTTGCATAAGGTAGCCTTGTAAAGAGACAGACTCCAATCTTTCATGCGTGAGTGGCAATGAAAAGTTTAAATGTAACCCTGGAAATAGTTTTGATTCGTATGCCTGGCCTCAATAGTCATAATTGTAAACCCTACACTTGTTGGTGTTTAAATCCATTAGCAGTTTCTCTGTCTTTTCTTTTTATCTGTTGGAAGCTCTGTGTTTAAATTAGTCCATTGGAATAATTATTTCGTGTTCCTATTAACTGAATGATACGTTTATCTGGAGCTTAATTTGGCACTTTCTGGCTCATGTTTCTTAGAAAGTATGGGAGTCTGTTGCTTTCGAGGTTGCTTAAATCAAAGGCCAGAGACTGTAGGAATTTCAAAAATAGTTCGTTTTGGGTATATCTTCTAGATGATGCTTATCAATTCTTTAGATTTTATCCTAGGAGATGGAAGATGAACAAAATAACAGTCCGATGTCAATGGCCATCAATGGATGAAATATTGAAACGAAAAAATCTCATGGTCTTTATTGACAGCTAGTTGCTATGAGAAGATTTTGTTCTTTTGTCTTCATTTTTCAGAAGACAAAGTCACGCAAGTGGTTTTGCTTTCGTTAGCTGTTATTTATATACTGAACTCTGTTCATGGTTGGGCAATAAACATGCTGACAAAATAAACTGTGGTAGACGTTCAATTTAGTTTTTACTTATATTATGGATGAATAATTGCCTTCTGTTACAGGTAGATGTTGGGGGTCCAGCATGGTGGTCCCCCTGACAGTGATCGACTGAATATAACTCTTTTTTTTTCTGTCAATAAGAGTATATGACATGGGCAGTTGAAGACTTAGATTCTGTTCAACGTCAATCCAAATCTTAGCTACTCATGTCAATGCCAGGTTGGAATCTGCAGGGCCACCATATTTTTGGAATGAACTCGTCACTCTGAGTACTAAATATCGAGACTTAACTGCTCACTCACAACTTGCTTTAACAGTGAGTCTGGAATGTTTCTTCACTTGTGTATTGTAGATATATCTTAGCTGACTTTGTATCTATACTTAAATGCTCCGCTTTCTTAAAGTACACCTCTCATATCATACATTTGTATCTCTTTATTATTTGTTGGGCGTACTCTGATCTTAACATGGCATTACTACATGTAATCCTGATTATCCTTTGACAAAGTTGATCCATAGTGAAAGGCTGTTTGCTCAGAGCTAATACTTGGACCATATATGTTCCTTACTGTATTCTTTATCATCCCACATTATGTTGAAATTACCTAAGCATGTCTTTTCATGAATACTTAGCTTCTGTTGAGAGGCATGGTCAGTGAAATTTAGCTGGTTCTTGATATCGTTACTAAGGTAATATCTCCACATTTGTCTCCTAAGTGATGAGGCAATGGTTTCATCTGCAGATGCAAATGGTTCATAAACTTTTATCCCTCAAATGTGGTTCAGAAAGAATTTGATGCTTGCACCCTTGGTGTTAATCTATGGTATCTAATTGAATTTTACATCTAATTGAGAGCAAAAAATTCTTGTTTTGACATAAAAATTTTAGGTCTGGGATGTTTCTTGTGGAAAAGAGGAGGGGTTGATTGGTGGGGCTACGATTCTTCTATTTAGCAGCAAAAAGCAGCTCAAAACTGGGAAGCAGAAGCTTAGACTTTGGCAAGGAAAGGAAGCTGATGGCTCATTTCCAACAAATACTCCTGGAAAGGTTCTGCTTGTTATATGTTATGCTGGTGATTACAACTTTCAGATTGGGCACGAAATCAATGATGATTTTGGGTACTTGCAATATGTTTTTAGGTCCCTAACCATGATATGAGCAAATGAAAATTAAGTAAGTTGCTGGTGCATTTCTTCTATTCCTGGGTTAACACATGCTTTGTTGACAAATGATAATTTGAAGTGGAATTCCGTTTCTTTTTCCACAGTTTGTTATCTTGTTCGTCACAGAAAACTTCATGCTTACCTGTAATGTCAGTTAGTGCTGGTTTTCCTCATCTTGTCTAAAGCTCCTTCTCCTGGCCAACAGTAGGAAATCCAAGAGACATGCCATATGCTTAATATGACATCTATCTTGCTTGTATTGGTAATATCATTAGTAAAGCCGATGTCAATATGAAGCATTGGTTTCGTAAGAGTGTGGATGGAGGAAAGGGGGAGGAAATATACTTGCCAAGAGTATTTGCCCTATTTGGTTAATTGAAAGGAGAAAATGTGCGGAAGTTAGAGGAAGCAATTCCTTCTAGGACAACATTATATGAAGGAAATGCACCCAGGCACCTTTCCATTACTACCTAACTTCTGTTTGAATTGTGGACAATACAGGTCATTTAGGTCCATTATCTAACTTCATTATCGTTTTTGTATTTTCCCTTAAATATGCTTTAGTGAAGGAAGCTAAGATATTTTTTATTGTTTTCCTTTAGTTTCCTCTCTCTACTTCTCTGTTAATCTCATTCCTTCCTAACTCTAATTGTGAAACATGATGTAAGAAAAGAGGTTGTATTCATCTGCACTGATAGATCTGTCTTATTGTGAATGTGCATGCAGAGTGACTGGAGTTTAGTGCTGTAACTCTCTCAGTGTACTCAATCCCCGTATTTTCTTAGAGTAGGGATTTCTTTGCTCTGGAGAAAATCTCTTTGATGTCGATTTTAAGGATTTATTCCTAAGAAGAGTTTCCCTTCTACTACATGTGATTAGATATTCAATGTACTTCCGTAATCCTAGTCCTACTTACTACAAAACTTCTGCGCCGTGGCATTAATTTTGAATTGGTGAGCATATGGGATAAAACATCAGCCACAATTGTGAATAAAGACAAATGCCCCCCTCTTTCTCTCTCTCTCTCTCTCTCTCTCTCTATCGCTAATGTGAGAAGCCGAGAGAAACTCCGACCATCCACTCTCTCTCTATGCCCTTCCCCATCTCTCGCTGCGAGACTTTCACGTTCCGTGTTCAGTTTCTCCGTTTCGATCAAAACAAGCGAGAGAAAAATAGGGTTCGAGCACACTCGTTTGAGTTGAAACTCATATATAACAAAGACAAAAGGAGGAATAAAATGAAAATCATGGACAGCAATCAATGAACTGAGTACTTTCTTCAAAAGCTGATCAAAATTGGACAATGTTTTGGCATCATATGAGCGTGCCTTGTTCACTTCCTTAGCTTCATCACCAATATTTGTCCGGGAGAAAGCCTTTTTCATAGAACAAAAAAACAAAACGACAATAAAACAAACAAAATGGCTACACCAAGCACAACAACCAAGCCATGTTCTAAATTCGTTACTGGTGCGACATCTGGGTGTCCTTGTAATACTAACTGGACTTCAATCGGGTCAGATTTCCATAACCCCTCGAAAAGCATCTCACAATAGCAACCCCGGCCATGTTTACAATAATTGCAACGATCGAGCAACCGCTTGCGACGGATAATCAGGAAACATTCTAAATCCAAATTCGAGGTGTCCACCAAACTCTCCAATGACCTGCAATCGTGAATCCGCAAACACTTTAGAGATTCAAAGCAGTCCAAACCTTCCATGCTTCTTAGCTTCGGACATTTTCCTACTCGAAGCTCCCTTAGCTTCCTTGATTTCGATAGGTCTGGCATCCTTTCGATCGACCTACAATATGCAACCGCAAGGATGAAAGGGATCCCAATTTTTCAAGGCTGCGAATCTCGACTAGTAGCTCGCATTTGAACAGATCTACCTCTTGCAGATTTTTCATATGCGACGGCCCAAGTGCTTTTGTGGGGGTGATGCGGCTGTGGAGGAATCATCGAAGGGTATTCGAAGTGGATTTCCATCATTTTCTCCAAAAACAGTCCGAGCCGTCTTGAAAGCGGGCAATCCTGCAGAAGGAGTTTCTCCAACTCCGAATCACATATACCAACGAATATCGGCATCCACCAACAAATATAACATAAATCTGGCAAAGGCGAGGCCGCCAGTTGTCGAAATACTGACTCTCTTAAACTAGACGGGAGCTGGAGGAGGAACCGCGTGTTTGGGGAGGCCAATATTTGTTCTTCCCTCTGAGATTGGGTACGCTGGAGTTCCTTGCGAAAACAAACAACATTCTCCAGCTTATCAAGGGGGTTGGACCGTCTGCTATACTGTGCGGCTATCTCAAGTTTAAGAAGGATATTAGAGACGAGACTCGCCACGGTGGGTAATCCGGATATTTGGGTCCATGACAAGTCTGGTACCTTCAAACAGTACTGCTCACTTCTCTCGGACCAAAAAGGACAAGTCACTGACTAAACAAACCAGATCGCACTAGGTAATTTTGTCAACCCTCCCTTAATGTCAATCATCCTAAGTGTTGTCAGTTGCTTTAGATTCCTAAATGAATCTGGTAGGTGATCAATACTTGTTCCTAACAAATCCAACTCGATTAATGATCGTAATTTCCCAATCGAGTCTGAAAGTTTCTTTATTCTAAAACAACGACGTAATCTCAAAATCTCCAAAGACACCAATATAGATAAATCGGGCGCTCCTCTTAAGTTATGGCAGTAGCTGAGATCTAAGACTTTTAGTTTCATTGCCGCCTGCAAAACAATAATAATAATTGAGAAATGACCTACAAAAAAATATAAAAAGAAATTATTTATAGATACAAGGAGTGAGACTCGTATCGTACTTTGATCCAATCGATATTTTCCAAAATTTCACAATTTGTTAATCTCAAAATCTCTAAAGACGCCAATGTAGATAAATTAGGTGTTCTCCTTAAGTTTTTGCAGTTGCTGAGATCTAGGACTCTTAGTTTCGTTGCCGCCTGCAAAACAATTCAATAAAATATTTATTGAGAAACGACCTACAAAAAAAAAAATGAAAAGAAACTATTTACGTGTACAAGGAATGAGAGTCGTATCGTATTTTGATCCAATCAATACTTTCTCTCGAAATTTTGCTCCATGAAAAGTCAAGAACAACCAAATTAGTTGGATGAAAGTTTTTTGTCTCAAACATGGGACAAGAAAGCCATCTTAAATGAGAGAGAAGATTATCGAAATCTCCAACAAAGGACACCCCCACACGAGAATCGCAGGTTTTGTAAATCAGCATATTCATCAGTCTTTAGAATTATGTCATTATAACAGAATCCTCGAAATCCAAGTGAAACAGCTTCTATTTTCTTTCTTCCCTGAGAATGGAAACACCAAGAAGTCCACGTGTGATGGTCGAAATCAAACAATTGCAAGCGCTAAGAGCAATTAAAATTTTCTTTTGCAAGAATAATCTATAGCAATTCACATGAAATTAAATTGCTATACCTTTTTTCGCTTCAGAATGTTCAAGGCATCCTCATGATTCCACTCTCTATTACGCTTGTAGGGATCTTTGTTCTTTTGACGTACAATTTCCCTTCCCAGATCTCACAAGTGGTCATGCATCCAAAAAGTATCATTATCTTTAATTTTGATCAAGGACATGAGAAAGAGGACCTTAATGGTAATGTGTGGGTGGTATCCACAAGCATCCCACATGTAGAAAGGGAATGTTTTATTCTCATTAACAAAAAAACAAGCTATATATAAAAATACTTGCTTTTGTTCATAATCTAACTTATCATAAGATATCATCAATTTATTTTGGACTTCATTGGGAGGAGCACTTTTTAGCATCTTCAATGTGGCTTCCTAGAATATCTTGGGTTCATTTATGAGGGATGAACCAATAACCTCAAGGGCTAAAGGAAGATTTCCTGAGTGGAGACAACTTGTCTTGCAAGTAAGAGACATTGATCCGGAGGAGAGTCTCTTCCAAAGGCATGCCTACTCAAAAGCTTAAGAGCATCATCAAATTTCATTTCCAGTACTTCGTAAGTCAAAACTTTTGATGACTTTTTCTTTGGACCTTCACTTGTTTCTTCTTCCCTAATACTTAGGACACTTTGGTCCCTTGTAGTTATGATAATCCTACTATCAGAACCAAAGCAATCACCTTTTCCTACTAAACTTTTAAGTTGTGCTTTTTCATCCACGTCATCCAGAACAACGAGAACTTTTCTATTGCCAAGAATTCTTTTAATCGCATTGATCCCATCATCCACGTCATGAATATGGTCGAGGTTAGAACGAAAATCGGAGAACTTGGAGAGCAACTGCTTTTGCAAATATACCAAATCATGTCATTGTGACAAGTCTTGGACGTTCGAAAGGAAATTGCGGTCTTTGAAGTGAGAAGATAGTTGATTGAAGACGACCTTTGCAAGTGTTGTTTTGCCAATCCCGCCTATTCCATGGATTCCGAGAATTTGTACATTATCAAATCCCACATCCATCATTTTGATTATAGCATCTACACGATCATCAACTCCAACTAGATCTTCAGTCACAATCTTTTTATTTTGGGCATTCAGCTTATCCTGCACATCTCGAATTACCGATTTTATCAAACCTGCTTGGCTGCAACAACATAACAACCATATTCAGAATATATTTTATATTGCAAAACTACTCCGTAAGTGACTCAATTGCCCTTACAATTTGCAGAAATTACGCAAAATAACTAGACGCTAAAACAATCCGAATTTTTCCCAATCTGTCTCCGATCCCGAAAGTTCAGTCATCATCACCATAGGCCCCCGCCACCGCCACGCCACCGTTGACATCGCTCACCTGCCCAGGCCGTCACCATCGCTTTCCAGTGCCGTCGGCCGTTGCGCCCTGCCGACCCGCCCATCTCAGCCTTGCCTCAATCCTTCAAGTCACGTGGGTCGCGTGGCCTTGCGACTGCAGGGGATGGCTTTATAAGCCTTCGGCGACGCCAGATTTGGGGTCGCCCAAGGTCGACGACGCCGAATATGGGCTCGGTGGCATCAGGCCCAACATCCCGAGCCCAAATCCGACTGGCCCGTGACTGAGAGAAAGAAAGGGCGGCGGCCGGATGGCTCGGCGGCGGCTTCTGGCGGCTTGGTGTCGGGCTGGCTACGAATAAGTGGCGGCGACTGGCAGAGTGCTGCTACGGTGGCTGGCCAGCGGATTGGTGGAGCTGCTCGGAGCGACTATCGCGATAGCGCCGATATTCACGAGAGAACAGTGCTTTTCACTTTTTGATCTTTTCATTTTGATATTCCTTAAATGTTCTATATTTTTCTTCAATGCTTATGAAATTGAAAGTAAAAAATCGCACTGCCATATAAATGAGGATGAAAGATATCAGAGGATACTCATCCCCTTAAAATTCTTGGGGGATTTATGTTGGTTCTGTAATTCCCCCCTTAAATTTCTAGTAGTATACATTTACTCTCAAATTTTCAACTGCTATGCAATATTTCATGCACTTCTATTTTGTTAAAAATTTTAACTCTCTTTTAATTTTGTCGTTAGCATGTGCAATGCACATGATTTTTATTTGATTAAGATATATTTTCATCACAATTTTAAAGAAAATTTCTCTCTTATCCTTAATAACCTTGAAAAATGAAAAAAAAAAAAGAAGGAAAATGGGAGAAAAAGGAAAAGAATGAAATCGTAATAAAAGAATAAAAAATGATTTCCCCAGAAAAAGAAAATTTCTCGCGTGCGCATGCGAGAGAGAGATGTTATACTCGTATTGGTTTGTTCCCCTTTTTCTGACTTCTGTTTATCCTTTTCCAAGCCAAGGACGAGCCAGTAGATTATTATATGTCGGAAGCCTTTTATACTTGCTCTTTAAAGATTCCTAATATTATTTATTTGGATGGTTTTTGTCCGTGCACATCTTTTTTTCAGATCGAGGATGAAGATGATAATGCTGATGCTAATGAAGCTGAAGCTGAAGATGATTCTGATTCCGAAACCAAAACAAATGAGAGTGCCAAGTCTGCTGACGCCAAGGATAAAGGTATGATTCTTCACTTGACATGATCATGAACTCTATTTTGCTGCACTTTTTTCGTTTCCTTGCGTTCATTCATTGATCATTGTCCTTTTATGCTTTTCACAGGATGAGTTGTAGGGGGCAAAGCAATAAGCTGACCAGTTGGGTTCGACATAAGCTCAGGGCCTTTCTATCTTTAGAAAATAGATGCAGGACAATTTTCCAGAGAGGGAGAGAACTGTAGGAGGCAGATCCCGAGACTGAGTGACTAATTGCATCTATATCCATTTTCACTGATTGTGTTTTTAGAACGACGGCAAATGTCCATTTTCAGAACAATCGCACTTGTTGAATAGTCTGGATCTGCTGCTTATGGTCTATAGATAATGCCATCGACAGGTCCTCTCTCTTTGATTTGGTCTGGTCTCTATCAACAGCTAATGGAAACTGTCACTATGCCCATTCACATTATGTTGTTGCGGCATCAGTTCACTAATGTATGCAATTTGTGAACCGCAAGCTTCACATTCTTCTGCACGTTTTCAACATTCCTCTCTGTTACCAAGAGATTTAGCTTGGATACGCGCGCGTAATGATAAGGTCAAGCATCATCTCCATCTCGATGATCAAATTCTACTAAGAAAAAACCAATCCATTTTTCACAAGCCAGAAACTCATGAAACTAGGGCAATGTAGGAGTATATACAATGAAACTTGACAAAGCCCCCGAAGACAACATGGGACTAGGACACAACCTGAGCACCAGCTTTGCAGATTGAGTTTCAGTTGTTCCTGCTGGATTTGGGCCTCTTCACTACCAGCACAGGACACTTTACATTCTGAGGCGCTCCCCAGAAAGGCCCTGCCACATTTCACTAAATCACAATTCAGTATCGATATTAATAATACTATCTAGCCACCATAAAAAATAAAAATTTACAATTAATACCAAACCTTATTACTTCCTCTCGTTCTATTAATTCCAATAATTTATTGAATAGTCAACCAAACACTTTGAGACTTTTCCATTGCCAAAATAACTGGACCGATTTTTTTTTAATTCATATTTATTCTATTTAGGAAGAAAAAATAGATATGTTATATATGGATTTCAAACCCAAAAATTCAGGAAATCCATCGATACCTTAACCAATACACCACAAATTGTTCACATGACGCTAGTCAAGTTTGGCGTGGTTTTCAAATGCTATCATGGTAGGTTCTAGATTCTTTATGTGAAACTTATCTAACATAGAACTGATCACCCACGCTTTCAACATTAGCTTTATCTCAAGCAAAGGCTACATAATACATGTATTCCCTCCAAATTGATTAATTATTAGAGTTAATATTAAGAGTTTTGAGTAATAAATCAATATGAGCAGTTTGGGTACCTCCAACAACAGCAATTACCCCCGGTATAACATATATGCCTTAATAAGAACTCACCTCACCAAAATCATCGAAGATCCTTTTAGCCTTAGCCATAACAGAGTCGACCATTTCATTGTTGTACCTCTACATGGTGGCCACTATGTCTGAAGAAAAGTACACTGAACAAAGAACAAATTGAAAAATAAAATGTTAAAACCACTCTACAATTGCAAGAGATGGTATCCAGAGCGAACTTATTGGGAAAGTAATAGCACGGTCATTTATTCATAGACATATATTATCTTTAGTAATTATAAATCTTTGATCTTATCATAATGGAATCTTGAACTCTTGCCTTTCTTTTTTAGGGAAGCAAACTCGCTTTTGGTCAACAAGATAATGGAAAAATCAAGAAAATATATAAATAGGGAGGGATGAGAAGAGAATCATCCCCGTCTTGAAATTGACCTTGTTAAACTATCTAATGGAAAACTCATAGATAATAAAAGCAAAAGAAGGAATAAATAAAAAGAAAAAGAAAACATTGACAGAAATCAATAAACTAAGTACTTTGTTCAAAAGCTGATCAAAATTGGAGAAAGTTTTGGCATCATATGAGTATGCCTTGTTCATATTCTTAGCTTTATTACCGATATTTGTCCAGGAGAAAACCTTCTTCAAAAAAAAAATTAAAAAGGAAAAATATGGCTACACTAAGCGCAATAACCAAGTCAGGTTCTGACTTCCTTACCGACGCCACGTGCGGGTGTCCTGATGATACCTGCTGGACTTTCATCGGCTTGGATTTCACCTCCAACATTGGCAATCCACACCCCGTTTACAATAAGTGTGACGGGGCAACTGCCCGCAATGGAGAATATGGCAACATTCTAAATCCAAATTTGAGGTGTTAGCCAAACTCTCCAACGAGCAGCATTCTCGAATATACATATACTTTAAAGATTCCAAGTGATTTAGTCCTTCCACGCTTCTTAGCTCCGGACATTTTCCTACTTTGAGCCTCTTTAGCTTTCTTAATTTCGATAGATCTGGGATCCTTTCAATCAAAATGCAACAGCTTACCTCAAGGGAGGAAAGGGATCTCAATTCTTCAAGACCGCGAATCTCGACTAACGACTTGCAGTCACACAAATGTACCTCTTGCAGATTCTTCATATGCGATAGATCCAATACTTTTAGGAGGATCTCACACATAACCAATCTTAAATGTGTCAATTTTTTCATTTCCAACTGAAACGGTGCGTCCAATCTTGTAAACGTACACCGCTCCATAATGAGTGTCTCCAAATCCGCATCAAATATATCAAAGAATTCCGGCATCGAGCAGTCATAGAATTCCAAGGTTAACAAATTTTTCAAATTGGAAAAATCTGGCAATTGTGTGATTGCCAAATTTAAAAGTTTTAACTCTCTTAAACTAGACGGGAGGTGGGGGAGGAATTGCACATTTAAGGAGGCCAATGTTAGTGTTTGTAGCTCAGACAGGGTACTGAGGCTAGAAGGAAGGGGAATGAAACTCTCCAACTTAATACGGGGGGTCCATGTCAAACAAGTCAAACTTGGGGAAAGCTCCGGTAACTGTTGAACATCAGATGTGGCTAGATTAAGTTCTTGGAGATTAGAGAGGTGACTCACCGTGGATGGTAATTTGAATATGTGGGTCCCTGACAAGTCTAGGATCCTCAAACAGGACAATCTCTCAATTTCTTCAAGGAATTCACCGGTCAAGTTCCCACACCAAGAAGCATCTAATTCTTCAAGCTTCTTCAACAAACATATTGCACTTGGTAATTTTGTTATCCGAATCATGTTGTGCATCTTAAGTATTTTCAATTGTGATAGATTGCCAATTGAATCAGGTAGGTGACTAATACCTGTACTTGTCAAATCCAACTCGATTAATGATTGTAATTTCCCAATCGAGTATGGAAGTTCCTTTATCTAATTACAATCACATAATCTCAACACCGTAAGTTTCACCATTCCTCCAATTGAGTGCGGCAGTTTGCTGATCCACTTTTTTGAGAGATCTAAGGTCAACAATGACTCTAAATTACCAAATGTTTCTGAAGGTTCATGTAGCGTACTAGGCATGACAATCTTTGTCAAAGCTTGTAGACGTCCTATTTCTTTAGGCAACTCTCGAATAGAATAACATCCATCCAAGTTCAAAGTAGTTAGGAGCTTTAATTCACCAATGGATGGGTCAATTTCAATTAATCCATAACAGCATTGAAGAATCAATATCTCCAAGGACACCAACTTAGATAAATCATGTATTCTCCTTAACTTTTGGCAATCAATGAGATCTAGTACTTTTAGATTCTTTGCCGCCTACAAAAAAAAAAAATTTGATAAAATATTTATTGAGAAATGACCTATGAAAAGAAAATGAAAAGAAATGTTTTACGAATAGAAGGAGTGGGACTTGTATCATACTTTAATCCAGCCAATCTCCGAAATATTACTCCTTGAAAGGTTTAGAACGATTAAATTAGTCGGATGAAAGTTTTCCGCCATAACCTTGAAAGGGCAACGATGGCAAGAAAGCCATGTTAAACTGGGGAGAAGATTATTGAAGTCTCCAACAAGGGACACCTTTTCTGCTTGAAAGAACCGTAGGTTTCGTAAATTAGCTAATTCATCATGCTGTAGAATTATGTCTTCATGAAGTAATCCTCGAAATCCAATTGACAGTGCTTCTATCTTACTTCCCTGAGAATGGAAATGCCAACAAGTCCACATGTGATGGTCAAAATCAAACAATTGCAAATGCTAATAGCAATTAAATTTTTCCTTTTGCGAGAATAATGTACAACAGTTCACATGAAATAAATTACCTCTTTTCGCTTCAAAATGCTCAAGGCATCCTTATGATTCGACACTCTGCTACGCTTGCAAGGATCTTTGTTCTCTAGACGTACAATTGCCTTTCCGAGATCTCGCACTTGGTCATGCATCCAGAAAGTATTGTCCTCTTTAATTTTTATCATGGACATGAGAAAGAGGACCCTAATGGCCACATGTGGGTGGTATCCACAGGCATCCCACATGTAGAAAGGGTATGTTTTATCCTTATTAACAAATAAGCAAGCTATATCTAGAAATACTTGCTTTTGTTCATTATCTAACTTATCATAAGATATCATCAATTTACTTTGGACTTAATTGGGAGGAGCATCTTTTAGCTTCTTCAATGTGGCTTCCCAAAATTCTTTGGGTTCATTGTTAAGGGATGAACCTGTAACCTCAAGGGCTAAAGGAAGCATTCCTAAAGTGGAGACAACTTCTTTTGAAAGGACGGCATAATGATATGGAGGAGAGTCTCTTCTAAAGGCATGCTTACTAAAAAGCTTAAGAGCATCTTCAAAATCCATTTTACAGACTTCGTAAGTTGAAACTTTTGCAGACTTTTCTACAAGGGCTTGACTTGTTACTTCTCCCTCAATCCTTAGTATACTTTGGTCTCTAGTAGTTATGATAATCCTACTACCTGAACCGAACCAATCACCTTTTTCTGCTAGACTTTTGAGTTGCTCTTTCCCATCCACGTCATCTAAAACAATGAGAACTTTTATATTGCCAAGAACTCTCTTAATCATTTTGATCCCGTCATCTGCGTCATTAATCTGGTCGAGGATAGAACGAGAATCAAGGAACTTGGATAGCAATTGTTTTTGCAAATATACCAAACCATGGCGTCGTGACGACTCTCGGACATCCGAAAGGAAATGGCAGCCTTTGAAGTGAGAAGACAGTCGATTGAAGATGACCTTGGCAAGTGTTGTTTTGCCAATCCCGCCCATTCCGTGGATTCCGAGAAATTGTACGCTACCAGATCCCACATCCAACATTTTGATTATAGCTTCTACACGATTATCAACTCCAACTAGTTCTTTAGTCACAATCTTTTCACATCCGACATTCAACTTATGCAACACAGTTTCAATTACAGATTTTATCATATCTGCTTGGCTGCAACAATGTAACAACCATGTTAAGGATATATTAATTTGCAAAACTACTCCCTAAGTGTCTCAATTGCCCATACAGTTTGCAAAAATTATGCAAAATAATCTAGACGGTAACACAATCTGGATTTTTCCTAATCTGTTTCCGCTCCCCCAATTTTAGTCATCAATCACCATCGCTATCGGCCGCTGCCACCGCCACGCTGCTATTGACATCGCTCACCTCCCCAAGCCGTCACCATCGCGGTCCAGTACCGTCGCCCATTGCGCCCCATCGACCTGCCCATCTTAGCCTTGCCTCAATCCTTCAGATCACATGGGTCATGGCCTTGCAACCGCCGAGGATGCTTTATGGGCCTTTGGCGGCGCCAGATTTGAGGTCGCCCAAGGTCGGGGACACCAGATATGGGCACGGTGACATCAGAACCGACATCCCAAGCCCGTATTCGACTTGCCAATGACTCAGTGAGTGAGAGAAAGGTTGGGGGCCGGATGGCTCGACGACGGCTTCTAGCGGCTTGTTGTCGGGCTGGCAAGGAAGAAGTGGTGACGGCTGAGGGAGAGCTGCTGCGGTGGCTGACCAGCGGCTTGGTGGAGCTGCCAGGAGTGATCGCCGTGATAGCGCGGATATTCATGAAAGAGCACAGCTTTTCACTTTTTAAGTAATCGTTTCATTCTCATACTCCTTAAATATAAACTGGCACCTTAGACTCGCGCTACAGAATGGCAATATAGTTTTATACTTCTATATTGTTCTTAAATGCCTATGAAATCGAAAGTAAACGAAATTGCACTGCCATATAAATGAGGATGAAAGACACTAAAGGAAATACACAGAATCATCTTAAATTTCAGGTAGTACACATTCATTCCAGAACCTTCAACGGCTTCGCAATACTTCCTACACTTTTATTTTGTTATAACCATTAATTCTGTATTAATTTTGTCGTCGGCATGTGCAGTGCACATGATTTTTATGTGTTTATATATATTTTTATCTCAACTTTTGAAAAAAAAAATTTGTCTTTTATCCTTAATTATCGTGAAAAAGCAAAGAAATTTAGAAAATGGGAGAAAAATAAAAAGAATGAGATACTAATAATTGAATAAACTATTTTTTTCACCAGCAATACAGCAATTAAACCGAATATGGAGGAAAAAGAAAATCCACATATGACAATTTGAAAAATTGTAGACATTTACCTTTTATCTTTCTTCCAGTTCCATCCAGTTATCTCGCTCACCTCAATGAGAGCTTTTTCCCATGACTCTACTTCGCTGCATAACGTCTTTTGGCGCTTTGAAAGAAATGGTCTATACCGGTTTGTTTTCAACTTGACATCAGAAGGTTCCACATCCAAGAAGATTGGCAGGATCTCTTTGTTCCCATTCGACTTTGAGGTGCACTCGACCATATATGCAAGCTCTCGGAGGCACCAATCACTCAAAGGATAATTCTCGGAGAATATGGGAATGTAGATCTTGGAGTTCTCAATTGCTTGTAGAAGTTTACCAATCTTTTCGCCGGCATGGAGGGATTCACTATCCCTAAAGACGAGGATTCCGACGCGAACCATCCCATGATAAAGAAAATCGGTGAATCCATGACGGGTGTCTATTCCTCGAAAACTTAAAAAAACCTCATATGAGGATCCAGATGATACCCCTGAACTGGCCCCTTTCTCCATCGTAAGATCTCTAAACACCACAGATATCAAATTCTATCTCTCAAGGAAGTCTGCTTTGGGAGTGCTTGGATCTGAGCGAGGGTTGTCAATATTATTAGGTGGGGTTGGTAGAAAAGGCACTCGACCTAGAAATGTATCCCTCGTGTCAGCACGGTCAACACCTTGACTCATCCGAGAAGTCTCTTGAAAGTTTTCATCAATCAATCAAGGGTTGGCATCCTAGAAATTTCCTGGTCCTATTCAATTAATAACAAATTTAAAATCTGAAGCCTGAAAGTGACAGCATAAATTCATAGATTCATTGTATAATGTGAAATCAAGATAGAGCAGAAAGATGGATTTTGAATTTTTCTTTGTTTTAATCATTTTAGAGAAAATTTCTAAAAAAATACTCCCATCCATATTATATACGCCTCTCAGCTTTTGATATATGTAGAATGTTCATCTTTAGAGAAAAATCCTCAACTAAAAGATCAAACTACCCCTTTTACTATGGAAATGTACTTTATGTGTCAGTCATATGTGAAGTAAACGGTCCAAATACAACATGCATGTCCTTTTAATTGGCGCTTGAATGTTAAAAATACTCAATATTTAATGGTTTATCATACCACATTTTACTATTGCGTGATGCAACTATCATTTGAAATTTTTTTTTCTTCTCCACCATGATCTCTCTCTCTCTCTCTCTCTCTCTCTCTCTCTCTCTCTCTCTCTCTCTCGGTGAGCTAAGTTGAAAAACTCACTAGTCTCAATCTTCAAGACACAAGTGGTCTTAATAATCACATGTGAAGTAAACGGTCCAAATGCAACATGCATGTCCTTTTAATTGGCGCTTGAATGTTAAAAATACTCAAAATTGATCGGTTTATCATACCAAATTTTACTATCGCATGATGCAACTATCATTTGAAAAAATTTTCTCTTCTCCACCATAACATATATCTCTCTCTCTCTCTCTCTCTCTCGGTGAAGCTAAGTTGAAAAACTCACTAGTCTCAATCTTCAAGACACAAGTGGTCTCAAACAATTATAGTTCGATCCAAGTAATCTATAGGGGCGTGGGACCCTTTTATGATTGGATACAAAGGTCTCTAGAGCTGATCACTCTTACCAGCCCTTTACTGAAGATAGGGGAAAATTGTATATTTTTTGTCAGAGGAAAAATTCCCTCAACAAGAGTTTTACTTTAGATGACGGCAAATGTGAGAAATGATTTTTCACACTATGTTCCTAACTTAAACAAAAGTTGGTCAACTTCAAAATGGAGCTAAATATGATTTTGTTTTCAGCTTTTTAACAGGTGCAAGGTGCGCCGTGCTTTGAAATAAAATGATGGAGAAATTTAACTAATGAAGAGTAAAATTCTTGGAAATTAACGTGCAAAGGAAAAGTGTAATGGGAAATTGCATCATTTGCTCTCTATCACCTCCTCACGCGCCTCTTTTCATTTTTTATTTGCACCTCCTCCATGATAATCTGCCTCCCGTGTTTTTTTTTTTCTCTCTCTCTTTTTTTTTTTTTTTTTTTTTTTGGCTGACAACTTCCATGTTTTTCTCTTTTTTCTATTATAGTTTTCTCTCTTATGCGTACCATTTCCCTCTCTCTGTATTTCTCTTTCTTGGCCGCGAAGAAAAGCTCCGTCATTTACTTTTTCAAGCTCTTTTTGACAATGATTATTTGCTGAAAAATCTCCTCCCTTGTATTTTAACATTTTTATTTTTTAATTTTTCTGTCTTTTATTCTCCGGAACAAAAAAAGAACAATAATATGTTGGTAACGTCAGCTAATTTTTCTATTCCACAAGACAAATCAATGGTTAAGGAATAGATTTAAATAGAAACAAGAAGTAGAAAAAGATTACTTCTTTCCTCCAGAGAACCAAAGGAGAAATGAGGTCATTTTAGAAAAACAAGCTCAACGTAGCCTAATAGTTGTCTTTAAACAATCGACACAGGGTCTAGTCTCTTGATCAATCCGATTCCCCATTTTCGGAATAAAAAATAAAAATAAAAATTCATAAATTTAGGAAAAAAGTTATAGTGTTAATTCTAGTTTTTGGAATTACCGTAATTGCCAATATTAAAATTATTATTTATGTATCATAATCTTAGTATGAGTTTATGAAGTATTACCTTGCCAATGTTACCAATAAATTCACTTAAAATAATATAATAGATTGAAAAGAGTTATTTACATTATTATTTAGTAACAAAATAATGTGACAAATTTTGAATGCTTGACTATGCCCTACATTTTCAAACGATAGTTTATAGTATATAGATCTAGATCCCAACAAAAATGATGATCTTTTATATGGATCTAGATCCCAAACAAATATGGAAAGATATATATGATCCCAAACATTAGACATGACAACAGCTATATAAAAGACGCTGACAATCTTCCAAATATTTGTGAGATTCGACGAATTGCAAATCATATCAATGAAGATTACACAAAATCAAATCAAATGTATCTAGCATCCCACTCAAAACAAGATGACTGGAATTAAAAAAACTTGAGTTTGGAAATTAAGTTGTGATAACCTGGATAATCAGACTTAGTGATGGAGTAAATGTAGAGTACCACGGACATTGTGTTGTTGATTTACCAAATGAATGATTTGCTAAATTAATGGAGACTCTTTTAATTAATAATGCGAACAGTTTGATATATTTTATTCCAAATTTGAAATTTGCGACTTGCTTATCTTTAATCTTAAATAGAAATTTTTAAAAGAAGATCGGGAGAGGAGGCGAATACTCATATTTAAATTAATCCTGATAGTTGATTGTCTGGGAAGCATGCCCCATGGTTTTTAGATAATCTACTTCACAGCGTGAGGGCAGGGAAAGCAATTCAAAGTCTTCCCCCATCTTTGGTTGCTTCCTTGCATTTTCCTTCTCTTTTCTCCCAACCAATGAAAGGGATAAAGGCAGAAACCGACGAAACTCGCGATGCAGCTAAGCAAAGCGCGAAGACGACGGAAGACTTTGACTCGTCAGTCTTTTCCTTTTGGCCTTTTCGTTTGAGTAGCTTTCGCCGCAACGCAGCAAAGCAAAGAAAAGACGGGGAAGAAGACTTTGACTTGCTTTCCCTCGTCAGTCTTTTCCTGTTCGTTTGAGTAGCTTTCGCCGTCTTTGCTTTGCTTAGCTGCGTTGCGAGTTATCGTGATAATACTGTATAAAATCCATTCATGCAACGGAGAAAATCAATCTCCTAAAACTTGTGTTTTACAGTGAGACTTAGTTTGGGGTTTGTTTAGCTTCTTTTAGGTGTTTAAAGAAATCTAGATGTCCAACAATGCCATGTATATTCAATATACATCAAACTCTTTGATTTGTCTATTAACTCTAAATAATTCATATTGATCTGGTAAAATACGCAGTAATGTTATTGTTTTGTAGTTATAGTTTTCTTTCTTTAAATTGAAAAGAATGAGCTGATATAGGTCACTGTCCATAAATGTGAACACGCGAATATGCGATACACGTAATGCTAATGCTGGAGCAACGATTCACATCCTGATTATCACAAAGGCAACGCAGCAAGTTCAGATCATTAATAGAGCCTCAATGGCAGCCGATAACACAGGCAGTAGTTAGAGCTCTCTGCCTCTGCTTCATATCCAAAACAAGTAGAAAACAGAGCATATGTTTTCTAATTGAAGGGAGACTGATTACCTCTGGGTGCAAGGAAACGAAAAGTTCGAGGAAATGCAGATGCTACACCAGAACATGCTGGACGGAAACTCCATGGTTATAACAAAGTCGTATCCACCCAATGACAAGAATATTGTTAGAACAAGTAGAGTTCATATCTACTTACGATAGCAAATAGAGAATGGGGGTGAATGTCACTGAATTCTAGTCGTTCTTTGTCAAGGTCATTGTGCAAAGCTTCTCAACGTACTACTCTCTATACCCCTCATCTTCAAATGGGCATTCAATCTTAATGGGTCGTACTTGTTACCAACATTTTTCATGGACCTTCTTCATACCATTGGAATTGAACTTAAGAGGAAAAAATATATATATATACAAAAACAATAAACAAAAGGACCACAACAAGCCCAACATTCAAGTCTTGTTCTGACTCCCTTACGCACAATATACGGCTCCTAGGCCCTCGCCGCGGTCGGTTGGGGTCACCGGCCCTTGGCCGGGCTCGGCAACCCCAGCCAACCCTCCCCGCCTTTCCGGGGACAGCGGGGAGGTGGCAGCGGCGAGGGCTGAGCCCTCAGCTACAGACTGTTTTCTTCCACCTTCTTTTTTTTTCAATTATTTTAAATTTAATTTAACTAATTTTTATATTAATTATTTACTCACATCAGTGTGCAAAACGACGTTTTTTTGCACTTGGCTCACCGAAAACGTCATTTTGCACTTGACTCGCCGAAAAATCGCCACGTCAGCGTTTTGGTTGGATTTTATCGCCGTTGACACTTAACTGATCCATTTTTCTCCGATTTTAGTACTTAAGTGTCACTTTCCTAACTTTTGGTATTTAAATGTCCTTTTATGCCAAGTTTTGGCACTCCAGATATCCTAGTGTCAATTTCTTCATCGACATGGAGGGATTCATTGTCCCTAAAGACAAGTATTCTGACACCAACCATCCCATGGTAAAGAAAATCAGTAAATCCATGACAGGTGTTTGCTCCTCGAAAATTTAGAAAAACCTCATACGAAGATCCGAATGATGTACACGAACTCATCCCTTTCTTCATCGTGGGATCTCTAAACACCATAGATCTCAGGATCGTTTGCTTCAGGTGTGCTTGGATCTGAACGAGGGCTGTCGATGTGATAAGCTCTCAGTCCTTGGCGTCATGAAGGTAGGGAAAAAACTCCAAATATCCCTTGAGTCAATACAGTCAACACCTTGAGTCATCCGAGAAGTTTTCGAGAAATTTCCTAAAAGTTTCCATGAATCATTCATGAATCAATCAATGGTTTGAAGTTTCTGGGTCCCATTCATCTAAAAACAAATTTAAAATCTAAAACCTAGCAACAAACGAAAGTGACAGCACAAATTGATAGATTCATGGCTTCAGAAACTCACTTGTCTAGCTCTTATAAAGTTCCTTTTATGAATGAATGAAAGTAATATTTCGTCCAAAAAAAAAAAACAGAGGATATAAAGTGAAACTAAAATAGAGCAGAAAGATGGTTTTTGAGTTTTTCTTTACTTTAATCATATTAGAGAAAGTTTCAAAAAAACTCCCATCCGTATCATATACGCTTCTCTACTTTTGATATTTGTAGGATGTTCATCTTTAGAGTTAAAAGATCAAACTACCCCTTTTATTATGGAAATGTATTTTATGTGAAGTAATCGGTAAATCTGCATTGCCAAATGCAATGTGCATGTCGTTTTAGTTGGTGCTTAAATGTTGAAAATATTCAATATTAATTGGTTTATCATATCACATTGTACTATCGCGTGAAGCAATTATTACTTGAAATTTTTTTCTCTTCTTTACCATAATATTTCTCTCTCTTTCTCTATCTCTCCCACCATATAGCCGATCACCGTCACCATCTCGGTCCCTGAATCACACCGCCACTCCCCCAATTGACCCCATCACAACCTCTACAAGTTAGCTTCCACCTTTGTCATGGCCTAGCTTGAAAATAGAGGCGTCGATCTCAAAGCAGCAACACTACTCAAACAGATCTATTGTCGAGCATGAGCAATTCTGCATGCACCAAGCTAAACGCTGTGATGGAGCTCGAGTCGAGCTCGATCCCACGATGGGCCGTCGTTGATGCTGAAGAGAGAGAGAGAGAGAGAGACGACCACAGACGTTCGTCAGTTGAAAGAGCGACGGTGCGGCGGCTTATAAGGGCGGAGCCTGAACCCAGAATGGACTACATAGCCCGTCCATTATTATTTCGGGCTTTTGGGATTCGGGTCGGGCTCAGCCCCAAAGGTAGTGAACTTTTTAAAATATTTTGCTCCCTTTTAAGTGTCTTCTCCTTTCCAAATTTGCAAATAATTTTCATTCTTTTAATAGTACAATAAATTAATTCGTTAATTTGTAGAATTTCATTTT
The DNA here is from genome assembly GCA_017140595.1 of Eucalyptus curtisii. NCBI lineage: Eukaryota > Viridiplantae > Streptophyta > Magnoliopsida > Myrtales > Myrtaceae > Eucalyptus > Eucalyptus curtisii. The sequence continues at coordinate 18,838,316 of CM029495.1, forward strand.
TTTTAACTAGGATTACAAATATTAATGAATACTATAAGGATAACAAATAAAATACGAAAAAAAAAATTGGGCAAGTCAGTCCATTTTGAACTACACAATGCGAGGCTCGAAAGCCCAACCTCTCCTAAAATATAGATAATAAAGCTCATATCCATCTTGGTCTATTTGGGCCACAACAAATTTATTTACTTTTAACCAAAACAACGTCAATTTTATTTCATTTAAGCCACATAAATGTCATGCTATGTCAACATCGTTTGCTTTCTAGAGTTCATGTAGGTACATTTGTAACGATGCTTGTGGATAGGGGATATGTTACACAAGTACGAGTTGGGGATTTTTTATATCATAGAAAAAAGTTTATGATAAATGTACCACAGCAGGTATAATTTAAGCGTTTTGATAGCTTTTACCATTTTTATTTTCACTCCTACCTATCTCACCTTCAATTTTCCTTACTTCTCCCAAATATGGAAAAAAAAAAACTTCCAATTCTTTCCACATGCTTTCTTTCACCACCTTTCCCACATTTCCTAGCACGGGCTACAAGTTGAAGTGAATGGATTCCCTTCATTTTAAAAGACGAAACTACATTTAGATTTGGTGGTGGGTAATCACTTTCTATTTCTATTGAATTTGAGGGGCTAATGCTAATTGAACTTAAAAATCTCTTGATTAACTCATCTCGGAACTGATATAAACGGTATGGATAAAGGTGGGGCTAGTTTGGGACAACTATCCTTGTCTCAAACCTGTCAAAAATCCATCTCATTAAAATAACCTCATCCCCATTAAGTACCCTAAATGCCATTGTACTATTTTCGTCAACAAATTTTTTCCATGGGTATATAATAAGCCACTTCAAATTTGCAAGCACAATCATTTATCCAAAATTTGTGCATTGCATATCTTCAGCTAGAAAATTTACAGAATCGCAATATTAGATTGAAAAATGTTTAAGATTGATATGATAGAAACCTTAAAATATAACAATCCTAGAATGAGAAATCATCCTTGAAATAGTGTGTGTTGCTGAAAATGTTGGATTATATCCAATTTTTGTCTTGGACTTCAAAAATTATATAAGTAACCCTAAGTTTTTTTAATAGGTGAAAGGTAATTTGGCAAATGATTTATTGAGTTCAAGTTTGGAGCTAATTATCCGATAAAAAAAAAAATTCAGATCCGTCCATATCCTGGAAAGGTTCCGATAATTTTGTAAGTTTAATAAATACCTTATGATTATAAATGAAATAATGACATTTTGTAATTAAAATATATCAAGTTCCCGAATCGAACTTTTCCAACTATATAATCGCAGATCCTCTGAAACTTTATACGATTTTTAGTTAGGACTCAACGAGGACCACCAACTCTCGCTTGGCCAAACCTGGGTGAGGATTCCTAGGCCTTAGCACAATGATGGATGAGGGCTACGCGGTGGTGGGCTCAAGTGCTCGCCGGATGTTTGTGTGGTTCTGCCCTCGCAGGGGGTGGTGCCACAGCTTGTTACGCAGTGGTTATGTTCCTCACGAAGCTCCGTCTTGAGCTCCAATTTCTTCAAATCAGGGTAGCTGTCACTGTTGTACTCGCGAAAAATTATAAAAATGAACGAAGTTGACGGGACATTTTCAAATGGCAAGAAATAGAGACCATGAATCTTATCAGAGTAAGGATTTACCAAGAAATTACAGAAGAAAAAATCAAACAGAGACCACTGAAAATTGTTAGAGAGTAAGGATTTTCCAAGGAAAATCAGGGAAAGATTGGAAATTGGTGAAGCGGAAACACAGATGGTAAGCTTGTCTCCTTCGTTGGTGAAGTCGCCATGCTTGAGCTCGGGGGCCGACGAACTCTATCAAGTATCAACCGCACGACCCTCGCTGGGTGGCAGCGGCGAAGAGTCATGCCACCACCGTGCAGTGCGAAGATCAGCGACCCTCGACGGCGGACCACCCCTTCACCAAACACCCCTGCCCGCATGCATCTCTCTCACCGCGTTCTATGTTATCGTTCTTTTTGAATTTTTGGCTTTTCGTTATTTGTTTAGCATTTTTTTTCCTGACGTGGCTCCCATTTCTTGCCATCTCAATGCCACGTGGCCTTGGGAAGCTTTTTAGAAAGACATGTCACTATTTTCTATCAAATAAATTGAGGAACGATGAAGGTACTTAATTGTATAAGGGACAAGTTTTGGACCTAATTGTACTTTTTAAATGTTTTAGAATTCATATTACACTTTTACAATAAGTTTTAGGGCTTTTCGTCCACATATCCCTTAATTTTAAATGTTTTGAAGAGGGGTAAATCAATGAAATGGTTTCCAATTTTATGACGGCAAAAGAATTTATGTATAGAAACTCAAGGATCAATGAAGTCAACAAATATTGTCTTCAAAGATCACGTCGCAAAAGTTGATGTTTATCACATTCAATCCATGAACATATATCTTTTTAAGGGGTAAGTAATTATCAAAAAATCCTAAACCCATTGTGCGGTGGCCAATTTAGTCCTAAATTTTTCAGTTTTATTAATTTAGTTTCAAACATTTTCGTGTATTGCAGATGTAATCTTCCATCCAATTTTGACCGGAAATCATTGACGTAACAATCCAATTAGTGTCAGTCGTCCTACATGGTATGGTTGGTACTAATTTTAATGATTTTGCAATTTCTTTTCGATTTTCTGATTTTTTTTTCTTTTTTATTTTGTTTCCTTTTTCTTATTTTCCACTATTTCCCTCCGTAGGTCGCGGGCCTCGACGATGCCCGGCAAAGGTCGTCAACCACACGTGGGGGCATCCCCACCATTGTTCTAAACTCAACGACTGGCGAAGGAAAACAGGAAAAACACGAATAAAAGAGGAGAAAATCAAAAACTTGTAAAGTAAATTACAAAAATCGTCCACAATGCCATTTATATCATGGAGGATGGCTGACATCTCTTTTGTGGTTAAAATTGGCTAGAAGAACTATGTTGACAAATTCTCAAAAGGCTTACGATTAAATTGGCCAAAATTAAAAAGTTTATAATTGAATCGACCATTTACAACTTTTAAATAATTATTCCTCTTTTTAAGACCACTATAAAAAGAAGAAATAGTGAATAGCAAGTATTATATCTGTGAAGTTTTATTTCTTATAAATTAGAGACACCGGCGTGGAAATTAAGAGTCATAAAATACGTGACAAATCTTAACTTTATCTAAATTCTTATGGCACAGTTTGTGGATTAAGCAGGATTGCTCACCACAAGCAAAGAGAGCCTCTTGAGTTTGACCTCAGGTGGGCCACAAAATGGGCTAAGGTCCAATAAAAAGAGCGAAAATTGTTTTCCACATAACATCACTTCTCAATAACTTTGAAATGATTTTAGGAATATCTATGAGTGTTTCAAACACTCATGACTTTCTACTCATTGCATCGACATTGATACCACTAGATCTTTTAAATAACAAATTCGAACTCAGTTGATTTAACAAGTGCAAGAGTCACAATGAAAGAAATTTTTCTAATTATGTTACGACCTAGTTTGACAAGGGCAATGAGTGATAGCACGGGGCAAATAGCCTAGACAAGAAGCGACTCCTAGCAAGTTACTAGGAAGGCAAATGAGTAACAATGAACCGAACTGTGCATCAAATAAAGCGAGACGATTTCGTTGTGTGTGTGTGTGTAAAAGCTGAAATTAACTTACAAATATGCCTTTTGATATGATGATAAGTTTTGCATTGCAACCCCAAAGCTAAGCGTACTTAGGTGAGAGCACTCTTAAGATGGGTGATCTCTAGGGAAGGTTGCCACCTAACACTCATTTGCATTTTATTTGAATAAACATACTTGCATAGGATATAAAAGTTAAGAAAATCATTGGATCATTTTAAAGATTAAGTACAAACTCTAGCTTGTCTTATAATGTTTTATTCCTTCCTTTTGTTTCCCTTATTCTGAAGTCTAGATAATTTTAGTACTCATAAAGAAATTTGAGGGTATTCATGCCTATCTAACGGGGCAAAGTCCCTATCAGGCAACTAAGGAGAATTTTTTAGGCTTACAATAAGTTGGGTTCCTTCTCCTGGTAAGCTAATTTTTTGGGACAAGTTCTTCCACTCATTGTAATGCATTAACATGTTATCAGAGCTACTCCTTGGGCGCCACTATCTGGCACTTTATCTTCAAGGTTGGGTCCCTTGTCAATAACCAAACATGTCGGCCTAGAGGCCTTTCTGCGAGCTCACAAATTCCTTGAAGAAGGGGAGAATGAGTTCCACATCATGCAACTAAAGAGATATTTTGGATTTATAATGGATTGAGTTTCCTCTCTTGGTAAGTTAATTTTTTGGGATGAATTCTTCCACCCATTGTAACATATCATGTGCTCCTCCTGTGGCACTCATTTTGCATGTGTGATTACAAGATTAACAATGATACGACATGGCGTACCCTGGGGCCCTCATTTTACACATAAGTTTTAAATTATTTGCTTAGTACATTCACTTAAGTATAAGATAGAAAAGTAATCTTATTTTGTATAAAGTTTAAAGTTTGTAATATATTCCAATATTTGATATTTTGAATTGAGTAAATTGACAAGATATAGACGTCTCTATGTAACTTTTAATAGTAATAGTTAGATACATAATTCCTATTACTTCTTTTGGTCTTCATAATTCTTGCCACTTTAATATACGTCGATACTAAATAAATAAAAAAAACAACTGGTTATTTATTTATAACTTGAGTTATTGTATTATTATATTTATTTATTTAATGCGTTCTAAATACTGTTCACTCATTTTTATTTTTATTTGTGTAGAATCTTAAGAATAAAAATATTACACAATTTATTTATCCATAGAATATGCGCAATTAATTCAACCTATTTCTGGCTTTTGAAATCAGATTGTTTCAAAAATATTGTATACAGTTCAACCAACTCCACTTGATTGAGATTGAGAGTAAAAACAAAACCTAGATTTATATCAAGATACACTTAATTTGAAATTAAAATATTTGAAGGAGTCAATAAGGATAAGGTTCTTGAGTTTTAGCTTATTAGTTTGTTGTATCACCCCCATTTTCTTTCATTTGACAATTAAAATAAAATTCAAATATAATAGATAAAGAGAAACGATCTTGAATATTAACTCAAGACATTAGAAAAAGATTGAAACAAAACTATGCAAAGAAGACACGCAAAATAAGCAAATCCACCTACTCTAAAATTATATAAATTCGAATAACGAGATAACATAACAAAAGTAGATTTTTTTTAAAAAAAAAATTATGTACTTTTATTCATGCTTTTGAAGTACATTCAATTAAACATAACTTATTTCATTCAAAAGAAACCGCTTTGTTGAAATTAAAAATGTAACTAGAGACCCATTTAATTCAAAATTGAAAAATACGTTAAAGAGACCTACTTAAAGAAGTAATGGATAAAGTGAGCTCTAGCTTATTGGGGTAACAAAGTAAACATAAAACACATTGTCTTCCTACTCCTTCCGATCCAGATTTTTTTTATAGATGTACCCAATGAAAAAGATGGAAAATCAGTTTTACTAAATTGATAACTTAGCACATTCGAGAACTTCCGAAAAAAATGATGAAGTTGCCAAGACAGATAAATAACCTAAAAATGAAAATGTAAGCTGCTCTAGAATTAAGTTATCAAATTTATTATACGGTTACTCTCCATACCCCTATTAGGGTCGATATTATCTACATCAAAACACTGTTTTGACTTAACTTTATCTATTTGTGTTTCCCCTATTTATCAAATATGATATCATAAAATCTTTATTTCTCTATATATATTATTGTGAGTCTCCTTAAATTATGATATTTTAATTTTGCCAAGAGCTAAATTATGATATATGTATCACTGGTGGCGCTACCAATAATAATTAAAAAATACAACTATAAAGGAGATCCGACTAGCTCAATCTCTAATTTCATACAAATCTTAATTTTGCTATATCTGTTCTTTTTTTTTTTAGCTTAAATATTTTAATTGAGGCTGTCCAGGCACCATAACGAACTTCTCGGTGGTTGCATATCGAAATAATTTAGTAATTAAACTTTCGAATTTGAATTTTTTATCCTGCTACATGTAATCCCTTTTGGTCGAATTTGAATTTTTTATCCTGCTACATGTAATCCCTTTTGGTGCTTAGCAGTAGATCAACAGTTTCATGATTCTATTTTACATATTACGGTTTGAAGTTTGAACCCTTCACCTTTGCATTTAACACTTCAAATCTCCTATCTAGTCTATTTATTTAGAGATCTTGACTTCTAGATCTATCGAAGCAGGCTCAAATGAGGAGCAAATATGTAGGGACCGAAAAAAGAGGAAGAACAAAAGATTTTTGCTTGTCCGATATAACCTACCCACGAATAGGATGATTAGGAAACAATCCCATAACGTTTTCGAATTGGAATTCGATCAGTTCATCACAATCACAAAAATTAAACTCAAGACTTAGGATAGCGTTGACGTTCGGTTTCTCAGAATCGTCATCTTTTATTTTGAATCTTTAGTAAATATATTCTTATATTATCTTTCATTTTTTGTTATAAGAACCTCAGACCACAGAATCGCCCTTCTTCATTCTCTCATTGAGCCAAAAGAGAAGAAAAGTTAAAAATGGGGAAGTTCAGTTTCAAGAGCCTCATGGCCGCATTCACTGTTGCGGTCTTCGTGTGGTGCATAAGCTATTGTGAGGTTTGCAATGCTAGAGAGGTCACTAATAGGAGATCCCGCGCAGCAGCCGCCGCCGACTATTCTACCACGGGGAGCTCTTTGTGGCTGTGGAGAGGACGCTGGAGGATTCCTCACTTCCCTCTCCCCCTTTCCCCTTCTACCGCCCATGGCCTTACTTGCCCCCGCCTCGTTGGCCCTATTTGCCCCACCCCCGCCCGGTTGGCCCTCGTCACGATCCCCATCGCCAAGGCCCTCGCCATGGTCCCCCAAAGCAAATACCACCGCCAACACCAACGGTGGACCCGACATTGCGGCCACCACCACCAGTATCAGTTCCCCATCGCCAAGGCCCTCACCATGGTCCCCCAAAGCAAATACCACCGCCAACACCAACGTTGGACCCGACATTGCGGCCACCACCACCAGTATCAGTTCCCCATCGCCAAGGCCCTCACCATGGTCCCCCAAAGCAAATACCACCGCCAACAACATTGCGGCCACCGCCACCAGTATCAGTACCACCCGTGGCGGAGCCAACACCATCAGTACCGAGCAACTCTACCACCTTCAACGTGCTAGATTTTGGCGCCAAGGGCGATGGGAACACTGATGATACAAAGGTTGTACACTTGTGCTCTACCTCTTTTTCTATACCTTATACTCTTTAAGCTGTTCCAGAAATGTCCTTTAGATATCATGTGATATTTGTTTAGAATGCATCACTAAAAGAAAAGAAAAAGATGAAACCCTAATTTATGATGCAAACTAAGTGTCCCGGGTAGCACTGTGCCTCACATCATTAAACTAAACACTAATGCCTAGAGGGTTCTAAACCTTAAAAGTTTTGAGTAATCTTGCCAAATCACTTGACTAGACGAGTTCGCTAATCAAAATCTAATCCCTAGCCTTGCTTAACTGAGAAGGCACTAGTCAACATAAGCCTAACCATTAATAAAAAACCTAATTGCTCCATGATCTCTTGTTGACGTTAAGATTTAGCTAGACAAGCAATTGGAGTTTTTATTTTCCTTCTGTTGCGTCTCACAGGCATTCCAAGATGCATGGGCAGCTTCATGCAACGTGGAGGCATCAACGATGGTGGTTCCTGCAAACCACGTCTTCCTTGTTGAGCCCATCTCGTTCGTGGGTGAACACTGTCAAGAAAACATTATACTCCAGGTACATGAGGGGGAAAATATTAGAATTGCGCATTCTTTTTATAACTCTGTTCAGATGACACAATTGCATAGGATCTCACCCCCCCCTCCCAAAAAAAAAAAAACTTTTGCTGTAATCCGTTGTGATCAACACTAACACGGTTTGGTTTGGATATGTTTTTCAGCTAGACGGGACGGTAGTTGCTCCGACGGATCCCCAGGCTTGGGGTGGCGAGCATTGGCTTCACTTCGACAAGCTGAGTCGCTTCACATTGCAAGGAAGCGGAACCGTCGACGGCCGAGGCTCCGTTTGGTGGCGCCGCTCACAGTCTGAGGATCTCAATGATGACCTTCTCGATGTCGACAATGATGCCGACGATGGAATGGACTTCGAGGACGCCGATACACAGGTGACAAACGCCTTCGACGGTGGCTTCCGCTCTGCTAATTAAAGATGTTTCAATTTGACCCTACTATTTTTTTGTGTTTGGACTCCACCAGATTCTTTAAACCGTCAATAAGATGCTAATTTGTCTTTAAAAGGCCATGTTAATCACAACAAATAAAATTTCCGAATTATGAACAAGCGCAAATTCTTGAGATGGAGAAATCTCGAGATGCCTATAGTCCATGACTTCTTAATTTTGTGTGATTATCGTCTCTAATTCTGTTTATTCTTGCATTTGACTTATTAACAAGTATATTTTAGCGTTATTTTTCGAGTTTTTTTTTTGTGCGTAATTTACTGTATGATTTAATTGCAAAAATTTTTACTTGAATTCACACATGATTTTGATTTCCTTGAACTTATTAGTATTACAATTGGGAAGTAATCACTATACTATATCCGTGTTGTTGGGCTTGGGCAGGTACCATATGCCTTTTCTTGCAAAATCATTGCTTGAGAATTCGACTAATCGTGTTTCCATGTCTACTCTTTTGTCGAACTTGTGGCAGGCGAAAGAGGAATTGAGTTCAATGCCCAGGAACAAACCGACCGTAAGAGCCACGGACCGATCATCCCTATCTATAGTCGCCTGAGTTTTTTCAAAATTGTGTGATCATGCAGAAGATTGATATGGATCTCCTCTTCTTTTTCATGGCATTGGTTGATCAGGCAATGAAATTCGATCACTGTCTCAACGTCACGTTCAGCGGCATCAAGATCCAGAACAGCCCCAATTTCCACCTCACGTTCGACCACTGCGTCGGCGTTCTCGTGCGCGACATGAGCATTTCGTCCCCGGGCGACAGCCCCAACACCGACGGGATCCACCTTGGGAACTCCCAAGACGTGACTATCCATGACGCTAATCTTGCCTGCGGTAATCACAATTTCCGAGAAAGCTCCATTGGAAATGCATAGATATTGAATGTTACGTTTCGTCAATTTAGTAGAATGCTCGATTTGGATTTTGTTACCATGTTTCATGCAGGGGACGACTGCATTTCAATCGTCAGCGGATGTTCCAACATTCACATACACGACGTGCACTGCGGTCCGGGGCACGGGATCAGCATCGGAAGCCTAGGAAAAGACCACTCTAGAGCATGTGTGCACAACATCACCGTTGAAGACGTCGATCTGCAAGGGACGACGAATGGCGTTAGGATAAAATCGTGGCAGGTAAAAAAATAAAAATAAAAAATTGCATCCCGAACGACATTAAAACATGAACAGCCTTGAAAATTGACAATTTATAATGTCCTAGCTTTTTTTTTTATGTCTTTTTGCGAATGAATTGTGCCCGATGCAGGGTGGGTCAGGATCCGTTTATGGAGTGAAGTTCTCGAATATTCGAGTCTCCGAGGTCCGATGGCCCATCATCATCGACCAGTACTATTGCGACCACGAGACGTGCACGAACCAGTCGTCGGCCGTGGCGGTGCGAGGCGTCGCCTACGAGCACGTCTCGGGGACGTACACAGAGAGGCCGGTGGACTTGGCTTGCAGCGACAGCGTGCCCTGCGAGGACATCACCCTGTCAGCGATAGACTTGAGGCCGTCGTCGCAGAAGCCCCCCTCTCACGACGAAGGCCCCTTCTGCTGGCAGACCTTTGGGCAGCTGACCACGCCGATCTCCCCGCCGATCGACTGCATGCAGATCGGGAGGCGATCTAGCAATGGGATCGGGTCGGGTCAAGACTCATGTTAGAGATTATATACATATATAGTTTTCCCTTACGGAGTCTCCTTTGCTTGCTGACCCCGTTTACATGTCGTCGGAGTTTTGTTTAGGAACATCAACGCTTTCATATAATAGAAATTTCTATAGGTTTGCTTCCTTGTTTCAGAGCAAGAGCTTTAAGAGGCTTGGCAAATGGTGTGTGCAAGGGGTGCCGTTCCCACTCTCATTTCACCCGTCGACTCTAGCGGTGATAGATTATATTAATTATAGCTAAAGTTCATACTAATTATGATTAATTTGTTCATATTTTTATGTAATTCTAACACCAATTACAATATTTTGGCATAATTATATATTATAGCATATAATGTACTAAAAGATATTGACGTAAAGATAATTGTGTTGTATACAATCATTATTATATTAAGAGTGTGTTTGTTTCACAAAGTACTTAAGATTTGCAAAACATTTTCCGAAAAATGATCACTTGTATCGCTTAAAAAGTTTAATGAATAAAAAATATATCACCCACAAAAATAGTTAGTCATAAATTGTTGTTGATAATGAAAAAATATTTTTATTAATTAATTTTTCTAAGCGATATAACCAATTAATTTTGTAAAAATATTTTTCAAATCTTGAGTTTTTCATGAGATAAACGCACTCTAAGAAGTATTCAAAAGTAATAGTAAGGATATATCAGTTCCATACTATTAAGTATGATTATCTAAATGTTGCATAAGGCAATCTTATATTACTCATAGTGAATGATTATCTTAATTACTAGTATATAAATAGTTATATATTTGTTAATTCAAGCTTACTTCTACTTACGTAACAATAATTTTAGTTCTAATGACTATATTGTATGATATCTTCATAACGTATATGGGTATTACACTCATGATTGCCTAAGGGTGCGTTTGGGAAGGTTTTTGGAGAAAGTCCTTGAGAAAATGTAAAGGCCCTTAAGCTACAGAAGTTTTTCAAAATGCAAATTGTGTTTGATAAATCGTATTTGTGAAAGTCCATTGTGAAGTATCTTTGAGCAAAATAATATTTGGACAAATTAACTTTGCAAAGAGACTTTTGTTATTAAAAAAAGGAAAAAAAAAAAGGAGAGTTGGCCAGCCAAGGGCTTGGCCGGTTACCGTCTGTGAGGGGCATGCGGTTCGGTGAGGGTCGTCGTATAGAGGACACAGCGCGCGAGGGTCGCCGCAACCCGGATCGCGTGATCTGGTCGCGATCTAGGTCATCGCAACTAGATCAAGCGGCCCTGGTGACCTTCACACGAAGGTTGCGACGCGGCGGGTCGCGACGACTGTCCAGGGAAGGTCGCGACGACCCAGATCGTGAGATGCTATGTGCTTATCTTTTAATTATGATCGTAGATATTTGATTAAATTACAATACCTGATAATATATGTGTGGTTCATTAAACTCATGAATCACGATTTGACTAATTGAAATGATGATTATTATAATCCCTCCAATTCTGAATTTAGGGATAATATTTGAATTATGATGCTATTAGCTTCTTCTTATAGATGTTGCCAATGAATACAAACCTGTGTAATAAGTATTACATTACTTAAACCAAATACCATAATAATTATTACAATTGTGTTATATTACGGTGAAATGGCTATTACGATACATCTTTTTTCCATACCGAGTTTTTCCGCCTTAGATTAAATGGCTAATACCCTAAAAAAACCCAAACTGATACACCTATGACAAATTTACCCCAAATTATTTTTTTAACAATGAAAAACCACAAACTGATTTGCCAGTGATAAATTACCATGACTAACCATAAAAAACCATAAACTGATACATTTACGACAAATTTACCCCAAACTAATTTATTCGACCGAAAAAAATCCAAAACTGGTAAATTTGCGACAAATATACCCTTCGTTAAATTGGATTAATACCACAAAAAAATCACAAAAATTGTAAACTGTGACAAACAAAACGTAAAATCTCAAATTGGTATACCAATTAATTGTCACGTGTCATTTAACTTAATAATTTGACAATAAAATTTAACGAAAACTAACAAAGAGTAAATTTGTCACAAGTATACCAGTTTGGGGTAAATTTCTCAAAGGTATACCAATTTTGGATTTTTAGTGGTCAAAAAAATAGTTTGGGGTAAATTTGTCACGGGTATACTAGTTTGGAGTTTTTCAGGGTATTAACCCTAGATTAAATTTAAGTGAAAAAATTTATATTTTCTTCGCCATTGACTCAGGGTGCGTTTGTTTGTGTTTCTGTTCTTTTTTTGTTCCAGGAAACAGAAATAGAAAAAACTATTTCTGTTCCTGGGAATAGTTTTTGAACAAAAAAATGCGTTTGGTAAACTTGTTCCTAGAATAAAAAAAGAACAGAAACATGTTTGGTAAATTTGTGTTCTTTTTTTTATTTCTTTTAATTTTTAAATATTTTTATTTTATTTTTCATTTTTTCTTTCTTTTTTTTTTTTTCTTTTCGGTTCTTTGGCCGGCGACCGGCCGACGAGGGCCGGCGACCGGCCGACGAGGGCCGGCGGGCTCGAGGCGGCGAGGCTCGCCGGCCCCCGGCGAGGCCGAGCCTCGCCCAACCAGCTCGCCCGGCCTCGACCCGCGCCTCGAGGCTGGGTGAGCCCGAGCTCGCCCAACCAAGGCGAGGCCGACCACGGCGAGGCTCGGCCTCGCCTTGGCCGGGCGAGCCCGAGCTCGCCCGGCCTCGACCGCGCCTCGAGGCCGGGTGAGCCCGAGCTCGCCCGGCCAAGGCGAGGCCGAGCCTCGCCGGGGCCGGCGCGCTCCGGCGAGGTCGCCGGCCCTCGACGGCCGGTCGCGGCCATGGCCAAGGCCGGCGACCGGCCAAAGAAAAAAGAAGAAGAAAAGAAGAAAAAGAAGAAAAGAAAAGAGTGGAGAGAGAAAAATTGTTCCAAAAACGAGAAACAACTTTTTTTTGTTTCTTGTTTTCGTTCTTTTCTTGTTCCGGGAACAAGAAAACAGATTTGGAACAAAAATGCAAACAAACGCGTTTGTTCTTTTTTTGTTCCGGGAACAAAAAAACAAAAAATCTGTTCATAAACAGAAATAAAGAACACAAACAAACACACCCTCAATTAAAGGTGGGACAGTTTTAAACCTACGGCAAGAAATATGTTCATGATCTTAGATTAGAACTAAAGCAACAAAATCACGATCATGTCGTCTTAGATCAGGCTTAAGCCACAAAATTCATTCTTTATCGCCGTTGAGGATAAAAATTCTTCCCACCTACAGCAACATAATAAAACTAAGTCGTCTTAGGTTTGACCCAAGGCAACAAAAGTGTGGTTTTGTTGGCTTAGCTCAAAAGATTCTAAGAAAATGACTTTTAATTAAAGATGTCAAAAATGAAAAAGAAAAAAAAAACTAGATGTCAAAAATGAAAAAAAAAAAAAAACTATGGCAATAAAACCTAGTTAGTTTTTGCTTGCCGGCTTCGATTTTATTAAAATAAAAAACAGAAGGCTAAAGAAAAACCCATAGGCCAAAAAATTTTGTGCCAAAAAAAAATCATTTCATTGCCATAGGTAAACCTTGTCGCCTTTGGTTTACGAATGGTAAACTAGTAAATCTTTAAATTAAGTTACATTCAATCAGTTGCGTTATTCTTTTTAAAATAAATTTGATTTTAGTTATCAAGTTAGTAATCATAAATTTATGAAACATGTATAGATAGTTTACAAATAATATCATTAGTCATAACTTTTTTTTTTCAAATTGGTTTTGTTATCAAATTTATTTTGCTAACATGCACTTACTAGCTTTTTTAAATTTTACACATGGGTACCGACCAAAAAAAAAAAAAAATACACATGGGCCTTTTTCAACCCTAAAATTGACCGCCCATCCGTGAGAATATCTCTCTCCATGCCGCCCGAATAGCGGATTATTCGCGCCCCTTGCGGCCTTTGACCCAATTGGCGACAAGATAGGAGACACCCTCTTCAGCAAATAGATTTTTGTGGAAATATCTTTTTATTTAAAACACGTATTAAGACCAGTTTGCTTTTTGTTTTAGTGAGTATGGGTTATTTTAAATTATACTATTATGTGATAATCAAGAGCCAATTTAGTTCTTGACAGTAAATTATATATGAAACACGATGAAGAAAAATAAAATATAGAACGTAAACCAAACCAACCAAAGACGACATATTCTAATCTAATACGTCATAGTAAACGTAAAATTTGCACATTAAATATACTCAATTATGAAACGAGTCTTCTCTTTTCCAAATAAAATATTAAGATTTCTACAAAAGTGAAAGTTTAGAGAAAAATGTCATTATAATTGTTGACACCTAAATTTTGGCGATTTGGTTGTTTATTTGGTGCATAGAAAATTAGGGGTTAATTTTATCCCTAAAAAAATTAATTAATTGCATAGCATATAGATGTAGGTGCATTTATTTTCAATTTACATGTTTTGCATTTATTTATTGGACCGATGACGGATGAGTTTAAATTAGTGGTTCTGAGCTTTAACTTGACAGGTCAGACTAAGCCCACGAAGCTAACAAATTGGCCCAAGCCCGTTTTTTTTAATGATCAAAGATCATCTCGAATTTGAAATTTTCCGGGATATCGATTTGAAAAAATTGAAACCCTAATCGGTGGCTTTATAAATAGGTTTGTTCGCGTAGAGTTTTGAGAGAGCCACACATTAAATATACGGCCACACAAAGGGGGGCTTTTCTTTTCATCACTTCATAGGGGTCTTATTTTCTTCGGGGGACTTCTTTTTTATCACTTCGTAAGAGGGAGACCACACGGTGGAGATACACGACCGTGTATTGGGTTGCATCTCACGTTGCTGGCCTGGGCACCTTCATCAGAACGTTCTTGATTGGCGCGCTTTCTCTTTGCAAGAGACAATCCAGAGAGAGCATAAGGGGCATGAAGCATTGAGACGCCATTAGTGAGTGGAGAAATAAAAAATAAGGAATTAAAGATGAGTTGTGAATGGTGATTTGTGAAGATTAATTCACGCAATTCTAACATCTCGGATGCCGCTTTTCTGAGACCAACATCAACGAAGCCAGTCTTCGCCCACTCTGCAACTTTCCGGTGTTTCATCCAGTAATTCCAGGTCAATTTTCCAGGCGTTCTTGACGTGCCCGAGACCACCACCGATCCAGTTATTTTGTTTTCGTTTGAATTTTTATTAGTGCAGGTCTTCCTTGACCGAATCCAGTCACCGCCCCGGCAATCCCTACATCCAAGCGAAGCATCGACGCTCCTGGTCCTACTGCGTGCATGCCAATGGAGAGTTGACCTTGATCCCATGACGACCCGTTGCTGCTTTGATTCGTGCCACGCCCAACGACAAGTTGCTGTCCATTCGAGCCGCAAAGCCACTGTTCCCATTCGCATCCGAACCGAGTCAATCTCGAAGTTCCCACTTTTGCAGGTTCGTTGACCGTGAGCCCACGGTCATCCTTTACCGAGGAGCACCACCACGGCCACTGCCCTTGGGCTGTACCGCGCCGAGCCTCCATCGTTGGTCCATTCTACCGATTGGATTTTTTTGGAAAAATTCAAATTTAGGTATAGATCTATTTTATTTTATTAGGTAGATTTAGTAGATTTAATTTCTTGGGTAGATTTGTTTTATCTTGTTTTAGTTTTTGAATATTTTGTCTCTTTGTTTGAAATATTTTCCAATGCATGATTGAAATTCCATGGTGTAGCATACAAATCGCAACCGCACGAATTTTTATTCTATCTATAAGGCTTTAGATGGCATAATTATTCACGCGGGGTAAAATTGATATCTTGATCTTTAAGGCTTAAGATCAATTTATCGATTTTATTAGCGAAATAATCAAATTTGAATTTCAATTCAAATGATAGATAACATTTTGAAGACCACTGATGGTTTGATGTTTATCTCTTAATTGTTTTGTTTAACCCGAAAATACAAAAAAATTGCATTTGCATATCATGTAGATTAGGGTTGGTTTCCTAGATAAGGTTGCATGATAGAATAGTTTTTTTCAAATGCATGTAGTATCTAGGTTAGTTAATATTTCTTGGATTGGATTGCATGACGAGATAATTTTCTAGATTAAGATAGGATTCAGAATGGTCTATTCCTAACTTAAAATAGATAATGTCTTGCTTTAGTTAGATTTTGATTTTTTGCAATTTTAATTTCGAATTTCATGAAAAATAGTCTTAGAATAAATTAGTTCCATTCTCTAGGATAGAGTGCATTTTTAGGAAAAACAAAAATGTCATGTAAATGTCATATAGGATTAGATTCATGAAATGCACGTCTTTTGGAGATTGTTATTAGGTCCATTTAATTAGAAATTGCATGTCATAGGTCATTTAGTTATATTGCATTGCATATTGCATGATTTTCATTGAATAAGCGAAAAAAAAAATTGCGTGTTAATTAGAAATCATATCTAGGACTGTCGATGTGAAATCTGATCTAACAATGCAGATGCTTTCGTTGCTACGAGGTAAGTCCTGCAATTTATTTACTGCTTTACTTGGGTGTTAAATTGGTGGTTTGCGCACTCACATGGTCACATCACATGTTAGGGAAGTGATTTAAAATCAATTCAAGCTTCTTGCCAAACATTTTTTTCAAAAATAAAAGAGAAAGGTACCGAAAGGGCGTTAGAGAAATCTAACGTAACCAAGTCCCCGAACTCACCAATCTCTGGTTCGTAGAAATAAAGTAAATCTCCCGTTACTTTATTTGGGTTTCTAATCGACCCACCAAAAAATATATTAGTGGCGACTCCTGATTGAAAATCATTTGCATGTTAAAAATTTGAACCTAAGTCGTGAATTGGTATGGGCTTGGGAGAGCTCGAGTTAAGTCTAGGCTTAACAATCCATTAGCCAAACCCTAGGTGGATCACCGAAAAATTGGTCGCGACAGCTTGGCGACTCCGCTGGGGACTTGAGTTGAAACTCTTAGTGGACTTAGGCCAATTTTCTATTCAATTTGAAAAAATGTTTTTGTTTGGCAGCGAGGATTCCAGGTACGTCCCTAACATTTAAGGTGTTAAATGTTTTTGCAGATTGGGAGGTATAAGGGGAAGTGTTTGCTAACCCTTGTTTTGTAGGGAGGGGTAGGAATGAATGGTTTACTTGCACATATGAAGTGTTGCTTGCTATAAACTGTTGTGCATGCTTTGCATTAGCACTGCACTATTGCACACACAACCTGCCGCCGGACTTGGGCCGCATAGGATCATCTAGGATGGTATTGAGATGATTGCCACTCCGAACACATGCTCGTGGTATGAGTCGCCCATCTCAATCCCGAATTTTCTTTCATGGTGTCAAGAGTACCCACCTTGGTCCGCATGCCCGCGACCTGGGTCGGCTCTTTGACCAAGCCGAAGTCATGAGGACCCGACATAGTCCACACGCCCGTGGCTAGTCTGATCATCCTTGTGGCTCCACTTTGTTAAGCCTTATAGACTAGAAATTGAGCCTCACATCTCATGTGCATGTCTATGTGATTGCCATTAATTTTCCTTGGTGAAGTAAGTCTTCTATCTCTATACCATGCCATTTATTTCGTCATACTTTTGGTCGGTTCATGACAATTTAGATCAATCATTGAT
This sequence comes from Eucalyptus curtisii, assembly GCA_017140595.1. Taxonomy (NCBI): domain Eukaryota; kingdom Viridiplantae; phylum Streptophyta; class Magnoliopsida; order Myrtales; family Myrtaceae; genus Eucalyptus; species Eucalyptus curtisii. Next base: position 18,855,946 of record CM029495.1, read on the forward strand.
TTAATTCATTTGTTAATTGGGAATGAAATGAGGAAATTGCTATGCAATGAATCATTTGGAAAATAAAAAAAAAAATTGGAAATTTGTTTTCAATTAGTGTCTTAGCTCTTCCTAGTTCTTGTTTAGGAAATTTCGTCCCTACTGGGGCATCCATGTCTTTGTTTTCCTAATCCATTTTTAGGAAATCCTCTTCGTATGTGGACTTTTCTTGACTAAAAAATAGATTGTTGTCATGGATCGGCTCCCTCACTACACCTCATACTTACATATTTTCATTTATTTACATTAGGTGATAACGGATCCTCCACGTTCGCCCATCATTACACGATTGAGAGCAAAGATGGCCGACCAAACTGAAATGCGTGATCGTATGTCTGCCGTGGAGGACCAACTCAAACAATTGCTCACCTCTTTGCAACTCATGACAACTCAAATCCAATCCCTCCGAGCGAATCCGACTCCTGCACCCGCTCTTCCTGAGATAGTTATTCCGAAGCAAGCAGGCAAGACTCAAATGGGTGATGATGACATGCCTGACCTAGAAGATGACCCACCGTTCATCACCGCCGAAAAGACAAAGCCGGATAACGTCCCTAAGGTGGAGCAAGATGAACGTGTTGCCAAACTCGAGGAGAAAGTCAAGCAATTGCAAGAATCACGAGTTCACTCCCGTTTGATTTATCCGTGTATGAGAAGGTCAAAGTGCCGAAGAAATTTAAGATGCCGGAGTTTGAAAAATATACGATGGTACTTCCTGCCCTAAGGTCATCTGCAGATGTACCACGTACGCATGGCGCAATATGTCAAGAATGAGCCCCTCATGATCCAATCATTTCATGCAAGCTTGATCGGGCCCGCACCGAACCGGTACATAATGAAGAATGTAAACCTTCTCGAGACCTGGAATGAAGTGGCTGATGCGTTCCTCAAGCAATATAAGTTCAACATGGACATTGCACCTTCCCGAGAGGATCTTGAGCGAATGGAGAAGAAGAAAAATGAGTCATTCAAGGAGTATGCTGTGAGGTGGCGCAATCTGGCGGCGCAAATCACTCCTGAGCCTACTACCAAAGAGCTGATGAAATTGTTCGTCAAGACTCTTCCATTTGAGTTTCGAAACCGGATGGCCAGCACCTACGTGGAGAACTTCAATTAACTTATCCCGGTGGGTGAACAGATCGAAGTTGGGCTGAGAGATGGATGGTTTGATGAACCGACTCATCAAGGCAAAAGGTTCACCATGAAGAAAGACAAAGAACCAAGCACGGAAGTCAATGTTACATATGCACAATCTAGCAAGCCTCCAGTTGTTCATGTCCCTAAGAATCAACAAGGGGAAGGCCGACCATCCTCTCCCCGACAATTTGTTAAAAGGCCGTTCACTCCTCTTCCTGGCCCTTTGTCCCAGGTCTTAAAGGTTCTTCAAAAGAAGGGGTTGCTGTCCTATGAGCCAAAGCGACCCAATGCTGAAAAATTCTCCAACTACGATCCCTCCAAGAAATGCAAGTACCATATGGGGGAAGTAGGACATTCAACTGATGAATGCATAACTTTGAAGCATAAGGTCCAAAACTTACTGGACACCAAGGTGTTTGCCTTCAGTACCGCTCAACCGAATGTCAAAAAGAATCCTCTACCTGAGCATAAGGATATGGTGAATGCCATTGATGAAGAACCTCTGGAAGAAATGGGCCATAGCCCACAAGAGTAACCCATTTATCACTTTCACATATTCCCCTGCGTGGGAATTTTTATTACTTTCTAGGGATTGTTTTCGATTTCTTTTTTTTTTTCACTTTCTTCTTAGGACCTGAATTGCATTTTCCCTTCAATAAATTGTAATTGATTGATGAATTTCAATAAAATTACAACCTTTATTTTGAGAGCATGATGAGGCATACCAAACCAGCCCGTGATGTTATCAAGCCGATAAACAAAAAGAAAAATCCAAGGAGAATTCTGAGGCCTGGGCTTCATCATGATTTCCCGTGTCAAAATGTTAAAAAAAATGTCTTTTCAATTGCTTTTCAAAAAAATTCACAAAAAAAACTTTCAAAAAAAAAATGATTGACCCTGTTTGTCTTTTTGATCCATCTACTTTCCATTTCAAGGACGGTCATATAATATGCAAAGGTGTAGAAATGGTCCAATCCAATGCGACAAGTGCTGACAATGATGGTCCCGAAGACTTGATCGAAGATGCCATTGAGATGCAGCGTAGCTAGGAACAACATAAAAGAGCCAAGGCTCTTACATCCGAGCAAACCGTCACTATATTTAGTTGACATTGAAGAAGTTAAGGAGGTAAATGATCTTGTTCTAAGGGAGCTGTTGCCAATTTTTCCAGATCCTGGGGGCAAGTTTGCTCCAAATTACAATGACCCATGGAGATGCTTTGATCCTGGTGAAATGGATGGTTGTGAGTTTTATACTCCAGTTAATTCCGATGCTGTCAAGAAATATTACCCATGATTGAATTTGCCATGTCATGTTTTGAACTGCAATCATTTTGCTTCAATGAGTTGCAGATTCAGTGGTCTAAATTTGTTACAAATCTTGCATGTTTTCCTTGATGAATTGTGTGAAATAAATTGAATGTGTCAAATGGGATACTTTGGAATGATGAAAGGCAAGCTTTATTCCATACACTGTTCATACACTAATCCCTAGTGAGTTGTGTGGAAAATTTCCATGCCTGCAAGGAAAAGGGTGATCTCGCAAAGGGTACGTCAACCGAAGTGATGAGAGGCAGTTTCTTCTTCTACCCGAAACATTACAGGTATACCCATTGATTAGCCCTTTGAGCCCACACACGTGAAGAACTTTTTAAATTATCCCTGTCAAGAATCATCCCACATTGGGACAAATTTGAGATGAATTATAGGAATTTTCTTACTCACACTTGCATCAATCTTCGAGTATTGCTTTCGCAGTGTAACTTGTACGATAATTTGAAGTGCCTTAGGACGACGAAGAGCGGTTCTTTCGTATCCACACACTTTTATCCATTGCATAGCCCACTTGAGCCTATGAATTCATTTCGTATTACACCCAGTTGGTGATCATCCCCCACACTGGGGCAAGGCAAAGAAAAGAAAAAATTCGAGTGGCATGGTCTAGAATGATAAAAAAGAAGCTGTGCAAATCCAAAGAAAACAAGTGCAAAAAAAAAGGGGGGCATGAAAAAGCAGTGTGCTTGGTAAAAGCAAGGCCAATGCCCAAAGAAAAAAAATCAAACACTTGATGAAGTGAGTCGTATCCCCAACAAGGTGGTACCAAAAAAAAGAAAAAAAAAACCAAATGTTGTTGCAATTAATGGAGTTGTGATGTGAAGAAAATCTTTGATGGTGGAGAGGAAAATTGGTGGAAATGTCAAGATGATCACCAACTTTGATCCCCTAAACACTTTTTGAGCCTAATGATCCTTTCGTTTCTTAACCCATGAACCCAGCCTATGTTACGTCCCTTGCAAAGTCTCTTCTTATTATGGCACTTGAATTAACATTGGGGTTCACATGTTTTAAGCATCGCTCGAAGAAGTGCGAGTAAGGCAATTTCTACCTCATTTCGCATGTTTCTTGACTTGTAAACCCTAAGATGGTTACGGAATATCATTCATTTTTCCAATAGCCTTGACTCAAAGAGTCCCCTTTGCTAAGCCGTTGACCAAGCCCGCATTACGGTCCATGTTAAAGACCCCTCAGATTGGTAAGGTCGTACCACTTGCGAGATTACTCAGACCCTTGTTTGACATGATGATGGTGAGATAGAGCGATTGTCAAGATCCTACATCAAAGGTAAGGATGAAATAGCCCTTTCAGTGAGGATGAGTGAAAAGTCTTTTCTAACTGAAAGATCCCTCGCTTGACACATCCATGATACTCATTTGTTCAGATTGGAACAATCATTTGAAATCTTTCCCAATGGAAATTAGATGATGCATGATTAATAGAAGTCATCACACATGAATCTCTCTTGGATTAATGCATGCTTGTGATTGCAAATGCATGTTGCCTCTCCTATGACCATGTTTTGCAGGAGACATATTCACGAGGATCAGAGATGTTACCAGGTAAGTATATCTCTATTCATACCTTGAATACTTATCATTGCACAGGTATTCCCCCCCTCAAGTGCACCGATACTCGATTCGATCGAGCTGTCCCCCAGAGATTTTTCACCAGATTCAGTCTGATTAAGGTAACCGAAGAGAGGTTCAGGTCCTGGTCAAATAATCAATGTTGCAATGCTAGGCGACCGTAGAAAGGTACGGGTCCTGGAGATGTAACACCAACTACCTTGGATCACTCTACCCTCCTTGAAGGTAAGATATTCCAGGTAAGTTTCTTTACCATTTTCCAAAAATTAGACATCTCAGTCTGGATCTGGATGTCTCCATTCTTCTCGTTGAACATTTCACTCTGGATATGAATGTTTTTCGATCTTCCTCGTTATGCCTTAGTCCGAATCTAGGTATTTCGAGTTTCCAAAATCTTGACATCTCGTCGGACCCGGATGTCTTGATTATTTTCGTTGAACATTTCACTGGATGTGAATGTTCTTCAATCTTCCTCGTTATACCTTAGTCTCGGATCTAGATATTTCGAGCTTCAAAAATCTTGACATCTCTCGTCGGACCCGAATGTCTTGATTATTTTGATTTAAACATTTCACTTTGGATGTGAATGTTTTTTCCATCTTTTTCGTCATACCTTAGTCTCGGATCTAGGTATTTCGAGTATAAAAATCTTGACATCTCGATGGACCCGGATGTCTTGATTATTTTCGTTGAACATTTCACTGGATGTGAATGTTCTTCGATTTTCCTCGTTATGCTTTAGTCTGGATCTAGGTATTTCGAGTTCAAAATTTTGGCATCTCTGTCTGGACCCGGATGTCTTAATTATTTTCGTCTAAACATTTCACTTTGGATGTGAATGTTTTTTCGACCTTTCTCGTTGTACTTTAGTCTGAATCTAAGTATTTCGAGCTTCAAATATCTTGACATCTCAGTCTGGACCCGGATGTCTTGATTCTTTTCGATGAACATTTCACTTTGGATGTGAATGTTTTTCGAGCTTTCTCGTTATATCTTAGTTTGGATCTAGGTATTTCGAGCTTTTAAAAAAAAAAAAATCTCTTGACATCTCGTCCCGGATCGGATGTCTCAATTCTTTTCGCTAAACATTTCGCTTTGGATGTGAATGTTCTTCTCAATCTCAATGTCTCAATCTATTGCCCGTTACACTCTTCAAGGAACCTGAGTGAGAGTTTGGTACTTGTGGAGTAAATGGGAATTTATCATGTACCTTAAGATGCTCTACTGCACTGATTGGTAGGTGACTATAGGTACGTTCTTTCCTTTTGCACCATGCATTTGCATTAGCATTTCCATGCATCATATAAATTGCATTTTAAAATGGGATTCATTTCCCGACCAAAAAAAAAATCAAAATCAAAATCAAAATCATTTAGTGCATGTGCATGGTCAAAATTTAGGTTTCAATTTGTCTTTGAATGCAACCTCTACGACCTCACCTTCAAAGAGGGGCAGCTGTTGACACCTAAATTTTGGCGATTTGGTTGTTTATTTGTTGCATAGAAAATTAGGGGTTAATTTTATCCCTAAAAAAAATTAATTAATTGCATAGCATATAGATGTAGGTGCATTTATTTTCAATTTACATGTTTTGCATTTATTTATTGGACCGGTGACAGATGAGTTTAAATTAGTGGTTCTGAGCTTTAACTTGACAGGTCAGACTAAGCCCACGAAGCGAACAAATTGGCCCAAGCCCGTTTTTTTTAATGATCAAAGATCATCTCGAATTTGAAATTTTCCGGGATATCGATTTGAAAAAATTGAAACCCTAATCGGTGGCCTATAAATAGGTTTGTTCGCGTAGAGTTTTGAGAGAGGCCACACATTGAATATACGGCCACACAAAGGGGGGCTTTTCTTTTCATCACTTCGTAGGGGTCTTATTTTCTTCGGGGGACTTCTTTTTTATCACTTCGTAAGAGGGAGACCACACGGTGGAGATACACGACCGTGTATTGGGTTGCATCTCACGTTGCTGGCCTGGGCACCTTCATCAGAACGTTCTTGATTGGCGCACTTTCTCTTTGCAAGAGACAATCCAGAGAGAGCATAAGGGGCATGAAGCATTGAGACGCCATTAGTGAGTGGAGAAATAAAAAATAAGGAATTAAAGATGAGTTGTGAATGGTGATTTGTGAAGATTAATTCACGCAATTCTCACATCTCGGATGCCGCTTTTCTGAGACCAACATCAACGAAGCTAGTCTTCGCCCACTCTGCAACTTTCCGGTGTTTCATCCAGTAATTCCAGGCCGATTTTCCAGGCGTTCTTGACGTGCTCGAGACCACCACCGATCCAGTTATTTTGTTTTCGTTTGAATTTTTATTAGTGCAGGTCTTCCTTGACCGAATCCAGTCACCGCCCCAGCAATCCCTGCATCCAAGCGAAGCATCGACGCTCCTGGTCCTACTGCGTGCATGCCAATGGAGAGTTGACCTTGATCCCATGACGACCCGTTGCTGCTTTGATTCGTGCCATGCCCAACGACAAGTTGCTGTCCATTCGAGCCGCAAAGCCACTGTTCCCATTCGCATCCGAACCGAGTCAATCCCGAAGTTCCTACTTTTGCAGGTTCGTTGACCGTGAGCCCACGGTCATCCTTTACCGAGGAGCACCACCACGGCTACTGCCCTTGGGCCATACCGCGCCGAGCCTCCATCGTTCGTCCATTCTACCGATTGGATTTTTTTGGAAAAATTCAAATTTAGGTATAGATCTATTTTATTTTATTAGGTAGATTTAGTAGATTTAATTTCTTGGGTAGATTTGTTTTATCTTGTTTTAGTTTTTGAATATTTTGTCTCTTTGTTTGAAATATTTTCAAATGCATGATTGAAATTCCATGGTGTAGCATACAAATCGCAACCGCACGAATTTTTATTCTATCTATAAGGCTTTAGATGGCATAATTATTCACGCGGGGTAAAATTGATATCTTGATCTTTAAGGCTTAAGATCAATTTATCGATTTTATTAGCGAAATAATCAAATTTGAATTTCAATTCGAATGATAGATAACATTTTGAAGACCACTGATGGTTTGATGTTTATCTCTTAATTGTTTTGTTTAACCCGAAAATACAAAAAAATTGCATTTGCATATCATGTAGATTAGGGTTGGTTTCCTAGATAAGGTTGCATGATAGAATAGTTTTTTTCAAATGCATGTAGTATCTAGGTTAGATAATATTTCTTGGATTGGATTGCATGACGAGATAATTTTCTAGATTAAGATAGGATTCAGAATGGTCTATTCCTAACTTAAAATAGATAATGTCTTGCTTTAGTTAAATTTTGATTTTTTGCAATTTTAATTTCGAATTTCATGAAAAATACAAAAAAATGTCTTAGAATAAATTAGTTCCATTCTCTAGGATAGAGTGCATTTTTAGGAAAAATAAAAATGTCATGTAAATGTCATATAGGATTAGATTCATGAAATGCACGTCTTTTGGAGATTGTTATTAGGTCCATTTAATTAGAAATTGCATGTCATAGGTCATTTAGTTATATTGCATTGCATATTGCATGATTTTCATTGAATAAGCGAAAAAAAAAATTGCGTGTTAATTAGAAATCATATCTAGGACTGTCGATGTGAAATCTGATCTAACAATGTAGATGCTTTCGTTCTTCTACGAGGTAAGTCCCGCAATTTATTTACTGCTTTACTTGGGTGTTAAATTAGTGGTTTTTGCGACTCACATGGTCACATCACATGTTAGGGAAGTGATTTAAAATCAATTCAAAGCTAACTGCCAAACATTTTTTTCAAAAATAAAAGAGAAAGGTACGAAAGGGCGTTAGATAAATCTAACGTAACTAAAGTCCCGAACTCACAAATCTTTGGTTCGTAGGAATAAAGTAAATTTCCCGTTATTTTATTTGGGTTTCTAATCTACCCACCAAAAAATATATTAGTGGCGACTCCTGATTGAAAATCATTTGCATGTTAAAAATTTGAACCTAAGTCGTGAATTGGTATGGGGCTTGGGAGAAAGCGAGTTAAGTTTAGGCTTAACAATCCATTAGCCAAACCCTAGGTGGATCACCGAAAAATTGCTCACGACAATAATAATTGGTGAATTTGACATTTTAATCCGTTCGTTTCTCGAAAAACGTTTTCCGGATTTTCCGACATTCCTTTCACAAAAAATGAATTTCTTGGGAAAATGTTTTTCATGAAAGGAAAAAAGTCTTAAATGTTTTCCACTTTTGAAAAGTAGAAAATATTTTCCTCACTTAATATCTCTTATCTCACACCTCTACAAATCATCACTTCTTTCTCCCATTTCTTCTTCTTCTTTCCTTTTTTTATTCGAATTATTTCTTAATTTAAATTATTTTTAATTTCCTTTTTCTTTTCTTTTTTTTTTCTTTTTTTCTTTTTCTTTTCTTTGTTTCCCATCTTTTTCTTTCTTGCCATAGTTTTTCGGGTCAATCACCAAATGAACCTTAAGCTCGTTGATCTCAACCTCGCGCTTATTGATCTGGCGAGCTCGAGCTTGACGCTTTACGTTCGCTAATCTAGTGAGTGGAAAATATTTTTTCAGAATCTTGAAAAATATTTTTCAAACATTTTCGATTTACCAAACACTGAGAAAATATTGTCATTTTCTCGAAAATGACTTCCAGGAAAAATATCTTTCGGAAATTACCTATTTTCCGCGAAACGAACGACCCAAAAGAGTGAAAAAAAATTCTTTGAAAAACAATTAAGAGAAACATTTTCTGAATAAGATAAATTTATATACAAAAGGAATTGAGTGGGTATTTGACGAAAATATAAAAGTAATTACATCTGTAATGTCACATAAAATTCATATTAATATGATGTTGTATCTCTAATGGAGAAATTTAATATAAAATAATATAAAGAGAAAATTTGACTAATGCATCTAAATGCCATATTTTGATATTTATTATATTAACTCAAAACTTTCATTAGAAATAACCAATTGTAATAATCAGTCATTTTAATTCGATTCAAGGCAACCCGCCAGGTAGGATCTCAGCGTGCCACGTCAACAGATCGGCTCGATTATCTACTGACTCGATCGCACTAAACTTTAAAATGTTCAAATTATACATTTTCAAAACATTTAGAATTCGATTGCAGGTGTAATTTTCCGTAATAAAATAAAACTCATGTCGCAGTAACGATCCAACGAAATTAACCGTCTGATCTAGCGGTTGGTCCCCGCACGGTGTCTCTCCGGCGCCGCCGTTGCCCCCGCCGGCGCTTGCCCTTCCTCGACCGAGCCGAACTCAGCGTCCCTGCTCGGGATCGGCGAAACCCACCCGCTTGTCCGACGGCGGCCCTCTGCGGCTAGGAGGATGAGCGGCGGCAACGAGTTCCGGTTCTTCCTGTCGCGCGACATCAACCTCCCCGTTACCTTCCGGATCAAGAACTTGGAAGGCGCTCTGCCTCCTAAGCGCTCGCCAAACCCAGGTAACCCTTTTCGAGTTTTGGATAGTAGAAGAACGAGAGAAGGAAAAAATTCGAGAAATGGGGTGAATTGTAGGTGGGTGAACTGCTTGATGGTGCAAGGAGACTTCTGTGATCGTGTGTTTTCAGGGAAAGGCTGGAGACGTGTGCTTCTTGCTGTTGGTTAATGGTTAAGCGGACCGAGAGTCTTTAGATTCTGCCGTGGCTTTTGTGCTTTCAGCTGTTATATACCGTTTCCACTGTATTCCTTCTGCAGAGATCGATCATGCCGCGGAGGAGAGAAAGGCGGAGCTCTACGTCGAGTGCTCTCTGTACATTGACGGTGCCCCATTTGGTCTTCCCACTAGAACGAGGTGGCCACCTAATTTAATCCGGTCCTCATATGCTGATCCTTTTTCCCGTGCACGATCCTTTTGTTATCTGCCGTGCCAAGTACTACTTCCCAGTGACATTTTCTTCGATTATATCTTGGTTCACTATTTGTAGAGACAATTGAAAAAGGTTTTTTGCTTTAAGGAAACACGATGGACAACGATGAGATATCTGGGTAAACTTAAAAATGTCTATTCACTTCACAAGAGAACTTATATTATGTGACATAGTTCTGGGGAAGGACATTGCTGATTTGTAACACAATGGATCTCTTTTGTGGTTTCAAGCCGAAGTGGCTGTTTAGAGGAGCGAGAGAGATGAGCGTGAGTGAATCTGGTACCATCAGCGTGGCCTATGTTGATGGTTGGGGATGTGGGATGTGCTTCATCATATCGATCGTTTTAGGGCGTTAGTTGATGTTGCATGTTTTTCTGGCACAATCTGTCTGTTGCATAAGGTAGCCTTGTAAAGAGACAGACTCCGATCTTTCATGCGTGAGTGGCAATGAAAAGTTTAAATGTAAATTCATATGCCTGGCCTCAATAGTCATAATTGTAAACCCTACAGTCAGTGGTGTTTAAATCCATTAGCAGTTTCTCTGTTTTTTTTTTTTTTTTTTTTTTTTTTTTTTATCTGTTGGAAGCTCTGTGGTCAAATTAGTCCATTGGAATAATTATTTCGTATTCCTCTTAACTGAATGATACGTTTATCTGGAGCTTAATTCGGCACTTTCTGGCTCATGTTTCTTAGAAAGTATGGGAGTCTGTGCTTTCGAGGTTGCTTAAATCAAAGGCCAGAGACTGTAGGAATTTCAAAAATAGTTCGTTTTGGATATATCTTTTAGATGATGCTTATGAATTTCTTAGATTTTATCCTAGGAGATGGAAGATGAACCAAATAACACGGTCCTATGTTAATGGCCATCAATGGACGAACTATTGAAACAAAAGAATCTCATGGTCTTTATTGACATCTAGTTGCTATGAGAAGATTTTGTTCTTTTGTCTTCATTTTTCAGAAGACAAAGTCACGCAATTGGTTTTGCTTTCGTTATCTGTTATTTATATACTGAACTCTGTTCATGGTTGGGCAATAAACATGCTGACAAAATAAACTGTGGTAGATGTTCTATTTAGTTTTTACTTATATTATGGATGAACAATTGCCTTCTGTTACAGGTAGATGTCGGGGGTCCAGCATGGTGGTCCCCCTGACAGTGATCGACTGAATATAACTCTTTTTATTTTGTCAATAAGAGTATATGACATGGGTAGTTGGAGATTTAGAGTCTGTTCAACGTCAATCCAAATCTTAGCTACTCATTTCAATGCCAGGTTGGAATATGCAGGGCCACCATATTTTTGGAATGAACTCATCACTCTGAGTACTAAATATCGAGACTTAACTGCTCACTCACAACTTGCTTTAACAGTGAGTCTGGAATGTTTCTTCATTTGTGTATTGTAGATATACCTTAGCTGACTTTGTATCTATACCGAAGTGCTCCGCTTTCTTAAAGTACACCTCTCATTACATACATTTGTATCTCTTCTTTATTACTTGTTGGGCATACTCTGATCTTAACATAGCATTGCTACATGTAATCCTGATTATCCTTTGACAAAGTTGATCCATAGTGAAAGGCTGTTTGCTCAGAGCTAATACTTGGACCATATGTTCTTTACTGTATTCTTTATCATCCCACATTATGTTGAAATTACCTAAGCATGTCTTTTCATGAATACTTAGCTTCTGTTGAGAGGCATGGTCAGTGAACTTTAGCTGGTTCTTGATATCGTTACTAAGGTAATATCACCACATTTGTCTCCCAAGTGATGAGGCAATGGTTTCATCTGCAGATGCAAATGGTTCATAAACTTTTATCCCTCAAATGTGGTTCAGAGAGAATTTGATGCTTGCACCCTTGGTGTTAATCTATGGTATCTAATTGAATTTTACATCTAATTGAGAGCAAAAAATTCTTGTTTTGACATAAAAATTTTAGGTCTGGGATGTTTCTTGTGGAAAAGAGGAGGGGTTGATTGGTGGGGCTACGATTCTTCTATTTAGCAGCAAAAAGCAGCTCAAAACTGGGAAGCAGAAGCTTAGACTTTGGCAAGGAAAGGAAGCTGATGGCTCATTTCCAACGAATACTCCTGGAAAGGTTCTGCTTGTTACATGTTATGCTGGTGATTACAACTTTCAGATTGGGCACGAAAGCAATGATGATTTTGGGTTCTTGCAATATGTTTTTAGGTCCCTAAGCATGAGCGGGGCGAGCTGGAGCGCTTGGAAAAGCTTATGAATAAATATGAAAAAGGACAGATTCAACGAATTGATTGGCTAGACCACCTTGCATTTAAAGCTATGGACAAAGTCAAGGAACGGGAGAGCAATAAAATTGGAAATTCCCATCTATACCTGGTCGTTGACTTTTGTAGCTTTGAACATCAAGTTGTTTTCCAGGTAAACATTCAGGAAGAACGCTATAACAATGCTGTTATCTCTTAAAAGGTTTGTTTGTTTTTTGTTCAAGTTGTGCACATTGCCTCAAAAACCTGTCCATTAGACCAGACAATGAGCCTATTGAAAGCACAATGTATCATCGTCATGACTTTCTCTTGTCCATCTATTTTCTTCATTCCTCTTCATCAGGTGTCTTTACTTTGCATAAAGTTATAGGCCTCTCATTCTGTGTGATGGTGCTTGTTGTGAAAAACATTTAGACGCTAGATATTGGGTTATCAGACATTATTGTTGGATGTAGTATCTTCACCATGATATGAGCAAATGAAAATTAAGTATGTTGCTGGTGCATTTCTTCTATTCCTGGGTTAACACATGCTTTGTTGACAAAAGATAATTTGAAGTGGAATTCCGTTTCATTTTCCATAGTTTGTTATCTTGTTCGTCACAGAAAAATTCATGCTTACCTGTAATGTCAGTTAGTGCTGGTTTTCCTCATCTTGTGTAAAGCTCCTTCACCTGGCCAACAGTAGGAAATCCAAGAGACATTCCATATGCTTAATATGACAACTATCTTGCTTGTATTGGTAATATCATTAGTAAAGCTGATGTCAATATGAAGCATTGGTTTCGTAAGAGTGTGGATGGAGGAAAGGGGGAGGAAATATACTTGCCAAGAGTATTTGCCGTATTTGGTTAATTGAAAGGAGAAAATGTGCGGAAGTTAGAGGAAGCAATTCCTTCTAGGACAACATTATACGAAGGAAATGCACCCAGGCACCTTTCCATTACTACCTAACTTTTGTTTGAATTGTGGACAATACAAAGGTCATTTAGGTCCATTATCTAACTTCATTATTGTTTTTGTATTTTCCCTTAAATATGCTTTAGTGAAGGAAACTAAGATTTTTTTTATCGTTTTCTTTTAATTTCCTTTCTCTACTTCTCTGTTAATCTCATACCTTCCTAACTCTAATTGTGAAACATGATGCAAGAAAAGAGGTTGTATTCACCTACACTGATAGATCTGTCTTATTGTGAATGTGCATGCAGAGTGACTGGAGTTTAGTGCTGTAACTCTCTCAGTGTACTCAATCTCCGTATTTTACTTAAAGTAGGGATTTCTTTGTTCTGGAAAAAATCTCTTTGATGTCGATTTTAAGGATTATATTTTTATTCCTAAGAAGAGTTTCCCTTCTACTACATGTGATTAGATATTCAATGTACTTCCGTAACCCTAGTCCTACTTACTACAAAACTTCTGCGCCGTAGCATTAATTTTAGCCTCTTGCACTATTAGCTTATACCATGGCAAAATTTACTGCTGAGATGAGACGTTAGAAGTCATCTATGGTATTCTCCTACATAGATTGACGTATGATGGCTGTTGCCAACTTAAAGCATATTGGAAAGTCTTTAATGCTCAATCCATTTACTTTGGTTGTTTTATCTATTCTGTTGAATGTTGCAGAGTTGATGCCCTTTTAGAATTCTATAAAAGTGGTGCTTGATAGTTGCTAGTTTGTCTTTATCAATTTCCGGGCTTGGTGGCTCATGTGGCTATTTTCTTTGGCAAGACACTATGTTTCTTGTGCATCGGTTAGCAAGTTGACCTTCCACGAAACATTTCATTCTCCTTTTGTGAAAAAAGTGTATTATGGTCGATTTGTAGGAATCTGGGGCGAATTTCTTACCTCCACCAATAGTTTTAGCAAATGAACTTGTTATAGTATGGGACCCTGAAGTGGGAAGGATCAATCCATCTGAGCACAAGCAACTAAAGCTAGCAAGGAGTTTAACCCGTGGTATCATTGACAAGGATCTTAAACCAAACTCTACTCAAAGGAAGTAAGTCTTGACTTTTTTTTTTTATGTGATAGAAACTGTGATACAACTTACGGTATTTGTAGTAGAAGGGCAAATTACTGTGCTCTTTTCTTCTTCAAGCAGCTGTCGTCATCATTAAATCCAGAAGAAAGATACGTTGCAATAAAAGTTGCATGAATTGTTAGAGCTATTATGTATAAACCTCCTGTAGATAAAAGATCTATATGTTTTCAGCTATTCTGTGTTTGACCGCATGCTTCTAGGCGTTTGTGTGGCTATGCATGTGTATATATGTATAGAGTGGCATTGATTCTTAAATTGGCCAGAACGCTAGTTGATTTCTCAATGGGATAATCCTGCATTGATGTTGGCATCAGTTATCTCTAAATTAATCGGCCATGTTTTGGTTTTCTTTAATTCCTCTTCAGTTTGGCCCACAAGAAAAAACCTCTTAAATTCAGTTATCATGTTCCGTTGTTTTGCACTTTGAATGGGACTCTGATTTACGTAAAGATCATTATTTCTTTATTCCACTCTTTTTCTTCCATTAAAGAAGGTGGGTGAAGCCGAAGTAGTAGGTGTAAAGGTGTGAAACACTTATACGTTAACATAGATTTTGCTATATATTCTTGTCCCACCATTTGCTTTGTGTAAGTTTGTTCCCTACTGCCTGCCAGAGCAGACTGTCACCAACTGAAACATCATAGTGACCTACTTCAGTTTGCGCTGTTCATGAGTTCTAAGTAATTATTCATCTAATGAAGCAATCACATGCTTTAGTCACTTGATGGTGAGGTCTCTCATGTTTAGTTATTTTAGAAAGCCATTTTTCATGATATCCTTAACATATCCTTGAAATATTGACCTGCTGCGGAATATGCATGAACCAAGAGAAAGAATATTGAGGCGTTTGCGATTGTGTTGGCCTTGTTAAATTACAGTTAAATTGAGCTTTATGTGATACTTACATGTCCAGATCCAGCTCTCTTTGGCAAACTGTTAGATTGAATGATGTTGCACCTCTGATTGCCTACTTCACCTTGCCTTAAATCGAGTCAACTATTGAACACTTCATAAAGAGAATTAAATTGAGCTGAGTATCCTTGTCTAAGTTTTTGCGGTTAAATAATGCTATAAATCTTGCAAAATCATTTTTTGATTTGTTTATGTTGGTCATCACATATTTCCTGATAACTTCGATGTCCCACTGCTAATATTGTACTTCTCTTCCAACTTTCACCTTTCATGCTAGTAATACCTGGTCAATCTTTTGATTGTAAGGTCGATACAAAAACTACTTAAATATCCTCCTACAAGGACTTTAAGTGGAGATGAGAGGCAGCTTCTTTGGAAATTTCGCTTTTCTTTGATGTCTGAGAAGAGAGCTCTCACGAAGTTCCTTCGCTGTGTTGAATGGAGTGATGTTCAGGTCAGCACTATTTTGATGCGTCTCTTATACATTGTGGGTATTCCCACTAACGCCTGTTGACTGGCACATCATTTCCTGTCCTCATGCTCTGAGTATCACCTCTAGTTTGGCTCCTACTTGTCTGTATAAAAGAATATTAAGTTCTCTTGCATATGCCATGTAAATGTGCATTACACGGTCAAATCATGCATGGACGTAATAGAGCATTTGACAGGCTTTAGGATTGCAAAGTCTTTAATTGCAGCATGGTAATTTGCAAAGTTTTTCTGGGTCCTAGTTAAGCACCTCTTCCAAGGAACTATGCATGTAAAACCTTTAATAGAGTATCCAAATGATCATTGATATGTACAACCGAATCATAATCCTTGTTCTTAATTTCTTTTTCCCCCTTTCTTGCAGGAAGCTAAGCAGGCATTAGAATTAATGGGACGGTGGGAAACAATTGATGTATGCGATGCCCTAGAACTATTATCTCCTGTTTTCAAAAGTGAGGAGGTAAGAGTTTTGTAAGAGGTTTGTTTCTTGTGTTCCTAGGATAATCCTTATTCTTTGTACATGCTAGCAGAAAATTTTTGTGTTGTTGCTTTATCACATAGGATACGGGATACAACCCAATGATTGGAATCTCTCATTGAGTACTCTGCTTTAGATTATTCAGTGATTTCTATTAAATACTTTCAGTTACAAAGTACTAAAAGGAAAAAAAAAAATTGAAAAGGAGTTATAAGTTTGAAGACTTGAGATGGTTTGGCAAATTCTGAGCATTCCGTGCTTCTACCCCCTCCAGCCAGATAGATGGGTTGGTTGTTGATTGTAGTTCATTAGCATCATAGAGTTCTTTATTAGCATCATGGATTTCAGTGCATCAAATGCATGCATCTCAGAGAGATGTTCAGAGCTTTCAATGTCGTTGGAAATGAAAGGGTCTCATGCTGTTATGCTTCTGGGTGCCTTCACTGCAGGTTCGTGCATATGCTGTCAGTGTGCTTGAGAGAGCTGATGATGAAGAGCTGCAGTGCTACTTGCTTCAGTTGGTTCAGGCTCTTCGCTTTGAACGATCTGATAAATCTTGCCTTTCTCAGTTTCTTGTGCAACGCTGTATGCCTTATCTTCTTTGGGAATCAGTAGTGTCTTATCTTTTTCTTGCTAACGAAGAAAATTTTTGTGGCAGCATTGTGTAATATTGAGCTGGCGAGCTTTCTCCGGTGGTATGTTGCTGTGGAACTTCATGATTGTGCTTTTGCTAAACGATACTACTGTACTTACGAGATCTTGGAAGAGCATATGTTGAAGGTTTGAGTTCTTCAAGGTTCTGGCTTTGTTGTTATATCTTTCCTCTTATGGTGGTTCTGTACCAAAATGCTAAAACATTGTCTTGATGTTTGGTTGAGATCCTTTAGTTAAGTTCTTTAAGAGCAAAGTATGGGGCATTTAAATTTAGGAGCAATTGTGGGGGTTTCACTCCGACTGAATTGGGCTATTGTTTTTCTTCTTCTTCTTCTTCTTCTTCTTCTTCTTCTTTTGTTCTTCTATTTATCTAGGAAAAGACCAATGGGCTTCTCTGTTGTATGGTACTGGAGGTGCTATTTGTGATTGAGCATGTATGCTTCTCAAATGTGTCTACATGTGGATGATCAGCCAACTGTAGAAAAGAATGAGAAATGCCATCCGATTTGTGTGATGGTTTTTTTTGGACTTTTGATTAAGAAATCATCGAAATTTCATTGTAATTTCTTGAGTTCCTTATTCTCGGGATGGCTCTGTTTAGTGGAATCACCATCTTTCGTATAGTGGCCACATGCTATGTCTATTTCCTGAAAGACTAAGCTAGAGATGTTATTAAATCTAGTTCTGCACAGCAGTTATTAGATTGCAATTTGTACAGTTGGCATCTGTTGTCAATGGAAATGAAGATGGATTTAAACTCTGGCAAAGTTTGGTGCGTCAGACAGAGTTGACTGCCCAGTTGTGTTCCATAATGAGGGATGTTAGAAATGTACGTGGCAATACCCAGAAAAAGATCGAGAAGCTTAGACAGCTTCTTTCTGGTCTTCTAAGTGAGCTCACATATTTTGAGGAGGTATCTCTAATTTCTGTGGAACTGTCTTTTCCACTCTCTGACTTTAGCTTGATTCAGACAACTTGTTTCTACTTCTCAGCCAATACGATCCCCACTCACTCCCGGTGTCCTCATCACTGGTATTGATCCTTCAGAGTCATCAATATTTAAAAGTGCACTTCATCCTCTTCGTCTTACCTTCAGAACAGCAAGTGGTGGAAGTTGCAAGATAATATTTAAGAAAGGAGATGATATTCGACAAGATCAACTGGTAAATAAGCCTCTATTATAGCATTAAAAATATGTTCCATAGCTTTAACTTTCTGGCTCGCGGAATTTTTTTCTTGTTTCTTATGCCGTTGTTCTCAGTCTGTTTTTGCTCTTTTGAGTAAGAGAAGTAGTTGGATATCGATGAAAAATGTTTTGGTAACACCAAAATGTTCTGTTTGCTGTAGGTTATCCAGATGGTCTCTCTTATGGATCGATTACTTAAATCGGAGAACCTGGATTTATGCTTGACTCCGTATAAGGTACTAGCCACGGGACAAGATGAAGGCATGTTGGAATTTATACCTTCTCGGTCTTTGGCACAGGTAACTTATTCCCCAAAGACTATTTATTAACCATTTAAGGTCCTTTTTATTGAAGTTGAGCAGATGACTTTCGATGATGGGTAGTTTAAGTTAATCTGTTTCATAATAGGTATAAGATGTGGATTACTGGGAAATAGAGTGTGCTGCATCATAAAAAATCAAGGGATAGATGCAAATTTGGTTCCGAGAGTTTTCACAGGATATCATTATCTCTCAGTCACTTGATTTTTTAAACGATGTCTTTCAGTTGCCTGACTTAAAGCAAAATGTAATTTAGTAAGGTGCAAATACTAGGTTAATGAAGCTTTTTTTTATGCAATTTGAATAATTAATGCCAAACTGCTGTTGAATGTTATGATTAATATTGATCTTTGAATTTATTCGACATCTCTACTTACATGCAGATTCTCTCAGAGCATCGAAGCATTATCAGTTATCTACAGAAGTTTCATCCAGATGAGCACGGACCTTTTGGAATTACAGCTACATGCCTTGATACGTTCATAAAAAGCTGTGCTGGGTACTCTGTTATTACATATATACTTGGTATTGGAGACAGGTGATAACTGAATGCAATTATTACGTTTCAAGCATTAAGATTCATTTTTTCTCTCTCTTGTTATATGTTTACTTCTTGATTTAAATAGTGTTGGAGCTGGAGCTATTATTTCAGATACTGCTATTTGCACTGTTTGCTTTGTTTGGTAAAAATCTCTTAACTATGTGCTTGTCAATAGACATAACCTCACTTTTGAATTTGACCATGTGGTTAAAGAATGAACTTCTATCTGAGTTTTCTCCTCTGTCAATATCCTTTGGTGTCGAGTGCAATGCTAAATAGTCCTGATAGGGTTCGTTCCAGTGGTAGGTCAGGTTTTTATTTTTTTGGTGAAATATACAGGACTTTCTTTTTGACAATCTTAGAAAATATGTCTACGTTAGTTTTATTTGATTAGGTGTGATGATTGAAGATTATTACACGTCCTCTTCAGAATACACATCCTCTCTACATTACATAAGTAGTTTGTTGTGTGCCATGTCATCTGCTTCATGCTTTCTTAGTTCATTTAGTTGTTTTTAATTATCAAAGAGATAATATTCTAATGCTGATATTTATGGTCCTTTAGACACCTGGACAACCTTCTTCTCAGGGACGATGGACGTCTTTTCCATGTTGACTTTGGTTTTATTCTTGGCCGAGATCCTAAGCCATTTCCACCCCCAATGAAACTTTGCAAAGAAATGGTAGAAGCTATGGGTGGAACTGAAAGGTAGCTCACTATTTCAATGCTCATTAAGATTAAAGCGTGGTGTTGATGTATGAAGATAAGCATTTTCATCATTTATGACAAGTATACTTGCGGCGATTGTTATTGTTATGTATGTGTTAATTGGCGACATTTTCCTTCCTCAGCCAGTACTACACGAGATTCAAGACATATTGTTGCGAAGCATACAACATTCTTCGGAAATCAAGTAACCTAATTTTGAACCTTTTCCATCTGATGGCGGGTTCTAACATCCCTGACATTGCTTCTGATCCTGAAAAAGGAATGCTTAAGGTTAGAACCCATATCTGTGCATCGTCTTTTCTTTTCAGTCCAGAGATGTAGTTATGCTTTTGGTCATGACTGAGACTGTCTATGCTTTCAGCTTCAGGAAAAATTCAACTTGGACCTGGATGATGAAGCCTGCATACATTTCTTTCAGGGTCTTATCACTGATAGTGTTAATGCATTGTTCCCTCAAATGGTGGAAACTATCCATCGGTGGGCTCAATATTGGCGATGATTCAGAAATAAATATATCTGGAGTTGCGAATCTGAAAATTCAGGTGACCTGTGATTGCCATTGCTCTTTTCCTTCATTCTTTTGGATGGGGGTTTCTTACCGACTTGTTTGTTTAGACCAGAACAGGTGTCTTCCTAGTTTCGAAGCCAAAAGTTGAAGGCCATTCGAGCCAACAATATAATCTACACCATCATCTGGGTTCATGGTCCTGAATGGGTCCTAGAACGTGCAAGTTTTTACTGAATCTCGGGGTAAAAGTTTGACCTCTGACAATAAAGCTCCCTTGAGAGCAATGGCTGCCTTCTGTTGCAGCAGAAACCGAGCATGCTCGAGGAAACAGACAGGGGAAAGTACCTTTTTTTTTTCCTTTTTTTTCTTAGATATTATTTATATGTAACTAGGATCTTGTTTTCTGCCTGGCTCTCTCTCCCCTCGCTCTTGCTCCTGCTTGGATGTGCATCCTTTGCTCGAGGCTTCAAAATAATTATTATCTGTACATATTTGCCATGGTCTAATAAGGGTAATCGGAATCAAGTTACTCTATAGTTATGTACCTGCACTTCTTGAGTTTCGTCGACACATACAGTCATGGTTCTTCTTGAGTTTCGTTCCATGTCAACCCTGTGCGTTCGAGAGAATCAGCTGCAGATCGGTCGTTCTACACCGGACCATTCTTTTGTTGTGGCATTTGCAGGTTTTCTCCTTCTGGTGTTTGTCCCCTGTGGGAGAGCTTTGGTTTTGCTTTTGGAGTTTGAACAGAGGTCACGTCCTTAGTTCATCCCATTATTTATTTCATGAGTAATTGCCGTCTAAATTCTCATCTTCTCACATCTTCATTTAGATTTCTACCCTAGTTTTTTTTTTTTTTTTTTTTTCTAGCATAAGGGCATCACAGAAATCTTGCTAAAAAAGGAATGTTCCCTAACACTCATTCACCACTCGGCGGTTGGTCGCATAAACCAGAACTTGATTTGCAAGTCGAAGGTCACAGGTTTCCCACTTGTATCATGGAGGGATAGTAGCGACCGTCTCATGACCGGCTAACAGTGTATTTTATTTGACGGTGACACATGATGTGCAAGCTAATTAAAAATGATATGTAGGTCACATGTGGCATCAAGCAGGATGAGATGCTTATCACTTGGATAATGCGATTGGTCTTCCAAGTCGTATCAGCATCGTCACGTGTTATAATCATCACGCAAAATACTTTTCCCAGTTGGGTTGGTGCACAAACTAATCTGCAACAGTAAACTCTACATGTTTTTTTTGCGAGATCTATCTGCCAATGCTAAACACCTTTGCGAAAATAAAAAATAAAAAATAAAAAAAATTCTCCGTTAGTTTGATTGTTAAATAGACCAATGAAAAATAGTTGCGTAGGCTTTTTTTCTTCAGTACTCACTGAATGGGTCCCACGGCAATTGTTAGGTGAAGTCCGGATTGCGTCGGCCTAATCAAACAAAGTTGTAGCAGCTGTTGCTCTCCATTGTTATCGATAGAACGCGATTAAATATTTAAAAGAGGAAAAGGAATAAATGAAATTGTGGATCAATTTTAGAGAGCAAGTGCGCTTGGAAGTGTTACGCTAGTGAAGATTGAAAAATGGTGAAAAAAAAGAAGAATAGGATCAATTCATAGAGGTGAGGAATGTTTTATCTTACTAGTGACCATTGGGCATGGACCGGCCCATTAGGCCCAAGGGCCTGACCCAATGATTTTCTCGATCTTCCTTGGGACCAGGGAAATGGGATTGCGCAGGTAAAACGAGAGAAATCGACTGCAAAAACAACGAGAAATTAACAGGCGTGATCGAACGGGAGAGACATGATGGAAATGGCAGAGAATCAAAGTTTGGATTTGCAATGTGGTTTCTAAATCTTATATTTATTCAATGTGATCCCTGAACTTTAATTTGACGTCGATGCCGTCTGTAAACTTTTAGTTTTACAATGTGATCGTTGAGATTATAGTACATGTTCAAATTAGTCATTTATACAACATTCCATTAATTCAAATTGAACATTGTCACACAATCAATAATGGAATCGAATATTTATTAAAATTTTAAAGTCCACATCAAACAAATTAAAAATTCAGGTTGGATATTGCTCATTAAATTAAAATTTATAAACCATATTGAATAGACAAAAAAAATTAGAGATCACATTATATATTAAGTTAAAGTTTAAGAATCATCTGTATTATTTATCCAAACCGATAATATGAAAAGGGACGCTATATTTCCTATTGAATTACCATTTACAACCCTTGGAATTCACTATAGTTTCCAAAACTGACAAAGATGGACACCAGAGCATGACATCTGTTTCCTTTCGTACAAGGTAGAACGGCACTTTTGTAAACTGATAATTATGATTCCGACGTGTGTTCGAATTCCATGGCGGACCACCGTCATCGCTTCACCAATTTGTCGTTACCCAATTTATTATTGTCATTTAAGATACAGAAATTCTTTATCGTTACTAACCGCATTGAAAACTGAAAATGAAATGCGTGTTTTTATTGCTTTAAATTAACTTTTACTGCCACTAGAGTTCACTGTAATTTCGAAAACTGACAAATCATTGACGCGAAGGCATGACATTTATTTCCTTTCGTACGTGGTGGTAGAACAGCTTCTTGGGAATTGATGGCTAGGACTCCGAATCATGATTCACATTAAATTCTCTTTGACTAAGTCTAGGCGTCCGGCCATTTCACAAAAAATAAATAATTTAAAATTTATTTTTTAAAAATCACTTATATAGTTTTAAAAATAAGTAAGTGCAAAATATTTTCATCGTACAAATAAATATTTAGATATAAAATTATGATTAATAATAAAATTGTATTTTATTAAATAATTATTTTAAGTAATATAAATGATCATTTTTAAAATATATATTTTTAAAATTATTTATTTTTCGTGAAATAAACGAAACACTTACTCTCAACAAAATAGCATAAATAAGCGGAATACTCGCCATAACATACACTCAATGGAATTCTAAGCATAAATAGCACGAGATGCACCCAAACTAGGGTATGTGCAAATCAGCTCTGAAAGATGAAGCCTTTTTAAAATTGTCTAAAAGGTTTCTTGATGTTGAGTCTTCTTGTCGCAGTATCGATTTCGCTGTGATATGAAAATCAACGGGTGCTATGTTTTGTATCTGCAACACCTTTAACATGATAGAATCTTGGTGTCCCACTTTGCGAACCTAACTAAATTCACTCGACAAGCAATATTATGATTTTAACATACTTGAATTTTAAGTAAAATTTGGACAAAGTAGCAAGAATAATCTATTGCATTATTATCAATTCAATTATAAACATTTCAAATAGACAATTTAATCTTAAACATTTTCATATTAGTATCAATTAAGTTCATCCAGTTAATTTAGACTGAAAATCACTGATATGAACGTCATTAGTATTTCGTAAGATGATTAGTGTTAATGTGAACAATTTTTTATAATTTTTTACTTTAAAAAAAATCAAAGTTTTTTTCTTTTTCTCTTTTTCTTTCTTTATTTTCCTTTTTTTTTTTAAACCAATCCAAGGAGGGTCACCGACACAAGTGAGGATCAGTCAACCCTGGCCAACCTCAAATCCTTGTCAAGTTGAGAAAAAAAAAAAGGAAAAACTATTAAAAAAAAAAGTCAATGTCAGTCTTGACCGTGCAAGCGTAAAACGGCCGACATCTATGTCAACAACTATAACCTAAATTTGTCTAACAATATGAAAAGATTTAGAATTAACTTGGTGCAATTGAGAAATTAAGAACTGAATTAATATTAATATAATAAATTTACAACTTTTTTTATGCTTTTCCCTATAAAATTTTAACATTCCCTATCAGGCACAAACAAACCAATGGCATGAAGGATTGCTACACTTGATTCTAAAATCATTAAAACTTTAAACTTTCATATGAAGAGACTACAAGTTCGTAAGGCTCGTTAAATCCTAGATCAACGCACGTAGGGATAAGACTTCAACATTTGGCGATGATCTTAGTCAAAATCCTTGTTCTGATTTTAACGGGGCCAATGGTCGCCGACCCACCGTGCAGAATAGACAAGATACGCGAATGAAAAAGCCATAATAGACGGGTGGAAAAGAGGGGCATCGAGAAATAAAAAGTAATTGACTAATGACTCGAGCAATAAAAAAATAGGACATACCTTGAGAGAAAGAGAGGAACTAACACGCCGACTTCGTCGGACCGGACCGGACGACCGTCATCGCTTCGCCGGTTTGTCCTTACGGAGACATGGTTAAAGGCTTGCAATTGCTCTCAAAATTAGTAGTTATAATTTATCAGTAAAGCAGCTCACATTAAGTTTGTCAAAAATAAATAAATAAGGCGGTCTGCATATTTTTCGCCATCGGTCGGCCTTGAAATAAAGGTAGGCCAACATTAGACTAAAAGAAGGAGCCCCTGATTAATGAGGATTTGAAATTATTCATCCATATAATAATGAATACATAAGAAAATTGACAAGATGGCATTATCTATCGTCCTCTCGATAATATTCAAGGAATGCTTGGTTGATTGATTTCAAGACTATCCAATTTAACAAGTTTTTTCTTTAAATTTGATGCATATCCCATTTAGAGGATTCCAAGTATGGAGAGACTTTTTCTTATGACAATCATATGGCTAGGTTTACATAAATTCAATTTCGAGTTAATAATGCAACACGATTGTTGGGAAATGAGTGTTGGTCTTTTATAACAAACACTGAAATGTGATTATAATTCATTTGAAAGGCAACCAAACCACCAAAAAATATATAATAATAATAATAAAATAATAATAATAATAATAATAATAATAATAATAATAATAATTGAGTCGAGGTCTTAAAATAATATTTTTTGTAAAATTTATGACCCGATTCCATTTTTCATGAAACATACGAATCCTTCCTTCTTGTCATATTTCCGAAGGGTCTAATAATGCATGCTTCCTTTCCATAGTATTGACATGAAGATTTTACTATTGTTTTCTCCCTTCTACATTTGTCCTTTTCCTCTCTAGTTTTTCTAAAAAGACCTTGGTAGTCTTATCTTACCTTTTTAAAACCTCTCTACCTTCCTCTGTTCTCTTCACACTAAGTACCAATTTTCCACACCCGAGCGTTACATCAATACCAAAAAAAAATTGACTTTGCAAAGCGATGACACCTTAGCATGTTGGACGGGACAACCCATCCCATACATCCATCAAAAGGGTAAAATCATAAGCTGCCCCGATCACATATAAACCTGATTAATCCGACCCACCTAATCATTTAGGTGTCGCATAAAATCCATTTAATCCAATGGCTAAGATCAACCGAGCCCATGTACGTCGGGATCGCGCAAGTATTGTTCGGGAGATCAATTAGCCAAGGTCTTTAGGAATTAGATTGGGAAGACGGTATGAAAAGATGGCCACGAGTGGCCAAAACCGAGAAGAATCCCCACATTCCAAGGAGAAAAAGAAAAAGGGCAAAAGGCGAAGCCGATCTGTAGCGCCCGGCGCCAGCAGAAGACCTCTTTTTTTTCCCTCCCGAGGCACGTGAAAACGTTGTAGGATGAGACAAAAAGGCAGGTCCTCTCCCATCGGCCGAAGTGCAACATGCTTTCGGTTTCTGCCAAAGTTTATATAATCTGTGAATCATGCAGATCATTTTCATTTATTAATTAAACGTGTAAATTAATTACGGGGATTAACCAATGAAATAGACTTGGACCCGCGTAATTATGATCTCAATCATTGATTATCATGTCATGGTGACAGAAAGTTTTGAATTACGATAAGTTTACATACTTGGCGATTGTAGAAACAATATACTTTATATTATACTAGAATAAATGAATGGTCCGTGCAAATTTAAACTCGAGAAACATTTTATAAATCTCATGAGTCAAGTAAAACGCAAGTCAAAGACCTAAACGGCGTGATCATGAATTTCACAAAAAGTACTAAGTTGCTTAGTCTAAATAGAATAGATGCACAAAACTCACAACTTGATGCCAAATAAATAAATAAAAGCCAATGAATTTATCTCAATCATTGAAATAGTCTTGACTCATGTGATTATCATATCAATCATTAATTATCATGTCATGTGACGAAATGTCCTTGATTAAGATAATTTCCACATGGTTGGCCATAATAGAAATAGTCTACTTTATACTATGATAGAATAAATTAATGGTCCTATATAAATTTTAAACTCGAAAAATATTTTACGAATTTTATGAATCAAGCAAAATGTGTGGGATTTTGTTGAATCATTGTTAACTATTTTAAAAACTTAAACTATTAGATAAAGATATGGTTTATTATTACAAATTAACTTTTATTATCACCGCAATTCATTGTAATTTCAAAAATTGACAAAAGATTGACATGAATGCACGACACTTTTTTCCTTGCGTTCTAGGTAGAACAGCTTCTTAGGAATTGATAACGTGAAGTCGTGAACGTTAAATCGTGTTTTTCACATTAAATTATCATTAACTAAATTTATCATGAATTTGTTTGGCAAAAAAAAAAAATTGAAAAATATTTTATTACAATTAAAATTTTTATATCATTTTAAAAAGTGAATGAATGAAAAATATTTTCATCATTCACAAATTAATAATAATTTCAAATAATACAAATAATCATTTTTATAAAAAATATATATTTTTTATATTATTTAATTTTTCGTGAAATAAACGGAGCATTCATTATATTTTCTAAAAATTACAAATATTGACATGGGTGCATGATACTTCTTTCCTCTTGTGTTTGGTGGAACAGCTCGCGTGTTGCTTAGAGCATTGTCGGCTTTGCATCTGTTCTTGATATTATGTTTGCATGCTCGTATTCGTTTACGTCCTCCAAAACCACGCCTTGACATGAACTCTCAGCGAAATCAAGAAACGAAAGGGAAAAAGATGGAGAGGTGAAGCTGCTGCTCAGGCCACGCAAATGGCCCGAAGCCCGAACCGAGCTTGGAGGAATGGCTCGTCAAGACCGACGCGAACGCTGCCGCGAAGGTGGCGGAACCTGCTAAGGTCAAAGACGAGGCCGCCGGTAAGGGAGGAGAAGAAGTCGAGGCCAAAGCTGGATGCGATGCTTTGGTTTGCAAGTGGCAAGTCCTATAGGGTGGAGCAGTAAGTAGCATGGAAGAAAGTAGGAAACTAAAGAGCGCGAATGATAACCATTCTAGTCAGAAATTGATTTCTGGAAGAGAAATAAATTTTTCTATTTCTATTTCTAAATGAGTTTCTAAGCAAAAGTACCCGTTTTATAACGACACAAAAATTCTACTCTAAAAATAAAAATTCGTTTGATAACGACACAAAATTTCTTTCTTCGGATGGCGACAACTGGCAAACGATGGCCGATCGGCGGCTGGCAAACGGCGGACGGCAGTCGGCGGCGATGGATGGACGACCGGTGCATAGCAAGGACGAACGATAAGAAGAATTTTTATTTCTCATTTCTGTTTCAGAAATAGAAAAGTAGAAATTTTTTACTTCTGATTTATATTCCAAACCTATTTCTGAAATAAAAATCTCTTTCAGAAATAGAAAAATAGAATAATTTTATCAAACGGATTTTTATTCCAGAAACAAGTCTAGAATAGAAAAATTATTTCTAGAACAGAAATTGTAATTTGTCATGCACCCCCTAAAGTGCGAACCATGAAAAAGAACGAAAGCTGAGAGCTCGAGGATCATGATAAACCCGGGAAGGAGGCGAAGCTCAGTTCGAGGAAAGTCCGAAGCATCGGTGGCACGGTACACTCCCCGGAAATGCGGAATGCGCATAGGGAATGCGGATCGGGATCGCCTTGCCAAGAATGCTCGATCGAATTCTAAGTATAAATAGCATAAGATGCACCTAAACTAGGGTATGGGCAAATCACCTCTGAAAGATGAAACCTTGTTATGATTGTTTAAAAGGTTTCATGATGTTGAGTCTTCTTTTTTTCGAGTATGGAAAATGTGAGCAAAGATGCTCTTGACGTCCATAAAAGAATAGGGCAGCATCTTGTCACCGTGTCGATTTCGCTGTGATGCGAGAATCATTGGGTGCTGTGTTTTGTATCTGCGGCACTTCTACGTGATTTCAACATTGTCATGCCACTTTGCGGACCAACTTATTTCACCCGACGGTCAACATTATGATTTTGGCACATACTTGAATTTTGAGATAAAATTTGAGAAAATTAGAAAAAAAAAATTATAAATTTATTATATTTATATCAATTTAATATTAAACATTTTATTAAATTAATTCGATTATAAACATTTTCATGTTGGTATGGATTCAATCCATCAGTTAATTTTTTTTCTTTTTTTTTTTCTTTCTTTCTTTCTTTCTTTTCCTTTTTTGTTTTTTCTACCAGTTTGGCGATGCTCACTGGCCCACAAGTGAGAGCCCGGCCAACTTTTGGGCAAGGAACCCTCACCAAATTAGGAAAATGAAGAAAAAATCAAAAAACTATTCAAAGTATATATATCAATGTCAGCGCCGCTGACTGTGACGTACGACGACAAGCGTCTACGTCAAGCAATTTCTAATCTAAATTGGGCAATTAAACTAATTTGATAACAATGTGAAAATATTTAAAATTAAATTGATCCAATTAAAGATTTAGAACTGAATTAATATTTATACAATAAATTTATGACTTTTTTAGTACTTTTCCTGATAAAATTTGAACATTCCCTCTCAGGCACAAACAAACCAATGGCATGAAGGATTGCTAAACTCGACTCTAAAATCAGTAAAAAATTTAAACTTTCATACGAAGAGACTCTATGCACGTAAGGCTCGTTAAATCCTAGATCCCACGTGGGGTGGCACTTCAACATTTGGCGATGCTCTTAGTCAAAATCCATATTTAGATTTTGGGCGGTGCCAATGGCCACCGACCCATCATGCAGAATAGACAAGATACGCGAATGAAAAACCCATAATAGACGGGCGGAAAAGAGGGCATCGAGAAATGGAAAGTAATTGACTAATGACTCGTGCAATACTTGCTTTGTCTAGGTCCAGACAGAGGGAATTATTCCGAGTGCCCACGCTCAGATTCAAGCACACACCCAAACCAAAATAGGACATACCTTGAGAGAAAGAGCACCTGAAATGAAGAGAGGGACTAATATACCAATATCGGGGAAAGTTATCAAAGAGTCACAAATCTATTACATTAAACTTTTTTTTTTCATTAATTGAGTCATAAACCTTATGCATATATGCTAGTCATAAACCTTATGCATATATGCTAGTTCAATCTATCTTACTACTATTGGTATTGTTGGTATAGATGTCAGTTATCTTACATAATACCTCTAGTGTTAATATGGATAATTTTAAATAATTTTTAAATTTATTTATTTATTTTTCCTTCTTCTTTTTTTCCTTCTTTTTTCCTTTCAATTCATTCTTCCTCCAGAGACGAGGTCCCTGCTAGACTTGATTGATTTATGATCCCTTGAGGGGATGAACTTGATTTGCTCTAATCTAAATTAGGTCCATCTCGCTAGCCTCACGCAAGCCTTGGCTGCCCTTAGTAAAGCTTGAGCCCTTGCTAGAGGCCGCCTCACCCAACCATAGCAAGGCTCACCAGCCCTACCTTTGGCTCGGTGCTCGGCTGAAAAGGAAGAACAAAGGGAAGAAAAAAAAAAAGAGAAATAAATAAATAATTCAGAAAATAAAAATATTATTAAAGATTGTTTGCTTCAACACTGGTGGCATTAACAGGATGGCCAACATCTATGTTAACGATTTCCAATAAAAGTTAGCTGGATAGACTAAATTGACACAAACATAAAAGATTATAAGTCAATTGGCAAATAAAAAAATGTTTATGATTAAATAGATAGAATTGTAATAGATTTTTTAAAAAAAAAAATTCGTAATTTTTCCTGATATCGTTGGACTAGACAACCGCCATTACTTCACCGATTGTCTTTACCAGGACATGGTTAAGGCCGGGATCCTCGCCTTCTAGGGCGATGAGTTGCACTCCTCATCGGCGAGCGAAAGGATCGATGGAGAGTTTCCAATTGCAAATTGAAGACTCCCAAGATCTACGTTCCCATCCTTCTGAAAATCCAAGGCTTTTAGTCATTGTCGCTTTCTACTCGCATTTTGCTCTTTATGTTTGTATGACCTTCAGGCCTTTCGCCGGTTTTCCTCCACTCGGATGAAACTCGTGGCGTTTGGGGCATGAGAAATGCCACCAAACACCATGTCTGGCGACAAAGACAAAAACACATGCTTCTCATTTTCTCGTGCGTGCAATACTTGTTGGATTTGCCAAGAGCATATTCTTTTCGGGCAATGGCCTCTTGGCAAATCCAATTTCGCGAGAAAATTATTTAAGAGTGTTGGAATATCTAATTTCGCGAGAAATTATTTACATTCGATTCATAAGTTTAGCAAAGTTTATTCAACGAACAAAAGATTATACATCCTTCTAGACTTGCAATAACTCTCGAAATTAGTAGTTATAATTTATCTTTAAAGCAACTCATATTAAGTTGATAAAAAAAAAAAAAAAGGAGAAACAAATAAGGTGGTCCGCATCGTTTTCGCCTGTTGGTTGGCTCAATAGAAGTAGGCCCCCATTGGAGTAAAAGAAAAGAGAGCCCTTGATTGATGAGAATTTGAAATTATTCATCCATATAATTTTGAATACTTAAGAAAATTTGACGAGATAAAATTAGCCATGGTCCTACTGATAGTATTCAAGGAAGGTTGGGTGATTGATTTCGAGACTAACAAGTTCCTTGACTTTAAATTTGATGCATATCCATCAAGAAAATACAAATAATGAGAGCCAATTTTTCTTATTATAATTAAATGGCTAGATATACATAAATTCGATTTTCAAGTTAATTCTGCAACACAATTATTGGGAAATAAGTGCCGGTCTTTTGATCGAGAAGTGATTTTTAATTCATTTGAAAGGCAACCAAACCAAAATAAGCTAAGTCGTGTTCTTAAAATAATATTTTTCGTAAAATTTTCAACATTATTCCATTTTTCACGAAACATATGAACCCTTAGTGCTCGACACATTTCCAAAGACTCTAATGCATGCTTCTTTTCCATACTATTGACATGTCAATTCTACTATTGGTTACTCCCTTCTACATTTGTCTTTTCCCTCTCTAATTTTCTAAAACGACCTTGGTAATCTTTATCTTTCTTTTTGAAAACCTCGCTACTTTCCTCTGTTCTCGTCACGCTAAGTGCCAATTTTCCACACCAGCACGTTGCATCAATACCAAAAAAATTGACTTTGCAAAGCAGCGACACCTTAGCATGTTGGACGGGACAACCCATCTCATGCCTCCACGGAAGGGCAAAATCATAAGATGCTCCGAACGCATATGAACCCAATCAATCCGACTCGCCTAATCATTTAAGCTCCACGTGGAGCCCATTTGATCCAACGGCTAAGATTAACCGAGCCCGTGTTGGTTGGGATATAGCGCAAGTATTGCCCCGCAAGGTTCTAATTTGAAGGTTAATCAGTAAACGACTTTTGAAATTAGATTGGAAAGACGATATGAAAAGATGGTCGCGAATTTGCCAAAATCCGAGGAGAATCCCCACAATCCAAGGAGGAAAAAAAGGGCAAAAGGCAAAGCCGATCTGTAGCCCCCAGCGTCAGCGGAAAACCTCTTTTTTTCCCTCCCGAGGCACGTGAAAACGTTGTTGGATGAGACAAAAAGGCAGGTCTCTCTCTTCCATCGGCCGAAGTGCAACAACATGCTTTCGATTTCTCCCAGAGTTTATGTAATCTGTTAATCATCCAAAATCAGTATCATATTAATTAATATTGATATTGATCACGGAGTCCACGTGATTAACCAATGAAAATTAGACTTACATCCGAATAATTATAATCTCAATCATTGATTATTACGTCATGTGACAGAAATACCTTCTTGAACATCGTAGAAACGATTTACTTTATGTTATACTAAAATAGATGAATGGTCTCATACAAATTTAAACTCGAGAAACGTTTTATGAATTTCATAAGTCAAGTAAGACGCAAATCAAAAACCTAAATGGCTTGGTCATGAATTTCATAAAAATACTAAGTCGCTTAGTTTTTCTAGATTTCTTAAATAGAATAAATGCACGAAACTCGCTACTTGATGTATAATTTATCTCAATCATTGATTATCATGTCATGTGACGAAAAGTCCTCTATGACGATTATTCCGCATGCTTGGCCGTAATAGAAAGAATTTATTTTATACTACAGTCTATGTTAGAATAGATGAGTGGTCTCGCACAAATTTTAAACTTGAAAAATGTTTTACGAATCTTATAAATCAAGTAAAGGCGCGAGTCAAAAACCTCAATAGTTTGGTCACGAAATTTACAAAAAGTACCAAGTTGCTTAATTTTTCTGGGTTTTTAAAATAGAATATATGCAAGAAACTCACTGCTCGATGTGCCAAAAGAGAGAAGAAAAGCAGGGAGCTTATCTCCTCTCCCCATCCCTCCCAACAGTAAACTCAAGTCATTCTCTGCTCTCTGCAACTGCATATCCCATGCTTCCTCTTGCTGTCAAAAGCACACTCCCAGAAGACCCTGATTCTCTCCAAACCCTCAAAGACAATCTTGTGAGCAGCAAGCACAGAATTGAGCAGTCATTTATTCTCTCTCTCTCTCTCTCTCTCTTCATTTCACTTGCTCTAAGAACAGTATCGATCCTAGGTAGATATTGACTGAACATGTAAAACAGTATCATCTGTTTGTGGAATCCCCAGATTGGTCTCTCTAAACAGAGAAGAGTTAGACCCATCATCATCATCCCATCCAGATGGATGTGGAGGTTTTGGACACAAGCCCCATGAACAATAATTCATATGGCTCGAGGAGGGTGGGGGAGGGGGACCCGGTGTTTGATGTGATTTGGCTGCAATTTTCTTGCTCAGTCTCCCAGGCTAGATTTCAAAAAACCTTTCATCAGAGTTTTATCCAACTGGTGGGTTTCTGACAGGTTGCATATGGCCTGCAGCTGATAATAATAATTTCCCATCTTTTTTTCTAGTACTTGTACCTGGTAGGGAAACCGATGGCTCATAAAAGACTTTCCTTTATGGGGGGTAAAAAGTAAGGAGATTTGTAACTTATATAATTTATTGTCCTCTTTTTCTTTTTCCTTTTCTTTTTTTGTTATTAATCATGAAATGTTGCGTTGAAATTAGGGTATTTTATAGAACTTTGGTTTAGTAGATTTTTAAACAACATTGATTATAAAGAGTAAACAATGGAGATATTATGTGATGATTAAAAACTTAGTGGTCGGTCTAAGTTTTGAAAATTTTTTGATTAAGTCCACCAATCTTGGATAGAAGGCCTAATTTTATTTTCGAGTCCTTTTGTGATCTCTTGAGCAACCATTTCATAGTATAACTTACTCGCCGAAGTTATAATACAAAGTATTTTGACATCAAAACTCAAAAAATATTCTAATGAACTATTGTTATTTATTTTAATGATCAAACAATATCAACATTTCGAGAATCGATTTAAATTTTCATGATTTATACTCCACAACATCTCTTATTCATATCGATTTTGGTCTCTTTTTAATGGCATCAAAATTTTGCTCTTAAAAATGAAATAGTGCTCAACTTCTGCTAAAGAGGCAGTCATCTCATCGAATGTTTTCGAGACATTTGTTGAAATATATTTTTCCTCAAATGATCTTGTTAAGGAGTTTCTAAAAATACTCATTAAGCATACTCAATATAGAACATTCCAATTTCCAAAATGTTGACTAAGCAATAAAATCAAGTCAAGCTACTCAATAGTAACTTATGCTTGGCTTGCTGACTATTTAAGATTAGCTCGCTCAATTCCCAGTCGAGCTCAAGTGGGAACTACTCTGGTATTTAATTGAGTCAAGCTTGAGTTTGTCAACAACCTGACTTAGTAAGCTTGAGTTCTAAAAGATACTTAATAATTTTAAAAATAGCACAGCACTTAGAAGCATAAAATTTGAGCTTATAAAGCTAGAGCTCGAGCTCTACATGAGTCGAACTTTAAAAATTTGATTTCCTAATCAAGACAAGCTCAAGCATGAAAGTTAATACTTGATCAAGTTGGCATTGAATTTTGAGCGTTAGTATGTTAGTCAAGTCAATCTCAAGCTGGATTGCATATCAATTCAACTCAGCTCGATTGCATATCAATTCAACTCAGCTCGATTACGCCTTCACATCGATTCCATGTAACATGACAACGACGATAACAAATGCGATTACGCCTTCACATCGATTCCATGTAACATGACAACGTAGATAACAAATGCGAAATTGCACACTTGCTTTAAATTGCTTCCTAACAAAAATTCAGAGGACATCTTTTAACAAAATATGATGTAAAATGCATACCACGAGAAAAATCAATTGCGTGAAGCAGCGTTAACTAGTGTCTAGTTAATAAAGTCCTTCCTACAATCCTGGTGAAAAGTTTGTGTCGGATTTTTTTATGGCGGGCTCATTGTCTCAACTGGGAAGAAAATTTGATGATTTCTATGTTTAACTTACAAAGGACGATGTTTCCCAAAATGGGGTGGGAGTTATGATAGCAATCAAAACAAACCCCAAGAAAAGTCCAAAAGGAGAGCAAAAAGAAGGCCATCAAAAGCCAAGGAGAAAGGAGTCTCTCTCTCTCTCTCTCTCTCCCCCCTAGTTTTTTCGTTTTTGCTTTCTGCCAAAGAGAGAAATCGAGTGAAGCCCAAAGAGGAGAAACAGCCAAAAAGAACACCAACAAATGATGTACCTACAAAGGTATCATTTTCAAGTTCCCATCTAATGTACTGTCAACTTCTCTCTGTCAATGTCCAGGGGACATCATGACCCAAAGCTTTAGATTAAGATTTGAGATGTATGGCCAAGCTTAACTCCACCTAGACCTTGGATGGATTCTCATTCCTCTAAATAAAAAAAAAATTCCAAGTATATTTGCCCTAAAATAAGCCCCCAAAACAGCTGGTGATGTGTGTGGGCCAGTCAGTCATTTCATCTTCTTCTCCTCCTTTTTGTCCTTTCCCAATTGCTTAGATTCTAACCACCATTAATTTAAACACCAGCACAAAGCATCATGAACATGGGCCATGTGAATAAAACCAAATCTCCATAAAGTCCCCCTCTTAGTTGAATTGCAGGTTGGTGAGCAGCATCCTTGTGCAAATCCTGGGGTCCTCCATGGGGCCTCTTTCCTACAGCTACCATCAGACATTCATGTGCCTCTTCCTTGAGCACTGACCAGCCATGTGATCATGTCTATATGGATCTTTAATGATTTGCACATAAACACATACTGTTTCTTCTCAGACAGATAGATCATCAGCATGTATAAATGTGAACTGAAACCCATGAAATAGGAAGAGCTAAAAGTTGTGGCAACCTACCCCTGATTCACCAGCTGATGCAAGGTAACTGGGGGGACACAAATCATCATATTAATAGAATATAAACCCCAAATAATAATCTGAGGGCATATCTTCTTCTCTAGTAAACAGGAAGAGAAGGCTCATCATCAACAGAGAGGGTCACCATAAGTGTACACTAATGACCCATCAAATCTTGATCCAAAAAACTAAACAAAAAAGAGCCAAAGTAAAAAAAAAAAAAAGATAAGGAAGAAAAAAGCCCAGATCTATACAGTTTATTATGAAGAAACCCTAAGAGCACGATCTCTTTTTGTTTTTCCCTCTCCCTTCTTTCCTTTTTTTTTTTTTTTTTTTTTTTTTTTACCTGGAAGATACAGGGTTCAGAGCTCTAGCAAATCCATTCATGGCACCGTAGCCCTTTGAGCTAAACCCCAGGCAGCCGAGCAGGCCTTGCCTGTAAGGCAGGAACGTCTTCTTCCTCATCTCTTCACTCTGGGCCCTGTTCGCTGTGTAATGCAGCTCGTGCGGCGACGGCGGGACCCTCCTCTTCCCAGCCGACGACCCGTTCACCGGCCTCTTCCCACCTGACTTCTTCCCGGAACCGCCGCCGCCACCCTTCCTGATTTTCTCGGCGTCGAGAAAACTGCCGGCAACCCTGAATGCCGAAGAGAA
The DNA here is from genome assembly GCA_017140595.1 of Eucalyptus curtisii. Classification (NCBI taxonomy): domain Eukaryota; kingdom Viridiplantae; phylum Streptophyta; class Magnoliopsida; order Myrtales; family Myrtaceae; genus Eucalyptus; species Eucalyptus curtisii. The sequence continues at coordinate 18,892,150 of CM029495.1, forward strand.
GTTCGGGACTTTACCATCCTTCGAGGTCGAAGACGGGGCGGAGCTGGCGGGTCTCTCTTTGTCTCTCTTCTCTTTGACCGGCGAGAACGAGAGCGTGTTCCAGAACTTGTTGTTGCTCCTCCCTTCGCTCTTGCTCCTCAGGAAATCTTTCAGGAACACCCACCTCCTCGAGCTCCGACCCGCCGACGACGACCTCGAGGACGAGGCCGAGACCGACGGCGTCGTTTCGGAGGACAAGGACTCCACCTTCGAAGCGTCGCCTCGCTCTTCGTCGAGATTCTCAGCTTTCTCCCCTGACTTGCCGCCGAACTTGCTTCGCCTGCCGCTGCCGTCTTCTTCCTCCTCTTCTTCTTCGTCGTTCCAGTCGAACGGCATGTTCCTGAGAGGCGACATCGACCTCGTCCTCCGGCGGACCGACTTGCTCCTCAGCCTCAGATCCCTGCCCCGGAAGTCCCCGCCATTCCCGCCCTCCGCCAGCTCTCGCTCCTCCTCCTCCAGATCCAGTAGTGGGGCCAGCACCTGGGGCCGCTCCAGGTGGGTCGACAGCTTCATGGGCCGGATCTGACCGTTCAGGAACAGCTCGTCCGCCGAGCTCATCGGCCCGGGGTGGCCCGACCCGGGCGACCCGAACCGGGACGAGAACTCGAACTCGAACGACACGGAGCTCTCGGAGGCGCGGGGCTGCGCGAGCATCATCGCCGCCGCCGCCGCCGACGACGGGGACGACGACGACAGCATGTAGTGCATGGGGCTCGCGGGCGCGCTGTAGAAGTAGCCACCGACGTGCCCGGAGCCCCGGCCGGGGCTCGACGGCGCGCTGACGTAAGGGGTCGAGCAGTTGCTGTCGTCGCCGTCGTCGAAGAAGAGGAGCTCCCTGGCGTCGTCCCCTCCCCCTACTCCGCCGCCGCCGCCGACATTGTGGAGCTCCGGCGCCGGGTTCGGATCCGGGTCGCGGCTCGGGTCCTCGTGGGCTTCGGCTTCCGGATTCATTCTCTCTCTAAAACTCACTCTCTTCACACTCTCTCTCTAGGGATGGTTGATGGCGGTGGTGATGATGACGACGACGATGGGAGGAGAGAGTTTCTGAAAATGGTGTGCAGACGGGCGTTTGCGTGGGGGAAAGTCCCGAAAAAATAGAGGGAAGCCGGGGGGGCTCCACACAATGCCCTTCGGATTGGGGCATAATTACGGCACGTGCCACTCTCTCTCGGGTCAGTGTCCGTACGACGCGCCCCCGTTTGTTTATTCTGGAATTACCGGAATGCCCCTCGTGCTAGTTGGTTGGGGTTCTGTCTTTTTCTTCTTTTTATTTCCCCCTTCGATTTTTTGCTTTGGGACGGTCTATAGTATGGCAAATAATAATATTTATTGCGACCGGAAAATAAATATTCGGGGGGTTTGACTTTCGTCATCTGATGAACGGAAAAATGAAAATAAATTATGAGGAGATATTTTCGATCCATGTTCTGGTTTTGCAATGCGTTCATACATTGTGTTGGTTGGGAAGGTTCCCAGAGTTTCATTTTTTGCGATAAGTGCAATGCATGGAGCGCACTGTCGATAATGTCGTGCTTTTACTCGTGATATCGTCGACCGACAAAATATGTTCTTTATAGAGATTAATAATTAATGTGCATTTTGTATAGATATGGTTGATCAATTTGTTCCGCATTATTGATGATTGTCATTTTACAAATGTTGCACGATAGAAGAACAATGGAAATTAATGTAGTCTTCACTTTCTTTTTCTTTGATTCAAAGTAACTTAACAATCGTTTTCTACGCTAATCATTATCGTTGTTGCTTTTAGTGATTAAACACCGTCTGATATTAGTTACATCATTCCTTCGTCAATACTATCTCAATATCATCTACGCTATTTATATCAAAAATTTATGAAGCATCCAAATTGATGAGCTTCCTTTTTTTTTTTTTCTTTTTGGTGGACGAATGAGCATATTTTAATTTCCATATGACAAAAAAAAAAAGCCACAAGCACGTGAAATTAACCTTTTTACACAAGAGGATATGTGTTGAGCAAGTTTCGGAATCACCCCCCAAATAACTTACAAAATTCCACCCTCGGCCCCTCTTTCGGTGGGGCATAAACAATTACGCCCCGTCTTCTTTAATCAAAAGAATTTTATAATTATTTGACTTCTAAAAATTCCAAATCGCATCCGCATTAACCTTCCTCCAAGAAAGTGACGTGTGTATCAATTTCATCAGATGCTTGACACATCTTCTTCGAGGGGTCGGAGAAAAACACTATTCTATTGGTTTGCATGGAATGGTCCCTCAAGTTGCGAGTAATTTAATTTATCACCAACGGTGCCCACTCGCATTTACGAAAAGGCCCTCGACCTTATCCGAAATCATCTCAATGGCATTTATTTTTGCTAAGCTAGTTAGTCAACAAATAGCAAATCTAGCTAAACTCCAAATGCAATGCAAGGCAACGAAGTACAAAGCCACCGCCCCAAAACTCGATTGTCGAGGGCGTTCCAATGGAAAATCCAAAAGGGTTCGAAAATGTCTTGATAATTAATGCTTCCGAAGCACTGATTAAGTATACTTTTTATTTTCAATAATTCAATCTTCAAAATACCGATTATACAAAATACGAAGGCATTCAATGCATTGAAAACTATAAATTTCTTTTATTGACTGCTCAATAAGTGATTCTAGAGAGCGGCGGAGCGTCCGGCGACCGCGGATGATGTTTGGCAGCAACGAACGATAAGAAAATTTTTTATTTCTCATTTCTATTCCAGAAATAGAGATGTAGAAAAATTTTTACTTCTGATTTCTATTCCAAACCTATTTCTGGAACCAAAATCTATTTCAGAAATAGAATAGTGAAATAAGGGCGCATGGTAAAAAGTGTTTCTGTTCCAGGAACACAAATTTTTGTTTTTTTGTTCTGGAACAAAAAGCGAAGTAAACGCGTTTGTTTGCGTTTTTGTTAAAAATTATTTTTTTGTTAAACACATCTGCAAAACAAGAAAACAAAAAAAAGTTGTTTCTTGTTTTAACAAAATTTAACACATTTTCTCTCTCTTCCATTTTCTTCTCTCTTTTTCTTCTTCTTTTCTTCTTCTTTTTTCTTTCTTTTTTCTTTGCCGGCGACCTCGCCGGAGCGTCGCCGCCCCGGCTAGGCCGAGCGTCGCCGGCCCGGCGAGACTCGGCCTCGCCGGCTAGGGCGAGCTCGATCTCGCCCAGATCCGGCGAGGCCGAGCTCGCCCGGCCGGCCGGCGAGGCTCGGCCTCGCCGGCCCCCGTCAGTCGGCGTCGCCTAGCGGTGGCCGGCGACGCCGAGCCTCGCCGCCGGCCGGGCGAGCTCGGCCTCGCCAGATCCGGGCGAGCTCGAGCTCGCCGGGGCCGCCGGATTCGAGCGAGATCGAGCTCGCCCGGCCCGGGCGAGGCCGAGCCTCGCCGGGGCCGGCGACGCTCCGGCGAGGCCGCCGGCCCTCGACGGCCGGTTGCCGGCCATGGCCGAGGCCGACGACCGCCAAAAGAAGAAAAAAAAAAAGGAAAAAGAAAAAATAAAAAATAAAAAATAAAAAAAGGAAAATAAATAAGAAAATAAGAAAAATAAGAAAGAAAATAGAAAAAATATTAAAAAATTAAAAGAAATAAAAAAATTATACAAATTTACCAAACGTGTTTTATTCTTTTTATATTTCCTAACAGCATTTACCAAACGCGTTTTTTGTTTAAAAATTGTTCTAAAGTTATAAATACTTTTTTCTATTTCTCGTTCCGTTAAATAATTTTTAAACGAAATGTTACCAAACGCACCCCGAGTTTACTTCAAAATAGATTTCTATTCTATAAATAGGTGCGGAATAGAAAAATTGTTTCTGGTGTCATGCACCCCTCGATAAGCGATTCTAGAGGACATGTTGACATAATTTAGGAATTCATTATAATAAATAAAAGGGTTATATGGCATGAAAAATAATTCTGAAAAAATTATTTAAAAAAAAAGTTTTTCTTCTTCTTTTGGGAGAAAAAGACAAAAAAAAAAAACGCATGGAGAGAAGAGCGAGAGAGAGAGAGAGAGAGAGGAGATGGGGAAACGGGAAAGGGTCGATGGACGCAGAGACATACAAACCGGCACAGACAGTGAGGAGGAGGACCGCACGTTCCCGGGTTCTGCTCCCGCGTAGCATCGCCCCACGGTACTTCCCCTGCACCGCCCCGCTCGCTCGCCGACACGTGTCCTGATCCCCCGAGAAAAGGGAAAAGAGAGTATCCAGAGAGGATATTCTTCTTGGTTATTGGCAGTGATTTCTGATTTCTGGTTAGGAATAGAACATACCTGAACTTCCATGCTTTGTATGTGGACAACATGTTGTGCATGGCAAGCCGCAGCAATATGTCGTGTGAAATTACTCCTTACTATCGCTTTCTATTGTAATAACGTGTTTATTGTTTGTGTTCGAGCTTAACTTTCGTGTTGTGTTTATTGTTTGTGTTCGAGCTTAACTTTTGTGTTGACTAAATTTTACCATGCAGTTGTAATGGGTGAGAGAGAGAGTATATTGTTGGAAAATTATAGTAAATTTGATTAAAAAAAGTGACTTTTTTAAGATTGTGCTGGAAAACTATCATGTTATAGTGAGTTCATGGAAGAAATTTTGTGATTTGGTAATGTTAACTATGCACGAACACCAAACCCTTGTTCGAAAGAACGAAACAAAGGCTACATGACTCGATGGTTTAGGATGATCATTCAAATTGCATCTTCAAAAGAATGACGTAATTTAACAACTCTCTCTAGTTTTCATATGGTATGATTTTCCTTTCTCATTTTGTATATCGCTAGAAAACCTAATGTGACGCTCAAAATTATTTTCTAAAGATAGTGAAATTATCCTCTCTCTCTAAAAAATTTTGACCTGTTTGTGTGCACCTGATTAATTAAAATAGAAACTTAGGTGTAAATGTTTAAAAGAAGGGGGAAAAACTGCTACCACAAATGGAATCGCTAAATAATGATGAATCTCTCTAAACATCATGGTGCCCTCCTATAATTTAAATTATTAATTTAAGGTTCAATTTATCATAGTTCAAATACGTATACATATATATAAGTCCCTATACTCTAATCAATGAATATTCACATTAATAATTAGGTGGTCTAGATCGTGAACCGCAAGCTACATCACTAAAATTCATATGTGGTCCCACGTGCATATGCATGTACCTATACATTATATTGTCCATCGAGGCGTGTGTAACTCCCTATTATTCAAAGGGGGAGGAGTTTATCTTTGGAACTAAGTACTATAATTAATTAATTCAAGAAAAATGACAAATTATTTATAAATTTTGGTCAAATGTGCAATATGATTGATTGCACAATATGCAATATAATCCATGAAATTTTAATCTATTTAATATGATATATGTTCAATTCAGTTCATAAATTAATATTATTCCTGAACTTCAATTAACGAAAAGAAAATATCAAATATTTCGATATAGTCTAATGGGCCAAATTGAATATTTACTAAAAATTCACGGAATACATTGAACAACTTAAAAAGTTTTAAGATTACATTACATGTTGAGATAAAGTTTAGGAATTACATTAAAAAAATAAAACCCAAAGGATTATATCGCACGTCCAAAATTTGGGGATCATTTATGTAATTATCCCAATTAATTAAGGGCCACTGATTTTTAGGGCATGGGGATCACCTAGCATCGGATGCATCCAATCACAGCCAACCCCCACCCCCTTCATAGGATCCTAGCTTTTGGGCAGCTTGCTACAGGTGACGTGGGGCTCTGCAAATCTCCAACTTGATCAATCAAATTAAACTAATCCAATCCCATTTTATCAGCCAGTGTGCCAAAACAGTCATTTCTGAAACCAAAATTACATAACGAAATTAAAATCTCCTTCGAGAAGAAGAAGATATAAAAATATATATATTATTTTTCCTGTAAAGTTAGTTCGCCAGCGATGCTTCTGAAACTAATTTTTTATTTTTATTTTCCGGGCACTGTTAGTATAATTTCTTCAATTAAATTTAATATTTTTTCGGCATCATTAAACTACGCTAAAACCTCTGACGAATGGGGGATTAAAATATGAATTAATCCGTATTGGGGGGTGCACGCTCCGTTTTTTCTTTTTGCAGATCTCCTGATTCCGAGAAAGCTGAATGTCTAGGGGGCAAACCCTACCTTGCTTGCCACAGGGAGAAACTCCCGCTCCGCCAATTGAATCCTGACACGTGGCGGATTCTCACGCGGCTCGCCACGAGCTCTTGTCCTCTCCTTTGGCTTTTTTTCTTTTTGGTAATTTTTATATATTGGAGCCGAAAGTGAACGTAGTCTGCTTATATAAGATAAATAGTTAATATTACGAAAAATACCAAATTGATATATTCGTAATAAATATATTCTAAATTAATTAATTCTTAAATTGAAAAAATTGACCCCTCGTTAATTTTCGTTAAATTTTATCACTAAATTCATAAGTTGAATGACATATGACAAATTTATGGATGTACTAGTTGAATTTTACCTTCCATTTGTTATAGGTATATCAGTTTATGATCTATTGTGATATTAAACTAATGGAGAGTAAATTTATCATAAAAGTAAATTTGTTATATGTGTATTGATTTGAAATTTCATAATATTAACCCAAAAGATAATTTTTGTGCTAGAAAGGATGGAATTATTGTGGATTTTATGATATTCGAATGTGTAATTTTATTGTGGCATCGGTAGCCCATTTGATTGATAAGTTACTTTACCCTCAATCAAGAGATAATTGGATTTACTAGAATTCTTGCTTGAAAATATATATCTTGAGTCAATTCAACATTATTTATCATATCATTCATGGATCGGATCTATTTGATATGGACTTTGAATTGGTCCATCCATGTGTTGGTGTGTGTGGATATTGTGATGCAAGGTTGTGTGAATTCTCGTCTCGACTTGGGATCGGGTCCGTGGTCACTATCGATCGTGTGTGCTCCGTTCGATTGTCTGGACTCGGGGTCATGTCTACACAATATATCTAGATGAGGGCCATGGACCCGACCCGTCATGTGGGACCCGGTGAAGAGAGAGAGAGAAACCGACCCGAGAGGAGTGAAAGGGAAGTGAGGGAGCGAGAGGAGTGGCCACTCGCGTGCGATGTTTTGCTATCGATGTGGGTGATGTTGGCATGCGCCATTGAGAATGAAATTGAATGAAGAGGGGAGGGGCATGTGAGGGTGGCTGGGTTTTGACTATTAGGGTCAACAGGAGCGTCTCGGCCCCCCTCCTCCTCCTCCTCCTTCCTGCTCTCCACCTAAACATTCACATGTCCATTTGTATGCTTGCGTAGCAATTAAATCAAAGGGTGTGTCTAACATATCATTATTGTTGCATGTGACCGGTTTGTTTTTCTAGGTACATGTACTGCATTAGTTTGTTCCTAATGTCTAATCAAAACGGAATCTGAAGAGTTCTGCTAGACATGCAACTTGAATTTTAATCAGGAAAAGAAGGGATTTTTTTTTTCTTTTTTCGGTTGAAATAAAGTTCATTTGATTAGACTAGAAACACTTAACAGGCCCGGTAAAAGGGCATCGGTTGCATAATAGATCAAACAACCCAGTTTGAAAGTAGTGAATTTCTCCTATGGGCTGGTTTTCATAATGACTCATTTATATCCAACTCATGTGCGAATGAAAGAGAGGCCACCTGATAAGATGTATGGGTTACTAGGTTTGGGTCTCCGATCGTGAGGTTTACTAGGTTTAGGTCTCCGATCGTGAGGTTTTGACAGGCTGCTCGATGGGTTTGCCACTTGCTCAATTGTAAGATCAGAGTGCCGATCCTTCGATATCTTGCACTATATATTTGACATCCACCTTTTTGGTTTTATTGTAACGATGGTGGTTGTACAAGAATCTTTTGGAGGCCTTATTAATTTAGTTGGCTTGGCTATGACTTTTCGTGATGCACTTTGAAGAAATATTGTGACATTGCGTTGAGTAGTTTGAGGAAAGCAAGAGTGATCTTTTTTTTTTTTTTTTTTTTTTTTTTTTTTTTTTTTTGTGGTATGCGACGGGAGTGATTTTTTGCATTGTACCTTCTCCCTAGAACCCAAAGTAGACCGGGGGTGGTCATTGTTTTACCAGTGCTATGAGCAGAGGATTACTTGCGTGACTAATTCTGTTTTTTTCATAAAAAATATTGCAGTCCTTATATTGAAATTCCTTAATGAACCACTAATATTTATTAATTTCACATTATTCACCCATCAAAGAAGGCGTCCTATCCTATATATATATTTTTTATAAGTCTCACCCCTCTACTATTGCGCTCATCAATTAATCTCCTCTCTCATCTGGCGCAACCCAATTCTTTTTTGTCATAACTTTAATAATATTTTTTAATAACGAGTGTGTTAAGAAAATTTTATAATTTTCAATATATTTATTGTCCTCAATATTATGTATCATTCGATATTTTGAAAATTGAATCATTTCAGATTAAATGGACCTAATGGGACCCTTTCGATAAAACTACGGTTGACCAATAAGCAGCTACAAGAATGAGGGTAGGCTTTTTATGATGTTATCCAACCTATGCGAGTAGGCTCTTTTCTAGGCCTGGCATGTATAGATTAGAATCTATACAAATGTTCAGTCTTTTTAGTAGCTATGGAGACCCACTTTGGTCCACCCTAACATCTAGATGGGGGGCCCAAAATTTAAAATACGGATACTATTGAATGATTATGAACATATCAATGAGGTAATAATTCTTGTCAGTATGGTAATTTAATATTAATTAACTTTTTCCAAATGGATATGATAAAAAAAAGAAACATGTTAGCTGATGTCATGGCGCAAAGTAGAGGTAGCCGAAGACGAATCTGATTAATTAGCAAATGGGATATCAAGGATGTCAAAGGTTCCGACAGCAGTGACTTGCTCTGGTGCTTATGAACCCAGAGGCAATCCATTCTCAGCTTGATCTCTGCACGGGTTCTTGCTTTTCTCCTACCTTGTTTGAATGCCTGTTTCTGCACCATCACAAAGCAACCATTGCAGCACAGTTTCTTTCTTCCATGGGAATAGAGCTTTCGGTGACCGATTGCACTGAGCATATGAAGATTATGTTGATAACCAAATTGAGTCGGATGAGCTACTTCGACTGAAGATTAGTCGATGGCTTCTTGTATGTGCACAACATGAAGCAAGAAATGAACTTGACTGAATTTTTTGGGAGAACGATGGCCAGCGATACTTCGCTGCAAAAGTTATACTTTCAATCTCCGAAGTTTGTATTATATATCCTTCTATGACTTGCAATTGATTTGTATAAACTCCCCTATGTGCTTTTGTGCCTTGTGTCGATTTGCCTAGGTCCTTATCGCAAATGCAACTTTAGGTTAAATATAATCGCCGTCAAATCTGCATGATTGATCGAATAAATGGATGATAACTAAACAAACAAATCCCTTTGAATCAACCTTTGCCCTCCTATTATCATGCAAGTGCTTCAGGAGCCGACGGTTATGTCGTGGATCGGAACTTTTCAAGGCCAATGGGATTAGAAAATGGCTGTGATCGGACAGTCTTGAAATTTCTGAAGGTTTAGGACCTGTTTGGTAACCATCCAAATAGGGCCAAATTCTGATTCTTTGTTCCCAGAATTAGTTTGGGCCTAGAATCGCATTTGATAAAATTTTTGTTTAAGCAGTTATGAGTGAAATCAAGAATAAAAAAAAAAAAAAGTTGATTATTGTTGGGAGTGGAATTGAGAATAAAAAAACAACTCTTCTTCTTCCTTCGGAACAAATTTGAGAATCAAAACCAACAACTCTTCTCCTTCCCTTCGCCATCTCGAATCGCCGCCGTCCACCGCCGGCGATCTCGTCGAGAGTCCGCAAGCCCATCCACCGCGAGGCTCGGCGACCTCTCGGAGGCAATATGGAGAGGCTAGGGTCGGCCTCGTCGGGGTTGGGCGAGGCCCATATGGCGAGGCCGGTGAGCCCCCCCCGGTGGCTAGGTGGGCCTCGCCGGGCCGGGTGAGGCCCGCCTAGCCCCGACGGGGCTCGCCTCGCCCGGCCCGCCCGGTGGCCGGGCGAGCCTTGCGCAACCCTGGCGAGGCCCGCTTGGTCACCGGCGAGGCTCGGCCTCGCCAGGGCTGGGCAAGCCTCGTGACGCCCTTGCCCGCCGCCGGGCCGGGCGAGGCTCGCCCGGTCCGGCGAGGGCTCGGGCGAGGCTCGGGCGACGAGGGGCCGCCTCGTCAAGGGGACGGCGGCCTCGGCCAAAAGAAGAAGAAGAAGAATAGGAGAAAAAGAAACAAAAGAAAAGAAAAAGAAAAAGAAAAAAAGAAAAGACTAAAAAGGAAAAAAGGAAAAAGACTAAAAAAGAAAAAAAGGAAAAAAGTAAAAAAATTATTTAAAAATTAAAAGAAATTGATTTAGAATAGAATTAATGAGCACGGAACCAAACACAATTCTATTCCGAATAAGAAATTTTGGACAGTTATCAAACAGCTTAAAATGCTTAGAATCAATTTCCCGGGAACATAATAAAAAAGAATCATTTCTGATCAGAATCTACTCCTGGGGACAGAATCGTTACCAAACGCGCCCTTAGAGTTTTTATGTGTACTTTGGAATGTTACAGGAACGATTGTACACTTATACTTTATACAATTCTCGTATTTAATGGGCTGGATGATGGTTAGGAAGATTAGATTTCCCCCTCGTTAGGGGAAGATGTATCCCTCTCTTCATTTGTATCAACCAAAAGTAACGAAACCATTCTCTTTCAGGGTTTTTTTTTTTTTTTTTTTTTTTGTGGGAAAATAGTTATCACCAACAGATATCTATTCCTAATTGCTTTAATGTGTTTTCTTTTGCTGCTCGAGTACCCCTACATGATTTTCTTCTTCACATGTAATCCTATTCTTCTCTCCTAACCAAAATCAAATTGCACGATTAAATGAGAACCCGAGTTGCAAGCCGTACGGCCTAAGAGAGCCCATGCTATTTTGAGTGCCACCTCGTGAACGGGACCATTCACGCCCATCTTGCAAAATGATATGGAGTGGGCCAAGTGAGGAGTTGAACAATAATTCAAGCGGAAGGCCGTGCTTCGGTAACTCAAACAGGGCCGAACGAGTCATTCGGATCGGAGCCAAAATGGCCGAAAGGACTTGCTGCGTAACCAGTAAGGTGAATCTGACTAATGATGGAGATGTATTTCTCGCACGGAGCACTCCAACATCTAACAAAAATTCTAAGATTTTGGTCAACTTGACGTGTGATGTGAAAGCACTGAGGGGAATACTGAATATTAAGTCCAGAAAGGAAAACTGAGACGAGACGCTAAGGGTACAAGTAGACTACACAGTATTTTACTCAGCATCAGAATGAACTGTGCGTACAAGAAGCCGTTTGTGAATTTTGAAATGAGACAAGACATCTTCACATGATATGACAAAGGGTATATCATTAACCTCAAGAAGCTTCTCTCCTCATAATGAAATTATTTCTGTAGAATCTTCCCTCCTAATTTTCCCCTTCCCCCCTACACAGGTTCTGGGTATAGAACTAGATAATGAGGTCAATTGATGCTCGGTATAACTTAATATCTCTGGATGGTTGCATCAAAATCGGCGACCAATTCATCAATCAATGCAGTTAGTATCCTATTTTCAATCTCGACACCTTCTTCAAACGCTTCAACATTGAACTCGACCCACTTCCCCTGCCGAGTGCTCATGTCCTGGTTCACAAGCTCATCCACCATCACATCTCCAATGGTTTTCCGCCCTGAGATTTCCCTGTAGATATCCTCCGCTAACCAGCGCTTTCTTAGGAACAATGCATGCCACTTAGACCATGCTTCACAGGTTCCATTGACCATATCGCGACATCGTGACTCAAGACATTCCCTTGTGCAATCAAACAAAAGTTTGCGCCTCAGCCTCAAGTGCTCCTCATATCTGTCCATTCTATCTCTGCTCGGTTCTCCAATTTATCAAAGAGACCATTGCATGTGAACTTGGGCTCGGTCTCCCCAAAATCTTCTAACCTCAGCTTTACAATCCCAATTATTTCTTCCACATATTTAAGTTCCCAACTTCTCGAACCACCGGCATACAATGAGTGGGATTCTTTTCTTGTTGCCCACTTTGTCCTGGCATCTGCCATAATAGAAGAAGAGGTCGAGCAGGAAAGTTCATCCTCACATTCGACGGTAGGAAATTCTCTTCGGGAAAGCCAGTCCAACACCTCAGGGGCTTGACTGGATGAGTAATTTCTGTTGCCTGATATTTAGAAAAATGTGTTTTAGCTGTCACTCTTACCGCAAATATTCATTCATGAAAGGAAGGCATGGCAAATTGCTGACAATTACATATGCTATAGTCTCATATTAACAGTCAAGTTACTAAATTTTACCCTCTCATCAGTTTTGTGAATAGAACAACCAAAATTCTACTGTATCAGGACTTCAATATACCCCGTTATTTTGCAGCCTGTTCCAGTTCTTTTTCTGCACTGGGCAACTCCCAATTAATTTCTGAAGCATGCGCCTAAATAGCTTTCTAAATCTAGTAACGTTCATGTTCATGCAAAAGAAGGAAGTACTCTTACTACTGTAAGTGATCATGCTATCTGTGCAGCTTTCACTCAAATATGAGGATTCGAGAGTTGAAACTGGGCTTGGATCTTCATAGTCAGTTTCTTTTCCAGCACCATAGCTGGTGGCACTACTGCTGCACTCTTCTATTTCTTCGGAATCCACAACCTTTATGATATCAAGATAATTTAAGCACACGAGTAAGTGTTCCCAACAATAACTATCTATCGGAAGTACAAGAGTAAAATGATACTACTGCATTTCTTATTTAGACTCATCCATGACATTGCTTCTTTTGAACTGTGATAAGGGCATATCCAGAATAACATAAGGTAGTTTTAGACCAATAGGCAATGACTGAAATCTATACTTCTCTGTGGATTGAAGACTAATACATTGGATTTAACAGAAAAAGATTGAGATGACTCTGCACGAGCTAGATTTGCAGATGAATAACTCCAAAAGCTTTAAGATTTAGTCAAGAGTAAAACATAAACTGAGGATTCAATATGAGACAGTCGAGGTTTCAACGTTCTATTTGGTTCGACATGGCTGACTAACAAACACAGAAGATAAATCTGAAATCGCATCTAAAAGTTCTCAAGAAATGGCAGAGGGAAGAGGGTCCATTTCCAACTTTGGAAGAATTAATTATATTTAAACACATACAATCCCGAATGATATGTTTATCTGCTTTTGCTTCACACCACATTGATCATGAGCAACACATCAAAATTTCAATATGAAAATGTAGAAAGATTCCGGAAATGGAGTGAAAGAAAACTCCCCTGACTACATACTCAAGGTCATTAAATTCAATCAGTGCACCAAAGTCATCAAGACTATTTGTTGAAGGCCAGAACATTTCGTCCTTCGTCCTTTACTCAAGTGGAAGTTACTTAAAGAAATGAAAGGCTAAAGAACAACAGAACACACCTGAATCTAATAAGTACTTCAGCAAAAGCAAATACCTGGCACTCTTGCTTTGAGTTAATTGAGGGACCATCAGATGAAGTACAGCCAGAAGCAACTGGACTGCTCACAACCTCATCTAACCCTCGTTGAAAGCTTTCCTCACTTTCTGTTACCATGGGGCTTACACTGTTGAGTGTGCCAACTGATTCTCGGTTGCTCATTTTAGGCATAGACAATCTCTTTTCCCTGGAAATGTCGCAATTGGACAAGTCTATTCTGTCAGTTAGTTCTCTGAGCTTCTGTTCCAAGAGAACACTCAAAATATTTCCCTCAGATATACTTCCAATTGGAGATGATGAACTGGAATCTGTACAATTTAATGGTCCATTATTGCCATTAAAACAATGATCAAAGTTACCATTCTCGTGCATTTCGGTGTAGGCACGAGCTTCTTGAGTGCATCTCTTTATGGGAGAAGAGAATGTAAATGAAATGACATCCATGCTGTTTTTGTTGCTATCCACACCCTGATTAATGCGTCCATCGATGACAGTATTTCGCTTGACAGACATTCCATCACTGTTGATGAGAACATTGGTGGTGACACTTCGATCTGAATTAATATCTGAACTTGCAGCATTTCTTTTGCGGGTGGGAGTCTTGAATCTAGATGATTTGAGCTCCTTGGAAATATTTGTAGCCGATGTTGTCAGGGAACCAGTTTCAGCCTTTGGCGCAATCTTGCTCACAGTTTTAGATGGTCTGATTGAACCATTGACAGGGAGAGTTCTTCCTGCTGGTTGTTTGGAGTGGGAAGCCCTCGACACTGGACCCTGTCTGTCACTCAGGGAATTCTGCTTCTGGCTATTTTGCTTGAGCACAGTGTTTATCCGGTTTGTAGAAGTTTTTCTTTGTGAACTCTTCTGCAACTGAGACAGCCCATTGGAAATTTGGCTCGAGTCCCCACTCTGCTCTTTCTCAACCGCAAGATTTTTCTTATTGGGCTGATATTTTGCCTCTCTTGTTTGAACATTGACTTTCCCTGGCTCAGCAGGGGAAGATGATTTACCCTTCGATCTCCAATTTCCAGAATTTACCTTTCCCGATACCACAGCAGTCCTGGATGGCTGTGTATCTTGTGGTACTCTGTAGCTCTTCTCATTGGACTTTCCTTTCACATTCTTGACACTGCCAGAACTACTGGCTTTCTGCTGCCTTGATGCCTCATAGGAAGATTCTAATTTCATTTTCAGATCCTGTATTCTTAAAGGAACTGATGCTGAAATGGTCGATGATGCTTTGCCTCTGACAACTTGGGGACTAGCTTCAATAATCTTCGCGGCTGCCTCCATAACATAGGCAGCATTCTTGGCCGGAATGAATCCAGGACCTTTAATTGGAGATAAAAGCCTATGATGGGTAATGGAAATAGGTTTAGCTGATTTTGGAGGTAGTATTTCGGTCTGAAATCTCTCTATCGGTCGGTTCTGCACCTTTAAGAGCTTTGCTTCTGCAGGGTGTGTGGAGAACCTACCCAGTCCACTAGAACTGCTGAGGTAATCAATCGGATCACATCTAATTCGCAAATCACGGGTGCCATCACCGTAAGGAGGAGCTTTGACTTGATGAAATTCAGAGAACAATGTGGAGGACTCGGGACCACTTAACTTTGGCAAAGAATCCAAACCCATCAGTCGAGCCACCACTCCGGGGGCTCTGTTTTCACATCCTTCATTGCTGGTCTCTGAAGCAGCACAACTCCACTCACTTCCGTTTTTACTTGAACAAAGTCCATTGTTATCAATAACATTCTGCAATAAGGCAAGAAATGGTGCAAGTCAAATAGGCGGGACTCATACACTACTAAAATAGATTTGGACAACAGTAGGGTCAAAAGAACTCCCACCGTCTGTAACCTTGACTTCGCCAAGATCTCTGCATCATCCGTTCCTTGCTTAACTACTTCTATAACAAAAAACAAAGCATGTTAACAGCACTATATGGCCATCTCCACCAGAAACTTTCATATGCTAGCAATGCGTGGCCGTGACTAACAAAATTGATAAAAAGATAATGTGGGCCGTACCAGCACCTGGTATATCAGGACTGTTTGAGAACAGCTTCTTCCTGGACTTGCCATTCCAGTCGAAAAACTGTAGGAAGCCTCCCTTTGTCCGTCTTTTCTCCACCTCCATCTCTCAATTACAGGTATCTAAAAAGAACAGAAACAAAATTACATACATAAAGAGCAGATAGGAAGACCCAGAACAACCACATCCAGAGTAAATTTGCAACTTCGGCAAGTGCATTCAACTATTTCTCAGACAAAACTACGCGAGAACGCATGAACGATGGAGACCCAGTTTATATTATCCAAATTTCAATAACCCTCCATCCCTATCCGCAAGCATTTCAGGACTCACTGCTCGGATAATTCTAATTCCACGCTTGCCAAGAATAGACCCAACAACCACTTTCGGTGCATTATCCGAACCAACACCAAGCATTCCCACATAACTCAAATGAAACACGATTCATTCACACAGCATTTCCCAAACTCCTGAAGCCCCCTTTGCTTGTAGAACATGACCTCACTACCTCGCCCTGGTAAGTCCAGGCTCTAAACTAAACTGGAGATTCCCACATAAGCAGAACAGTAGCGCACACCAAAAGATCACAAATTTTTCGCGCGAACCCAAGATTGACCCTTACCGTCCGTCGAATGTCGGTGTGAGGATTAGAAAGAGCACGCGGAGTCGCGCATCAAGCTAACGACAGTAGATCTGAGCCGGCATTGCCGGCGAGATGGCCGGCGAACGGGAAAACGCCGGGATTGCCCGGCGGACTTGACCCCAATTACAGAGAGAGAGATCTGGCGAGATGCAGAAGACGAGGAGGAGGAAGAAGAGGAGGAAAGGAGAGAGAATGCGAGGAGTTCGAGAGTTTAAAAATGGTGGAAAAAAATGAAAAGTAAAATGGAATTTGTGTCCGAAGGAAGAAGGAAGAAGAGAGAGAGAGAGAGAGAGAGACTGACTGGTTTTTGAGCATTAAAATCTGAGGAGGAAGAGACAGCGATCTTGCTATTAAAAAAGGATTTTTATTTTTATTTTTTATTTTCTCTATTTGTTTTTTTCAGAGAGTCAGGGTGCCGTGTCCGACCGCCACGTGTCAGTCTTGTGAGTTAAGCCAGTTTAAAATGGAGAAAAAGTTGCTATTTCCTTTTTGCTGGTTGGTGTCTTTTTGTTGTCCTGTCAGAAAGGGTCGGGGGAAAGGTTCCTGCTTCCCAAATCTAATGGGATTAATTTTTTGGTTATCATTGTTACTTTGCATACTTGGTAGGTTGCAAATTAGGAGAGAGTATGTTCTTTTGGGCTTAAAAATTTGTTGGCATATCATGTTGTAACTAATAATGTTTTATAGAACGAGTTACAGAAAATGGTATTCCAACTTAAAAAAAATTGAGTTGTATATCTTACTTACCTTGTCGTGAAAAAAATTTCAAGAAGATACATTTCAATTTAATAGAGTGACAAAAATAAATTAAGTGACTAGATTGCACATTTGGTGTGACGACTTTCTTCCTTATTTAATCAAAGAAAGTAAACTCGTCAAACGGGTTAAATGGGTGGGTTACGTCGAAACTAGTTCGACTCAAATTGATCAATTCAACCCATTTTGACACATTTCAACGCAATACAAATTTAGTGACTCGTAATCAAGCCAATTAATACCAAATCTAACCATATGACTAGAACACTTTCATGTTTAACCTAATTTAGGAAAATTCATGTTTAAATTAAGATGAGAGCGTAAAGTGAGCACAAGATTGAATGACGGCGAGAGAGGAAAAAGAGAGCCATAGAGGTGAATTAAGTTTAAGTAAGTGGTGAATCCATTTACACATATTATTTTAGTTTTTACCACCCTAAAACCATTTATGACCAATTTTTTGGAATATAGCCAATTTATATAATAGCTCATCACATCAAACATGGATTAAGAAATAAGTCTATGATTCTTTTGACAAGTTTAAAGAATAATTTGAGGATCACATTGAATAAATGATTATCACATGTTGAATAAAAGTTTATTGATTATTAACGTCAATTTCTCTTAAACGATATTTTCTCTTGCTGGGAAAGAAACGGAAAAGACAAATGGTTTGGCTTTAGTGCGCGTCTCCAAAAAATGAATTACAGTACTCAAAGGCATCAAGCATAATTCACGTGTTTCCTTTTTTTACCTATTTTACCTCTTACACGATGCTACAGAATAGTCTTGGGTTGAGGGTCAGATACTGCCATTTTTGGTCATACAAACACTGCCACTTGACATGCATGAAACGTAGACCCCCTCCGTTGACCAAAAACAAAGCCAATTTCGGTCTTGCTAGTCAAATGTGAGAACAAGACAACGTGATACTCAACATTTAATCGAAATCGACTTAGGATCGTTAGGTAGCATATCTGCTAAGACCATGTCCCTTTTTTTTTTTCCTGAAATTTGCGTACTCATTCCAAATGACTTTGTTGCGGTCCCAATTTTGAAATGGAGTCACCGTACAAACCTTCCTCGACAGTCAATAATCCAACCTTTTAGAGGTTCCAATTTTGAAGGTTCTTTGAAATTTCCATACATGCAATGAGGATATATAGTCAACAATACGACTATTTGATTACAATCTCTATAAGATTTGGGATAAAGAATACTTTAGATATGGTATAAACCAAGGAAAATGTACAAATGAGGAATACCCCATGACAGGCAGTCTGATTCGAACTAGTGTTTCTTGTCGCATCAAAGTCACCATTAACTTGTCTTTTTCCTTTTCTTTTGGGGGACTTAAATCACTTTATCCAATTTGATCTCTCTTATGATGTACAACCATGCGCATGTATCACATAGAAGCATGTGGCATAGTCCACGGCTTAGAGTCATAACCAAAAAACTAGCTGGTGTTATAGCCACTAAGGTCCTCTTTAAAACGATAAGGGGACCATCTCAAATTCCTAAACAAGGACAATCACCTTCAAATCCTTTAAGAAATATTAAAGGGTAGAGACAGTCAATTCGTATCGTTTATCCCTAATTGTAACCATACAATTTTCCCATCCATTACATAATGTTTGATTTAAATCATTATCATCAAGTATCGTCGATAATGTAAGTTTCGACAATGGTAAATCCATCACCGCAACTAACGGTATGTCAGTAATTCATTATTTAGTAGGACTGAAGGGCACAAATCAATCACTATCGGTTACAACACAACTCAAACTTGTAATTTTGATACTTACGTGATCATAGAGTCAACCAAGCTTGATGATAATTAACTAGTTGCCACTTCTATAATATAGGGGGATTCAGTCAATTGATATCAAGAATCTATAGGATTATTTGTTTATTTCTCATTTATCTATTTCGATCCATGTAACAGCTGTTCTTCCTCTAAAATCCCATGCAATCTGAGCTGCAGTTACTACTCTCTTACAAGCTTCCAAAATTTATTTGCCCTCACGTGAAGATTTACTACAGTACGGGCTCTCCTCTGTGGTCTTCAGAGGACAATGGGTATACCCAAAATTTTCTTCTTTTCCTAGGCCGAAGAGAATCCCCCCAGTCCAATATATTTCCAAAACAATCCTTTTCAAATGACTCATGCACGCACTAACATTCAGAGGAACAATTTGTCCTCACTTCCAAAGGCAATAAATGAATTATCTTCTTCTGGGCCAATACTGTCAATTTCCCTCGCCTTGTGCGATGTTGTGCCGTCATCAAAACCGTGCGGATTCCAACTACTCTTCTGAGTGCAAAGCGTTGGGTGCAATTCATATATATATATATATATATATATATGCAATCATCACCGTGAGTTGTTATGCAAATACAACAAAGAAGCAACTGATAGGGGCCCCGTGAGAGCATTATTGGGCAGTTGACACGTCCAAGTCAAAATGAATCTAACGTTGTCCTTGACCCAGGAATAATAAAACCATGTTAAATCCCTTGGTATTGAATTATAGATGCATTGCCATGTGCTCTCTGAAAAACTATTGCATAATGGGGATCTAAGATCCCAGTCCACTAATGACTTGAATAATCCAATCCACCGATGCAATGCTTGCTGGCCAGAAAGCCGGCAGTGTTCAACAGTTGGATTAACTGATGATCGTACCCTAATAAGATTTTCAACCAATCGATTGCATCTTAAGATATACTACTTGAAAGATTGAATCTGCAAGTAAACTAACTTTAGACGCAGTCGTGATATGCATTCATCACTAATTCAAAATGGGAAAGAAGAATTGCAACATGCGCTTATATAATTTGATTTCATTGTTAATTTTTGCTGAACTGAAACAAGAAACTTTTTCTTCTGCAGTCAAGACCGGAGGGCGTGTTCCCATATGCCTCTCTGGTTTATACGTCGACCCACATTTTGTTTCCCTCACGAAAGTAATTAGTTCTAGACAAGGAAAATGTCAACAGATGAAAGGAAAAGACAAACATGAGATGACAAGACCATCACAACTGAAGAATTCTGTGTCCATAGTTAAGGACCTTTGCCCCTCTATTACCATGTGGTCTTTCAATAATTGCGGATGATGGAACCAGAAGAATTGTGCGGCTCAAGATCATGCGTATGTCGGTACCTCCTTATTCCCTCAAGAGAGTTGACACCTGAAAGGTTTACCTTTATGAAGAGGCTTTGAGACAATTGTCACAAGGATTAGAACCATATTTACAATCTTTCTGATTCAAAGACTCGCCAAGCACGCAAATAAGGTTTGCCGCCGACACTCATCCTAAAAATTCACAGACTTTGCTCCATTTAGGTGTGCGGAATATGAGTTTAGCCCAAAGGGTCCATTGTTATGTGAATATGTTGCCAACAGACCCATCTAATGATCCAGCATCTAGACGGGGTAATGCCAGACGAACACTAACAGCAATCAATAGAACAAAGTGGAGAGTGTAAACGCAAAAAAGAAGCATCACTTAGGTGAGATCATCAGATTGAAGTTGAGAACACAAATTGGATTACCTTGAATTCACAATGTTGCTGCATTTTCCTAGCTTGAGCCATTGCACTTTTAAAGATTTCGGTTTTACATCCTTGACCACACCTTAACATGCACACAACCTGGCTGAAATCCTTTTTGGCATATAGAGCAATGGACACTGCTGGTAGATTATCTCTTGCTGCCCTCCCTAATTCTTGGTAATAGCTTTCGATTGACTTGGACATTGCGTTGTGGATGACAAAACGCTGACCACATGCCATAAAAAAGAAAAAAAAAAAAAAAAAAATATATATATATATATATATATATATACTTACTGACCCATCAAAGTTGAAATATGATAAAAAAAATTATAACAGGAGGACAAATTAGATCAGATTCATTTGCCACTTTTACAGTAAAGAAAAGAACTTTATCATAGTTTAACTTAATTTCAGCACAACGAAGTGCCATGCATGGAAGAAAGAATCTGACTTGATAAAAAACACATAATTCGCTAGTTGCAATCAATAGCCAAGAATGACAATTTACCAGGCCACTGGACCATGGAACCAGTAAAGTTTACTTTCAAGCACACTAATAAACCAATCAGTGAAACTAAAACTTAAAAAAAAAAAAATGTAAATTAGTTGAGTATTTGCCAGCATGTCAGCTCGACTCTAAAACTAAAAACAGGCAAAGGCTTAGAGTCCATTTCAACTTACAACATCAGGTTTGTCTATTCCCATTCCAAAAGCAATGGTTGCACATACAACCTGGACCTCTCCAGCATGCCATTTCTTTTGGACAGCTACTCTTTGACGGGCTGTTAATACAGCATGATAGTACACCGTCTTTATACCGCACTTATCATTCAAGTAATTTGCAACATCAACGCATTCACTCTTTGAGAGGCGATACACTATGCGACACAAATTAGCAAAACGATTCTTTAGTAGCTCTTCAAGCTGCTTCAGTGGTTCCTTGGTCTTAGATATGACCTCATATTTTAGGTTTGGTCAGTCAAAGTCTTGAGAACAAGAGCATGGGGGATCCTAAGAGCTTTTAGGATATCCTGCAGTGGATGTACATTTCAATCAGATCCAAATGATTTTTTCAACATAATCTGGAGGATAATGTGCAAGTTTTGTACCTCACGAACTGGCTGAGTGGCAGTTGCAGTTAAGGCCATCACTGGGACTTATGGAAAGTTTTGCTTGAGACATCCTAGTCCCCTATAATCTGGACGAAAACCATGTCCCCATTGACTGCACTAATGACAATCAAGAAAGTAATGATCAATAAACTTTACTCGTTTACAATCATTCAAATATTCGAGAAAAGCTCAAAACAGAAATACGTTCCTTTCATAAAATCGCACTGGCAGAGCAAGTCCAATAAAGACCTTATAAGAAACACAATCAATGATCACATGCGTGAACTTTTGCCTTATATCTCAAGTTGTTAATACATGGTATAAAAGTTAAAAGAATAAGTAGGGGCACAAGAACCAGCGTAAAAGACCTCACTAGTGTGCCAAACATGGACACTTTCAATTACTTCCAAAAGTAATTTCCGTGGAGCTACATTTAGTTGTCTGCATTCTGCTTACTATGATACATGATGTGCCACTGATTTTTTGCAAAAGAAGGAACTAGACCATTTCCATAATTAGTTATTTCAATATTGCATTCTGTTATACTAGAACTCCACAGAAGGTCTGGGTTTTAGGGGTTTCAGAGGGTTCAGCGTGACATTGACAATGTAATTAGGCCAGAAACACAGAAGATGTAAAAATGTTAAAAAAAAGGAGTTTGAGTCGGCATATATAAAAGTTAACTTGCTTTTCTCTATCTCGAACAAGGACAGCACTTTTGCAGTGGGAACATCGTAGATACTTATTCCTTTTAATGTAACTCTAGCATGATCTTTGCTTCAGATACAAGGATGCCAAAGAGCATACCTCACACCATGTGCCTCACCAACAACAAAACCAGTTTGTTGTGCCTGCAATGCGTGATGGCCGCATATCAAAAAGTTAAAAAGAAACTTTCAGCAAAAGTTACAATGTATCAGAAGTAGTCCCTTTCTATGCAAGCCTTTCAATATCTCGAGAAATGATGAGTTTCCCACAATCATTTCAGGAGTTACATACAACAGCTTGTGCGATGGTATATCTTTCCCGAAAAGGCAGGTAAAGCAGTGAAGATTAATGACTTGACAATCCCAACACTCAGCCAAAAAAAAAAAAAGCTTTAGAAGTCTGATGGAAATCCCGTTGCAGCATATGGAGCATAGCCCAACATTTTATGGCAGGACAAAGATTGTATGGTATGATATACTTCTCTCGGAAGGCTAAGATGCTAAATTTTTTTTAAGGGAAACATCTTAGGCATGCATCTTTTCAGTAACTACATAAAATGTACATCCTTTGCAACATATGGAGCAAAAAATTTTATGGCGGGGTAAAGATTGTATGGTAGGATATACTTCAGTAGGAGAGAGAGAGAGAGAGAGCTAAACCTTGCCTTAGTTCTTGGAAGACAGATGCTGCCTGGGCAGTGGTTTGCTGAGAGTTCAAGAAAGTTGATGGTATTCCGTACTTGAGGGTTAGAGTAATTATTTGATCCTGGATGAGAGATAGCAGGGGAGATATAACAACTGTGACGCCTGGTTTAAGAGTTGCTGGCAGCTGAAATGAAGGGTAAAAACACCAGAAGAGCAAATGAAGGGATGGGGGAATAACTCTTTTGTTCACCTTCAGCTGATCAGAAAGCACCAGTTGTCACCATTTGTCTTATAATTACTTCAGCTAGAAACATATATGAACTACTTCAAGACTGAACAGAAAACATTTCAGGATAATTCAACTTAATAAATTCAGGTTAATATCTTCCTTCGTGATTCAGTGGATCCAATATTTTGCATGCTCCCAAGATCCATCTTATATGAAAGGATATCCATTTCAAACCAATTATGGAAATGATCACCGCTAGTTGAGATGATGACATAGCACATACCTACATAGGAAATATAGAAATTTGCAATCTGTATTTGGTGCAAGTAATTTGAAAACTTATTCCTCTTTGACTTAATAACCCTATTGAACTGGACCTGAAACATGACTGACGTTAACACTTACATGCAAAAACAAGATAAATTTTCCAGTAAGTAATTAGCAGTTCCTAGAAGCAGAGCACAAACCTCAAATTCTAGAAATTACAGAATGGACAGAGATGGGTGAAGGCAGAACGAGAATGTCCTGTATTTCAGCATAAGCTTCTCAACAGTCCTAACAAAGCAGATTGCAAGATCATTTTATAGCTTAAATTTCGATATACAGGTCTACCCGTCTAGTATATAATTGGTGGAACCATTCAGCAAAGTGCACAGGGCTTGTGCTCTAAACATTGTCTCCACACATACTTCTACATTCGATCATTACACAAATGAAATAATGTTAACATTCACTAACCTGGTAACGTAAACTTTTACCACCTCCAGTGGGCGTGAGAATGAAGCAATCTTGCTCGGCTACAGAAGCTTCGCAAGCTTGATGCTGCATAGGTCGAAATGCCTTGTTTCCGAATATTACAATACTTGCCAATTCTATGTCATCCAAGGCTTGCAATTCCTCATAACTCAATGTTCCTTGTTTGCATGTCGAAATCCAAGAGTGATGTCTTTTATTTGAAACTGATGATATCGAACCATGAGTGACAGTGCTCTTACAGTGCTTCAACACAAATAAGCCTCTTCAGCACCATAAATAGTTTCTGACACGTGGTGATGGAAAATGAAAATTGTGCACAAAGAAATCCCAAGCCTTCATTTTGCAAAACACACCTATCAAAGACGCTGGATGCTAAGTTCAACGCTTGGATGATGTACCATACTCTCAAAGTACATGAGAAATATCGGTATTGTTACATATCCAAAACAAGAATGAACTGTTTTTATTGACCAAACAGTTCTCATATAAGTCATTTTAGATCTTATAGACTGTGGAAGTAACTGGCAAGTTAGGAGCGTCTATTATACATTTGATCAGATGAGAGCCCTCATGAGCCCTCATAAGGTTTGTTGCTGAGCAGAATTGCAAGCAAACTGGAAATGATCAAGGAACGACATAAGTTGAAGAGGAAACAGTGACACACTGGATGAGTTGTTCAACAGTGATTAAGAGAGAATTACAATAAGAAATAAATCAATTTCTCACTAACCAAAACCCCAATTGCAAGAGTCAGCCAAAAACGAATGAGACAAGTGGAAAACGTTTCCCAAGAGTTTTCTGAGAAGGACATTCTAATCTCCCAATCAAATCTTGGTCCATGAACCAAAAACTTAAGCCACAAACTTAACAACTATCAACCAAATTAGTTTGGGGCATGTGAAAAAACATGCGAAGCCACCATGCTTTTCTTTCTTTTTCTTAATCCCTTCAAACCGGTTAGGGCAGAATAGGAGTGGTTATGGCAGAAAGGAGTGAGACAACTTCACAGTTTTAAGAAGCATACCATGGATTCTAAAGATCGTCTGGCCAGAAGTTGAGTGGACGAATTGCTCGGAGTATTGCCAAATATATCATCTTCGTCTTCACTTCAGTATAGGAATCCACCTCAAGTAATGTTTGATTTTTCTCAGGTGTTGGAGAATCTTCTACAATATTAATATCGTGCACAACATTGCATCAGCCGTCATTAGGGGTATCTTGGCCAAACACATCAGTCAAAACTCCACAAAATTCTGATTCCACAGCTTGCAAATCATCCCAATCCTCAGTGTCTTGCCTAGTTTCGGCAAGTTCCGCTAGAATATCATCGCCACAGTGCTCCACAGTGATAACTCTCAACCTTCGTCGCCTTAAAAACCAAAAGAAGAGAGAGATGATTTTGCAAGTTCCATGACCAAAAAAAAAAAAAAAAAGAGATCAAATAAAGACAACCTACACAATACTTGATTTGCGGTTAGTTCAAATGTAAATCAGACATTTCGCTAATCAAGAAGACTACTCCGCAGAACCCACAGAGAAGGACAGAACTAACCAGCTCCTCCAGTCCATTCGAATCCAAAAGGTAGAATATTCCATGGCCATCGTCAAAATGACGAGCTAACCGCAATAAATCTCTTTATTTAGGAATGCACAATCGATCAATTTACAAATCATTCCCGCAACACAATCAATTACGTCATTCCCTAATGACCAGATACCCCGCAATTCGGCTAATAACCAAGAAAAGCCACCATCCAAAGCAACCTAAACACATCAAGCTGGAACAGCACCAGACATTTCGCTCGTCAGCAAGACTACTTCGCTGAACCAGCTCCGATCTATTCAAACCTAAAGCAGACTACGAGAAGGACCAACGCAACCTCTGCAAACGCTAATCAGCATAAAAAATGGGCGACGAGGTAATGATGATTCGAGGTATCGCAGAGGGAAACGAGACGGTCCAAGCACTTCGTGGCGGACTGGTCGTCGAAGCCGAACTCGAGAGCCAATCACAGCAACCGAGCTTTCTCCACCTCCTCCAAGCTCCGATCCTCCATGGAATCTCAACCTGTTTGGAGCGATTCGAGCGATCGATCGATCGATGATGCAAGAGTCAGGAATGGAATTTCAACCTTCTCGAGAGCGCACGCGCGCCCCCCCGAATTGCTCATGTTCGAAAAACCTTGCCAGCTATGGCGGGACTGCTGGCGAATGGGAGAGATTGGAGCCAATTCCGTTTTCGCGCCCAAAGTTTGTTGAAATTCTATCTTCGCCCCCAACCAACCCCCGCGCCTTCTCCTTCTCTCCAAAAGAGCCTCTTTCCTGGGCTTAAGTCATTCTTGAATTCGGTAGAAGGTAACGTGGATGAAAAAGGCCTCTTTGCATCCATAAGACCATGAGAAGTCATCTCGAATTTTCTTTTTATCTGTTGCTGTGTATCGGCAAAAGGAAAAATTAATAAAGTAATACTTATCTTAATTTACATTTGTACCTTTTACCTCTATATATATTTCAGTAAAATGAACTTCAAGTAATTTGGAAATATAGGTTTCTAACACTACTTTAGTGTTTGGCGAAAAAGAAAACACTATTTTATTGTGCTCAAAATGTCCTGATCGCGACGGAAATTCCATAAGTCGAAGCTCCTTTTACGGGACCAGTCCCACATTCAATGTGGACCACTGGATAAGAAAGGGAAAAAACTAGTTAATCAAATTTGTTTTGCAAAGTTGACTTTTGGTCATAATTTGAATTCGTAGACGTTAAAGAAAAGTTACAAATGCAAAGGTGAATAAACTTTCATTTGATAAAAGAAGTTATGAGATGATGTTTCACTATGAGATTACTATTAGTGAGGAAAATGACCGATACCAAAGAAAAATCATGATCAATTAGACAAGATCCGGTCTGTTTTCCTTTCAAATTTGGTCGTTGTTGATCATTAGATTGATCCTTGCCAATCCTTAGGTGGCTTTGAGTTGCAAAGAATATGGAGAATTTGTTCAAATCAAAATGGTGTGTCGTAGCTTTATATAGATTTGCAGATTCCATACGGGTAGTTTTGGGATTTCATCTTCCATTTCGCTGCTTTCGTTCTTGTGCTAATTTACAAGTATAATGCTTACTCCGCCCATAAGCTTTCTTATTCTGCCCAGATTTATTAGTATTTTTTTTAGTGGGGTTCCTTGCCTTAAAGAAATTTTGACTAATTTATTATGCATAAAATTTGACTAATAGCAGAAACATGCTTGAAACAATCACATTCCGCTTTTCTGATATGATAATTCAAGCTCTTGTTTTACACCACGGTGGATTTGTTCCATTGATACATGTCTTGTACCTTGGAATGAGAGAATGAACTTGCAAATCACATGAAAAACAAAGAATTTATTGAGACTGAGACCCGAAAATTTAGATTAACGGTCAAGCAATTGAGTCATTCCATTTTAACACCTAATGTCAATTGAATTCGTGAACAAGAAGGGTGATGCCTTTTTCAATGGAATAGCAGTGGCCATAAAGGCAAAATTCCTCAAACATTACAAGAACGTCTCGCTCTTTTTTGTTTTTTGGTAGCCACATAAGTAGTGCCCACTGCCCACAAACCTCTATAAGTAGTGCCCACAAACCTCTATGGTCTTTGCTTCGAAGAACACCCCACGGCCTGCTAGGTATTCATCTTCATTGTCTACCGGTGAATTGGAGATGTAATTGGGAATAGACTACACCAAGCACATTAATAGAGTTGGTGAAAATAACCTCGAGAACGTGAAATGGTGGAACTTGTGACTTACTCATTCCACTGACATATACGGCACCTTCGAATAGGGGTGTCAACGGTTCGGTTCGGTTCGGTTTTTCGGTTTTTCGGTTTTTGGTTTTTAACCTTTGGTTTTCGGTTTTCGTTTTTTTTTCTATTAAACTCAGATTTCTCCACTTTTATTTCTCCACTTTTATTTGTTGGTTCGGTTCGGTTCGGTTAACCGATAAAAACCGAACCGAACCGAAAAATTTCAGTTTTTAATGAAAACCGAACCGAAAAACCGAATTTTTCGGTTCGGTTCGGTTCGGTTTTCGGTTCGGTTCGGTTCGGTTTTCGGTTTGGTTATTGACACCCCTACCTTCGAAGTCTATGTTCATTACTAACCAACTTTTGGAAGTCAAATAGATCCAACTTGTTAGCGTGAAATTTATAAATAATTACTGTAGGGTGAAATTAGTTTTTACAAGAATCAACTCCGGAGGAATGTACCCAACATGGACACAAGAACAATAATGACACTGTATAGTCCAAATTATGGTGAGGATATGAATTAGTATCGGATGAAAGAGGGAAGAGTCAAAGATCCAATGGTGTTCTATTTATCCTATTATTGCTCTGGAAGACACTTGGGCTTCATTCGTTTCGCGGAAAACAATTTTAGGAAAAGTTTTCGGATATTACAAGGTTTGTTTAATAGAAAATGAACTAGTTGAGAAAAACATTTTGCATTAATAGCAAATTTTTTTCTAAAATAGGGGAAAACATTTTCCTCACTTACTCTATCTTATCTCACACCCTTGTTAGCCTCTTCTTCTTTCTTTTTTTCTTTTTTAGAAAATTTGAAAGTTTTTAATCATTTTTCATTTTTCATTTTTTTCCTTCTTTTCGGGCCCATCCCGTGGTTGGCGATTGACCAAAGAAGAAGGAGGAAAAGAAAAAAGAAGAAGGTAAAAATAGAAAAGAAAAAGTAAAAGAAAAAAAGTAGAAAGAAAATTTAAAAATGAAATAATCAAAATTTCGATTTTTAAAAAAATAAAAAAATTATTAAAATGAGTGCACAAAAAGAAATCAAATCGATTTTTTCACATTGAATGGCGTAAAATATTTTCTAGTTCATTCTTATGTTTCAAGCGAACATCGGAAAATATTGTTATTTTCTTAAAAAATGGCTTTTTGGAATATTTTCCAGAACCACAACATTTTATGCGAAACGAATGAAGCCATGGGGAGTGCCTAGATACCTTTGATTCGTGGGGTTTATGACTAATAAGAGCCAGGATTTTTCATATCATCGTAACTATCCATTACCTATTAAGCCAAAAAAACGACAAGTACGTTCCTAGCAAAAGGCATAAATCTCACTAGTTTTACATGTTACTCCTTTTAATAGCATTCTCATGATATGGAGCAATTACTCTGTAAATCTGATATATGTGCTGAATTGTATCTGGACCAAAAAAATGTTGGATGTAATGTAAATCTCATAAAAAAGAAAGAAAATAAATTCACGATCAACATAAGCAAAGCAAGCAGGAGAGAAGAAAATTAATTTTATGAATTTAAATAAAGATGATAATTTGACCAACTTAACGAAGTAACTACTTTTGGCTATGCTGATTTATATTTTCAAGTAACATATAGCTTTCAAATGTAAATTTCAGCTGTCCTCAAACACTTGATGATAAACTAACATTAGGATCACACCTATCGCATATTCGTTCATTCACATCTATGGACTGTGACTTATATTGGCTCACTCTTGTCAATTTAAAGGAAAAAGAGTATAATTATAGAAAAATAACATTACCATGTATGCTATCAGAACAATATGAGCTACTTAGAGTCAATAGGCAAATTGAAGAGTTTGATGTATAACATATTTACGAAGCACTATTGGACATCTAGATTTTATTAAAATACTTAAGAGAAACTGTCCAAACCCCATAAGAAACCCAATCGTAAAATGCAAATTTTGGTACAATTATTATCTTATAATTTTCCGCCGCATCATTTATTTATTAAGTTTATACAATATTTTCAAGATAAATAATGGCCTCTCCTCTCCTGATGCAACCAAGCAAGCGAGATGGTAGAAGACTTTGACTTGCTTGTAATCGCTAGAATCTTCCCCCCAGGTTTTGCCGGCTTTTATCTTATTCCTTCCTTTGCAACTAAGCAAGCAAGATGGTGGAAGACTTTAACTTACTTTTTCTCCCCCTTCCTTTTCGCCCCCTTTCTTTTGAGTAGGTCTTGTCGACTTTTGCCTTATCACTTTCTTTGTGACTAAGCAAGCAAGATGACGGAAGACTTAGACTTGCTTTCCCTCATCAGAGAATTTTTTAAAAGGTAATTAACTCTGTTCAGAGAAAAATTGATATAGAATCTCTAAAAAAGTATTTTTCTTGATAAAGATTTCTTTTGCAAAATGCAAATACTGACATGAGCATGCTATGTATGGAGAAATATCCTATTGACCCAATTTGGCGTCGTGCTTGATTGCTGCAACAACATATTTGTTCTTGAGATATGAATCCTCGATGATGGGCCATTGCGGTGTTGGGCTCAACATTAAATCTAATTGAGATCTGATGTCGCGTATAGCTCAATGCATGCCAGAATGACTCAAATGCGACGCTAGATATAGTCAAGTGTCATTACAACAAGATGCCTCTATTTTTTAGTCGAGCCATGACAAAGGGTGGAGAGAGAGAGAGAGAGAGAGAGAGAGAGAGGGAGGGGATAGAGATGCGGGGGGAGGGGGGATAAGTTGTGGAAGGCATCATTGGTGTTGGTTAGGGGAGTGATTATGGGATGGTGACATTAATTGGTAGTGGTAGGGAAGGGGGAGTTGTCAGAGAGAAATAGAGAGAAACGATGCGGTAGAATAAACGGTATTTCATGTGACAATTGTATGGAGGAGGCCAAATTGATGTTGTCATCTGGACATGAAGCTCATTGATATCGTGAGAAATATCATGTTTGGAAAACAAAAAAAGATAGGATCCATATAAGTTCCTCTTGAGTTCCGCTAGATCTAGAAGTTTGTAACGAGTAGGGAACGAATGACGTACCACTCAATTGTTGGTAAAAGCAATAGGCAAGTGAAGAAAAAGCTCATGTAATGGTCACACCATACAATGGACTCCATATGCTGGGGGTACCACACTCGAGCATGAGGCCAACTAAGAAGGAGTCCCGTGAAAGCAAATGGAAAAATCAATTTTATTTTTTCTTCATTGATTAACATGAATTGCATATAGACATGATTCGGACTCATTAATATATATTAAATTAAATACTTTGAATTCATAAAAGCGTATATTTAAATTTTAGCTAATCCATATATGATCCGAGTCACTAAATATGAGTTAAAATGTAAATTTTTTACCATTTCAATGCCTCTAGCAGTGAGAGGCTTTCATTTCAATGGGAAGGGAAAGCAAAATGTTGTCCATCTTCACTTTGATTTACGCGGTCATGTGATCCCATTACATAGAGAACTAACAAAAACTGAGAGTTAATAGGTTAAAGTAGTAAATTTTTTCAACAAGGACGCGTAAATCCATGGTGGGATTATGTGTATCCCAAGCACATCTTGCTCATCTTTTGAGGTAAGAGGGAAGTAATTTCCGATGTGAACACCTTGCAGAAGTTAAAGTAGATGATTGTGGGGCTTTTTTGAAATAGCATCGTGTGAAAACTAATTTCCATTGTGAACACCTTTTTTTTTTTTTTTTTTTTTTTGGGTCGAAAACACAACTTACATTTAAGATAACATAAAGTTACAGCCTGAAAGGAAAGCATCAACGGTTACAAGATCAAGTAAAGCCAACGGGGGAAAAGATAAGCTGTTATGGGCCGAAGATGATTTGTGGGCCTTCGCAGCCCAGTCAACAGCTAGGTTAGCATCACGGTAACAATGTCGCAGCTTCAGGTTCGGGAACTTGGCAAGCAAAGCAACAGCTTCATCGATCACCGATCGAAGCTCCCATGGCGGTGCTCGATGCCCTTGTATGACTTCAACAAGATTCAAGCAGTCAGTTTCCATTTCTAGAGAGGCTCCATGGAGACGTCGATCGATCAGATATTGCAGAGAATACGTCAGAGCCTGGATTTCTGCTTCAAACGCAGAGTGTGCGAGGACTCGATTCGTATACACATCGGTAAGGCGCCCTTGATCGTCTCTACTAATACAGGCTATGTGACCTTCAGCGCTGCCCGGCTGATAACTAGCATCGATATTACATTTTAGGGTGCCTTTTGCAGGGGGACGCCATAGGTGAACTCGATCGGTGGAAACCAGACCAGATCTCAGTTGGGATGAATCTGAGTGGAGTTGATACGCATTCATGTGAGCCATTGTTGTCTGTACAACCATGGAGGGATCCGTAGGTTGATTTCGAAAAATAAAGTTATTCCGCAGCCGCCAGACTTGCCAGAGGATGTTGGCCACGAGAGGAAGACGAGGTGAATGCTGAGAAGCGGTCGCCCTTGCTGTAAGCCAGGTATCCAAACGATCACTTGTGAGCGTCGTCGTGTATAGATTGATCTTGGGGTCTGTCCAAATAGCATGAGTCCAATTACATTGTAAGAATATGTGCTCTATGGTTTCTGGAACATGCTGCTGACATAGATAGCACCGAGGATCCGTAATTATATGCCTGTGAAAGAGGTTTGCTCGGGATGCTAGGGTGTTGTGGCAAGCAGACCATAGGAAAAGTTTAATTTTCGGTTCTGTTTTCATAGTCCAGATACTTTTCCATAATACTGAGGATTGCTGAGTAGAGGTAGAGGGTCTGTTGTGTTGTTGAATGCTGCATGATTGCCTGATAGAATGGTAATTGCTACGCACCGTGTGGTTGCCATCTGCATTGGCCGACCAAATCAGTTTATCTTTTGAAAAAAGAGGTCTTACTGGGATAGTAAGAACCTCTTCAATGACCTGTTCTCCGAAAAATTGCTGTATCAAAGAAAGATTCCAATTATGGTGGATGGGATCAATAAGATCTGCCACCATAAGAGGTTCTTCCCTAGCTCTAGGTCCATGGAGAATGCCCATTGGTAACCATCTATCAGCTCGAATTCTGATCTTGTTACCATTCCCAATTGACCAGCGAATATGAGGTAGAATAGCTGCTCTTCCCATCAGTATGCTTTGCCATCCCCAAGATGGCCTAGTGCCTCGATTGGCTTAGAGGAAATCTGTCGAATGGAAATATAATCCTTTAAAAAGTTTGCTCCATAATGACTGAGGTTGTTGTAGTAATCGCCAAGCCTGTTTGCCAAGCATCGCTTTATTAAAGGCGATCAGGTCTCGGAATCCCATACCTCCTTTCTCTTTTTTAGCTTTCATAAGGTCCCATTGCAGCCAATGTATACCTACTCTATTTTGATCATTCCTCCACCAAAAGCGAGCAATTCGTTGTTCAATAGATTTGCAAATAGAAAGAGGCAGTTTAAATATAGACATGGCATAGTGTGGAAGAGCCTCAACGACAAACTTTATGAGAATTTCCTTACCCCCTTTTGATATAAATTTCTCCTTCCACCCTCCAGTTTAGCATTAACTCTAGCCAATAGCCAAGAAAACATTTCCTTCTTCGATCGGCCCAATTCTGAAGGTATGCCTAGGTATTTACCATAGCGTTGCATGATAGGAGTTCTTAGTTCTCGAGACATATTGTCCTGAAGAGTAGTAGGGCAGTGTTTGCTGAAAATCATACCTGATTTGTTGCGATTGACAAGCTGTCTAGTTGCCGAGCAATATAGGTTTAAAATGTTTGCCAAGTTCTGACATTCTGAGATGGTACCATTCAAGAAAAAAATCGCATCGTCAGTAAAAAGGAGATGGGATAGAGTAGGACACCATCTATTTAACCGGATTCCCTTCAGATGTCAAATACCAACAGCTTGTGTAATTAGGTTCGATAGGACATTAGCC
Organism: Eucalyptus curtisii; assembly: GCA_017140595.1. Classification (NCBI taxonomy): domain Eukaryota; kingdom Viridiplantae; phylum Streptophyta; class Magnoliopsida; order Myrtales; family Myrtaceae; genus Eucalyptus; species Eucalyptus curtisii. Next base: position 18,925,894 of record CM029495.1, read on the forward strand.
ATCAGGATGAAGAGATATGATGATAGTGGATCCCCCGTCGAAGGCCACGAGATGGATGGAAGTAAGGTAATGTTTCCCCATTGAATTTCACACTGAAGGCTACTATTGTAATACATTGCATAATCCAGCTCATCCATTTGGGATGGAAGCCTAGTTTAAGGAGGTAGTCCCTGAGAAAATCCCATTCCACTCTGTCATATGCCTTTGTCATGTCTGTTTTTAAAATTGCATTGAATCTACATGTCCTCTTTCTTGTTCTAAAATGATGAAGAACCTCTTGGACAATAAGAATATTATCCTGGATCTGTCTTCCTTGCACAAAAGCTGATTGTTCTTTAGAAATAAGAGTCGGTAAACAAGGTTTGAGACGATTCGCAAGTACCTTAGAGATGATTTTATATGCAAAATTGCATAGGCTGATGGGGCGATATTGCTCAAGCTTCTCTAGTTGAGGTGTCTTGGGAATCAACGTTATAATAGTATGATTCAGACCTATAGGTAATACCCCTGATATCAAGAAATTCTGAACTAGGAGGAATAGATCTTCTTTGACAACGTCCCAGTGCTTTTGATAGAATAATCCATTCAAACCATCAGGCCCAGGTGCTTTATTTGATCCCATTTGAAAGGTAGCTTGCCTCACCTCTTCCATTGTAAGTGATGCAGTTAGCTGATCATTCATTTCTCTAGTGACCACCTGGTTACATTGATCAAGTAAAGGTTCATAGTTCCTGTAGCCATCGAATGTATATAGGCGTGAAAAGAAAGTGGTGGCCATATCTTTAAGAGTAGGGATATCACGAACCCATAGCTGATCCTCAGTTTGCAACATCGTAATTCGGTTTCGTTGCTTGCGTTGTATTGTAGTAGCATGGAAAAATCTTGAATTTTTGTCGCCCCATTTCAGCCATTGAATTCTAGAGCGTGACGCCCAATACTGTTCTTCTTGTTTCCAAGTTCGAGAGATTTCCTCTTTGATTTTGGAGGCCTCTACCCTGTCATAATTGAGATGTGGCTGGTTTGTCAAGTTCTTTAACTGATTTTGTAGGCTAAGTACCTTGTTGTGTCGATTAGAAAATTTGTTCCGGCTCCATGCAGTTAAAGCCTTTGTGACCCGCTCCACTTTTGTAAGAAAACTGGGATATAATTGACAATGTGAGTTCCAGGCTCGAGAGACAACTTCTTGGCGCTCCTCATCCTCATTCCAATAACTCTAAAAAAGAAAGGATTTCTTGATGCGACGATAGTCTGTTGAAGTATAAATAAGTAGAGGGCTATGATCAGACCCCACTGCTGGAAGTGCATACACTCCTGCCCCTGGAAATAAGAGACGCCATTCCATAGTACACAGCACCCGATCCAATTTCTCTTTCACAAGCTCCTCGCCCTCTCTATTGCATTGTGAACACCTTGACTTCAACATAAAAGTATGTACTCTTTCAATTAATGGGGCGGGAAAAGCAAAAGGGAGGATAAAGCAAAAAGTATCACCCATCTTCAATTTGATTTGAGTGGCCACGCGGTCCAATTACAATCTAATTGCTACGTCAATTAGCAATAGGGTGCGAATCAATCAATAATTTGAGTGGCCAAGCAGAGCCATTGTCAAAAGGTGAGGATAAAGCAAAAAGTATCGCCCTCTTCAAAAAGTTAATTTTCACTATGATTTGCTTGGCCAATGGATCCAATAACAAAAAGAACTAATAAGGAAAGTCTACAGAGGGGTCGTTTTGGTAATTTCGAGGAAGGAATTGTTTTGGGTTCTTGGTCAAAAAGGTTAGAATCAAAAGAAGTCTTGGCAATTTCGAGGAAGGAATTGTTTTGTCTTGGCCAAAAAGAAGACATGGGATGAAATTTCTAGAACCCGTGGTGAACTTCATGGGAGGAAGGTGACTTTCTTTCATTCTAAAATAATCTAATGTGCAGGAAATTTCTAGGAAGACAACTGTGGATTGGATTAGAGAGGTTTCCATATGATTTAATGAAGGAAAATTATCAAAAAAGTTTTAAATTTATCGTATTTTTGTGTCAATTCAGTTAAATTTTTTTAATTCAATTTATTTAATCTTCAACTTATTAATAATTTCCAATATAGTCTATTTGGATAATTTTGATAAAAAATTGTTGATTTGAATAATGAGCGTCTTACATTGGCATGGGTGGTGGGAATTGGCAGCTTGACCGTAGAGGGCTCTCGGCTCCTGCTTGCCGTGTATGAGGGCAGCGAGCCTCGCCCTTCACCTGCCAATCAGCTATTTGATTCGCCGTTCTTCCACGGTGGGCCACCGATATTCTTTTGAAATTTCGCCAACTTTGGGTTGGGCGTCCAAGACACGTGCCTCCACCGAAACATGGCACGTGATCATGTTCCCGCGGCAGAAAGTTAACACAGAACCGCGTCGTCCGACTCCTCAGGTACAAGTCCTCTCTACTTCCAGATCTTAAGCACATCGAAGCCTCTACGAACAGAGCGAGAGCTTCGGCTTGAATCGGCGGAGGAAGCAGCGATCTTCTTTCTCGCGAATCCACCGAGCAGTACACCCGAGGCCGTCGCGAAGAGTACCTGCAGTCGCTCCTTCCGAACCACCGGCTTCAAAGGACTGGTTTTTCGGCGGGCACCAATCAGCAGGTAAAATCAACTCGAATCGTGTCGAGTTTCGAACTTTTTAGTGTTCCGCTTGCTATAATTTCTGATAACGGACTCCGCTGAGGTGATTAGGGTTCCTGGATTTGGGGGGTCTTCGGTGGAACACGGGGGTCGTTTCTGGATTTTATCCAAAGACAGTAAGTTCCCCGTCTGTAGTTGGTGATTTCGTAGCCACTACTCGTCCTTTCTCGCGACGTTCTGACCTGAGATGATCTGCAAATTTAGCTCGGTGTCTTTCCAAACCAAGCCGGTCTAGGTCGAGGCGTGAAGGTGATCCTCGGGATTGCGCGGCCTTTCGGGACTCGGACCCAACTCGATCTGCTTCAAGGCGACTTCTTCTCAAAGACTGAAACCCGTCACAGCTATTTCATCTCTGAATCGCTCCTGGAGGTAAGCACAACCTTCATTCTCTGGTCTATTCCAATCGATAGCACAGAGAATAAAATACATGTGATTATTACTCATCCCATAACGCCTAACATCCTTTTAAGGCATACAGAATAATACATGTGAAATTCCCTCTACTTTTGTAAAATCATCATCACATATATATTGCTAATTTTTGTTACTAAAATTTTCTCATCTAAACTAATCGGTTGAATCTGGTGTAATCACACGCTGGCCCTTATCCTGGTATTGTTTTCAAAACATCAACGGTTCACTGAACTCCCTCGGGACAAAGGCCCTGTTCCATACAAATTATGAAAATACCCTTCTAGACCTGATTTTGGGTCCATTGGCCCTATACGTACCCCAATTGTCAAAAATTACTTAAAGCCTAAAACATCCAAAATACTCAGTTTTTTTAGAAATAATTCTCTTTTTTCTCTTGAAAACAGTTAAAAACTATATATATATATATATCTATATATATATATATTTCTAAATATAGATCGTGCTGGTCTATTCTCTTCAATAATTGCAGAAAACCTTTCAAAGCCTATGGATCAAAATTGTCAACGACAAAAATTTATCCGAACAGATCAGATCAACTAGAGAATTTTTGAATGTCCATAAAACTATTTTCCATTATATTGGTAATGATCATAATTTCTGGAAAATGACAGACTATTCAAATGTTTTGTGGAAGTTATGAAAAATACTCAATTGTACTATTTTTATTTTTTTTTGGTGGTGCTGGTTACAATGGAAAACTTGAAAGTGAGCAAAGCTGCTGGTTTCAATGCACTCACACATATTTAATACGTGGATTTTGCTGGTTAAAATAGAGAAACTTGTCATAAAGTGTGGTTTTCATGAGATTTAACTGCTTACAGCAAAGCTGTGATATAGCATAGAAAGTTACTGACCTACGATAGATTTGACAATATGATTTATGCATGTGTAGGGTGGGAGAGAATGTAGCGTTTACAGGAGGAAGAACGTCTATGATTATATCATACTCATATATTAGCAGGAGCCACATTTATCTGTTTAACAATATGGTTTATAAGTAGTTATGAACAGAATTGGTCATTCTGTACTCTCGTCCAAATTGTGCTCTCTCACATTCAGCCTCTCTCTTGCAGAACAATTCGGAACTATTGTCCTCTCTTGCTTGCTTTGATCTTTTCCCTCTTGAAAGTTTTCAGCCGGGCTTGTTTAAGGTCTCCTCTCTCCAATCTCGCACCTCTCTTTGCATCTCAGCTCACGGAAGGTAATTGCTTTTTCATGTCTTATTAGCGTGTCGTTTCTATTGATTCGTCGCTTTGTTATTGGAATAATCGGCTGAACTAAGTGCGTTCTGGGCCCCTTTTTGTCAATTGGGGATGTGGGGTGGCCACTAAATAGCAAAGGAGGGTCTTTTATTCTCTCTCTGGAGTCGTCGTTACCTGTTAACAAGGTATATACCCAGCTCAGATTTGACTTTGGTGAAAAAAGAAAGCCTTTGTTTTCGACTATAGACATAGCTAATCCTAAGAATGTCTGATTGTTAGTTGCATTGTAATTCAGTATTGATCTTTTGTTGAACTAGAACGAGTAGGTCTGCAAGCGCGCTAGACTCTATTGCGCGCAAAATTGCCACATTTCGCTTGAACCCATCGGCCATTTCTTTTTTTATGCATCTTGAGGTTTTCTATGTTCGAAGTTCCTAGATCAATTTATAGAAAAATAAATCAGAAAAATAGAAGGAGGCTGTTCTTGGGTCAACTAGTTTGGTTTTCGGTTACAAAAACGGAGAACTGATTATTACGGAATAAGTTCCCGATTCTTAGTTTAGAACCTACTCATCCTGAAACCAATCATCCTAAGAGTAAGTCTTCTCTTAAGGAGAATTTGGTCAACAATTTTACCTCCCTATAGAACATTCCAAATGAGTATATTCTGTTTTCCTCGAATCGTTGGACTATTAATTGTAGAAAGTATATTCCCTTGCAATAGTAGGGAAGAAAACCTAGTTGATCTTTGACAGACACGAAAACGATCTAATAAATCGAACCATACATGCAAATTAGAAGATTCACCTAGCTCTATATCACTTATTTCTTACACCTCTTTGTGGTGATATTCTCATTATGGGCCCTCCAACAAAAATGGGGACAATCACTCAACGCCATTCTCAAGGTGGTCGTCTCTGAATTTTCCTCAGCAGCTTCCTTTCACTTCTCTTCTTCTCTTCTTCTCCTTCTTCCATCGAATCAGTACCTAATTTCCAATCGTTCAGACTAACATGGAGAAAGAGGAGTGCATAAAAAGAGAGCACCAAGGGAGCATCTACTCCTCCGTTTTTTTCATCTAACAAATTATAGCTCTTTTTTTACAGACAAGATATCTATCAGCCTATTAGATTTGAAAATTTGAAATGAAAGGCTCGGTGATAACATACCACCTAAAAATAAATTCATTTTGCATGGAATTGGAGCATGTGGTGCTGGCTTGGAATAGATAAATGATAAATAACCACGAGCATTTTTGTTTATCACTACCTCACGTTTCCAACTTCATTAACAATATGACGATAGACTTAATTATTATCTTTTGAATGATTTATCAAATTCCGATTTTCAATGACGAAATCAAAACCGAACTTTTGCTTATATTTTTAATTGAATGTAATATGCTTGTACTCATTTTCCAGTTCTTTATAGCCCAATTGAAAAAATTAACGTACACGTTATTGATGAGTGGATCGAGCCAACAAATTTGACTTGAATAGTGTGAGGTCCAAAAGAAGATAAGGCGAGGTCTAAATGCAACTGCTCTTAATCAATTACCAATTAATTAAAGATTTCATGTTAGTTTTTTCTTGCATGTAGCGGGTTCATGTTCATACTTTTCGTAGAGATTAGTTCATTGATCCTTTTATGCAACATAAAAGCGTCTTTTGTTCCAACTTTCGCCCTTTGATTGCCATGCATCTTTCGTTCCCCTTTTTACTTTTAATTCAACAAATGAATAAAAGTAAAGGACATGATTGAGGGACTCTTTTGAAATAGCATCGTGTGAAAACTAATTCCCATTTTGAACACCTTGACTCCAGCATAAAAGTATCTATTCTTTCGGTTAATTGGGCGGGAAAAGCAAAAGGCGAGGATGAAGCAAAAAGTATCACCCACCTTCAATTTGATTTGAGGGACCATGCGGTCCAATTACAATCTAATTGCTACGTCGATTAGCAATAGGGGCCTCACTCAATCGATAATTTGAGTGGCCGCGTGTAGCCATTGTTAAAAGGTGAGGATAAAGCAAAAGGTATCGTCCATCTTCAAAATGTTAATTTCCACTATGATTTGCTTGGCCACGGGATCCAACAACAAATAGAACTAACAAGTAAAGTCTATAGGGGTAGTTTTGCCAATTTCTAGGAAGGGATTGTTTTGGTGTTCTTGGTCAAAAAGGTTAGAATCAAAAGAAGTACAATTGTCTTGTCTAAGAAACGTCATCCACCACAAGATTGCGCATCTTCTTCGTGGCAAGAGAAGAAGTAAAGCTTTCTATAAAGTCCCAAGTGCTTGTGCTTGAAGAGGAGAAACGCCACTCACCATAGCTCACAGAGACGCTCGTTTTTGTTATGAGATATCTGGTTTTGATAGCTCCGGGTTGAGGCGTGAAGGTGATCCTCGGATTGCATTGCCTTTCAGGATTTGGACACAACTTGATTTGCTTCAAGGCAACTTCTTCTCAAACATTAAAACCCATCACAGTAATTTTATCCTCACATCGCTCCTCGAGGTAAGCCCGGCCTTCATTCTCCAGTTTATTACAATTGATAGGACAAACATATATTTGTTTATTACTTGTTGCATTGCATCCAACGTCCTTTAAGGCATAGAAAATATCACTTATGAAATTCCCTCAACTTTTTCAAAATGATCACCACATATATATTGCTAATTTTTATTGTACAATATCTTCACTTAAGCTAATCGGTTATGAATGGTTAGACCGATTGAATCTGGTGGAAAACCATGTTGGCCGTTATCACATTTTTGTTTGCAAAACATTAACGGTTGACTAAACTCCCTTGGGACAAATGACCTCCAAAGAAAAAGAGCACTCTCCTAATAAAACCTATGAAAGGATGTTTTACATGTAAAATGACTCTCCAACGGTTAGTTTTCTATAAAAAGATTCCATGGATGCTGATAAACTTGGCAGAAATTGAGAAAGCATCAAATCTCTAAATTGCCTTGATCTCTCTTGCGTTCATGATATGTTTTAGCTTGCATATGATTCCTTCTGTTAAAAAAAAAAAAGCCTTATTGGTGGTTTTTAGTTTGAGAGAGTGGACGTAGTTTTGCTATAATCTGAACTGCTGTAAATCTATTGGCATATTCTTATGTTCTTTAGTCTCATTACTTTATCTGTTTGATATAAGTATCTCCTTGATAAATTGTTTCCACATGTACTGTAACATCCTGAAAAATTAATTTCTCAATATAATTTAATAGATTAAGAGCTCTTCATTCTCGACCATACACTCACTCTGTCACTTCCGACTGTCAAAGTGAACTGTAAAATACAGTCAAAAAGTGAAAAGTGATTTGGTGGAAGGATACTAATATTGGGTGAAGTGGAGTTTGAAATGTTAAGAAAAGAGACAAAAGACATTAGAGTCAAAAAGGTAAAGAAGAAAAGAAAGAAAGAAGGCAAAAGAAAGAAGAAAAAGAAAGGAGAGAGAGGAAAAGAAGGAAGGAAAAGGAGAAAAAGAGGAGAGAGAGAGAGCGGAGGAAGAGAGGATGTGTTGGCGAGAGGAGAAGATAAACAAGGAGACGGGAGGCTTTGTGCGGTGCAGGAGGAGAAATCTATGGCAAAATTAAATTTAAAATCACATTCATAATTACTAGCTAGGTCCTTTCTTCACGCCTTCCCCACATTTCCAATTTTAGCTCAACTCAATTATCAGCTTTTAAATGATTTATCAAATTCTTTGGCAAAAAAAAAAATAATTTGTCGAAATCTTATTTTCATTAACCAAGTAAAAACTGAACCATTACTTATAATTTGAATGAATGCAATATGCTTGTACATAGATTCTAGCTTTTTATAGCCCAATTAAGAAATTAACATACACGTTATATGTGAGGGGACCAAAGCCCACAAGATTAAGTTGACTAGAGGACGATGTCCAAAAGACGATAAGGCAAGGACTGAAAGCATCTACAACTCTTAGTCGATCAAATACTAATTAATTTAAGATTTCATGTTTATTTTTCTTGCTTGGTAAAAGATTTCATGTTCATACTCGTTCATACTTCATAAAGACTAGTTATCAATCTTTTTATGCTGCAGAAGAGCATCTTTCTTTCCAACTTTCCCCCCTCAGATTGCCATGGACAAAGGACAGAGTCACACCGAAACCAACGAAGGGATGCACCCTTTTGTAATGGGGCATTTTTTCGCACTGCTTGTCCCGACGATTCTTTTCTGTATGCTCGCATTCAATCTTCTCAAGAAGAAGAAGAAGACAGCATCCCCACCTTCGTTCATTTCTCTAAGATCCACAGGAGAAGGTAGTGATCATTACGACGTGTTCTTGAGCTTTAGAGGATCAGATACTCGCAAGGGATTCACCGATCACCTTTATCACAGTCTAGTCAAGGCAGGGACAGTACCGGTTTGCGTGTTCAGGGACGACAATAGCATCCCAATTGGTGAGGAATTTGGTTCACAGATTCTTGATGCTATCACACGATCTAAGTTTTCGATTCCCATCATCTCGAAAAATTATGCTTCGAGCAAATGGTGCCTCCGCGAGCTCATTCATATCATGGACTGCAAGAAGAAAACATCACACATAGTCTTGCCCATCTTTTACAAAGTGGACCCATCGGATGTGCGGTGTCTAAAAGGAAGTTTTGGGAAGGCCTTCCAATCGCGTAAGAAGCGTTTTGATGAGAAGGACATTCAGGAAGGGATACGAGCACTTAGAGAAGTGAGTGACTTACATGGATGGGAATCCGAGAAATTTGCTAACGGGTACTTCACAGAACCTTTTTCTTTTTTTGATAAGTAAGTTTTCTTCTTCACGCATAACTGATGAAATGCGGATGTATTACTTTCACTGCAAGCTCAAATGACTACTACACCATCTTCCCCATTGTTAATTGTAAAACCAAGATAGCTTGCAAGTTAATTGGTCCCATGCATCCTTCATTATATGCCAGTCTTTTGATGAGATTAAGTATAATCATGAAGTTAACATTTGAGTTTTGTTGTTTGACAGACATGAAGGAGAATTAGTAAAAAAAGTGGTTGAAAATATTCTAAGCAAGTTGCAACAAGATTTTCAGCTTGATGTTACTAAGCACTTGGTTGGAATTGAGGATCATGTGAACGGAATCAGGAAATGGGTAGACACTCCTACCATTGTTGCTCGAATGATTGGAATTTATGGCATGGGTGGGATTGGAAAAACAACTCTTGCCAAGGTAATCTACAACCAGCTGTCAGATAACTTTGTGCATCGTAGCTTCCTTGCTGATATTCGAGAAACAGCTCACCGCAACAATATGCCTTATCTACAAAAACAACTAATTAAGGATGTACTGCAAAATGAACATCAGGTTGGGAATGTTGATTGTGGAATTAGTTTAATCAAATCTAGATTCAGACAAAAAAAGGTTCTCCTTCTTCTAGATGATATAGATGACAAGAATCAACTAGATGCATTGGCTAGGGAACGCGATTGGTTTATGCCAGGAAGTGTGATCATTGTTACAACTAGAAATGAAGCCATTCTTGATCAATCTGAATTCGAGGTAGACTACAAGTATAAATTGAATGAACTGAATGAAGAGTGTGCTTTGCTTCTATTTAACAGACACGCATTTCGTATGGACCACTCTCCGGGGGACTTTATTGGAATATCTTGTGATGTCATATCCACCATGGGTGGGCTTCCCTTGGCACTTCAAGTCGTAGGTGCATACTTGTATAAAAAAAATCGAACTGTATGGGAAGATGTGCGGAAGCAATTAAAAAACCAACCAAACAAAGATGTCCAAAAAATATTACAGATAAGTTATGATGCATTAGAAGATGGACATAAGCAGATTTTTCTCGATATTGCTTGTTTCCTTATTGGCAAAGATAGCAAGTTCGCCATGTGCATGTGGGAGGACTGTGGGCTTTATCCAAGTCAAGGAATTGAAGAGTTGAAGTTGAGGTGCTTAATAAAAATTGGACATATTGGTGAGTTTGAGATGCATGATCAACTGAGAGACCTTGGAAGGAGCATTTTTTGCCCAGGACAACTGCTTGAGAAACATAGCGGACCTTGGGATCATGACTACACGGGAGTCCCAAAAGTATTGAGAAAGGATAATACGGTAAAATGTGGCACTCCTTTCTTTTTCTCTCCCTCTTATTTTAATACAATTTTCTAATCTATTCAAATATTTCATCTAGGATTGACATTTGCTCTTACTTTCTAGGAGCAAACATCCATTTATGTCCATCTTAGATTTAATGTGTCAGCTAAATGGATTATAAGTAGCTAAAGGATTAAAAAGTTATAGCATTTGATTCGATTTCATTGATATAAATTACATTTGTAAAGATTTGATTGACAATCAAATAAAGATCCTTTAACTATAATTTACTCTATAATCTCATTTACTAGAAGCATGTAATTGTCATACCTAGTTGAAAATATTGATAATCTAAAGGACTACAATAATGAATGAAGATGAAGTATAAACATCACAGATCAGATGAATGAATATTTCTTAATTAAAAAAAAAAAAAGATAGCATGTGCCAATTATAATAACTGATAATTAATTCGAAATGATAAGATTGGAAAAGTTTCACACTTATCACATGTTCTTGCTTAGTGGTACGGCCAGATGTATTGGTGGTAGTCCTATGATTTAGGAATCCAATGTTTGATTTTTTTTCTCCAATTTGACTTTGAAGATACCCGTCCCTCTACTCTACTAGTTATATCTATCTCTTTTAATTATTATTTCCTTTTAATAGATAAGATAGCAAAAATCCCCTTAAAAGTATTTTTAGGAAAATCTTACTGTTTTTTAAGGTTTTATCACGTTGACCTTGCTCATTTCATGGATTAGGTTAAATGAATGATAAAAAATGGATTTTCTTATAACAAACATTTGTATCCGCTATAAGTTACTTATAACACATACAACTATTTGTCATAAAAAAATCCATGAAAACTTGACTAATTAGAGGAAATGCCATACTTATTATTATATCCAGACCATTGAGTATAATTATGCTCAGCATGAAGCCAATCTTTTAGTTAAATTATCAATGTTCATGTCATTTTATTATTATATATTGTCCATTTGGGCCGCCTCATGATATGAATTTATACACTATTGTCCAATGTTACCACGTCATTTTTTAAACATAAAAAAAAAAAAAACGTTTAAGTTTTCAAAGAAATGATTAAACACTTCACAACAATAGTTAATGATGTTAAAGATATGTAGATATCTTCTAGAAATATTTAGGATATTTTCTCTAACTTTCTATATATATTTTGATTATGCATATCTAATTTGATTTTCTTTGATTTCCTTAGACAATCCTGTAATAAAGTTTATAGATAGGCTCACCATATAATCTTTTCTATATGTGGAAATATATTGAAAATTTCCCATTTTTTCTCTTAGGCATTATTACATTTAATTAATGAAATGAAAACCGGGTGTTTCCATAGCTACTTACAGGTGGCCCACTGGCACTCTTCAACAAATTCTATTGAAAAGTTATACAAAAGTCGTGAAAATTTACAAGTAAACATTTGTACGTTGTAAAATGGTTTCATATATTTCGTATTAAATAAAAGTCAAAGTGCATGCGCCACAAAATTTGAAAGAAAAAGGAAAAGATAAAACATCGAGTTGCCTTTACCTTAGTTGTTTTAGAGCAATAACCATTTTTTCTTTATTTTTCACGTCATTTGTTTAATTTTTGAAAAGGTCGTCAAAAAAAAAAAATGAGCCATATTTGTGCATGAGAAGGATAGAAAGTTCATAGATCGCGCAAAATCCAAGATTTAAGAAAAGGAGAAAAACTAAAAAGTTGAAAAACTTGCAGATTGGCCCGGCCTGGTTCCCCTCCAACGACGAACGCCTTTCTGAAGTGAGATGGCTTGAGTGGTGGGTCAAGTCAAGCGATTTGTCTCTTTCAATGCATCTATCGAATTTATCAGTACTGGAATTATTTGGGACAATGATCGGAGAGGATTGGCAAGGATGGAGGTCATTCAGGGTAAGATTGAGAAAAGAAGATATCATCTCTACAAGTTTAGGGTTTTGTTTTTGTTTAGTTGATCAACTCATTTTTTGATAGCTTATTCTCCTTTTCTATTAGGCGTCAAAGCGGCTTAAAGTTCTCAAGCTTAAATATTGCTCTATAAGACATACTCCTGATCTCTCGGCTTTCACACAGTTGAAAATTCTCATCTTAAATAGATGTGACGAAGTAAAGCATCTCCACCCTTCTATTGGCAAACTCACGAGCCTCGTTTCCTTGAACTTGTGTGAGTGTAGAAGGCTCAAGGAGCTACCAGAGGAGGTGGGTGAATTAAAAGATTTAGAAGAACTTTTATTATGTGACACTGCTATTACAGAGATTCCTCCGTCTATTGCTTCTCTGAGGAAGCTGAAGAAACTGAATGCCTTTGGTTGTAATTTGCTGAGAGAAATCCCTAACTCAATTGGGGATTTACAGAATTTGCAACATCTTGACTTGGGTTTATCTTGGATCAAAAGGCTTCCAAGTGAAATCGGTGACTTGCCTTCCCTCGAGCATCTCAATCTCTCTGAAACACTGATATCTGACCTGCCAGAAAGCGTTCGGAATCTTTCTTCTCTCCAATTTCTTGGCCTATCCGACTGCAAGGAGCTCCGGTCGCTGCCAGAGCTTCCTTCTTCTCTCCTAGGCCTTTGCCTAGACTGCTGTAAGGAGCTCCAGTTGCTGCTAGAGCTTCCTTCTTCTCTTCAAATCCTTTACCTAAGGTGCTGCTACAAGCTCCAGTTGCTGCCAGAGCTTCCTTCTTCTCTCAAACGCCTTGAACTAGGGGGCTGTAAGGAGCTTCGGTCGCTGCCAGAGCTTCCTTCTTCTCTCCAACTCCTTAACCTAGGGGGCTGTAAGGAGCTCCGGTCGCTGCCAGAGCTTCCTTCTTCTCTCCAATGCATTTGCCTAGATGGCTGCAACAAGCTCCGGTCGCTGCCAGAGCTTCTTCCGAGCTTACCATATCCGTTTAACTCCCCGTTTGTAATAACTCTACCTTCCACTGCACCTTCAACTCCATCTTCTGTGTTGACAAAGGTGATAAGCTGATATTGCTTAGACTCGATGGATTCACGTACTTGGAAGAGCTTTCAATAAAGAAAGTGCAGTTCCATTGAAAGATTGGACCTTTCACGATCGATTCGTCTGAAACGATTATGCGCTGAGCATTGCGATAGCCTAGTTAAAATTCAGGGCCATGATAATTTGGCATTCTTGGAGGTCATATTTATATATGACTGCAATTACATTAGAAGGCTTCTCTGTCCAGAATCATGGTGTTTGAAGAAATTTGTGGCTGTGGGTGCAACAATATAGTCGAAATTCAAGGTCTTGATGGTGCAAAGTTCTTTGAAGAGTTGGATTTTACAGGATGCAAATCAATGGAGACTTTGCCAAATTTGACGGGATGTGAGAAGTTACGATCTCTAAGAGGTTGATACTGCAAGAAACTTACTTAGCTTCAGGGACTTGAAAAGTTGGATTTGATTGATTTGGATATTTCTAGTTGTGACTCATTGGAAGCAATACCGGAACACGTGTCTTTAGAAATTATGAACAAGAGCTGTCTTTTGACTCATGGAGTGATGTTTCCTCATCAGAGGTAAATAAACAGTGAACTATCATTTTTCTTCTGTTATTCATGACCTACTTTTCATCACTATCTTCTTTTGACAAGAAGGTTTTCCATGACAGGGTTCTGCACTTTCCTAAATTGCTAGTCTTTACATAATTGAAGGAGTGGGGGAGTTGGTCATAGAAGCTGGCATGATCCTTCAGCCAAGATCAAAATGTAGACCCAAATGTAAATAGAAGGCATAGTAAGATTCTTCATCCTTGAATGGCTAGCTTGAGTGAATAGTGTAATATTTTTCTTGAAGTTCTATCTTTTTTAGAATGATTTGCACCACATCGGGTGTCTATTGGATTGATTTTGGAAACTCTGGATTTGCCTGCATATATTGTTGTTGCTTGCGTTATATCAATGCTTTTCATTTATCCTTCCATTGGCAGCTTTTGTAAACTGCAAACAGATTAGTGGCTTGTGAGGCAAGGATGAAAATATCAAACATAGGTAAACAAGAATTCCCTAGTGATTTATAGTTTCCCCCTCGGTAAACCTGGGATTTGAAATTTTTCCTAGAGGCTGATGATCTTCTGCTACTCAATATTGTAAACTACGTCCAGAATTTCCCTGACCAAAATTCACATTTTCTTTGGAAAAAATCCCTGGCCATTTTGAGTTCCTTTGTGAGTTCTTGTGTCAAATTTGACTAATGGCAGATGTCTTGTTTGGGACAAACGCTGTCCGGTTTTTTGTGATGAACGAAAGCCCTGTCAAGTTTCTTAATGTTCCCTCGATGTTCATCTTGAACCTTCTAAGAAGAGCATCAATTCCCAAATAGTATGATGAACTGAGCTAAAATAAATAGAAGGTTCAATTGTTTCTGGTTGGTGATAAAAAAGAAGTTTTAGTAGTTTTGGCTAGTCTGTCATATATGAATGTATACCCTCTTAGCATTACCAATAAGTAAACTGTTTTGTTGAAATATTATCAAGCAAGGTAAACTGGTGCAGCTTTTGTGACAGGTTCGGTTGGTGTATGTAATGATCAAGGCTTACTTCGGGACCTCAATTCAATCAGCTGTATAGATGACCTTTTGCATAATTGGACAATTTTTTACCCATCTGTGAAACAAGCTGGGTAGAGGAGCTCAAGAATTTTCTAATTAGTTTGCATCCCATTTGGTCTTATTGTTGTCATGGAGTTGTTTTATCACATGACTGATTTGGGTGTAACCCACTTGGCCGAGGAACTTCAAATTCTGTACCTGAGACCGATAAAAATGAACGAAAGGGATTTTGCAGAGGAAGCGTTAGCAGCAGCTGAGGAAGTTTTGATGCTTGTGAAGATCCAAAACACTTGATCTGGTCTCAACAGCACATACATGAATGACAGTAAATGTAGTTTTTTTTTTTTTAATTGAATCTGCTTTCTGCATGCTTGTTAAGTTCTACCTCTTTGCTTATCAAATGAGTAGCTGCTGATTTTTCTGTATGTTACCTTGATGCAGTGTCCTTTGATGCGGTTGCATTCTAATGATGTCACTTCTGAACTCGATGAGGCTCTGCAGAGGGAGGTATGCACTGCGAAGCTCCTCCATTTCTATCAGTTTATTTGTGTAATGATTTCGTTTGAATGTTGTTCTATAGGTTTCTGATTTGATAAGCTCAGTCCTCATTTGTGCAGTATGAATTTGTAAAGTCGAAATTGACCTCCTCACAAATTATTCCGAATCGCTGATTTTTGCTGATTGGATATTGCCATGACCAAGTAACAACTGCATCTATTACATAATTTAGACACTTCACCTCTTCAGCATAATTTTATTAACATGAATTCTGTTCTTGCACACAAACAAGGAAAGTGTTGTTGCTAGTTGCTAGTTGCTTACTTCTTTTAAGCCTATTGTTTTCTTTTTCACTGGCCAGCTAATGAAGTCTTTGTTACTTGTGGTCCAACTGCGATTGGTGTAAATGATGTTTACTCATTTGTACCTTATCTTTCATAGGGTAAATTATGATGCTGCGATCTTGCATATCTTCATTTACTGATAATGAGTCAGTCGTATCTTCCTTGTGTAGATTCAAGCTGCATTTCATTAAGCTCGGAGAAAGTCCTCAAACACCACAGGTGGAGATACGGGCAGGAATGGGCTGTGTATTTATGGAAAGACATTCCGAAGTTCTTTGCTATTGGCGTTTATCATTTAACTGTGTTGTTAATGCTCTTCAAATGATTTTGATATAAAGGGATCTCTCTCATGTGGTGTTTTAGTCCTTCGCAAGCTTTGATGTCATGCTATTCTTTAGCAATGGCCAAATAACAAATCGCTTGTAGGAAGACCGCATGTGCAGGTGGTTCTATATGTGTATGTTAAGCATAAACGGAGATTTGTTAACAAAATTACCAGTTAGATGTCCACTTCAAACTACAATTTTGTGACTGGGAGACAATCTTTTTGTGCGAAAAGCGAATGAATGCCGTGGAGTCTGCAAATAATCTGTCAATTGCCGCCAAGAGTTTCAGTGAAATGGTTTTTAAGAAGGTAGATTTTTCATTTGAAAGAATTTTGAACACGAAATAAAAGCCTTCATTAGCATAAAATCATCTCTCATCTGATTACGCCTGAAAATTAATATGTAGGCATTCTGTAATCACTTTGATCGTATAACCCCTAACTTAATTTATTTACGCGTGAATCCAAAAGCGAAAGGGACATAGCCACGTACATTTTCGTACCTGAAACAATTTTTTCTTTGGTGTTGGCTATAGTTGAAGACTAGTAAAAAATGTAGGCAAAATTTTTGGAAGGGGTAAAAGAGCCCATCCCAAAATTTATACTCATTTGGCTTGAACGAAAAACTCAAAGGGCCATCTAATTGGTTAATGATCAGACTCTTCTACGCCATTGTGGTCACCAATCACGCGTTCAAGTTTCAATTGAAGCAATTTCTTTAAGGCCACTCTTGGATATACCTAAACCCTAATACTAGATTACAGTGGTGGAATTTTAATAGTTGAAAGCTACTCGCAAGGTACTCATAATAGTCTGATTCGCTGTTTGTCCACTCAAACTTTGACTCAAAAGAGCTCAAGACAAGGCCAGGTAGCTTTTTAAGCCAAGTTTGAATCCACTAGTACTAAAACATATATAATGCAGGTCTTGTGGAAATACTTGTTGAACGTACTTAACATGAAATAATTTAATTTTTAGAATATCGGTCCAACATTACACGAGAAAAGTCGCAAGTGAAGTCAATATATTGACTCTACACTTTATTTACTTATTTGCTTAACCAGTGTCTAGGCAAATTTATCCAAAGGACAATAGCTCTGTGTTTGACTACTTGTAGAACATTAGTCACGATCTAATTGGCTGAATTGATTTGAAGTTGGAAAACTGTGAATCGACTGAATAAGTAGATGAACATGGTTAACCAAGTGAACCGACTCGGTTTTGTTCATGGGTTTTTGTACTTGTCTTTTCAGCTTTGATTTCATGCCGGCGATTTGCTTCGAGCATAGTTTTTGAAGTTTCTATCACAATTTATATCAAGATCCTATAAATTAAAGCCATTTGAACAATAACTATGTAAGTTTTGATAGGATTAAAGACGGTTCGCTTCGGGCTTTTTGGTTTTCCTCATTTTTGAAACTCCGAGCTCGATGGGACGATACCAGAAATATGAAAACTGTCCTCAACTCAAAATGGAACTATGGAAAGCTCGGTTTATTTAACACCCTTGCACAGGATTTTAGGTTATATAGCTTCGGTAGTATACGTTGCCATATGATGAATCGTACAACGAAGATGAATCGAAATAGAGGAATTGAGGAAATTAGGGCATTAAAGAACCCCAAAATGGAGGCTTAAACAACATTTGGTCACAAAAAAGTTTTAAACAACGAAATCGACCACGAAGTAGATCTCAAGATCAAATCCCACAAATGAAAGCAGTCTTCTTATTTTGCAATCAGTATCATGATTAATCCCCATGCGATAAAAAAATAATTGCTGGACCAACAAAAATACGTCGAAATATGACAAGCATTATAGCTGGAGGTCAGACTGAAGGTCAAGTTAGATCTAAGTCATTTGCCGTTTTAGAGTAAAGAAAAGAATTTTAACCAAATCTAACTAATTATTGCTGAAAGAATTTGACTCGAACCAATACATAATTCACTAGTTTCTGCAATCAATAGCCAAGAATGACAGAATTTAGTAGGTCACTGTACCATGGAACAAGCAAAGTGTACTTTCAAGCACACTGAAACCACCAGTGAAACTAAAGTATTAGAAGAAAAGTTGATTAGCCGAGTATTTTCCAGCACGTCAGCTTGCTTCTAAAACATAGGAAATAGGAAAAGAGCAGAGTCCATTTCAACTTACAACATCAGGTTTGTTCCCATCCCAAAGGCAGTGGTAGCACATACAATCTGGACGTCTCCAGTATGCCATTTCTTTTGAACAGCTTCTCTTCGACAGGCAGCTAATCCATCATGATAGTACACCGTCTTTATAGGCCATTTCTCATTCAAGTATTTTGTGACATCAACACATTCAATCTTCGAAAGGCAAATATACTATGCCACAGAAATTAGCAAAATGAATCTTAGCAGCTCTCCAAGCTGCTCCAATGGTTGTTTGGTCTTAGCTATGACCTCATATTTTGGATTTGGTCTGTCAAAGCTTGTCTCAAGAACAAGAGCGTGGGGGATCCTGAGATCTTTGAGGATATCCTGCAACGGATGCACATTTCAGTCAATCCCAATGTGTAAGTTTAGTACCTCATGAATTGGATGAGTGGCAGTTGCAGTTAAGGCCATCGCTGGCACATACGGAAAGTTTTGCTTGAGACATCCCAGTCCCCTATAATCTGGACGAAAATCATCTCCCCATTCACTACAATAATGCCAACCACAAACGTGACAATCAATGAGCCTTGCTCGTTCATCAATCAAATGTACAAGAAAAGCTCAAACCAGCAGTACGTTCCTTTCATTAGGTCACACTGGCAGAGCAATTCCAGTTAAGACCTTATGAGAAACACAATCAATGACCACATCAGTGAACCTTTGTCCTTCTCAAGTTGTTAACATCTAGTGTAACCGTTAATAGAATAAATAGGGACTAAAGAACCAGCATAAGTGACTGAGTATCATCCCAAACATAGATAGGAGATGGGATCCTTATCCAAGCTTATGCCGGTTCTAATTACTTGTAGGAAGTAATCTCAATTGGAGCTTATTTAAGTTGCGTGTTCTTTACTCAATATAATGAATGATGGGCCACCAAGTGTTCCCAAATGACGGAACCTAGATCCTTTCCAAAGTTCAAACAAGGAACACCACATTCTGTTATATTAGAACTTCTCAGGGGTTTGGGTTTTAGAAGGTCTAATGTAACAATAACAATTTAATTCAGCGAGAAACACAGGAAATGCAAAAAAGTTTGGAAAAAGAGTTTTAAGTTGGCATATATAAAACTTAACTTGCTTATAGTTATCAGAAATAAGGATGATAGTTTTGCAATGGCTACGTCGAGAATAGTCATTCCTTTCGAAGTAACTCTAGCATGATCTTTCGTCATGTACGAAGCACGCCAAAGATTACGCTTACCTCATGCAATGTGCCTCATCAACGGTGAAAACAGCTAGTTCTGCCCACAATGCATGATGGTTGAATATAAAAAATTTATAGAGAACCTTTTTGAAAAAGTTATGGTGCATAAAAAACAATACCTTTCTATGCATGATGGGTTTCCCACAATCCTTTCAGGAGTCATATACAATAGCTTGTATGATGGTTTATCTTTTTTGAAAAGGCAAGCAAAGCAGAAGTGGAGATTAATAATTTGATAGTCACAACACTCAGAATAGAAGTTTTAGAAGTCCAATATAGCTAAACCTTGCCTTAGCTCTTGGAGGACAGCTGCTGCTTGGGCAGCAGTTTGTTGAGAGTTCAAGAAAGTAAATGATATTCCGTACTTAGAGGGTTATAGTAATTATTTGATCTTGTATGAGAAAAAGCAAGGGAGATACAACAACGGCAACACCTGATATAAGAGTTGCTGGCAGCTGAAATGAAGGGTAAAGACATCAGAAGAGCACATGAATAAAGGAAGGGACGAGGGAATTATTATTTCTTTCACCATCATCTGATCAAGAAGGACCCGTATTCACTAATTGTCATAATTACTTTCAGCTAGAAACTATATCAACTACTTCAATAATGAACATAAAACACTTATAAAAAATTTAACTTAATAAATCCGGATTAATATCTTCGCCCTTAATTCAGTAAATCAAATATTTTGCATGCTACCAGGATCCATTGTATATTAAAGGACATTAATTTCTAACCAATTATGGGAAAAAATAAGTAATAGATCATCACCACTTGCGAGATAATGGCATAGCCAATAACTGTGAGGAAATATAGAAATCTAGAACCATATTTGGTGGAAGTACTTAGAAAACTTATTCCTCTAACTTAGTAACCCTTTCGAAATGGACCTAAATTATGGTTGACAACAACACTTACATGTATGAACAAGATGAATTTTTCGGTAAGTGATTAGAAGGTCCTAAAAGCATAGGACAAACTTTAAATTGTAGAAATTACATATTAGATAGAGATGTGTGAAGGCAGAACGAGAATGGTACTGTATTTCCTTCTTTTCTAATTTTGTCTTATGCTACACATTGGAACCCATGGTTATGTACCTGAATCACTTCCTATCGCTTAATTTTCATTTTAAAAACATTTTCTTCCTCAAGTTCACAACCTTCTCAGCAATGCTAAACAAAGAAGATTAGAAGATCGTGTCAAAGCTTAAATTTTGACATACTGGTCCACCATTTTACATTTAGTTGGAACCATTGAGCAAAGTGCACAGGGCTTCTGCTCTAAACATTGTCTCCACTTTCTTCTACATACAATCTTTACAAAGCTGAGACAAGGTTAACATTCACTAACCTGGTAACGTAAATTTTTACCACCTCCAGTGGGCATGAGAATAGAGCAACTTAGGCCCTGTTTGTTTGTGTTCATGAACACAATTTCTATTTTTTTGTTCCGGAGAACAAAAAAAGAATAAAAACGCGTTTGTTTACGTTTTTGTTCCAAATCTATTTTTTTGTTCCCAGGAACAAATTTGAAACAGAAACAAGAAAAACTTGTTTCTTGTTTCCAGAACATTTCGAGAAACAATTTTTCTCTTTCCTATTTTTTTCCTTCTCTTTCTTTTCTTCTTCTTTTTTCTTTGGCCGGTCGTCGGCCTCGGCCATGGCCGGTGACCTCGCAGAGCGTTGCCGGCCCCAGCCGAGGCCGAGGCCGAGCCTCGCCGTGGCCCGGGGCCGCCGGCCCTCATCGGCTGGTCGCCGGCCATGGCCGAGGCTGGCGACCGGCCAAAAGGAAGAAAAAATAAAAAAGAAAAAAGAAAAAAAGGAAAAAGGAAAAAGGAAAAAGGAAAAAAGAAAAATAAAATAAAAATATTAAAAAATTAAAAGAAACAAAAAAATTATACAAGTTTACCAAACGTGTTTTTGTTCTTTTTCTATTTCAGAACATAAATTTTGTGCGATTACCAACCAAACTTTTCTTCTGTTCAAAAATTATTTCCTCGAATAGAAATAGTTTTTTCTATAACTATTTCTGTTCCCGGAATAATTTTTGAACGAAACGTTACCAAACGCGCCCTTACTCGTCTCCGGAAGCTTTACAAGCCTGATGCTGCAGTGGTCGAAATGTCTTGTTTCCAAATATGACAACATTTGCCAATTATATGTCATGCATGGCTTGCATTTCCTCATTAACTCAGAGTCCCTTGTTTAGAAGTCAAAATCCAAGAGCAACGTCTCTTATTTGAAACTGACGATATTGAACCTTGGGTGACAGTGCTCTTACAGTCCTTCAACATAAATAAGCCTCTTCAACACCATAATAGTTTCTGACATCGATTGTCATGGAAAATGAATATTGAGCACAAAGAAAGCACAAGCCAGCCTCGGTTTACGCAAAACATTCCTTTTGATGATGCTAGATTGCTAAGTCCACACTTTGATTATTTACTATATTCACAATATTTGAGAAACATTGGTATTTGTACATCTTCCAAAACTGAAATCAACTTCTTTATTGATCAAATAGTTCTAATATGTTTAGATCTTGAAGATAATGTGGAAGTAATTGGCAAAAGTTAGGAGTGTCTATTGGACATTTGATTGGATGAGAGGCCTCATAAGCAATTTAATAATTGCTTTTATACGTATACATTGTGTACGTCCTTTGCTGTGTTCAGAGTCACAAGCAAATTGGACATGATCAAGGAGAGAATAAATTATAAGAGAAAAGAACAGTGAAACACTGATTTAAGTGGTTTGGCAGTATTGTCTATGTCCATGGGAGAAGCATACCATGGATTCTAAAGATCGTCTGGCCAGAAGTTGAGTGGATGTATTGCTCGGGGTACTGCTTTGGTCAGGAATATAGCATGTGGATTTCCTGCTCATTTTACTGCCAAAGATATTGTCTTGGTCTTCCCTATCAGTAGAGGAATCCACCTCAAGAAAAGTTTGGCTTTTCTCAGGTTGTGGAGAATCTTCTATAACATTGACATCGTGTATAACATTGCATTCACTGCCAAAACTCACAAACTTGGCCAAACTTATCATTCAAAACTCCACAAGCTTCTGATTCCGCAGCTTGCAAACCATCCCAATCCTCAGAATCTTGCATGGTTTCAGCAAGTTCTACTAGGAAGTCATCACCACAATGCTACACAGTGATAAACTCTCCACCTTCGTCCCCTTAAGAAAACCAAAAGAAGAAATAGATGATTTTGCAAGTTTCATGGAAAACAAGAGATCAAATAAATACAATCTACGATATGTAATTTGCACTTAGTTCAGTGAGACACAATATTAATAGTAATGTGAGACACCACTTGTAATTTGCAGTGAGTTCAGAAATAAGCCAGACGGTTCACCAGTCAATAGGACTATTCCGCCAAACCTACAAAGATACAGGGATGAGCTTAAAGCTCAATGAACTAAATTTAACCAGCTCTGGTCCATTCAAATCTGAAGTAGAAAATTCTATAGCCATCATCAACATAGTGACTAACCGCAATGAATCTCTTATTACCAATGTGCATTCAATCAATTTACAAATTATCTGCTCAACACAAGCAATTATGTCATTCCCTAGTAACCAGATATCACACAATTTGGCCAATAAACAAGGAAAAACCACCACCCAAAGTAACCTAAATGCATCAAACTGGAACGGTGCCAGACATTTTACCTTTTAGCAAAACTACTTCACTAAACCAGCTCCAATCTATTCAATGAACTAGATTTAACTAGCTCTGGTCCATTCAAATCCAAAAGGTAGACTACTCCACAGCTATCGTCAGAATGACGACTAACCGCAATAAGTTTCCTTATTCAGGAATGCACAATCAATCAATTCATGAATTATCCACACGACAAAAGCAATTACGTCATTCTCTATTCACCAAATACCACGCGATTCGGCTAATAACAAAGAAAAACCATCATCCGAAGCAACCTCAACACATCAAACTGGAACAGTGCCAGACATTTCGCTCGTCAGCAAGACTACTTGGCTAAACCAGCTCCGATCTATTCGAACCTAGAGCAGACTATTCCACGGGCATCCCCATCGTGGTGGACGATAAAATACCTACATAACCTCTGCAAGCGCTAATCAGCATGAAAAATGAGCGATGAAGTAATGAAAAATTGGTCCCAAGCACTTGCTGGCAGATTGCTCGTCGAAGCCGAACTCGAGAGCCAAGCTCAGCAACCCGAGCTTTCTCTACCTCCTCCAAGCGCCGATCCTCTATGGAATCTCAACCTGTTCTGAAAGAAGATGAAGAAGACTAAAGAGATTTGTAAATTTGTGTATTCAAAATTGTATATTCTGATGTACAATGCTTCTGTAATTATAGTACAGAGATGAAATAATAAAGGCAAAGAAATATTTAGAAATCAGAATCTACTTTCAATCTAAGATTCCTAGCTGATTTATGTACAGACCAAATTGGTCAATAATCCGAGCGTATCTTCCAGATTGATGCATATCTTCCAACACTCCCCCTCAAGCTGGTGGCTGGTAGATATCCAAGACACCCAGCTTGCTTAGTAGATATGCATGCTGTCTTTGACATAGAGGCTTGGTGAAGATATTAGCTGGTTGCTCTTCCGTTCCAATTCCTCTGGTCTCGATCACTCCTTCTTGAATTTTGTCTCGAGTGAAATGACAATCCACTTCTATATGCTTCGTTCTTTCATGTACTATAGGATTCACTGCAAGTTTGAGTGCGGCATCGTTGTCACTGAACAACTTAGTCGGACCCTTCAATTTTATCCCAAGATCCCCAAGCAGTCCCCGTATCCATATGATCTCACAGGTAGTCTTTGCCATAGCTCGATATTCTGCTTCGGCTGAAGACAATGATACGGTAGCCTGCTTCTTGGTTTTCCATGAAAGAAGAGAATTTCCAAGTTTAATACAAAAACCTGTAATGGATCGTCGACTCATAGGACAAGTCGCATAATCTGTATCACAGTATGCCAACATTTCCATGTTGCAATCTTAGGATAAAAAAATCCCTAGTCCTAGACACTTCTTCAAATATTTCACGACCTTCAAAGTAGCATTTAAGTGAGACAACTTAGGACTATGCATGAACTGACTGAGAGTCTGCACTGCATACGATATGTCGGGTCTGGTCATAGTCAAGTATATAAGTTTCCCAACGAGTTTCTGATAACTTGAAGGATCATTAAGGACGGGATCATGATTCTCAGATGTCCCAGCATCATAATCCTTGGTGGTTAATTTCACATTTTGCTCAATCGGAATGACTGATGGTTTGCATCCCGACAAACCCGCCTCTGATATAATCTCCAGCACAAATTTCCGTTGACTAAGAGAAATCCCACGATCAGATCTAGCAATTTCTATCCCAAGGAAGTATTTGGGTGCTCCCAAATCTTTAATGTGAAAAGTAAGGTGCAGATACTTTTTGAATCTCTCTATCACAGTTCTATCATTTCCCATAATGAGTATATCGTCAACATATATCATCAGATAAATGAATGACGTACCTTGATTCCATGTGAATAAGGCGTAATCATATCTGGACTACTTGAAACCTGTAGAAGTGAGAGCGTCGGCAAATTTGGCATACCATTGCCTGGAAGCTTGCTTGAGACCATAAAGAGATTTACGGAGACGACATACTCTATTCTCCCCCTGTCTCCGTAATCCTTGAGGAATATCCATGTAGATTTCCTCTTCTAGATCTCCATGCAGAAAAGCGTTATGCACATCCATTTGATGTAATGGCCAATCATTAATAGGAGCAACAGATAAGAATGATCTTACGGTTACGTCTTTGGCGACCGGGGAAAAGGTCTCATGATAGGCAAACCCTTCCCGTTGGGTAAATCCTTTGGCCACCAACCGAGCTTTGTAACGTTCAATGGATCCATCTGCGCGGTATTTAATCTTGTAAACCCATTCGCATCCTATGGGTTTCCTATTTGGTGGTAGAGTGACCAAATCCCGGTCCCATTTGCGGTTAGTGCTCGCAATTCAGCCCCCATGGCTTCTTGCCATCTTGGGTCTTTAGCCGCTTCTTCATAAGTAGATGACTCGATATCCTCGATAGTCGACTCACATAGCATCTATGTTCCGGTGAAAGTCTATGGAACGAAAAAAGATGAGATTGGGTAGTGAATACCCGGTGAGTTAAGGGATGCACAAACATAGTCTTGTGTCAGTGGCGGTCGTGTAGACCGACCAGATCGTCAAGGAGGATTCACTTGAATCGGAGTTGAAGATATTTCCGTATTGCCAACTTCATTGGAGGATTCTTCGATCATGGAGAAATTTCCTTGAATTTCATCATTGGAATTTTCAGTGATTTCTGGTGCAGAAATCTCGGGAGCCATTGGAGTAATTGGTGCTTGAGTTCCTGTCACAAGGTATTCCGTATGTGGAAATTCTTCCATAGAAAATGACTTACCAGAAGTGTTTGATGCCTCCTTTGAAGAATCCATTTCCTTAAAAAGGAAAACATCTTCGTGAAAAATTACATCTCTGCTGATGAAGAATTCTAGTGTTGACTGATCCAGGACACGATACCCCTTCTGTAAGTTCGGATAACCCATGAATATGCAGCGTCGTGCTCGAGGGCTCATTTTGTCTCGAGGACCCTAGACAGTAGCAAAGCACTGGCAACCGAATATCCTTAAATGTCCCACTTCCGGTTTCTTCTTGAAGAGTAATTCAAATGGAGTTTTTCCATTGAGTACCCGAGTTGGCATACGGTTGATGAGATATGCTGCAGTAATTATGCATTCACCCCAATAATTTTCTGGAATAGACGCTTGAAACTTTAACGCACGTGCAACTTCTAATAGGCGACGATGCTTACGCTCCACTACTCCATTCTGTTGTGGAGTATAAATGCAAGTACTCTCATGAAGAATCCCATGAGATGATAAGAGTAAACTGCAATCATTGTTGAAAAACTCCCTTCCATTGTCTGTCCTAACTCGTTGAATAGATCTCCCAAATTGATTCTTGGATAGAGCAATGAAAGTTTTCAAGTGTGAGAAAACTTGTCCTTTGGACTGCATCAGAAAAACCCAGGTGGCACGAGAATAATCGTCCACAATTGTCAAGAAATATCGGGACCCATCATGATGTTGGGTATGATAAGGACCCCATACATCCATGTGAATTAAAGAAAAAATGTGCATGGCACGATTGTTACTAAGAGAAAAGGGAATGCGTGATTGCTTTGCAAGGGGACATATCTGACACTTAGAGTAAGGAATGGAAGCACTATGACCCAATCGTGAATGTAAAAGATAGTCTTTATCATTGGTAGTCGTGTTACACAATGACATTTTATTTGAAGGAAATTAAGACAAATTAAGATTACTTGGAGAATTCTTCCACAGAAATAACCCTTCAGAAAGACTACCCAAGCCCATCACTTTGCCAGTCGAAAGGGCCTGAAAGAAGCAAGTGTCAGAACCAAACAATACACGACAGGAATTTTCTCTGCAGACTTTGGACATAGAAATAAGATTGAATTGAAATTCTGGAAGGAAAAGAACATTTTGAAGTGTGATTTGTGGGCTGAGTTTGACTGTTCCAGTGATTTTGACATGAGTAGTATTTCCATTTGGTAATTGAACAGAAATAGGGAATTCCAAATCCTCATGAATATCTGAAAATAATGCCCTCTCACAAACAATATGATCACTTGCCCCAGAATCAATTATCCAGGATTTTCTCGGAAATAATATTAATCGTGCAACGAGAAATACCCGAGAAATTTCCTCCTTTGTTTGAGGTGTCTAATTTCGTATTGCCGCATCGATTGCTTGGTATTGGTCATTTGTGATGGACCGATCAGCATTAGAAATACCAACCCGATAAGCCGCATAATTTTTTTTTCCTTTTTCTCCGGGTTTACCGTGTAATTTCCAGCAATTTTCCACCGTGTGGTGTGGCCTTCTGTAAAAATCACAATATAATTTACCCTTTTTTGGGTTGAAATTTTTGGCAGATGCCGAGAAAATTCCTCCACCGTCAGATCCCGAGAAATAACTCCCACCGTCGGATGCGAGGGAAACGCCGCCACCGTCGGATGTTTTCCAAGTCCCCTCATCTCGTCCGTTGGATCCGGACGAATAGATAGGCCCTTTTGGGCCGTCCGATCCACGCGGCAAATCTGAGCCGCTCGTTCCTCCTCTTTTAAGGAGACGAGGATCCTTAGATCCGGATGCCCGTAACCCTAGCTCGCCCCCTTTTTCGTGTGCTAGGGTTTTGGGTCCCCAATTTCGCCGCTCGCCGCGACTGGCCAGAGCGAAGCTCTCTCCTCCTTTCGTCGGTTCTGATGAAGCGAGCCTCTGGCTTTCTTCCTGGACGGCCAATTGAAAAATCCGCTCAAGAGGCGGCACGGGTTCCATGGCCAATATCTGTGATCGGAACGTCAGGTAAGAATCATTCAAGATAAGCAAAAAACGGGTCGCCTTTTCTCGTTCTTTCATCGAGCGGTGCGTGCGAGCGTCTCCTCTGGTCCTCAAGCTTCTCTTCGCAGCTTCGAGGTCATTCCACAGAGACGATAATTTGTTGTAGCATGCGGAAATCGTCATGTTTCCTTGCTTTAATTCGCTAAGTTCCTGCATTAAAGAAAAAATTCTTGCTCGATCTAGCTTGCCGTACATTTGCTTGATATTCTCCCACATATTTTTGGAATCCTCCGTCGGTGGCGGAGACCGGCCGCGACGTCCGGAGAGATGCAATTCCCGTTCCATGAGCGAACGAGCTGGTTGCATTTTCTCCGGTGTCGCGCCGATCGGTCGTCGGTCGGACCGGGATGGTTCCATATAGGAACCCATCCTTGTCTTTTGTCACCAGCGCTCGTCTGAGATCTCGGGACCACCTGGAATAGTTCTCTGGCCCGGTTAATTGCAGGTTGATTAGCCGCAGTTTTGGGCCATCGGCTGTTGAGACATACAGGGGGTCTCCGGGCTCCGGTCGTCCGGTGATGGCTCCGATGGGAAACGGCAAAAAATCGGGCGCGAAATTCGGGTAGGGATTTGTCCCTAAACCCGGTTCGCCTGACCCGAATTGGTAATCCGCATTATAAGTCCCCGGGTAGGGATTCGTTCCATTACCTGGGTCTCCTGACCCGTTCGACCCGCTCGTCCGCTCCAACCTGTTGGTTGGGCTTGCCCCAGTCATGGATGGTGGGCTCCCTTCGGGTTGGACGTGGCTTTGGTGGCCCATGTTACCAGGCAATGATGGAATAGGGCTCGACCCAATGTACCACGGGTAAGGTACCCACTGGATTGGTTGACCCGCAATGGGTTGCCCCAGATTAATCTGAGCCTGAGTTGGCCGCCATTGCACGGGCTGAGGTTTAAGAGGTTGGATCGACGTAGCAAGCTGTGGTGATATTTCTGGCGCTGTTTGATTGTTAGCAGAGAAGCTAGCCTGTGGAGGAGAGCTGGCCATGGTTGGTAAGGAAAAAAATAGTCTTCTTCTTTAATAAAATAATCCCTGTTTTCCAGAAATCGAATCTGTCTGTTTGCAGATAAGAGTTTCCTTGGATTAGGTGATCAAGAGCGGAAGCGAAGTTGAATCAGTAGCCTGGAGGCTCTGATACCATGAAAGAAGATGAAGAAGACTAAAGAGATTTGTAAATTTGTGTATTCAAAATTGTATATTCTGATGTACAATGCTTCGTAATTATAGTACAAAGATGAAATAATAAAGGCAAAGAAATATTTAGAAATCGAATCTACTTTCAATCTAAGATTCCTAGCTGATTTATGTACAGACCAAATTGGTCAATAATCCGAGCGTATCTTCCAGATTGATGCATATCTTCCAACATGTTCGACACGATTCGGATCAATCGAGATCGATGATGCATGAGCCGGAATCGAATCGAATCGATCGCTAGTCTCTCTCTGGAGAGAGCGCGCTCGAAGTGCTCTTTTCGAAAAACGTTCCCAGCGATGGCGGGATTGATGATGCTTTCCGCTTCCTATTTCTTTATATACTCTGGAGAATGGGAGAGATTGGAACCATATTTATTCAATTATTTTTTAAAAATTCTGTTTTCGGCCCTGAAGTTTGTTTAACCTCTATTTTCGCCCCCCATAGATAAAAGGAAGAACCAGATCAACAAAAATAACGAAGTGCCATTAGCTTAGTTTGGGCGTTCTTTTAGTGGTGCTTGTTGCGTCGGTTCTTTCAGTGCGCGCTTACAGTCTTCGCAAGACGAGGAAAAAGAGTGGAAGCAATACTTATGCACCGACGGAGCATTTAGGGCTACGTTCGTCTCTACAACACCAATTGGAGGGGGGAATGTGATCCCTATGATGTATTATTGAGCTTTCGAGACTATGATGACAGAAATGGAGAGGAAAGCTGATTTTGTGTATTTCTGTATATTCAATGTACAAGTATGATCCTCCACTTATAATGTTAGTGAGAGGAAATAATATGGGAAATAAAAAATACACCGATTACATAATGATTCCATTTTCCTATTTTACCAAGCTAATCACTAACACACTAATACTTGGATTGATACTCAGAATCAGTATCTTCATATTTCCAACACTCCCCCTCAAGCTGGTGGCCTGTATATGTCAAGGACACCTAACTTGCTTGATAGGTATGCATGTTGTCTTTGGCATAGTGGCTTAGTAAAAATGTCTACAGGTTGCTCAATAGTTCCAATTCCTCCCGTTGTTATGATTCCTTCCCGAATCTTGTCCCGAGTGAAATGACAGTCGACTTCTATATGTTTAGTCCTTTCATGAAAAACAGGATTAGCTGCCAATTTGAGTGCAGCATCATTATCACAAAATAATTCGCTGGATCCATTGACTTGTACTCCAAGATCTGAAAGTAATCCTCAAATCCAGATTATTTCGTAGACAGTTTTCGCCATAGCTCAATACTCTGATTCTGCTGATGACAAAGATACGGTTGATTGCTTCTTTGTTTTCCATGAAATGAGTGATTTTCCCAATTTGATACAAAAACTAGTAATGGACCTTCTTGTCATCGGACAAGTAGCATAATCTGTGTCACAATATGCTGTCATTTTCATGTCACAATCTCGAGACAAAAAAATGCCGAGTCTTGGGCATCCCTTCAAGTATTTCACGACTTTTAGTGCTGCATCCATATGTGATTGCTTCGGCTTGTGCATGAATTGGCTGAGTATTTGCAATGAATAGCATATATCCGATCTTGTCATTGTGAGATAAATCAATTTCCCAACAAGCCGTTGATATCTTGATGGATCTTGGAGTAATACATCCTCGACAGGTGAAGACAAGCTCTCATCATACTCATATGTCGTCAACTTCGCATTCTGTTCAATTGGTATAACGGCTGGTTTACATCCCGATAATCCTGCTTCGGAGACTATTTCTAGAATGAACTTCTGTTGGCTGAGACATATTCCTTTGTCAGATCGAGCTATTTCAATGCCGAGGAAATACTTAGGAGGCCCCAAGTCTTTTATGTGAAAAGTGGCACTCAAGTAGTCTTTGAATTTTGCAATAGCCAGCTCATTATTCCCCATGATAAGAATATCATCAACATATATTAAGAGAAAGATGGACGAAGTACCTTTAGTCCATGTGAATAGGGCATAATGATGTCTGGAATGCTGAAATCCTGCGTCGGTCAGTGCAGCAGTGAACTTGGCGTACCATTGCCTAGAAGCCTGTTTAAGTCCATACAGGGATTTACGGAGACGACATACACGAGACTCCCCCTGGCTGCGTAATCCCTGTGGAAGTTCCATATAAATTTCCTCATCCAAATCCCCGTGTAAGAATGCATTATGGACATCCATTTGATGCAATGGCCAGTTGCGAAAGGCAGCAACGGACAAAAAAGAGTGAACAGTCACTTCCTTAGCTACAGGAGAGAATGTTTCATGATAGTCAAACCCTTCCCGTTGTGTGAAACCTTTCGCTACTAAACGAGCTTCATATCTCTCAATGGAACCATCTGCCTTGAATTTTATCTTATAAACCCACTTGCACCCAATAGGTTTTCATCCGGTTGGTAGGGAAACAATATCCCAAGTATGATTTTCATGGAGGGCTTGTAATTCGAGCTCCATTGCATGTTGCCATTTGGGATCACGTGCCGCCTCAGAATAGGAAGATGGTTCTTGCTCTTCTGAAATTCTACTAATGCAACACATGTGTTTTGGTGATAACCTACTGAACGAAATATAAGAGGATACGGGATATTGTGTACCTGAAGAATCCACCGTAGGACATATATAATCTTTTGTCCATGTAGGAGGTCAAGTAGACCGTCCATAACGCCGAGGCTGCTCAATTCTTGGCTCCGTTGCTGTGGCGGGAGATAGCCTCTGATGATTTGTCGGCGATGAGGTCACCTGGGAATTGGATGAGGTATTGTTCCCAGGTGCGAAAATTGGTGTGTCATCACCTGAGTTGGAATCATCTGTTGAGCTCGGAATATGCTTTTCTGGTGCAAGGAGTACATACTGAGGTTGAACAGGTAAATCATCTTCTAACAAGAAAGGTTGATGAGCAGATGTTGATAATGACGATGTTGCCTCTTGAAATGGGAAGATGTCTTCGTGAAAAATAACATCTCTGCTCACAAAGAAATGCCCTGTGGAAATCTCCATGACTCGATAGCCTTTCTGTAAAGAAGGATATCCCATAAAAATACATTGCATAGCCCGAGGATCCATCTTACTTCATGGCCCTAGGGCTGCCACATAGCATAAACATCCAAAAACTCGAAGATGATCAATCATTGGTTGCTTTCCATAAAGCAATTCAAAAAGAGTTCGTCCTTCAAGGATTCTAGTTGGCATGCGATTGATCAGGTAAGCTGCTGTGACCACACAATCACCCCAAAATTTTTCTGGTATAAAGGCTTGATATTTGAGGGCTCGAGCTACTTCTAAGAGGTGACGATGTTTGCGCTTAACAATCCCATTTTGTTGGGGTGTGTAGGTACACGAACTCTCATGTAGAATTCCTCTAGAAGATAAGAAGGAGACACATTCCGCAGAAAAAAATTCACGTCCATTATCGGTACGAATCCTTTGGACTGGTTTGTCGAATTGATTCTTAATGAGAGATAGGAAATCCGACAGAGTAGAAAAAGTTTGACTCTTGGATTGCATAAGGAAAGCCCAAGTAGCACGAGTGTAATCATCAACGATGGTCAAGAAAAAACGAGACCCATCACGATGTGGAGTGTGATAGGGTCCCCAGATGTCCATATGAAGTAAGCAAAAAGCACTGGTAGCTCTTGATGTACTGACAGGAAATTGTTTTCGAGATTGCTTTACTAATGGACATATTGGGCATTAAGGATAAGGAAAACGCGCAGAATGACCCAAACGTTGATGAAAAACAATATCTTTATTACTAGTAATGGCAAGAAATGCTTTGACCGGTAAAATCAAGATCTTTTTGGAGACTGGTCCAAAAATACAATCCTTTTGCGACACTACCCAAGCCCATCAGACTGCCAGTCAAAAGGTCCTGAAAGAAACAATTTTTCAAATTGAATACAGCCTGGCAAGAATTATCTTTGCAAGCTTTTGAGACTGATAAAAGATTGAACTCAAAATCGAGAATGAAAAGGATATTTTTTAGAACAATGTTTGGACTGAGCTAGACTGTTCCAATTTAACTGACATGAATAATGTTTCCATTGGGCAGACGTACAGATATTGAGGAATGTGTCCTTTCTTGGATACTAGAAAATAATTGTTCATTGCATACTATGTGCATTACCAAGACTCGAATCAATTATCCATGCATCAAATGATATTGAATTTGTCTTGCATAAGAAAGTACTGAGAAACTTGCAGTCTTGTCATTAATGGACAACTGATTTAATGCCTTCATATTATTCTGGTACTGATCTTGGGTAATTATCTGATTTGCACCATCAGTCCTCTGTGCTGAAACCTGGTAAGCAGCAATTTCTTTTTCCCTTTTATCACATGGCTTTCCATGTAACTTCCAGCATGTGTCAATAGTATGATGAGGACGTTTACAATATTCACAGTATTTACCCTTATTTTTGAAATTTTGCCTAGCAGATTTTGTGGATGACGTGGCATGTTGTGGGCACCGGATGTTCTATACGTGGGTGCTGACGTGGCGAAGTAGGGACCGTTTGATTCGGCCGAGTGAGCGGACAATTGAGGACCGTTTGATCTTCTCTGTTCTTGGCCGTTGGATCTGGGTGGATAAGTGAAGGAATAGGAGCCGTCAGATCTTCTCCCAGCATCCCAGCCGTTGGATCGCAAATTAGGGTTAGGGTTTATTTCCCCAAATCGGTTCCCCGCAGCCCCAAATCATCCTCCTTGCCCAAAGCTCTCTGTTCCTCCGGCGAAGCCTTGACCTCCACGGTGCGGCGCCTCCGCTAAGTTGAGACCCCTTTGGAAAGCAGCAAGGGCAACTCCTTCGCCCACTCTTCCGTGCTCGGTCGTGGCTTGCCGCTGGCTTTCCTCTTGGACGGCCAGTTGGTAGATCCGGCCGAGCGAGGGCATGGGATTCATTGCTAAAATCTGCAAACGGAAAGGTGAGTACGTGTCGTTCAAAATCAGTAAGAAACAAGTCACTTTCTCCCTCTCTTTGATTGCTCGGTATTGCTGCAGCGTGGATTTGGGACCCTCAAGGCGTTCTTCGGCCGCTTCCAGCTCGTTCCAGAGAGCGGAAAGTCGGTTGAAGCAGGCGGCGACTAACGAGTTCCCTTGCTTCAGGTCCGAGATGGCTTGAGTGATGGTGAAGAGCTTCGCCGGATCGAGCCGCCCGTACATTTCTCAAATGTTCGCCCAGATCGTTTTTGAGTCCTCGGTCGGTGGAAGCCCTGCCGCAACGTCTGGAGCGAGGCAATTCCCAATCCAGGTACGAACTAGCTGATTACATTTTCGCTAGAGGCGTTGCTATCGTTCGTCAGTCGGGTAAGGTACGATTCCATCTATGAACTAGTCTTTTTCTTTTGTCACGAGTGCTCGCCGGAAGTCTCGAGCCCAGGTGTTGTAATTTTCTGGTCCGGTGAGTTGTATACTGATGAGCCGCAACTCCGGTCCGTCAGCTGGCAACGTGTAGAGGGGGTCGCCAGGCTCGGGACGTCCGCTGTTGAAGGGAAATCCGTATGGTAAGAAAGCGGATTGAGATCCGGGTTGAAGAACCGGATAGGGATTCTGTGGAGTCAATCCGGGTCCGAAACCCAGTCCCGATCCACCACCGGAACGAGTGTCCTGTGATGCACTATTTCCTTCGGGTCGAATTCCAGATCCCGATTCATTTCCTTCTCCAAGTAAGCTCTGTTGAGCAAATGCGTGACTAGGTCCAGCAGGCCATTGGCCATGAATTGGATACCAGCTAATGAATGGCCATTGTTGAATAGGTGTCGGTAATGGAGCTGAAAGCTGTGGCTGGAAATTCTGGGTTTCATCAATCTGGGTTTGAACAATCTGATCTTGTGGCAGATTTTCAGTAGGATGGTTGAGCGATTCCTCCACAGGTGAGATTACTTCTTGGTCGTTGTTGCTGCTCGACTTGTTGCTTTGATTTCTAGCCATGGGTATTTGAACAATTGAATTCCTAATCGGTGTGTCAATTTGTTTTGCAGAAAGAGATTTTGCAACAACAATTGAAAAACTACCGAAGGCAATTCAGAGTATTTGCGGAAGCTAGGTCAGAACGAGACGCTCTGATACCATGACGGAAATGGAGAGGAAAGGTGATTTTGTGTATTTCTGTATATTCAATGTACAAGTATGATCCTCCACTTATAATGTTAGTGAGAGGAAATAATATGGGAAATAAAAAATATACCGATTACGTAATGATCCCATTTTCCTATTTTACCAAGCTGATCACTAACAGACTGATTCAATCACTGATACTTGGATTGATACTTAGAATCAGTATCTTCATATTTCCAACATATGAAAATCTCATAAATGAAGGAAACGTACCAATATTTATGTTCACGATGATTACAACCTCCCTATTGGTGAAGGGTTTGGTTTATGGTTCCTTGATGCAATCACACGGTCTAATGTTTTCCACAAAGCAAATAGAAGTCTAAGGTTCCATCCACGTTACCTAGCTGGAAGATGTTTCGGCTAAATAAGTTATATTAGTTGTCCTTGGCCTAGATTGATATAAAATGAAAGGCGACAAAATTTCATTATGATCAGCCAACAAAAAACAGTAGACCCCATTTATGGTCCTTTCAAATTCATTAACAACTCTTCCCATGACTATCATTGAAAAGTTAGTGAGTACCAATAAAGGGTTTCCAAAATGCAAATCTTTCCAATAATGGACAGTAAATCACGTTGTATTCATTAACAGAAGCATTGCTTTATTTTCCATTTGCCTATGCAACATAAGCCATGTGTCAAGGAGTTATAAGCGACAATATATGGGCAACTTCCCATGACAACATCTAGCTCCCAGCCTGTGTCTTCCATTGATCGAAGTGTTAAAACCTCACGGTTGTGGGTTCGAGTCCAAGATTGGACCTTTTTAAATTGGCAGAGGCAATTCATCAGAATGCAGAGACAAAAAACGTTGGGAACCATTCCCGTTGATTTCGTTCGACCTATCGCGTCAATGGCGGGGGCGTAATGCTTCTTCATATTCTCCACAACCCCCCAAGAGTTGGGCGAGACAGGGAGGTGAAGGCAAAGGGTTCATCCTAATCATCCTCTTCCGGTAGAACAAAGTATCGTCACCCTTCTAGCAATCCGCCATCTTTGCAATTGTTTATCACAAAAGACCAAAGACTCGGAGCGATTCGTGGAATTTGTCACTGATAGTAGTCGATGGGCAAGTGCAATAGTGAACGCAAAGAAAAATGATTTCATGCAACAACATAATGATAAGTGAGAGGTTTAGTGAGATAACTAGATTCTCAAACAAGACCATCAAATCAAAGAGCAAAAGCGCAAATCGATTTATTCTCTTCATTTAGGCCAAGTTTGTCTTTCTGTGAATCTGCACATTCATAAGATAGTGTTTGGAGGATGAAGTTAAATAGTTCAACGGGTTCCTTGATGATGTGTAGGCTTAAGCTCTACTTAGGTTGTCCTAAAGTTATCAGAATTTCAGGGAGAGCCCCAATCACTCCAAACTTCTGCAATTAAGTGTTTCTAAAAAAATTTGTTAAGTTCCTTGTACATTTCGGAGATGATGGAGAAATCTAAATTTTTCTTTTTAATGTCAAAATAAACTTCTTTCATGCTTCAAATAGCTCTGCGATTTTTTTTTTTTGAACAAAAAATAGCTCTGCGATTACAAACTAAATGGGCCTATGAACAAATTAGGTCTCATAATATTTTGAGGGGATAAGAAACGCAATCGGTGGGAATGGATTTTTGTCCATGGGCCTTAGAGATACAATCAGCTACCCGGTTCGCTACTCTCCTACAGTGGGCTTACGGATACTTTTGTATTGGGCCAGCAGGCTTTTGCCTTTGGAGATAAGAGGCTGGATACTCCTATGTTGGCTATTCTTGGTTTGAAAGTGCACATTTCATTGACCAAATTTGACTCTAGAGAATACTTGGATTCATAAGCAGAACAGAAGCGTAGGGCTTCTGTGCACGCTAGAACGTCCACTTGCTCCATCGAGCTCACCCGCACTTCCCTGATAACTCCAGCCACGATGTTCCTAGGCTCGTCCCTACAAACGCCGGCGTTGCTTCCTCTTCTCTCTCCCTTCACATACGAGCCATCCACATTGATCTTTAGAGTGCCTTTCTCGGGCAGAATCCATTTTGTTGGGGAGATAATGTTAAGCTAAAGTATGAGCATCATTATGATCCAATTAATTATTCATAATTAAAAGGTAGAAATTTAGGAAATTAATGGCCACATAAGGGAATTGGTAGATGTGAAACACAAACACAAAAAGGATAAGATAAAACACTCTTCACCCGATGGTATATAAGAATCATCAAGTCCCTAGTTCTGAGGCAATACAAGGCATATGGACAATAGACAATGATTGACTTCCGGGTAACGTTGCCTGAGGACACGATTGCTTGAGTGAAATCATTAGTGGAGCTCCACTAAGTGTAATTTTTTTTTTCTCAAATTATATGAAGATGTACTTGGATTTCAATTTGGTTTAAAAGAACAAGTGTTTTTTCTTATTAATTTCCCTCAAATAATTAAATTTTCATTATTTACATTATTTGAAAAAAAGTATTGCAATTTTTTGAATTTAATTTTGCTTAAATTAATTTTTTAAAATATCTAGGCCCATGCGAGCCATGCCCAAGTTATGCCAGCTCAGGCATACCCCGATACTCAATCCTAGTCACACTTCACTAGGTGATAAGGCTCAAAAACTATGTCGGTTGTGATCAAGTCTAGAACTAAACCAGCCTAGGAACATATATCATATCTCAAGATGTAGTTTGACCATGAGCACCAACCCAATTCCTATATGTCGAAATCCAACATGCTGATATGAGATTACTAGAAATAATTCACCCATCTAAACATTTTTTATGCATGTCCAAAATACCAATCTGACTCAAAATCCATTCAATGCTTGATCCAATCTTATTAAATTAGATGCCATGAAATGGTTTAATTTTTCCTTTAATTCTCAAAGTGCATGGGTTGAGGAAATATGTGGTTGGACTATGTGGTTTATTTAGTGCATTGCATGGTTTATCGAAAGGAAAATACTATGTAATGGACCTTACTATGATTGGTTTGGAATATACTCACATGTTCAATAAATTGATGAAGTTTAGAACTTAGAAGGAGATGGACAAGAATCATTTAACAAATTTGGGAATTAGCATCTATCTATCGTTTCCTTCCCGCGGTCAAGTTGAAAAGTAACGTTTGTCAAACAATCTCACATTTCCAACATTTAATTATTTTTTTTTTGTTTTCCCTTTCATTACAATTTTAAGAAACTCCCATGGTCTTTTGAGTGTTGGCTACATTCTTGACGATAAGTGAAACGTCGAAAAACATTGAATCCGCTCAAGAAGATTACAACTAATAATAATAGTAATATAATGATGATATTGCGTAAGTACAACAAAAGTAGTATTCCTATGTAATTTTGTTTTTTAAATTGAAATGATATCATATTTGCTGTGCTTTTACCCTACATTAATCAATTTTATAATAGTATATTTCTGGGAAAATTCCAAATAAGAACCTGAAATGAATCTATTTTCTCAAATAAGGACCCAAAGTGAACTTTGTATCAAATAAAGACCCGAAGTGGACCTATTGTTTAAATAAGGATCCAAAGTGAATTTTGTGTCAAATAAGGACCCGGAGTAATCAAGTTAATCTCTATGAAGGACCTTAGCTCACCGGCATACATTTTCCGGTGATTAAAATAGGGGCAATTTTTGTCAGAAATTTGTGATTGGAAAAAAATGGAAAATTCTAAATTAATTAAGTTTAGATTATTCATTTAGATTTTACATTTTCTTCTTTCTTCTCCTCCACTGCTCCTCAACCAAATCGCTGCCTAGTCCTCGTCGTGACTCAATTCTCATCGCTCCTCGCCTTGCTCGATTGGCGGAGAATTTAGGTCTCCACAAACAAAGAAAGAAGCATGTGGTTTTCTTCTTGTTTTTAAATCCCTGCCTCAATCGGCAGAGAATTTGAGTTTTCGACTTTGCAGAGGATGAGTACAAGGAATGGGGAGAACTTTGGTCTTTGACTTTGTAGAGAATGGGTACATGGAATAGGGAGACCGTAGAAAACCTAGGGTTTTTTTTGTTTCTGTTTTAAGATTTGTTAATTTTCCCTAGATTTTTTTTTAGACAAAATTGCCTAAACTCCGTCATCAGAAATGTTGCATGTTTGATAGCTGGCGAATATTTGGCTGACCAGCAAGCTCAGGTCCTTATTTGGAATTAATTCAACCACTTCGGGTCCTCATTTGAGACAATGAGTCTACTTTAGGTCTTTATCTGACACAAAGTTCATTTCGGATCATTATTTGAGAAAATTGATCAACTTCGTGTCCTTATTTGGAATTTTCCCTATATTTCTCTATCACTACCCACAACCAACTTTTAAAAGGCGAGAATGTCACATTTGAAGATCCCATCCATGTCAGCCAGCTGGAGATGTAACGATGACCAAGACTCTTTATAGCGGAAAAAAAAAGAAGGAAAATCAAACACCAAGACTCAAACCAATGGCCAAGACAAATAATCAATGACCGGTGAGGTAGACTTATTAATTTTTTTTTTGGCTAAATCAGATTTATTTGTTATCCTCTGCCTAAATCGTTATAAAATGAAAGTGTGACAAAATTTGATTATGATCAGCCATCAAAAAATAATCCCAATTTATGGTCCTTTAAACAGAATAACCTATTGAATTCAATAACTCATCCCGCAACTATCTTTGAAATGTCAATGGTTGTGGACCAATAAAACATCATCCAAGATGTAAATCATTTAATAATGGACAGTCAAAAGTGTTCCATTTCTTGGCATATCTTCTAATAATATACCATAATTTCTTGAACAATTTCTTAAATCGCATGCCTTCTATTCAGAATCTTCTTCTTCTCCTTTTTTTTTTTTTTTTGTGACCAACTTTAAAAAGACAATTATTGATTTTTAACCTTAGGGAGAATGTCACAATGTAAGCTCCCATCCATGTTAGCCAGCTAGAAGATGTTACGAAGACGAAGACTCTCTCTAGCGAAAAAATTCAAAAAACAAAGACCAAGACTTAAACCGTTATAAAAGACCAAGATGCATAATCACGGACTAGTGAGGCAATTTTTCTTTTTTCAGCTAAATCAGATTTATTAGGTTTCCTCTACCTAAATCGATATAAAATGAAAGTGTGACAAAATTTGATCATGCTCGGCCATAAAAAAAAAAAAAAATCCTTTTTTATGATTCTTTCGACAGAATAATTTAGTTGGCTTCAATAACTTGTTCCATGACTATTTTTGATAAGTCAATGGTTGTGGACCAATAAAATATTATTCAAGATGCAAATCTTTTTATAATGGGTAGTAGACGGTGTTCCATTT
Organism: Eucalyptus curtisii; assembly: GCA_017140595.1. Lineage (NCBI taxonomy): Eukaryota > Viridiplantae > Streptophyta > Magnoliopsida > Myrtales > Myrtaceae > Eucalyptus > Eucalyptus curtisii. The sequence continues at coordinate 18,966,470 of CM029495.1, forward strand.
TTTGGCATATATTATAATAATAGACCATAATTTCTTGAACAATTTCTTAAACCGCGTGCCTTTTATTCGAAATCTTTTTTTTTTCTTTTCTTTGCGACCAACTTTTAAAAGGCACTTATTAATTCTTAATCTCGGGAAGAATATCACAATCTAACCTCACGTCCATGTTAGCCAACTGGAAGATGTAATAAAGACCAAGACTCTTTCTAGAAGAAAAAATAAAAAACAAAGACCAACACTGAAATCATTATAAAAGACCAAGACAAATAATCAGTGACTAGTGAGGTAAACTTATTAATTTATCTTTTTTCAGCCAAATTAGACTTATTAGTGCTCCTCGGACTAGATTAATATGAAATGAAAGTTTGGCCATCAAAAAAATAATCCCCATTTATTGGCTTTAATAACTCGTCGACTATTTTTGAAAAATCATTGGTTATGGACCAATAAAACATTATCCAAGATACAAATCTTTTAATAATGGAGTAAATAGCGTTCCATTTTTTGTTATATCTTTTAATAATAGACCATAATTTCTTGAACAATTTCTTAAACTGCATGCCTTCTATTCAAAATCTTCTTCTTCTTCTTCTTTTATTGTTTTTTTTTTTTTTTTTTTGCAAATGACGATTAATATTATTTCTTTGTTTCCACATTCGACAACTAATTCCAGTTACCAAGCAATACTGCAGAAGACGAATACCATGTTTTCTCATTTTCACGCGTTCAACAACCCATAAATATTTAACAAGAAATTTTTCTTGCTATGAACCAAATTAAAACGCCAGCTTTGAAAATTTGTCTTCGAGTTTTAAAAATTTGAGATGTTAACATTGAATCAAAACCTGATTTCAAACTCTAAAAAGTTTGTACATATATAGGAATAGCTAACTTTGAGGGGAAAAACCGTACGAGACTCCAATTTATTCGACAAAATTATAAGGCGAAAACATCCCTTCAAATTAACACCAAAAATCTATTTGATTGTAACATCGAATAAAAATCATTAATTTATGAAAACAATGTTGTAACTTGTCCTTTATGTTTGTGGTGAACATCATCCGCAAAATTACTAAATCTCTTATATATTCAAAATATCGCGTGTATCTTGTAGATGGTCATATTATGTCTACATTCATAATGTTGTGTATCTCTATATCAGTTTGGGGTCTACATAATTGATAACCCGTACTTGTATTAGACATTCCGGTTATGTACAAAAGGCCTTGAGTTCATTCGTCTCACGCAAGCATTTCAAAACGCGCATCGCCGTTGAGACAGCCTCCGCAGCCATCTACTACAAAAGACTTTGAATCTGAGAATCACATTGCCAAATTGACGCCCACCGCGACCCAACTCCACCATGGACGAAAGCCTCACAAGCCGGGACAACACAAACTCGTCCAATCCGTGCCATCATACCCTGCCGCGCTTCGACCCTCATTTGTCAACGAACCACTCATAGGACAAGTCAGCGCCACTCACCGACAAGTCAGCGCCACTGCCCGACCTTGCATCATCCTTAGGAAGATAATGTCAGCATCAAGCAAGCACCATATCTCCGCCAAGTTAGTGCCGCTCAACCCTCCACGTTATCACAACGTTATCGCTGTGAGAACTGGCAATTTTTGTTCACATATAATAATCAGGTCTTGCAATCGTGTCAAGCAGCGCTTCCAAACCCAGACCAGTCAAAGAACCGGTTTGGGTTCTAGTCTAAAGGTCAATGGGTTGAATCGTCCGATTGAACCATCGGAACTGAGAAATTCTGTGTCCACAGTTAAGGACCTCTGGCCCTCCATTACCATGTAGTCTTCCAATAATTGCGTAGGATGGACCCAGAAGAAGTGTGCGGCTCAAGATCATGCATAAGTCGGTACCTCCTTTCGCCCTCTAGAGAGTTGACACCTGAAAGGTTTACCTTTATGAAGAGGCTTTGAGACAATGTCACAAAGATTAGAGCTGTATTTACAATCTTTCCGATTCAAAGACTCGGAAAAGTGTGCAAGTAAGGTTTGCTGCCGAACACTCATCCTGAAAATTTCACAAATTAGAGAGGAAACACATGTTTATCAATAGACTTTGCTCCATTTAGGTGTGCGGAATATGAGTTTAGCCCAAAGGTTCCATTATTATTTGAATATGTTGCCAACAAACCCATCTAACGATCCAGCACCCAGACGGTTAATGCCAGACTAACACTAACAACAATCAATAGAACAGAGTGGAAAGTGTAAACACAAAACAGAAGCATCACTTAGTTGAGATCATCAGAGATAAGTTGAGAAATTGGATTACCTTGAGTTTACAATATTGCTGCATTTTCCTAGCTTGAGCCATTGCACTTTTAAGATTTCGGTTTTACATCCTTGACCACTCCTTAACATGCACGCAACCCGGCTGAAATCCTTTTTGGCAAATAGAGCAATGCACGCTGCTGGTAGATTCTCTCTTCCTGCCCTCCCTGATTCTTGGTAATAGCTTTCGATGGACTTGGACATTGTGTTAGTGGATGACAAAACGCTGACCACATGCCATAAATATATAATTACTGAACCAACAAAAATAAGTTGAAATATGACAAAAACATTATAACAGAAAGTCAAGTTAGATCAGATTCATTTGCCACTTTTACAGTAAAGAAAAGAACTTTATCCTAAATTAACTTAATTTCAGCACACCAAAGTTCCATGCAGGAATAAAGAATTTGACTTGAAAAAGACACATAATTTGCTAGATCCACAATCAATAGCCAAGAATGACAATTTAGCAGGCCACTGGACCATGGAACCACTAGAATTTACTTCTAAGCACACCAACAAACCGATCAGTGAAACTAGAACATTAGAAAAAAAGTGAATTAGTTGAGTATTTGCCAGCATGTCACCTTGATTTCAAAACTAAAAATAGGCAAAGGCAGAGAGTCCATTTCAACTTGCAGCATCAGGTTTGTCTCTTCCCATCCCAAAAACAATGGTTGCACATACAACCTGGACCTCTCGAGTATGCCATTTCTTTTGAACAGCTGCTCTTTGACGGGCTGTTAATCCAGCACGAAAGTACACCGTTTTCATACCGCACTTATCATTCAAGTGTCACGCCCCGATCCTCGAACGCGTGCCCATCCCTCATCCGGTCGATTAATAGTGACGTCCCAGGACGTATCGCCGACCCCTGACGTATCGCCGACCCCTTTCTTTTTAATACGCATGTGGAAGCATATAATAATCCCCAGACAATAAAATATTGGGATAGAAAAGTAGGCCATAATTTTCACAACATGAAAATACATAACCACACTTTTATACAAGGCAAACTATAGTATAATACAATACTATTCACAAGTCTGATATACTATACGTCCGATCAAAACCCAAAGTTTGCAAAACAGGATGGGATCTCAGTCCTCATCCGGGTTGTACTCAAGATCCTCCTCGAGGTCATCCTCCTTCAACTCCTCTTCACTAAGCTCGTTTTCTTCCAGCTCCTCTTCTTTTTCCGGTTCGTCCTCAAGCTCTTCTTCAACCTAGACGGTCGACTTAACCAGAACGTACTCTAGTCCTTCAGGGTGGGGGTGTATCGGGAAGTGAATTTCTATCTCGGTGACTTCTTCAGATATACCAAAATGCATGGGAGGACGAGGAGGTGGAGATGCTGCCATCTAGGAGCCTGAAATGGTTATATAATAACCAGTGAGACATCGTCTTAGCGAATTCTACCCCTTAAGACCTGATTAGTAAACCAATACGCTATGGGCTGCCTATGCACACACGGGTTAGAGGATTTACCTTGGCCTCAGATTCCACTTGCAAATTAGCACAATTTAAATAGGCACCCAATCAACTACTAACGATCGAACACCGATCAATCGACCTAGTCGATTTACATGTTAACAGGCCTTTGACGTACTTGGTCACCGAGCCACGTGCATTCTATAAGATGACATACCTAGTCACCGAGCCACATTTATTCTCTAAAGGCGACATACTTAGTCACCGAGCCATGTGCGTTCTCTAAGGCGACATGTCTAATCACCGAGCCCCGTGCATTCTCTAAGGCGACGTACTTAATCACCGAGCGACGTGCATTCTCTAAGGCGATATCCCAAATTACCGAGCCACGTGCATTCTCTAAGGTGACGTACTAATCACCGAGCCACGTGCCTTTTCTAGGTGATGTATATAATCCATATATTACGTGCATTCTCCAGGATGACACCTTTGGTCTCCGAGCCACGTACTATAACCTTCCTTCTCATTCAATTACCAAATTTATTCAATTTAGGAAATAAATCCTAAAAGCACAAATAATTCATTTCAGCACAAAATAAAGCTCGATTAAATAAACGGACTGCACCACGATAATTAGCATAATTTTCCGGTCATCGACTATCCCAGCCTAATTTCCGAAAAATAAATAAATAATTATTAAAATTAATTAAATAAATACTAAAAATCCAACTTAGGCTCGTAATGCCTAATTGGACGCCGAAACGGACTCGGAAAATTCCGAGACTCGTTCAATAATTACTCGAGCCTATTTATTCACTAATTACACTAACCATTTACCTAACATGCATAGGTAAATCCCTAATTTAATTATTCTAATATAATCTATCCACCTAATTGCACTTAATTAAATTTAATCAACCCCTAAGTATCATTAATAAACTAATTAGAGATTAGTGAGTAAAACTCACTCGTTTAACAATCCGTTCGGATCGAAACGTCGGGAACGTCACGGGGGTCGCTTTTCTCCAAAGTGGGCCTAGGATTCGAGGCTCGGAAACACCTCAAAACGGCCTAAAAAGCTGCTGTGATACCCACTACAAAAGCCCTTTGGTTAGCATGGGAATTGATTGGGAAAAGGGTGAAAAGGCCAAACCGGGCCTTGGAGGAGGCTTACAGTGGTTGAACGGGACCGGGACAGCTCCAGATGAGCTCCAACAGGCCTTAAACAGCTGCTGGAATCGCGTGAGGGGGCGAGAGGGGCGGACGGCATGCGCGTGGATGGTGGCTCGCGGAAACGGTGATGGCAAGCAACGGTCATGGCGTGCGGCGACTCCTCGGCTTGCTGGCCGTTTCGACGTTCCCTTGGGCTGCTGGTGGTCGACGGCAAGAGTGAAGAGGGGAAGAGGGTGGCCGGTTGGCTTGTGGAGGAAGAGAGAGAAATGGATAAGGAGACAAGGGCTCCACACTTGCTTATCTTCCAAAGTTTTGTCCCCTTGACCACCCTACACCACACATACCCCCTTGGTTGTCCATGAGCCACCCATGCACTCTTCTAGAAAGCCAAAATGGTCCAAAGGTTGTGGATTGGTAGGGGAACACGAATTTGGAAGCATTTCCTCTCAATTGGACACCGTTTCTTCCTTAATTCAATCTCACTTGGCCTCGATAAATTCAATTGACATCTCAAATATCAAATTGATATTTTTCCTCATCAATTGATCCATCTTGCATCCCAAATTTGTGATATGAAACGATCCTCGGCTCTTTCTGCACAAAACAGTCATATGCGGACTTTTTCCCAAAAAGTCTCGGGTTTCAGAAAAATCTTCTGAGATTGAGTCGATACTCCTAGAATTTATCGTGACATGACAAAATCTTCAATTTCTAAAATCGGACTCGAATTCGCGGTTAATTTCCATTCGACGCGTTTTTTGCGTGACCTAGGCTATTGGGTAACTTTCAGAACTTTTCTGCACAAATGACCCGTGGTCGATTTTCTTCGAGCCACAATGAACCCACTCGACTCATTGGCGACTCTTGGTTGTCGTGGAAATCTCGAGGATTCAAATACGGACACAGGGTACCAAAACAATAAGAAAATCAGTCTAGTGCCGGTCAACAAGAATTTTCCAATTTAGTAGTGTCACCCATGATTAGCCACACATCTCTGTTGAACTGACCTATCTCTGATTTCAAATCGATTTTATACTGTGCCGTAATGGCCTCTAAGGATGAGCACGATCGAGAAGCCGATTCCTGGTCGAATACTCAAGTCTATTTGCCTTAAAATCCTTAATGGCTTCCCCAGATAGTCTAGTTATCTAGAGAGTAATCAGCTCTGAGAATAGCTATTACGCCCCGATCCTCGAACGCATGCGCATCCCTCACCTGGTCGATTTATAACGACGTCTCAGGACGCATCGCCGACTCTTTCATTGAATATGCGCATGCGGAAGCATATAATATAATCCCCAGACAATAAAACAATGAGATAGAAAAGTAGGCCATATTTTTCATAACTGAAAAACCACAACCACACTTTTATACAATACAAACCACATAGTATATTTTACAATACTATTCACAGAAGTCTGATCTAACACATCAGTCCACAACTTAGGTTTGCAAACATGATGTGATCTCAGTCCTCATCTGGGTCATACTTAGGATCCTTCTCGAGGTCATCCTATGATTCCTCTTCAGGTTCTTCTTCTTCTTCTTCCTCTTCTTCTACAGGGTCCTCTTCGAGCTCTTCTTCCTCAAAATTCACCTCAGGCTCGCCCTCAGGTTCCTCCTTCACTAGCCATTCCCATTCCTGATCCCCCTCCGGTTCATCCTCTTACTCGACTATCTCCCCTTCCTCTTCACTCCAGTTAGCGTCATCGACTGAGTATACGAGAGTACGAGCATCGTCCTCTAGTTTAGGATCCTTAGCATCCACTACTGACCCTTCCTTGGGATCAGCCGTCCCTTCTCCGAACGCTTCTTCCAATACGTACAAGGTACATCACCCTAAGTTATGGGACCCTCTCTTCGCCCATCAAAATAGTGACGGTACCACGATCGATACTCGTGGGGCCTCAAGGCATCCTGACCAACTTTAACCCAGACAGTGGACTTAACCAGCACATACTCTAGTCCTTATGGGTGAGGTTGGATATGGAAGTGGTATGCTATCTCTGAGATCTCCTCGGGAATACCAAAATGCATAGGAGGACGAGGAGGTGGAGGTGCTGCCATTGAGGGGCCTGAAATGGTTATATAATAACCAGTGAGACAACGTCTCAGTGAGTTCTACCCCCTAAGACCCGATTAGCAAGCCAATACACTATGGGCTGCCTATGCACAAACGAGTCAGAGGACTTACCTTGGCCTCAGATTCCACTTGTATATTAGCACAGTTCAAATAGGCACCCAATCAAACATTACTGATCGAATCCTCGATCAATCGACCTAGTCGATTTACATGTCAACATGACCCTTCCCCGGTCATTTCAATCCATACTATACAATCTCCAAGATAGTATATCTAGTCACCGAGCCACGTGCATTCTCTAAGGCGACATATTTGCCAAGGCGACGTACTTAATCACCAAGCCACGTGCATTCTCTAAAGCGACATATTCGCCAAGGCGACATACTTAATCACTGATCCCCGTGCATTCTCTAAGGCGACATATTCGCCAAGGCGATGTACTCATCACCGAGCCACGTGCATTCTCTAAGGTGACATATTCGCTAAGGCGATGTACTAATCACCGAGCGACGTGCCTTTTCCAGGTGATGTATATAATCAATGATTCACGTGCATTCTCTAAGGCGACCTATACGCCAAGGCGACCTATTTGGTCACTGAGTCACGTACTATAACCTTCTTTCTCACTCAATTACCAAATTTATTCCATTTATGAAATAAATCCTAAAAGCACAAACAATTCATTTCAGCACAAAATAAAGCTCAATTAAATAAACGGATTGCACCACGACAATCAGCATAAAATCCCGGTCGTTGGCTTTCCCAGCCTTATTTCCGGAAAATAAATAAATAATTAATTAATTTCGAAAATTAATTATTAAATAGCAATAAATCCAATTTAGGCCCATAATGCCTAATTGGAAGCTGAAACGAACCCGAAAAAATTCCAAGTGTCGTTCAATAAATAATAAGACATGTCTACTCGCTAATTACGCTAACCATTCTCCTAACATGCATAGCTAAAACCCTAATTTAATTATTCTAATCTAATATATCCACCTAATTACACTTAATTAAATCTAATCAACCCTTAAGCATCATTAGCAAACTAAGTAGGGGTTAGTGAGTAAAACTCACTTGTGCAAAGTGAAGACTGGAACACCGCGATGGTGGCCGAATTTGGGCTCACGACAACACCGACGGGCTTGGACCGGGCCTTAAATCGGCCCAACAAATCTTAGCCCAAGTTGAGACTTGTTGCTGAAATGGGCTGGGCCAGAAGCGGGCTGACTTCGCGAGCTTCGCGGGCCCAAGATGGACTGGAATTGGGCTGAACTGAACTAAACCAACTTGGCTTAGCTGTTGACTTGCCTTCGAATGGGCTGGGCCAAGGAACCTATCAATCCAGCGGCTAAAACTGGGCTCGTGAACTTCGCTGGGCTTCAAGTTGCTGGGCCGAAACAAATTGAAGTGAAGAGGGGTTGGAGTGCGTGGCCGTGAGGCTTCTTCAAGCGGTGCTGTTGGCGTTGGACTCGCGGCAGCATGAAGAGAGGACCTGGCAGAAGTAGCTTCGAGCAGCTAAGAGGGGAGCTGCCGCTGGCGTCCAGCTGCCTCGAAGTCAACGACGATGGCCCTTCGTTGGGCTCTGACCGAAGAAGCTGAAGGTAGGTTGACATGCGGGCGTGGAGGAAAGCTTCGGTGGCGGACTAATGAGATGGGGGCGTGCGGTGCGTGGAGGAGACAGTGGGTGGCGGTAGGCGAGATGATGGGCAGCAGCGGGCGGTCTTCTCGGCAGCTACAGAAGTCCAAAGAAGACTGGACTCTTCGAAGGAACAATTGAACAAGAAACAGAGACCGCAGGGGAAAAATGAAATGATGAGGCAGCAAAGGAGGAGTGCTTGGCTGGGGCAGTTGGAGAAGAGGGAGAGAGAGATAAGGTTGGAAGGCCCCTTGGCCAATTTTTTCCACATCTTTGTCCCCATTGACTCTTCCTATCCAAGCATTGGTCCTTGGCTCACATTGAGCCACCAAGGCACACTCAACAACCCTTGGAATGGTGCATTTTGGCTAGGCTATATGGGGCATACGAATTTGTTACAATTCACCACCAATTGGACACTTGATTCACTTCAATTCAACCTCATTTGGCCTTTACAATTTCAATTGATACCTCAATTATCAAATTGATAATTTTCCTCACCCATACATTCATCATGCTTTCCAAATTTTGCGATCAAGAACAATCCCCGGTATTTTCTAAACAAAAACGGCCCTACGACGAATTTTTCTCAAAAAGTCTCGGGTGTTAGAAAAATCTTCTGAGACTGAGTCGACACTTCTAGAATTTATTGTGACATGACAGAATCTTCAGTTTCTGAAATCGGACTTGAATTCACAATTAATTTCTATTTGGCGCGTTTTTAGCGTGACCTAGACTACCGGGTAGTTTTCAGAAATTTTTAGTGCAAATGACCCGTGGTCAATTTTCTTCGAACCACTATGAACCCAATCAACACATTGACGACTCTCGATTGTCGTGAAAATCTCAATGATTCAAATACGGACACAGGGTACCAAAACGATAGAGAAATCAAACTAGTGCCGGTCAACGAGAATTTTCTAATTTAGCGGAGTCACCAACGATCAGCCACACATCTTCGTCGAACTGACCTATCTCTGATCTCAATTCGATTTTTAACTATGTTGTAATGGCCTCTAAAGATAAGCACGGTCGAGAAGCCGATTCCTAGTCGAATTCTCAAGTCTATTGCATTAAAATTCCTTGATGGCTTTCCCAGATAGTCTAGTTATCTCGAGAGTGATCGGCTCTGAGAACAGCCCTATAGACACGTCAACGAAATGCTCGATTTATTCAATAGAAACAGGGTTGAAAATCTGGGATGTCACAACAGCCCTATAGGCACGTCAATGAAATGCCCGATTTATTCAGTAGAAAACAGGATTGAAAATCTGGGATGTCACAAAGGTCGTGGTGACATGTAATTGACTGAGTCGATTGATCGGTGATTCGATCTGAGTGAATAACTGTTTGAATTATGTTGTCTGACAGGAAGGAACTGAGATCAAGGTAAGTCCTCTGACCCGTGTGGTGCTTAGGCAGCCCTTGAGGCGTATTTTCTTCCTAATCGAGTCTTAAGGAGTAGAACTCGCTAAGACGTAGTCTCACCCCGTTATGGGACAACATTTAAGGTCCATAGATGGCAGCACCTCCAGCTCCTCCCGAGCATTTTGGTTTACTGGAGGAAATCACAGAAATAGGTTATCACATTCCGATACACCACGACCCCAAAGGATTGGAGTATGTATTAGTGAAGTCCACCGTCTGGGTTGATGTGGGTGAACCCCAAAAGGTGCCCCATAAATACCGGGCGTGGTATCGCCATTACAATGGTGCATGAAGGGTGGGTCCTGTACCAGAGTCTGATGTACCTCTGTACGTTTTGGAGGTTGCGTTCGGGAAGGGTACAACAGATCCTAAGGGTGGATCAGTGGTGGATGCGAAGGATCCCAAGCTCGAGGGCGATTCTGACTCTCCGGTGTACTCAGCTGTGGGCTCCAGCTGGAGCATGGAAGAAGGAGAGATCGTTGAGGAGGAAGAGGACCCGGAGGAGGATCCAGAGGAGTAGATGAAAACCCCACCCTTGTCTCCAAACTTGTTTTCTGGACTGGTTTTTGTAGGACCTGAAGTTTGTGTTTGTATTGTGATATATACAACTTTGGTTGTTTGTATATAAGTGTGGTGGTTTTTAAAATTTGAAATTTGGCTCTACTTTTCTATCCCATTGTTTTATTGTCTGGGGATTTTATATATGCTTTCGCATGCGCATTAAAAATGAACAGGGTCGGCGATGCATTCTGGGATGTCGCTATTATATCGACTAGGTGAGGGATGGGTGCGTACCCGAGGATCGGGGCGTGACAATAGAGCCCCCAAATATTAACATGGATTAATGAAAAAACACTGTTGGTACGAGTCTTACTAGAAGGGAAAGGTGAACGGGATTGCTTTGCAAAAGGACAAATGTGACGCTATGAGTAAGGAAAGAAAACATTGTGACCCATTCTTGAATGTAATAGGAAATTTTTATCATTGGTGGTCATGTTACACAATGATTTCTTATTGAAAGGAATGCAAGATAAATCAAGACTATTTGGAAAGTTGGTCCAAACAAATAATCCTTCGGAAAGAAACAAGTATTAGAATCGAACAAGACCTGACAGGAATTTTCTTCGTAAACTCTGGACACCGAAATGAGGTTAAAGTGAAACTCTAGGACATAGAGGACTTTTTTAAGAGTGATCTGAGGACTAAGGTTGACTGTCCTTGTCATGGTGACATTGGTGACATTTCCATTTGGAAGTCGAACGAAAATAGGGAACTTCGTCCCTTTGTGAACAATAGAGATTTTATTTTTTTCACAGACAATATGCTCACTTGCTCTTGAGTCCACTATCCATGCATTTCTAGAAACAGAGTTTATCAGACAATGAGAAATACCTAAAAAACTTCCTCCTCTATTGGAAGTGTCCAATTTCTACAAAGCCTGCATAAGTTGCTGATATTGTCCATGTGCAATGGGCTGATCATTGAAATTCAGACTAGTCGGGCCAGTGACTTGATAGGCTACTGGAGAATTTTTTTTCTTTTTTTCCTTTTTCTCCAAGCTTGCCATGTAATTTCTAGCGGTTATTAATTGTGTGATGTGGGCGTTTGCAGTACTCACAAAATAAATTACCTTTTCCTTTGATATTTTGCTCGAAATACTTGGATGACGTGGCAAAATTCTTACTGTTGGATGCTTTAGTCATCTTTTCACCATCCGATTGCGCGGCATAGGCATTGATTGAGTGTGGACCGTTCGTTCGCAAGGAATAATTTGGGCCATCCATTCCATCCCTCTTAAAAGGGTCTTCTTCTTCGCCCTTTGTGAAACCTAGTGCCGCTACTACTCCTCCTTTCTCGTCTGTTAGGGTTCTATAACTAGGGCTTCACCGTGAGTTGTGAGCGCGATGCTCTCGCTTCCTTTAATGTATTTCGACGATGAGAGTTGCTGACTCTCTTCCTATACCGCAAGCTGATAGATGCGGCCGAGCAGTGGTATAGGATCCATGGCCAAAATTTGCGATCGGAACGTGAGGTATGAATCATTTAAAATCAAGAGAAATCTCGTTGCTTTCTCTCTGTCCCTTATAGCTTTGTATTGCCATAAAGTGGCCTTGGGCCCTTCGAGTTTCTCTTCTACTGCCTCCAGTTCATTCCAGAGAGCGGATAGCTTGTTGAAGCATGCCACAATGGACATGTTTCCTTGCTTCAAATTTGAGAGTGTCTGGGTGAGCGAGAAGATCTTTGCTCTGTCCAATTTCTCGTAAATTTCTTTTATATTCTCCCACATGGTTTTCGAGTCCTTTGTCGGGGGTAATTCGGTTGCGATTTCCGGAGTTATGTAGTTGCCAATCTATGTTCTTACCAACTGGTTACACTTTCTCCACTGTCGTTCCATCCTTGGATCTGTTGGAATCAGAATGGTTCCATCAATAAAACCATCCTTATCTTTCGTAACCAGAGCTCGCCGGAACTCTTGTGCCCAGGTTGAATAATTTTCGGATCCAGTAAGTTGATGCATGATAAGTCATAGTTCTGGTCCATCGGTGGTGGAAACGAACAGTGGATCGCCGGGCTCTGGCTGTCCATTGATGGCTGCAATGGAATACGACATAAACCCGGGTGGAAAAACGGGGTAGGGATTTGCTCCTGTACCCGACCCAATTCCTTCTACCACATTAAGACATCCCGGGTGGGGATTAGATCCAATACCTGGGTCGTTTGACCCGGTCCCTTGCTCCGCATTGATTGAATTTGACCCGATGGCCATGCTTGCCCCATTTATGGTTGGTGGGCTGCAATCGGTTTGGACCCTGCTTTAGTGGCCTTGGTTCCCTGGCGATGATGCATTTGGGCTCAGCCCAAAGTACCATGGATTAAATGGTACCCACTGGTAAGGATGGCCCGGGATGGGCTGTCCCGGACTTGATTGAGCCTAGGTGGGCCGCCATTGCAGTTGTTGGGCTTGAATAAGTGGCCCTTGAAGAACGCTAGTTGGGTCCACGATTGGATCCCGAATGTCAGAAGTTTGAGGTGTGGTTTCCTCTGCAGAATGCTCTTCTGAGATTGATGGTAGAGTCATGACGGTTTGCTTGCTTCTTTCCCTTCTTCGAAAACCGATTCCTGCGCCGAAGGATTAACTCTGTTTTGTAGGTTAGAGTCCCTCGGCAGGTAATCGTTGTATGCGGAACCTAAATCAGGAGCTTAAGGAGCTCTGATACCATGTAAGAAGGGGAGGAGCATAAAGAAGAAGGGAAGAATTGTAAACGAAAGGGAAAACTTTAGGAGAATGTTCTGTATTCTATTCCGTCTCTTTACTGTGTACAAAGCGTGTAAATATAGTACAAAATGTGTACAAAAGAAAGGAAAGTATATTCAATGAATCAAATCTAATATTTGCTTAATCCAATCTAATCCTCGATTGATTTATTGAATCAATCTTAATCCGAAAGGATTTCGTCCAGCTCGAGCATATCTTCCAACAGATCCTTTGGATGCTCACATGTTCAATTTTCCCAATAGTGTTCCTAAAAGTTAGCTTGAAGATACAAAACTTGGTGATCTGATTTTGGAGGCAACGGAACCTTAAATGGTTTTGCTGGACACATTTGATAACTGACTAAAGAGTATATCATTGTACACTGCTCTCTTGTTTCATTATAATTCTCCGTGCTCTTCATGTGAACAATGAGAAGGCCGAAATGTTAGTACTGCCTAATAAGACAATTGTCGCTGATTCTAATGACATTTGGCTGTCTTTAACATATGATTAGTGGATGAAGGTAATGTGATCCCTTAAAAGTCCTCGTCAGCTTGCAACTCTCTAATTTGAGGAGCTTCTGATCTTCTTCTCCCTTATCTTTCTAGAAAAAATTGTTCAAAAAGCCCTAAACCTTTTGACAATTTGCCAATTTAGTGTAAAATTTTTCAATTTTACCAATTGAGTCTTCAACCTTTTGACAATTTGTCAATTGAGTTCATCTTGCCCAAATTGCTAATTTAATGTTGAGATTAAGTCAATTTTTCAGAGTCGTGACACAAAGCGACACGTAACATCTTGCCATGTGCATGAAAAGTACATTTGAGAGTGACGTGCTTTCTGGATACCATGCTCTTCATGACAGGGTTGGCAAATTTTGCAGAATGAAATTGTTGTTTTTACATGTTAAAAAGATGACTTATGACTACAGTTATTTTTTTTTTTTTATTGAAGACAATCTTTCAGCCCTTCCTGTAATGGCACGCATATTGTTTCCAGGAAAGTATATGCTTTTAAATTATAAATGGTCTCGTATGGTTTTCTTCTGGATTTCTTTCTTGCATTTTGCTGTCGACCCTTCAATCTCTTGGCTGGTGAAGGTAAACAATCTTCTTTATTCTCTTCGTGCGTTGATCCTTTGCTTTTGTTCATTGCGCAGTAGAGCCCAAGATTTTTAACCTCGTTTCGAAGTCTTAAATTTGGTAGTACTAAGATGATGGGTGTGAATGAATTTATTCCTTTTTGTTCTTTACCATTTTGGGTCGTTGATGTCTCATTCAGTCAACGGATGAAAGAGGGAAGAGTCAAAGATCCAATGTTATTCCATTTATCTTAATAATGCTCTGGAATACACTTAGAGAGCACCGAGTTACCTTTAATTCATACGGTTTCTATCCAATATAAGCCGGCTAAATCAGATTTTTCCAGATCAGTCTAAAGTCCATAATTTGTTAAACCAGAAAATGACAGGTTTCACCCTCAACAGAAGGCAAAAATCTTACTAGTTTTACATGTTACTCCTTTCAATAGCACTTTCGTAATATGGAGGAATTATTCCGTAAATTTAATATATGTGCTAAAATTGAATCTGGAGCCACCAAAGTGATGGATTTACTTTAAATCTAAAAAGGAAAAAAACTCACGAACAACATAAGCAGAGCAAGCAGGGGAGAAGACTATGGATTTTATGAATTCGAGTAAAGATGAAAATTTGACAAACTTCATCAAGTAGCTAATCTTGGCTATGCTAAGTAACAGATTGCTTTCACATATCAATTTCAACTCACCTCAAATACTTGATGACGGACTAGCTTTAGGGTTACATGTATCGCATATTCGTGTGTTCACATTTATGGACCGTGATCTGTTTGGGCTCACTCTTGTCAATTTAAAGGAAAATGAGTATAATTATAGAAAAATAACATTATCACGTATGCTATCAAATCAATATGAGTTATTTAGAGTCAATAGGAAAATTGAAGAGTTTGATATGTAATGTATTTACGTAGCATTGTCGGACATCTAGATTTTATTAAACACTTAAGAAAAACCGTGCAAACCCCCTACAAAGCCTCATCGTAAAATACAAATTCCAGTACAATTATTACATTGTGATTGATTTTCTCCGTCGCATCATTTATAAATTAAATTTATACAACATTTTCACAATAAATAATGGTCTCTAGTCTCCCAATGCAACTAACCAAGCAAGATGGTGGAAGACTTTGACTTGCTTTCAATCGCTAGAATCTTTTTCCCCCCTTTTCTTTTGAGTGGGTCTTGTCGACTTTTGCCTTATCCCTTTCTTGGCAACTAGCAAGCAAGATAGCGGAAAGCCTGGACTTGTTTTCCCTCGCCAATCTTTTTTCCCCCCTTTCTTTTGAGCAGGTCTTCTTGGCTTTTGCCTTACTGCTTTCTTTGCAACTAACCAAGCAAGATGGTGGAAGACTATGACTTGCTTTCCTTCACCAAAGAATCTTCCTAGAGGTAATTAATTCAGTTTCATACAAAAATTGATATAGAATCTTTCAAAAAGTCTTTTCTTCATAATAAAGATTTCTTTTGCAAAATGCAAATATTGACATGAGTGTGCTATGTAAGGAGAAATATTCCACCGACCTAATTTGGCGTAGCGCTAGATTGTTGACAATATATTTATTCTTGAGTTATGAGTCCTCATATGATGGCCCATCACTTGGGCTCGACATCATATCTAATAAAGCTCCAATGCCGCGTCTAGCTCGATGCATGCCAAAGTTACTCAAACGCGATGCTAGATCTAGTCAAGCGTCATTGCAACTTTGAGCAAGACGCCTCTATTTTTGAGTTGGGCCATGACAAAGAAGAGAGAGAGATGCAGACAAAGATGGGGGCTAAGTTGTGGAGGGCATCATTGGCGCTGGTCGGGGGAGTGACCGTAGGCTGGTGACATTAATTGGCAATGGGGGGTGAGGGGGAGTGGTGGAAAGAAAGAGAGTAATGATGTGTTAGAATAAAGGTTTTTCACGTGAGAGTGTATCACGTGATGCGATAAGTTAATAAAAAGTGAGTATTTTTTACATTTAAGCGTCTATTAGGATGCAATTCAGCTAATAACCAAGAAAAACCACCATCCAAAGCAACCTAAACACAATCAAACTGGAACAGTACAAACATTTTGCTCGTCGGCAAGACTACTTCGCTGAACTAGTTCCGATTTATTAAAAAATAAACCAAGACCAATTTGACCCATCGTCGTAGTGGACAAGAAATACCAACATAATATCTGCAAAAGCTGACTAGCACAAAAAATGCGTGACAAAATAATGATAAGCGAAACGAGACAGTCCGAGCACCTATTAATGGACTGCTCGTCGAAGCCAAACTCCAGCACCAAGCTCAGTAATCGAGCTTTCTCTACCTCCAAGCCCCGATCCTCCATGGAAGCCAACCTGTTCGAAAGTCGGAATCGAATTGATTGCTAGTCTTTGCCAAAAGCGTGTGCTCGAAGTGCTCTTTTCGAAAAACCTTCCTAGCGATGGCGAGATTAATGTTTTTCCTTTCTACTTCTATATATGCTGGAGAATGGGAGAGATTGGAGCCATATTTTTTTCAATTTTTTTGGAAATTCCATTTTCGTACCTGAAGTTTGTCTAAGCTCTATTTTGCCTTTCTGTAAGTTCTTCTGGCTTCATTTTACACCCCTGGTTCTTTTTATTTTCATTTTTCTGTTGAGTCATTGTTGACCACGGTAAAGAGGAATATGTGTGAAGGCTCCTTCGCAAAAAGAAGACTTGCGTGTCGTACTAAAGTTATAGATCTATGAGAAGTATCTCAAATTTCTTCGATCCGTTGCTGTGCATCAGCAAAAGAAAATATTGACAAAGTAATATAGTTTCTTAGTTACATTTTTACCGTTATATAAATTTCAATGGAATGATTTACCAATTTTGGAAAATAGCATTTCCAACCCCGGGGGGGGGGGGGGGGCGGGGGTGGCGGGGGAGAAGATTTCCAACAAAGATTGGCAAAGATTGGTCAAACAATCGACAACAACTAGATGAGAAGGGAAAATTAGACCGGATCCCATCTAAGTAATGGCGATTCTTATTTGACATTCGTAAATTACCTATCAATTTCCACACAGCGCATACGTATCAATTTCAGGACTTTTCTTCACAAATAGTCAAGTTGAGCCTGAGCATTTCAAATGAAGGAAAGACTCGAAGCAAATCAAATAGAGAATGCATCAGTTCATTTTAGGGCGTTCTTCTATGGTGCTTGCGGCACCAATTCTTTGATCTGGGCTAGTTTGTAATCTCCTCAAGAAGAGGAAAAAGAGTGGAAGCGACACAAATGTAAAAAATAAGAGCAATGACGGAGCACCTACATAGTTGTTCATCTATTCAACACCAACAGGAGAGGGAGATCCCGATCATGTATTCTTGAGTTTTAGAGGCTCAGGTACACATAAGATTGTTTCTTCATGTCTTCCATCCATTTCCAAATCCATTTTAACTCGATACGATTTATGAAATTCTGATCTTCAATAACCAAATAACAACCGAATTCATGCTTATATTTTAAAACGAATTGAATATGTTTGAAACATATTCTAATTCTTTTATAGTCCAACTTAGAAATTAACGTACACGTTAATCGAAAGTGAACCAAGCCAAAACCAACAGGTTTGACTTGACTAGAGGGTGAGGTGTTAAAGAAGATAAAGGCAAGGACAAAAAGCATCTGTAAACTGCTCCGTGTCCCTCAATTACTAACTAATTAAATCCCATCGCAATAAAGGTTAATTGTTGTGTGGTTTGTATGATTGCATGAGACCCTTTTGTAAAAGAAGGCACCCCCCATTCTTGACTTAGAGTGGCACGCGATTTTGGGTCTGTTCATTTCCTCTCTTTTTTTGTGTGTGTTTATTACTATATCTGAAAATTGCGGTTGAAATCCGACATTAGTTGTGAATACCAACAATGTCCCTCCAGTCCAGTCTTCCACTAATTTAGTTTGGTTAAAATTCTTCTTCCACAAATCAATTTTAAAGATTAAATTAAAATGCTCTATTGTTTACTGTTCTAACCATGAGATGGTCCCGAATGTATTATTTCTTTTCTAGAACCCATCATGAACTTCATGGGAGGAAGGTGACCTTCCGTCATTCTAAAATAGCTTAATGTGTAGGAAATTTTTAGGAAGATCTTTGTGGATTAGATCAAAGAAACTCATCATTAAGTGTGGTTTCCATGTGATTTAATGGGAAAAAAATAAAAAAAGTCATAAATCTAGTACACTTGTGCCAATTCAGTCTTGAACATTTTAATTTGACCAATTTAGTCATCAATGTCTTGACAATTTATCAATATAGTATATTCGGCCAATTTCAACTGAAAATTACTAATGTAGACAATAATGTTCTGTGTGGAACGACTAGTGAGGACTCGCAGCCCTCGCTCAGTGGCCAAGGAGAGCTCTCAACTCTTGCTTGCCACGTATGAGGGCGGCGATCCCTTGTCGGCCACTAGGTGACTCGCAGCCCTTACCTAGTGATTGGCGAGGGCTCACGGCCTTTGCCTACCATGTGTGAGGGTAACAAGCCTTCGTTAGCCACTAGTTGAGGGCTCACGGCCCTCATTCATAGTTGAGCAAAGGCCGTGACCCTTGTAGCCCTCGTTGTCCAATGGCAAGGGCTGCAACCCTCGCTAGCTACTGACGAGGGCTTGCGGGCCATCACTCTGTAGCAAGCTAGCCCCCCCCCCAAAAAAAACAAAATGGCCCTTAACAAACAAAAAAAAAAGAAAAGAAAATAATTAATAAAAATTCAAAAAAATTAAAATTTTCGAAAATCTTTTATCTCACTATCGGCAGTGCCATGCAGGATGCCTAGCATCTAAATCAATAATTTCAGGTTAAATTTGGTTGGATGGACTATATTGGCAAATTGTTAAAAGGCTTGGGGTTAAATTGATCAAATTGAAAAGTTTAGGATTAAATTGGCACAATGACTTTTTTGGTAATTTTCCCATGCTTTCTTCATCCCCTTATACTTCACCATAACTTTAATCCCTGAATACGTAAGATAAAAATTTGTATGTGTAGATTAAGCACGTGATATCAGTATAATTCCTAACATCCTTAAGTATATGGAGGAGGTTTGGCTGAACTGGCCCTAATTGATGTTGTTGTCTGGATGTGGAGCTAAATGATATCATAAGAAAGATCATGTTTGGAAAACTAAAAATGATAGGACCCACATAAGCTCCACACGAGTCCCCCTAGATCTAGCAATTTGTAACGAGTAGGGAACGAATGACGATCATTGGTCAAAGCAATAGGCAAGTGAAGAAAAATCTCATGCAGTTGTTGCGCCACATACACTGATCTCCATGTGACGGGGGTACCGCACTCAGGCATAAGGCCAATTAAGAAGAAGCCCCATGAAAGCAAATGAATTAGAAAAATCATTACTATTTTATCTTTTTCAATTGACATGAATTGCATAGAGACATAATTCAAACTCATTAAAATATATATATTGGATTAAATTTTATTATTTAAATTCATGACAACCTATTCTTTAAATTTTAGCTAATTCAAATATGATCTATGTCACTAAATATAAGTTAAAAAGTAGATTTTTGACCATTTCAATGCCTCTGGTGATGAAAGGCTTTCATTTCAACGGAAAGGGAAAGTAAAATGTTATCCATCTTCACTTTGATTTGCGCGATCATGTGATCCCATTCCAAAGAGAACTAACAAAAGGTGAGGGTCAGTCGGTTAAAGAAGTAAATTTCCTCATCAAACACACGCAAATCCATGGTAGGATTGTGTGTATTCCAAGCACAACTGGCTCATCTGTGACATCCCAAATTTCTGATTCTGTTTTCAATTAAATGAGACGGACTTTTCATCGACGCGCTTATAGTTCAATTCTCCGAGCTGATCACTCACGAGATAACTAGTCTATCAGGTGCAGCCGTTAAGGAATTTAAATGCAATAGGCTTGAGAATCGACCATGAACCGACTGCTCGACCGTATAAATCTGCAAGGATCATTATGACACGTCGAGAATCGAATAGAGATCAATAATAGGTCGATTCGGCGAGATATGTAATTAGAGTGTGGGTGATTCCACCGATTGCAATATTCTCGTCGGCCGCAGCCTTGAAGCGATTATTTGTCATTTTGGGTACCTCGTGTCCGTATTTGAAACCTCAAGATTTTCACGACAATCGAGAGTCGTCAATGTGTCGAAGATTATTTCGTGGCTTGAAAATAATCAACCATGGGTCAATTGCACTGAAAATTTCCTAAAAGCTACCCGGTAGATTAGGACGCGCTCAAATCGCGCCAGATTGAAATTAACCATGATTTTAAACCCGGATTCCGAAATTGAAAGTTTTGTCATGTCACAATTCATTTTAGGAACATTGACTCATCTTCGGAAGATTTTTCTACAAACCGAGATTTTTGGCGGAAAAGCAAAGTAAGGCCGTTTTTGTTCGGGGTTGTCAGAGGGCCGTTTTTGATCGAATCTATGGGATGCAAGTTGGATCATTTGACGGGGAAAAGTCGTAAGAAGGTCGAGGACACATAGACTGATTTAATTGAGCTTCAATTGGAAGGAATTGATGGAGAATTGATTTAATTAAGTGTACAAATGTTCAAAATTCGTAACTCCCTTGGCACATGACATTTTGGACACTTAGACAAGCTTCTTGAGGAAGCTAAGGAGAGGAAAAGGCTGAGGGTGAGGGCCAAGAGTGGTGGGGGCATGAGTGAGGAGAATTGGCCAAGTGTTGAGCTCTAGAGAGCCCAAAGGAGACCCCCCTCTTCAGCAGCCTTCTTCTCCTTGTTTGTAGGCTTTCTCCATTGTTGTTCAAGGAGAGAAGCTTAGCAAAAACCAGAGGAACCGAGCAGCATCAGCCCTCCACCGTCGCATGCCCATCGGACCCTGTTGCGACCAAATTTTCGGGTGCGAACCACCTAGGGTTTGGCTAATGGATTGTTAAGCCTAGACTTAACTCGGGCTCTCCCAAGCCCATACCAATTCGCGACTTAATGTTCAAGTTTTTAACATGCAAATGATTTTCAATTAGGAGTCGCCACTAATCTATTTTTGGTGGGTCGATTAGAAACCCAAGTAAAGTAATAGGAGTTTTACTTTACTCCTACGAACTAGAGATTTGTGAGTTCGGGGACTTGGTTACGTTAGATTTCTCTAACGCCCTTTCAGTACCTTTTCTTTTATTTTGAAAAATGTTTGGCAAGCAGTTTGAATCAATTTTAATTTACTTTCCTAACATGTGAGGTGATCACTTAGGTGCACAAACCACCAATTTAACACCCAGATAAAGCAATGAATAAATTGCAAGACTTACCTCATAGCAACGAAAGCATCGCAATGTTAGATCGAATTCACATCGACAGTCCTAGATATGATTTCTAATTAACATGCAATCACTCAATTTTTGCTTTCACTTATTTAATAAAAATCATGATTTATGCAATGCATGTCACTAATCTAACATGAAATGATATGACATGGCAACATGACCTAAACTATATGACATAAATAAGCATGCGGCCTATCATGAAGTATGAGATGAATTTATTCTAAAAAAATGATTTTTTGTATTTTCCATGAGATTCGATATTAAAGAAATGCAACAATTAACTGTGCAATCTAAATTAACCAAATGACCTAATTCTAATGACGAGCAATTTCTAACTAAATGAACGTAGCAACAATCACTAGATAACGGGTATTTCATGAATCTAATCCTACATGACATGCATGATTTTTTTTGTATTTCTTTTATGAAAATTCGTAATTAAAATCACTAAAAATAAAAATCTAACTAAAGTGAAATGTTATCTATTCTAAATGCCTTCTAAATATGCATTTAAAAAAAAAATCTAACTAACCTATCATGCAATCAATCCTAATCTACATGGAATGCAAATGCAATTTTTTTGTATTTTCAGGATAAATAGAACAATTAAAAGATAAACACCAAATCATCCATGGTCTTCAAAAATGTAATTCACCGTTCGAATTGAAATTCAAACTTGATTATTTCACTAATAAAATCAATAAATTGATCTTAAGCCTTAAAGATCAAGATATCAATTTTACTCTCGCGTGATTAATTATTCCATCTAAAGCCTTATAGATGGAATAAAAATTCATGTGCGGTTGCGAATTAGGCTATAAACCATAACTGGAAATACACCTATCATTCAAATATCCACGTAAAATATTGAAGAGCATGTATTAGGCAATAAAATATCCAAATCAAATTTAGATAAGATAATTACCTAATTCCGCAAATAATATTATCAAATTTGAACTCAACGGAATCAACTCAAGGATGACCAGTAATGGTTGGCGGGCAAGATTATGTGCTTCTCGGTAAAGGATTTCCGTGATGGGGGTGTTCGTACAAGCAAGCGGGGATGGATGTTCACCAACAATGGACTCCCGCGTGAGGAATTATTATACTTCTCAGCAAGACCAAGGAAACAGCGAAGCTCACGGTGTGGTAACTCTCGCTTGTGAGATCCACGCCTTGATAAAATTCGCACGCTTGATGAAAGTCAACAAATCTACAAGAAAAAAGAATCGTGGATTGGAGTAGCACTAGATTTGCTGGGCTTGGTGGTGACCAAAAGCCCACTAAGACTTCACTGCGGAGGCACTTGTGAATTTGCTGGATGTTGCTGAAGGTCACACCAAGTCACGATCTTCGCGGGTCAACCTGCCAATAATTCACAGAAGAGTTCAAAGAATTTGAGCCAGGTTCGGTGACATGTCAACCAGAGCCATGCACGATGAAACACAGCGCTGCAAACGCTGCAAGAGGTGAAAGACAAAAGCTCGGTTGGAGTGGGTGACGCTCGATGACTTCGGGGCACAACAAAATTATCGACGTTGGCTCGAGCTGTCGCGGGATGAGGCAGCGGGCTCGATCGTCATCGCAGATAGTAGCAAGTATGTCGTAGGACGGCGTCACAAGGATCTCCTGGGTTTGTCGTGGGTGCGGCGCGAAGAAGGCCTGGCTGCCTTTCTTTCTCGTGGCTTTTGTGTTGAGATCGTAGCCTCCTTTTGTGAGTGGACGTCCAATTAAATTGTCAGATCGCACTCACGAGGATGACTACAAACAACACTCGTTTCATCACCCTCTTCAGTCTTCAAGAGCGCTCACGATCTCTCTCTGTACATCTTGCCGTTCTCTCCGTATTGTGTAGTCATGTATTCAATGTGATGTGGCCTCAGCTGGTGAGGTGCAGCGGATCAACGCGATGCTTCCACTTCACGATCGACGGACGGCAAGGGGATCAATGGATTGTGGGGAGGCTCCGCCCACCTTCTCTCTCACGTGTATATTCCTTGATGTGTTTTTATCAATGGCCGTGTATTCTATTGAGTGGCCTCCCTTAAACCCTACGCGTATTAATCTATTTATAGGCCACGAGTTAGTGTTTTAATTTTTCCAAATCCATATCCACGAAAATTCCTTTTTCCGAACGCAATATTTGCTTTTCCAAATGCAATATTTGTTTTTGATATAATTCAGGATTGCAAGAGGATTATTTCATAAATTTGAAATCTCGCACAAATAAATCTGTAAAATCTCTCCGAGGATACGAGGCTTGGGCCGATTTGTTCTCTTCGTGGGCTTAACCCAGCTCATCAAATTAAAATTCTGAACAATCAATTCGAACTCATCTGTCACCGACCCAATGTAAATGTGAATTAAAAAATAAATGCACCTAAAACTATATGCTATGCAATTAATTTTTTTCGGGGATAAAATTAATCCCTATTTTTTTATGCAATAAATAAATAAACTAAATCGCCAAAATTTAGGTGTCAACAGCTGCCCCTCTTTGAAGGTGAGCTCGAAGAGATTGCCTTCAAAGACAAATTGAGACCTAAATTTTGACTATACATATGCATTGAATGATTTTGATTTTGATTTTTTTTGATTTTTTGATTTTTTTTTTATTTTTATTTTTTTATTTTTTTGAAAAAATGAATCCTAATTTGAAATGCAATTTATTTAGCGCATGGAAATGCTAATGCAAATGCATGATGTGAAAGGAAAAGACGTACCTACAATTACTTACCTGTCGGCGCGATAGAGCGTCTTGAGGTACATGATAAATTCCCGTTGCTCCACAAGTACCCAACTCTCACTCAAGTTCCTTGAAGAGTAGCTCGAGATAGTTTGTGTTACATGTCCAGGACCCGTACCATTCTACGGTCGCCCAGAATAGTAACATGGCTTTGTAAAGAGACTGCTTTCCCGGGACTCGTACCATTCTGATCGCCCGGTATGGCGGTGCTTGGTTGTGTCTAGGACCCGTACCATTCTACGGTCGCCTAAACGGGGATTTACCTTCCGGGACCCGTACCATTCTACGGTCGCTGAATAGGGAAATAGGTTTTGTCTAGGACCCGTACCATTCTACGGTCGCCTAAACGGGGATTTACCTTCCGGGACCCGTACCATTCTACGGTCGCTTTGAATAGGGAAATAGGTTTTGTCTAGGACCCGTACCATTCTACGGTCGCCTAAACGGGGTTTACCTTCCGGGACCCGTATCATTCTACGGTCGCTGAATAGGGAAATTGCTTTTCCAGGACCCGTACCATTCTACGGTCGCCTGTTGGAGCAATAAAAGTTGTTTAGGACCCGTACCATTCTACGGTCGCCTAAACGGGGTTTTGCTTGGCCAGGACCCGAACCATTCTTCGGTCGCCCAGCATTGCAACACAGATCATCTGACCAGGACCCGTACCATTCTACGGTTGCCTGAATCTGAATAAAAATCTTTGGGGGACAACTCAATCGAGTGTCGGTGTAAAGGACTCTGGGCTATGAAAGCACACCAGGTCGATAATAGGGGACATCGGGCTACAAAAGCACGCCGAGTCAATGAAAGGGACTCTGGGCTACAAAAGCACACCGAGTCGATAAAAACGGACACTGGGCTACAAAAGCACACCAGGTCAATATATAAAGGGACATCGGGCTACAGAAGCACGCCGAGTCGATGAAAGGGACTCTGGGCTACAAAAGCACACCAGGTCAATTAAAAAGCACAGCTTGACCGAGTCAAGTGTCGAGAATGGGTAGAGATATACTTACCTGATGATATCTCTGATTCTTGGGGATATGTTTTCTAGAACTTAGATATCCCGTGGAGGCCTCTCACCTCCTGGTAGAAATAAATTTTGGAACATCAAGGATGCACCTTGAATGTTCATGATGGTTTCTCATCTCCTAATATCATGAGGCATTTTGAAAGGAACCTGAATGTTAGGAGCTCTTGGGTCTTTGAGAAAACATTATCGGTCAGACATGATTAGAACAAAAATGCATTCACCAAAGAAATAAGCAATTAAGGCTATTCTGGAATGCATACTTCAAAATCTACTGAAACTTTTATCAATTCAATCAAGGTTCATGCATAATGACTTTTGCATCATCCAAATTTCCACTAGGGAGAATTATCGTTCAAGACAATTTTTCACTCATGACATGGATTTTTTAAGAATACTAAATGAGAGACTTTCGGTTAGAAAGGACTTTCACTCACTCTCATTTAGAATGACTATTTTATGAGAATCACTCAATTTCATCATATCGACATGGGTCCGAGTATTCTCACAAGCGGTACGATCTTACCAATCGAGAGGTCTTTAACGGGGACCATAATGTAGGCTTGGTCAATGGCTTAACAAAGGGACTCTTTGAGTCAAGGCTATTGAATGAACAGTCTTGTAATCATCTCCGGGTTTACAAATCAAGAACCCTGCAAAATGAGAAAGAAATAATCTTGCTCGCACTTCTTCGAGCGATGCTTATAAACATATGAACTCCTACGTTAATTCAAGTGCCATAATCTGAAGAGACTTTGTAAGGGACGTAACGTAGGTTGGGTTCATGAGTTGAGAAATGTAAGATTGTTAGGCTCAAAGATGTGTATAGGGTGAGAGTTGATGATCATCTTGGCATTGCCACCAGTTTTCTTTTTCACCATCGGGGATTGTCTTCATGAAGTGCCCCATTGATTGTTAAAACTCAGCATTTGAGTTCTTTGAGTATTGCTCCAATTCTTGCAATCGACAGTCACCTATCTTGACTTTCCTCTTTCATCTATGGGCATTGGCCTTGCTTTTACCAGGCACATCGCTTTTTCATGCCCCTAGTTCTTATTCATTTTTTCTTCACATTTTTTATGGGCGTTGGCCTTACTTTTACAAGACACACTGCTTTTTCATGCCCCATTTTTTGCACTTATTTTCTTTGGACTTGCACAACCTTCATCTTTTATCAGCATTGTAAACCATGCTACTTGAGTGATTTGCTTTTTCTTGCCTTGCCCCAGTGTGGGGGATGATCACCAACTGGGTTTAATGTGAAATGAATTCATAGGCTCAAAGGGGTTACGCAATAGATAAAAGTATATAGGATAAAGAAAGAACCGCTCTTCGTCATCTTAAGGCACTTAAATTAACACATGAATTCAATGTAATAGCACTACTTGAAGATTGATGCAAGTGAGAGCAAGAAGATTTCAATTCATTTTCTTCACCTTATGATGCTGTCTTTTCTTCCAATTTGCCCCAATGTGGGATGGTTCTTGACAGGGGTAGTTTGAAAAGAATATCCATAAGTGTATAGGCTCAAAAGGGTTAAGCAATGGATCACATTTAGTGTTTGGGATAGAGAAATGAATTGCCTCTCATCACTTCGGTTGCTGTACCTTTTGCGAGAGAACTCTTTACCTTATGGATATGAACCTTCCTAAACTCATCTCACAAGTGTATGAATATGGGACTGTGTATAGGATAGGATTTGCCTTTCATCATCCCGACTCGTCTCATTTAGTATGCTCAATCAATTCCACATCATTCATTAAATTAGTCCATCTTGATGTTCTTTAGTGGAATTGGTGGATAAAACATGTAAGAGTCATCATGCAAAATCTTTTTTTTTTTTTTTAAATTCAATAGCCTTATGCATGAAAAGTTGTCAACTCCAAAACAAACAGTTTTCCATACTGCAAAATGGTTTTAAGCATTCATTTAAGGATTCCTCTACAATGGGATTGCCAAAGAGTTGATGTCTTTGGATTGTCTTCATCCGTCAAGACTGAAAATCCGCCTTTGCTCCTGCACAAGAGAACGTGCATGAATATAATGCTATGCGGCATCAAAATGAATTCAAACTCCACATCCATTTTGGCTTGGATCGAGATTTCATTCCAGTCGTGTCACTACTAAAACATGTAGTGTTCTCAATTTGTCATCTCTTTCACCAAAGATGGATGGTCTTCTTTTAATCTCTTTGAAAGTGTGTTCTCAAACTTGTTGAGCAACAGTTGAGCGACCTGATGTGCCTTCATATGCTTTCTCATTAGGCCAAGAAGGTAATGTTCTGAAGCATGATATAATTTGGGAATTTTTGGATGAGGAAACATGAAGAAGCCCAGCCCTCGGAATTCTCCTTGGATGATATTTTCTTTTCATTGTTGGATATCATCACCGGGCTGGTTTGGTGTACCCCATCATGTCCTCAAAATAAAATTTGTAATTTCTTTGATATTCATCAATCAATTACATTTATTGAATGGAAAATGCGAATTCAAGTCCTAAAAAGAAAGTGAAAAAGAAGAAATCGAAAACAATCGCTAGATAGCGATAATAAATCCTAAAAAGCGATAAAATTCCTAGAAAGTGATAAAAATTCCCGCGCAAGGGAATGTGCAAAAGTAATAAGTTACTCTTGCGGGCCAGGGCCCATTTCTTCCAAAAGTCCTTCATCAATGGCATTCATCCTATCCTCATGCTCAGGTAGGGGATTCTTTTTAACATTCGGTTGAGCGGTGCTGAAGGTAAACGCCTTAGTGTCCAAGTAAGTTTTGGACCTTATGCTTCAAAGTTATGCATTCATCGGTTGAATGTCCTACTTCCCCATATGGTACCCGCATTTCTTGGAGGGATCGTGGTTGGAAAATTTTTCAGCATTGGGTCGCTTTGGCTCATAGGACAGCAACCCCTTCTTTTGAAGAACCTTTAAGACTGGGACGAGAGGGCCGGGAAGAGGAGTGAACTGCCTCTTAACAAATTGTCGGGGGGCGGACGGTCGGCCTTCCCCTTGTTGATTCTTAGGGACATGAAATACTGGAGGCTTGCTAGATTGTGCATATGTAACATTGACTTCCATGCTTGGTTCTTTGTCTTTCTTCATGGTGAATCTTTTGCCTTGATAAGTCGGTTCGTCAAACCATCCATCTCTCAGCCCAACTTCGATCTGTTCACCCACCGGGATAAGTTGATTGAAGTTCTCCACGTAGGTGCTGGCCATCCGGTTTCAGAACTCAAATGGAAGAGTCTTGACGAACAATTTCATCAGCTCTTTGGTAGTAGGCTCATGAGTGATTTGAGCCGCCAAGTTGCGCCACCTCACAAAGCATACTCCTTGAATGACTCATTTTTCTTCTTCTCCATTCGCTCAAGATCCTCTCGGGAAGGTGCAATGTCCATGTTGAACTTATATTGCTTGAGGAACGCATCAGCCACTTCATTCCAGGTCTAGAGAAGGTTTACATTCTTCATTATGTACCAGTTCAGTGCAGGCCCAGTCAAGCTTGCATGAAATGATTGGATCATGAGGGGCTCATTCTCGACATATTGTGCCATGCGTACGTGGTACATCTGCAGATGAGCCTTAGGGCAGGAAGTACCATTGTATTTTTCGAACTCCGGCATCTTAAACTTCTTCGGCACCTTGACCTTCTCATACACGGATAAATCAAACGGGAGTGAACTCTGTGACTCTTGCAATTGCTTGACTTTCTCCTCGAGTTTGGCAACACGTTCATCTTGCTCCACCTTAGGGACGTTATCCGGCTTTGTCTTTTCGGCGGTGATGAATGGTGGGTCATCTTCTAGGTCGGGCATGTCATCATCACCCATTTGAGTCTTGCCTACTTGCTTCGGAATGACTATCTCGGGAAAGCGAGGTGCGGGAGTCGGATTTACTCGGAGGGATTGGATTTGAGCTGTCATGAGTTGCATAGAGGTGAGCAACTGTTTGAGTTGGTCTTCCACGCGGAGACATACGATCACGCATTTCAGTTTGGTCGGCCATCTTTGCTCTCGATCGTGTAATGATGGGCGAACGTGGAGGATCCGTTATCACCTAATATAAATGAATGAAAATATGTAAGTATGAGGTGTAATGAGAGAGCCGATCCATGACAACAATCTATTTTTTAGTCGAGAAAAGTCCACACATGAAGAGGATTTCCTAAAAATGGATTAGGAAAACAAAGACATGGGATGCCCCAGTAGGGATGAAATTTCCTAAACAAGAACTAGGAAGAGCTAAGACACGAATTGAAAACAAATTTCCAATTTTTTATTTTCCAAATGATTCATTGCATGGCAATTTCCTCATTTCATTCCCAATTGACAAATGAATTAGATCAAATGCCACACCTAGATTGTCATGGACGGACAAAAGTCTTCCAAAGTAAGTAAATTGCATAGTATAGGGATAGAAGACTTACTTCACCAAGGAAAATCAATGGCAATCACATAGACATACACATGAGATGTGAGGCTCGATTTCTACTCTAGACATGCTTAACAAAGTGGAGCCACAAGGATGATCAGACTAGCCACGGGCGTGTGGACTATGTCGGGTCCTCATGACTCCGGCTTGGTCAAAGAGCCGACCCAGGTCGCAGGCATGCGGACCGAGGTGGGTACTCTTGACACCAAAAGAAGAAAGTTCGGGATTGAGATGGGCGACTCGTACCGCGAGCATGCGGTCGGAGTGGTATCCATCTCAATACCATCCTAGATGATCCTATGCGGCCCAGGTCCGGCGGCAGGTTGTGTGTGCAAAAGTGTAGTGTAAATGCAAAGCATGCATAACAGTTTATAGCAAGCAACACTTCATATGTGCAAGTAAACCATATATTCCTACACCTCCCTGCAAAACAAAGGTCAACAAACACTTCCCCTTATACCTCCCATCCTGCAAAAACATTTAACACCTTAAAGGTTAGGGGCGTACCTGGGACCCTTGCTGCCAAACAAAAACATTTTTCAAAAAAGAAAATTGGCCTAAGTCCACTAAGAGATTTAACTCAATATCCCCAACGGAGTCGCCAAGCTGTCGCGACCAAATTTTCGGGTGCGAACCACCTAGGGTTTGGCTAATGAATTGTTAAGCCTAGACTTAACTCGGGCTCTCCCAAGCCCATACCAATTCGCGACTTAATGTTCAAGTTTTTAACATGCAAATGATTTTCAATTAGGAGTCGCCACTAATCTATTTTTGGTGGGTCGATTAGAAACCCAAGTAAAGTAATGGGAGTTTTACTTTACTCCTACGAACCAGAGATTTGTGAGTTCGGGGACTTGGTTACGTTAGATTTCTCTAACGCCCTTTCGGTACCTTTTCTTTTATTTTGAAAAATGTTTGGCAAGCAGTTTGAATCAATTTTAATTTACTTTCCTAACATGTGAGGTGATCACTTAGGTGCACAAACCACCAATTTAACACCCAGATAAAGCAATGAATAAATTGCAAGACTTACCTCATAGCAACGAAAGCATCTGCAATGTTAGATCAGAATTCACATCGACAGTCCTAGATATGATTTCTAATTAACATGCAATCACTCAATTTTTGCTTTCACTTATTTAATAAAAATCATGATTTATGCAATGCATGTCACTAATCTAACATGAAATGATATGACATGGCAACATGACCTAAACTATATGACATAAATAAGCATGCGGCCTATCATGAAGTATGAGATGAATTTATTCTAAAAAAATGATTTTTTGTATTTTCCATGAGATTCGATATTAAAGAAATGCAACAATTAACTGTGCAATCTAAATTAACCAAATGACCTAATTCTAATGACGAGCAATTTCTAACTAAATGAACGTAGCAACAATCACTAGATAACGGGTATTTCATGAATCTAATCCTACATGACATGCATGATTTTTTTTGTATTTTCTTTTATGAAAATTCGTAATTAAAATCACTAAAAATAAAAATCTAACTAAAGTGAAATGTTATCTATTCTAAATGCCTTCTAAATATGCATTTAAAAAAAAAATCTAACTAACCTATCATGCAATCAATCCTAATCTACATGGAATGCAAATGCAATTTTTTTGTATTTTCAGGATAAATAGAACAATTAAAAGATAAACACCAAATCATCCATGGTCTTCAAAAATGTAATTCACCGTTCGAATTGAAATTCAAACTTGATTATTTCACTAATAAAATCAATAAATTGATCTTAAGCCTTAAAGATCAAGATATCAATTTTACTCCCGCGTGATTAATTATTCCATCTAAAGCCTTATAGATGGAATAAAAATTCATGTGCGATTGCGAATTAGGCTATAAACCATAACTGGAAATACACCTATCATTCAAATATCCACGTAAAATATTGAAGAGCATGTATTAGGCAATAAAATATCCAAATCAAATTTAGATAAGATAATTACCTAATTCCGCAAATAATATTATCAAATTTGAACTCAACGGAATCAACTCAAGGATGACCAGTAATGGTTGGCGGGCAAGATTATGTGCTTCTCGGTAAAGGATTTCCGTGATGGGGGTGTTCGTACAAGCAAGCGGGGATGGATGTTCACCAACAATGGACTCCCGCGTGAGGAATTATTATACTTCTCAGCAAGACCAAGGAAACAGCGAAGCTCACGGTGTGGTAACTCTCGCTTGTGAGATCCACGCCTTGATAAAATTCGCACGCTTGATGAAAGTCAACAAATCTACAAGAAAAAAGAATCGTGGATTGGAGTAGCACTAGATTTGCTGGGCTTGGTGGTGACCAAAAGCCCACTAAGACTTCACTGCGGAGGCACTTGTGAATTTGCTGGATGTTGCTGAAGGTCACACCAAGTCACGATCTTCGCGGGTCAACCTGCCAATAATTCACAGAAGAGTTCAAAGAATTTGAGCCAGGTTCGGTGACATGTCAACCAGAGCCATGCACGATGAAACACAGCGCTGCAAACGCTGCAAGAGGTGAAAGACAAAAGCTCGGTTGGAGTGGGTGACGCTCGATGACTTCGGGGCACAACAAAATTATCGACGTTGGCTCGAGCTGTCGCGGGATGAGGCAGCGGGCTCGATCGTCATCGCAGATAGTAGCAAGTATGTCGTAGGACGGCGTCACAAGGATCTCCTGGGTTTGTCGTGGGTGCGGCGCGAAGAAGGCCTGGCTGCCTTTCTTTCTCGTGGCTTTTGTGTTGAGATCGTAGCCTCCTTTTGTGAGTGGACGTCCAATTAAATTGTCAGATCGCACTCACGAGGATGACTACAAACAACACTCGTTTCATCACCCTCTTCAGTCTTCAAGAGCGCTCACGATCTCTCTCTGTACATCTTGCCGTTCTCTCCGTATTGTGTAGTCATGTATTCAATGTGATGTGGCCTCAGCTGGTGAGGTGCAGTGGATCAACGCGATGCTTCCACTTCACGATCGACGGACGGCAAGGGGATCAATGGATTGTGGGGAGGCTCCCCACCTTCTCTCTCACGTGTATATTCCTTGATGTGTTTTTATCAATGGCCGTGTATTCTATTGAGTGGCCTCCTTAAACCCTACGCGTATTAATCTATTTATAGGCCACGAGTTAGTGTTTTAATTTTTCCAAATCCATATCCACGAAAATTCCTTTTTCCGAACGCAATATTTGCTTTTCCAAATGCAATATTTGTTTTTGATATAATTCAGGATTGCAAGAGGATTATTTCATAAATTTGAAATCTCGCACAAATAAATCTGTAAAATCTCTCCGAGGATACGAGGCTTGGGCCGATTTGTTCTCTTCGTGGGCTTAACCCAGCTCATCAAATTAAAATTCTGAACAATCAATTCGAACTCATCTGTCACCGACCCAATGTAACTGTGAATTAAAAAATAAATGCACCTAAAACTATATGCTAAGCAATTAATTTTTTTCGGGGATAAAATTAATCCCTATTTTTTTATGCAATAAATAAATAAACTAAATCGCCAAAATTTAGGTGTCAACATACCCCATTTCCTCCTCTGTTTTCCCCTCGTTCCAGTTTCTGTTCCAGCTGACCTTTCTCCAAAGATTCGAGTTAAAAGTTATCTTTCCGTGTGAATCAGCCAACGCTCCACCCACCACCATGACGAGCACGCCAAACCCGTACCAGAGCACTTTACCGTTTGCCGGAAAGATTCTCTGGTCGTCCCGAAATCCGGTGAGAAGCTGCCGCTCGCCGGACCGCCTGGTTCCGCCCTGCTCCGCCTGTTTCGCGTTTTCTTGCTGTTTCGCCCCTTTCCGACCCTTTCTTTGCGCATCCCAACCTCCAAGAAGATTTCCTTGACCCCGGGAGCCGCCGGTTGTTAACCACCCGCTCGCCGGAGCTCCGATCGGCCCGTTTTCTCCGTTGAAGTTGCTGGTTTCTTCTCTGCAGTTCAGCCCAGATCGAAGCGAGAAGACAGCAAGGTTTTGGAGACTTCGTGGCCCGTTTTCAAGCCCTTCCCGGCCTCCGTTGGTGTCGCCGCTTTGGGGTTTATCGATCCCCTTGGCGTCGTGGTCGCCGTGAACTCACCGGCGCGCAAAACCGGTGAGTTTATCCTCTAAACCTCGCTTAGCAAGTTAATCATGCTTAAGGGGTGTTTAGATTAGTCTAATTAGGTTTAGGTGGTTAGATTAGATTATTTTAATGTAAATTAGATTAGTTGTATGATTAGTTTAATGGATGTTTAATTAGGGCTAATTGTATGTTTAAATTAGTGTAATCTAGTTTAAGCCCTAATTAATTATTTTTAATTAATTAATTATTTCGAATTTTAAAATATTATTTTATTATTTATATTATTATAATATAATAATTAATTATTTAATTTCGGAATTAAATTTAATTATTTAATAATTTTAAAAATTTTGCTTAGGGATGGCCTAGGTCGTTAGAATTTCGACCGATTGTAGTAGTGCGGTCAGTTTTGTGCCAATTGCTTGTTTAATTGAGAAATTGAGTGGAAAGGATGATTATGGTTAATTATTCCAAAGTGAGGAATTGAATGAAATTGGAGAAGTTTTGGTATTTAACTTGAAAATACCCGGTGTTAGCTTCTAGCTTGTGATTAGTTTGTATGGCCAGTTTGAATTGATTGGATTGATTGATTGATTTAATTGAAGTATGGATTAGTTTATTATTGAATTATTAGCTTTTGAGAGCTATTATATCGATTCTGACTTTGGTGAGCTACTATATCGATTCTGACTTTGGTGAGCTACTATATCGCGATTCTGACTTTGATGAGCTATCTATCTATATAGCTTGAACGAGCTACCGTCTATATATTACAACTTTGGAGAGCATATGTCGTATTAACGACTGGTTTGATAGACTGTATTAAATGATAGATAGTATGGAGTGGAATGGAAAGATTGATGGTATAATTGAATTGAATCGTTGGATCAATTGTTTGATTTGAGAAATGTTCGAATTGCTGCGACGTGCGGGAATGGACCGAGGCGAGGTAAGTCCTCCATCCTCTTTGTGTGGCTAGAACACCTTGGGGCTTATTTTCTTCCTAATCGAGTTTTAGGGGTAGGACTCATTTGAGACATTGTCTCATCCCGGTTTGGGGAAAATATTTCAGGTCCCTAGATGGCGGATCCTCCGGAGCTTTTTGGTAGACCGGTGAGGGTCGCCGAGAGGATTTTTGACTTCGCCGATCCCGGCGAAGAGCTGGCGAATGGACCTATCTAGCTGGTCTTGGGACAGTTTAAA
Organism: Eucalyptus curtisii; assembly: GCA_017140595.1. NCBI lineage: Eukaryota > Viridiplantae > Streptophyta > Magnoliopsida > Myrtales > Myrtaceae > Eucalyptus > Eucalyptus curtisii. The sequence goes on from CM029495.1 coordinate 19,001,638, forward strand.
TTTTGAGGACCGATCTTCTATAGATCTTTTGTTAATAGACTAGTCCTGTAATCGAACCTGGTTTGATATGTATAAAAAGTATGTGGTTGGTTTTGAAAATGTGATCCTGCTTTTCTATCCCAATTGAGTTTTGTCTCGGGGATTATTTATCCGCTTCCGCATGTGTAATTAATTGAATGGGTCGGCGACGTGTCCTGGGAAGTTGCTTTTCTATCGACCGCAGTGGGATGTGCGCGTGCTCGAGGTTCGGGGCGTGACATCATCTTTTCAGGCAAGAGAGGAAGTAATTTCCAGAAATGAACACCTTGCAAAAGTTGCCAAGTAAAGGACATGATTGAGGGACTCTTTTGAAATAGCATTGTGTGGAAACTAATTCCCATTGTGAACACCTTGACTCCAGCATAAAAGTATCTACTCTTTCGGTTAATGGGGCGGGAAAAGCAAAGGGCGAGGATGAAGCAAAAAGCATCACCCATCTTCAATTTGATTTGAGGGGCCACGCGGTCCAATTACAATCTAATTGCTACGTCGATTAGCAATAGGGGTGCCACTCAATCAATAATTTGAGCGGCCGCATGTAGCCATTGTCAAAAGGTGAGGATAAAGCAAAAGGTATCGGCGTATTGCCCATTTTCAAAAAGTTAATTTCCACTATGATTTGCTTGGCCACGGGATCCAATAACAAATAGAACTAACAAGTAAAGTCTATAGGGATCGTCTTGCCAATTTCAAGGAAGGGATTGTTTTGGTGGTCTTGGTCAAAAAGGTTAGAATCAAAAGTACAATTGCCTTGTCTAAGAAACGTCATCCACCACAAGATTGCGCGTCTTCTTTGGGGGCAAGAGAAGAAGTAACGCTTTATATAAAGTCCCAAGTGCTTGTACTTAAAGAGGAGAAACGTCAATCACCATAGCTTACAGAGACGCTCGTTTTCGTTCTGAGATATCCGATTTTGATAGCTCCAGGTTGAGGCGTGAAGGTGATCCTTGGATTGCATTACCTTTCGGGACTTGGACACAACTTGATTTGCTTCAAGGCAACTTCTTCTCAAACACTAAAACCCATCACAATAATTTTATCTCTACATCGCTCCTTGAGGTAAGCCCAGCCTTCATTTTCCAGTCTATTACAATTGATAGGAGAAACATATTATTGATTATTACTCGTCGTATAGCACCTAATGTCCTTTTAAGGCATACAAAATATCACTTATGAAATTCCCTCGACTTTTTCAAAATGATCACCGCATATATATTACTAATTTTTATTATACAATATTTTCATTTAAACTAATCGGTTATGAATGGATAGACCGATTGATTCGGGTGGAAAAGCATGTTGGCCCTTATCACAGTGTTGTTTGCAAAACATCAACGGTTGACTAAACTCCCTTGGGACAAATGACCTCCAGAGAAAAAGGGCACCCTCCTAATAAAACCTATTAAAGGATGTTTTCCACGTAAAATGACTCTCCAACGGTTAGTTTTTTATAAAAAGATTCCATGGATGCTGATGGACTCGGTGGAAATTGAGAAAGCATCAAATCTCTAAATTGCCTTGATCTCTCTTGCGTTCATGATATGTTTTAGCTTGCATCCCATTCCTTCTGTTAAAAAAAGCCTTATTGGTAGTTTTCAGTTTGAGAGAGTGATGTAGATTTATAAGTTGAACTGCTATAAATCTATTGGCATATTTCTATTCTTTAGTCTCATTACTTTATTTGTTTGAAAGAAGTATCTCCTTGATAAATTGTCTCCGCATGTACTGTAACATCCTGAAAATTTTGATTTATTAATATAATTTAATAGATTAGGAGCTCTTCATTCACGACCATAGACACTCACTCGGTCACTTCAGATTGTCAAAGTGAACTGTAAAAAAATGGTAAAAAAGGAGTGCCGGACACCTGGAGTGCTAAAACTTGGCACGGAGTGACACTTAAGTGCCAAAAGTTAGGAAAATGACACTTAAGTGTCAAAATCAGAGCAAAATGGATCATTTAAGTGTCAATCTAGCCAAAATGCTGGCGTAGCGATTTTCCGGCGAAATAAGTGCAAAACGACATCGTTTTGCACGTTAACGTGACTAAACAAAAGCAAAAACGACATAGTTTTGTTTTTCGACGTGGTAAATAATTAATATAAAAATTAATTTAATTAAATTATAAAAATAAATAAAAATAATTTAAAATTAAAAAAAAATTTAAAATTTAAAATTATTATTATTTATTTTTATAATTAAATTAAATTAATTTTTATATTAAAATTCGAATTTGCTCAAAAACGACGTCGTTTTTGCCTTTTTTTTTGTAGTGTCAGCATTCCGGCAAGCCACATAGACGAAAAAAATATAACAAATTGACACGTAGGATTTCCGATGGCACTTAGATGTCACTTTCTTAACTTTTGGCATTTAAATGTCTTTTCGTGCCAAGTTCTGGTACTTTGGGTGTACTTCTCCCGGTCAAAAAGTGAAAAGTGATTTGGTGGAAAGGTATTAATATTGGGTGAAGTGGAGTTTGAAATGATGAGAAAAAGAGGAAAAGACATTACAGTCAAAAAGGTAAAGAAGAAAAGAAAGAAAGAAGGGAAGAGAAAGAAGGAAGAGAAAGGAGGGAGAGGAAAAGAAGGAAGGAAAAGGAGAAAGAGAGGAGAGAAAGGAGAGAGAGAGTGGGGGAAGAGAGGATGTGTCGGCGAGAGGAGAAGATAAACAAGGAGACGGGAGGCTTTGTGCTGTGCAGGAGGAGAAATCTATGGCAAAATTAAATTTAAAATCACATTCATAATTACTATTAGGTCTTTCTTCTCGTCTTCCCCACATTGCCAATTTTGTCTCAACTCAGTTATCAGATTCTAAATGATTTATCAAATTCTTTGACAAAAAAATGATTTATCGAAATCTTATTTTCAATAACCAAGTAAAAATTGAACCACTACATCTAATTTTGAAGGAATGCGATATACTTGTACATAGATTCCAGTACTTTATAGCCCAATTAAGAAATTTACGTACACATTGTACGTGAGGGGACCGAAACCAACAAGATTGACTTGACTAAAGGATGATGTGCAAAAGAAGATAAGGCAAGGACTAAAAGCATGCAACTGCTCCTAATCAATCAAATACTAATTAATTAAAGATTTCATGTTTATTTTTTCTTGCTTGGTAAAAGATTTCATGTTCATACTTGTTCAGACTTCATAGAGACTAGTTATCAATCCTCTTATGCAGCAGAAGAGCATCTTTCTTTCCAACTTCCCCCCGATTGCCACCATGGACAGTGGACGGAGTCACATTGAAACAAACGAAGGGATGCACCCTTTTGTAATGGGACGTTCTTTCGGGGCGCTTGTCGCGACGATTCTTTTCTGTATGCTTGCATTCAATCTTCTCAACAAGAAGAAGAAGAGAGCATCCACGCCTTCATTCATCTCTCCAAAACCCATAGGAGAAGGTAATGATCATTATGATGTGTTCTTGAGTTTTAGTGGGTCAGATACCCGTAAGGGATTCACCGATCACCTCTATCAGAATCTAGTCAAGGCAGGGATTGTACCAGTTTTTGTGTTCAGGGATGATAAGAGCATCCAAATTGGTGAGGAATTTGGTCCACAAATTCTTGATGCCATCGCTCGGTCTAAGATTTCAATCCTCATCATCTCCAAAAATTATGCTTCAAGCAAATGGTGCTTCCGCGAGCTTATTCATATCATGGATCGCGCGAAGAGCACATCACACACAATTTTGCCCATCTTTTATAAAGTGGACCCATCGGATGTGGGGCATCTAAAAGGAAACTTTGGGAAGGCCTTTCGTTCACGTAAGAAATATTTTGATGAGGAGGATATCCAGAAAGGGCAGCAAGCACTCAGAGAAGTGAGTCACTTACATGGATGGGAGTCCGAGAAAGTTGCTAACGGGTACTTTGCTTCCACCTAAACTTCTCTTTTTTGATAAGTAATTTTTTTGGGGAAATTACCAAAAAAAATATTAAACCTATTATAACGGTGATAATTTAGTTCTAAACTTTTTCATTTAGCCATTTTAGTCCTAAACCTTTTGAAAATCTGTCAATATAGTCCAATTGGCTAATTTCAACCCAAAATCGCTGATGTGGATAATTTTTTTTTTTCTGAAAATTTTAAAATTTTTTGTTTTTTTTTTATTATTTTTTTTCCTTCTCTCTCTCTGACTGCCGACCTCCTTGATGACCGGCAACAGGCCACGGACTAGGGTCGGTGAGGCTCACCCTCCCTGCCAAGGGCCAACCTCGCTGGAATCTGATCCTTCTAAAGAGGTCAGGCCAACACGAACTAATAACCCGAAAAAAAGAAGGAAGAACATCAGAAATCGGGAATCCAGGAACACAATCATTCGAGAACCCGACTATATCTGCAGAATTAATGGGGATGTCGCATGCGAAGTGGTTGAGGGGGAGCCATTGTCCTTCTCTTCCACAGATTCACTTCCTTCTTCGCCTTCGACTCCACTCCACCTACCAAAATGGGGGACGAAAATGGAATCACCACTTCGTCGCTGCCCTCGTCATCTCGCTCTTCTTTGTCTGTCTTTGTCGTCAAAGTAACAGTTCCTCTTCTCCGCTACATCCACCGGCGCCACCTGCGCCGTCTAGTCGAAGTTCGCCAGCACGTTCTGGCTGCTGACGAACGGCCCTCTTTTGTTGGAAAAACTCTCGGTCTCCCTCCTTGCGATTCTCTATAGGACCACTAGAAGGACCAGATTCTAGCGAGGTCAGCCCTCACAACGGGGCGGCCCTCATCTATGGCCAGTGACCGTATAGAAAGAAAATAAAAAGAGAAAAAACAAAACAAACAAAAAATATAAACAAATTAAACCAAGTTCATAAAAAATAATAAAAAATTATAAAAATTCTCCATGTCAATACTGGCGGTGCCACGTAGAATGGCTGGCCTTCACATCAGCGATTTCTAGTCAAAATTGATTGGATTGACTATATTAGCATATTTTTCAAAATGTTTAGGATTAAATTAGCCATAAAAAAATTTAAGACTGAATAGACACAATTATAATAAATTTAGGACTTTTTTAGTAATTATCCCGTAAATTTTCTTGTTCATGCGAAACGGATGAATTACAGTTGTCTCCAACAGAGCAAAAATCAAAGAAATGACAACCCCTCTGGCCAATAGTGTGAATCACCAAACAATACGCTTAGAAAGGACTCGAACGCTCAGTATTTCGGGGTAAGCCCACTATCAGTGCCAAAAGTTATGTACGGTACTCACTTTGGTGCCAAAAGTTTCCGTTGGATCATTTAAGTGCTAAATCGGAGAAAAACGATCACTTTGGTGCCACCAGCGAGAGATTCTGATCAGATTAATTACGTGGCTTTTATATTTTTAAAAAACATGCAGTGGCTTTAAAATGACGTCGTTTTCCATCCTCCTCAAGAAACGACGTCGTTTTGCCGTCATACGTGGACATTCTCATAGAAACGATGTCATGTAGCTCATATGGGGATTGAAATTAGAGTTTCTTTGTCGTTCGCCACTCGGCCACCGTCGTTTGCCGGCCATCGCTCGACCACCGTCGCTCAGCCATCATCGTAGTTGCTTGACCAGGTGAGCGAGGAGAGACTGAGATTGTTGCTCAAGCAAGAAGTGGCAAGAAGAATAGGAGGCAAGGGTAGAGGAGGAGGAGAAAGAAGAGGGGTCGAAAGTGCTGCTACTAGTGCGTTGTTGCTGCTGCGGCTGGTGCCGCTACTAGTGTGCTGCTGGTGCTGTTACTGGTGCCATTGCTGGTGCCGCTGCTGGTGTTGTTCTTTAGGGAAGAAGAAGACGACATGCCTTCTCTCTTTCTCTCTCTCTCTCTCTCTCTCTCTCTCTCTCTCTCTCTCTCTCTCTCTCTCTCTCTCTCTCTCTCTCTCAATTTGGGGATTTAAGGTTCTAAGTTGGGGGGAAAGACACCAAACGATGTCGTTTTGTGGTTAAGATGCTGACTGTAATCTCCAGCGAGCCACATCAGCTTCAAAAATTAATAAAAAAAAGTGCCACGTCGGATTTCCGGTCATTCTAATTGGAGTTGGCACTAAAATGATCGTTTTTCAAACTTTTTTGCACTTAAGTGATCCAAAATAAACTTTTGGCACCAAAGTGAGCATTGTACACAACTTTTGGCACTGATAGTGTACTTACCCCCAGTATTTCAAAGCTTTATCACCGCCAAATAAAATAGATCTCTTCATGTGAATGGAAGTTGGCTAAGGTGAAAAGGACCATGTCTAGGTTTGATTTCCACTGTCAGTAGACCCCATTGGTAGCGATTTGTAAATCAACTATAAGTCCTCAATTTTGGCATGTGAGATGCCCTGGCCTTAGAGCGGAGTAACCTACTTTTCTCCTAAACTTCTTTAATTAAAACAAAATTGGCCTCCTATCATTTAACTAGCAGCAATCTTAAGCTTGTAACAAACATTACACTTCTAAAGACTCTTAACGAGCCAGGTGCACCGCCTTACTTTCTTTCAACAATATCCATCTAGCAAAAGAGAGAAGAAAAAAATGAAATGACCGCTGGCCATCATCCCCCATTTTTATTTGTAAAACCAAAACATCTTGCTTGTTAATTGGTCCCTTCCATTCTTCACATACGTGTTGGTGCCTTTTGATGAGATTAATAATCACGAAATTATCAATGAGTTTTGTTGTTGGACAGGCATGAAGGAGAATTAGTGAAAAAAGTTATTGAAAATGTTCTGACCAAGTTGCGACAAGATTTTCAGCTTGATGTTACTAAGCACTTAGTTGGAATTGGCGATCATGCGAATAGAATCATGAAATGGGTAGACACTCCTACCACTAATGCTCGAATGATTGGAATCTATGGCATGGGTGGGATCGGAAAAACGACTCTTGCCAAGGTAATCTATAACCAGCTGTCAAATGACTTTGCCCACCGTAGCTTCCTTGCAGATATTCGAGAAACAGCGTGCCGCAAAAATATTGCTTATTTACAAAAGCAACTAGTTAAGGACATTCTGCAAATCGAACCTGAATTTTGGAATGTTGATGATGGAATCAGTTGGATCAAATCTAGATTTAGAGAAAAAAAGGTTCTCATTCTTTTGGATGATATAGATCACGAGGATCAATTAAATGCTTTGGCTAGAGAATGTAATTGGTTTATGGCGGGGAGTATTGTTATTGTTACAACTAGATATGAAGCCGTTCTTGATCAATATGAATTCAAGATAGACAAGTATGATTTGAATGAATTGGATCAGGAGCATGCTTTGCTTTTGTTTAATAGACATGCATTTCATAAGGACTATTCTTCGACGGACTTTGAGGGTCTATCTCGTAATATCGTATCCACCATTGGTGGGCTTCCCTTAGCACTTCAGGTCGTAGGTTCATACTTGTATAAAAAAATGAATCGAAAAGTATGGGAAGATGTGCAGAAGCAGTTAAAAAATCAACCACATAGAGACGTCCAAAAAATATTGCAAATAACTTATGATGCATTAGAAGATGGACATAAGCAAATTTTTCTCGATATTGTTTGTTTCTTTATTGGCGTCCATGACGATGGCGAATCTGCACAATTCGCCATGTACATGTGGGAGGACTGTGGGTTTTATCCAAGTCAAGGAATCGAAGAGTTGAAGTTGAGGTGCTTAATTAAAATTGGAAATCATGGTGATTTTATAGTGCATGATCAACTGAGAGATCTTGGAAGGAGCATTTTTTGCCAAGGACAACCGCTTGAGAAACGTAGTGGACCATGGGACTACGACTATGGGGGAGTCCCAAGAGTACTAAGACATCTGGAGGTAAAATATGACACTCTTTTCTTTTTCTCTCCCTCTTATTTAATATAATTAATCTGATCTATTCTAATATTTCATTGAGCATGAAAAGATGCTCTTACTTTCTAGAAAAATAAATATATTTTAACATCCATTTATGTACATTGTAGATTAATTGTGACACTAAGTAAATCATGAGTATCGCAAGGATGAAAAAGTAATATCATTGATTCAATTTCCTCGATATAAATTACATTTGTAAAAAATTGTTCGGCAATCAATTTAAGATCCTTTAACTACAATTTTAGACTATAAATCTCATTCACTTGAAGCATGCAATTGTCATATCTAGTTGAAAATATTGATAATTAGAATGACTATAATTATGAATGAAGACGAAGTATAAACATCATAGATCAAATAAATGAAGATTTCCTGGTTAAAAAAATAAATAAATAGAGATAGTATAATAACCGATGACTAATTCAAAGCAATAAGATTGGAAAAAAATTTCACACTTATCACATATATTTGCTTTCTAGTACAGCCGAATGTATTGTGGTGCTCTTGTGATTTAGGAATCGGATGTTTGATATTTTTTTCTTTGTTTTGATTTTGACAATACCGGTCCCTCAACTAGTTATTTATATCTATCTCTTTTCATTCTTATCTCCTCTTAATAGATAGCAAAAATCCCTTAAAAATATATACAGGCAAATCTTACTGTTTTTTAGGGTTTATCCCATTGACCTTGCTTATTTCATGGATTAAGTTAGGCATATAATAAGGAGTGGATTTCCTTATAACAAACATCTCTATCTGCTATAAGTTGTTTTATATTACTTATATTTTTTGGGCACCGCCTGTTTTGTGCCAGAATTCACTAGACTAACTTGACTATTTTTAGGATTAAAAAAAAAAAACTTGACTAATCGGAGGAAATGTCATGCTTATTATTATATCCATAACCTTGTATTCATTATATTTGATTTTCAGCATGAAGCCAATTTTTTCAAATATGTTTTATCTTTAACTTATATTATCAATGTTCATGTCATTTTATTATATATTTGTCCATCTGAAAAGCTTCACAGTTTCATGGCTGATCAATGGCGAGGAATTAACCCTAGAAATTGACCAAGGCATGTTGGGCAAAGCAGCCTTATATTCTTGATATAATTTCAAATAGTTAGTTCCTATGATTTAATATCACTCTCTTTTGTTGATCCAATAACTTCTTAGCATTAGCAAAAAAACCACACCAACAATGAAAAAGAAAGGTCAATTCTGTTTTGAATGGACAAAAATGCTGAAAGATGATAAATAGTGTCGAAAATGAAATGATTGTACGATTCGAGAGAATTTGATTTAACTTTGGAAATTGAAATGCTTGTGGGACTAATTTCCAATTGTCTTGACTATTTCAAATATGATTATGTCTATTTTGTTATATCCTATTTCTTTAGTTCATTTTGGTGAAATATATGCGAATTGTGTGGAAACTTTTGACGAAAGTTTGAGGTTTGAAATCCCCTTTCCATACAGTAGATTTTTTTTTTTAATGTAATACATAGTATAAGCGAAAATTATTAAAGATAGCGTGGGATATGATTACAACAATTTAGCGACTTTTCAGACAAATAGACTTAAGAGAATTTATACCCATTGCATTTCACTGGTTAATATTTAAAGCAGATATAACGACAAACATGTCTAACCATAAAAGTGAATTTCTAACCAATTAAACCTTTGGGGGGAAATGTAGGTATTATTATAAAAGTCAAATAAAGCCATAAGGGAATTTCTTTCACCGTCTGCAACTAATTAAATGATCTGTTTTAGCAGGAAAGTTAAACAGTATGTTTTTTTTTTTTTTATTTATAAGATGGAAAAAGAAACGATGCCATTGTTATGGAAACCGACATATGATGATTAAACAATGTTACCACGGCACTTTTTAGCTAATCGGTTCATTTTCTAGTTATTCTGAAAGTGACTTATTTTTTTCAATCCTGGTCAAAACTGCTAACCAATGTCGCCACATCACTTTTTAAACATACTTTACCGAAAAAAAAATGTTTCGATTGTCAAAGAAATGAGTAAACACTTCACGCAAATAGTTAATGACGTTAAAGATATTTAGATATCTTCTAGAGATAAGAATATTTCTTTTAATTTTCTATATCTATTTTGATAATGTATATCATATTTGATTTCTTTTAATTTCCCTCCATGTAAACTTTTCTATATATCTGAATATATTAAAAATTCCCCTTTTTTTCTCTTCCACATTATTACATTTAACTAATGAAATGAAAATAGGGTGCTTCCTTAGCTACTTACAGGTGGCCCGTCGATACTCTTTAACAAATTCTTTTGAAAAATTATACATAAGTCATTTAAAAATTTACAAGTAAACATTTGTACGTTGTAAAATGATTTTATGTATTTCTTCTTAAATGAAAGTGAAAATCCACGCGCTGCAAAATTTTGAAAATGAAGAAGAAGCGAGAGATAAAACATTGAGGTGCATTTGCCTTAGTTGTTTTAAAGTAATAATTATTATTTTTTCTTTATCTTCGCCTCATTTGTTTAATTTTCAAAAGGTTGTCAAAAAAAAAATGTGAGTTTACATATCCATACATGTATAGGGGAGGGATAAAAAGGAAATCGTGCAAATCCAAGATTTAAAAAAAGCAAAAACTAAAAAGTTAAAAAACTTGCAGAGACGCCCCCAGTTCCACGACTTTTTTGGGGCAGCCTTAAGCGGACATTCCAAGTTTTCTGAAGTGAGATGGCTTCAGTGGGACCTTCGTGGAAACGATGCGTCTCTTTCCACGATCAATTTGCATTTGCCAAAATTATCGGTGTTGGAGATTGAAGAGGACTGGGAAGGAATCACGGAGGATTGGGAAGGATGGAATTCATTCATGGTAAGATTGGGAAAAGAAAACATCCTCTCTGTGATCTTGGGGTTTGTTTTTGTTTAGCCAATCAACTCCTCCTTTGACGGATTATTCTCCTTTTGTATTAGGGGTCAAAGCAGCTTAAAGTTCTCCGCCTTCGATATTGTCCTAGTTTAAGACGTACTCCTGAACTCTCGGCTTTCACACAGTTGAAGATTCTCATGTTGAGCTATTGTGAGGAATTGGAGCATCTCCACCCTTCTATTGGCAAACTCACGAGCTTCGTTTCCTTGGACTTGCGTTACTGTAGAGGTCTCAAGGAGCTACCAAAGGAGGTGGGCAAATTAAAAGATTTAGAAGAACTTCTATTAGATCTTACTGCTATTACAGAGATTCCTACATCTATTGGTTCTCTGAGGAAGCTGGAGGAACTAAGTGCCTGCAGTTGTGGTTCACTGAGAGAAATCCCTAGCTCAATTGGGGATTTACAGAATTTGCAATGCCTTAACTTGAATCGTTCTGCGATCGAAAAGCTTCCCAGTGCTATTGGAAGATTGAAAAATCTGCGGACTCTAGGTCTCTCATGCTGCTGCAGTCTGAAAGGGGCAATTCCAAGTGAAATCGGTGACTTGCCTTCCCTCGAGTATCTCGATCTCTCTTGCACACCGATATCTGACTTGCCAGAAAGCGTCCGGAATCTTTCGTCTCTCCAATGCCTTGACCTAGGGGGTTGCGACAAGCTCCAGTCGCTGCCAGAGCTTCCTTCGGGCTTAACATGTCTGTCAGTCGCTTGTCAGAGTCTTGGACTGCCACAGCTTCTTAGCCTCATCCACCTAGAAAAACTCGATCTTGAGGTACGCCATTTACTTGAAGACATCGGCGAGCTTTCCTCAATACCATTGAAACTCTATTTTGAGGAGTGGGATAAGCTGACATCACTTTCGCTCCGCGGACTCATGCACTTGGAAGAGCTTTCAATAAAGAAGTACAGTTCCATTAAAAGATTGACCCTTTCACGATTGATTCATCTGAAACGATTACGTGCTGAGCATTGCAATAGCTTAGTTGAAATTTTGAGATTTATAATTTTGGAGTCCTTGGAGGTCATATTTTTATTTGACTGCAATTCCATTAAAAGGCTTTTCTGTCCAAAATCACGGTGTTTGAAGAAATTAGTGGCTGTTGGGTGCAACAATCTAGTCGAAATTCAATGTCTTGAGAATGCGAATCTCGTAGAAGAGTTGGATTTTACAGGATACAAATCAATGGAGACTTTGCCAGATTTGACGGGATGTGTGAAGTTACGATCTCTAAGAGTTCGAGACTGCAAGAAACTTTCACAGCTTCAGGGACTTGAAAAGTTGAATTTAATTGATTTGGATATTTCTGGTTGTGACTCATTGGAAGCAACACCGAACTTATCTGGAACTCGCATCTTTAGAAATTATGAACAAGAGCTGTCTTTTGATTCATGGAGTGATGTTTCCTGAATAGAGGTAAATAAGCAATGAACAATCATTTTTCGTTTGAGATTCATGACCTACTTTTGATCACTTTTTTTGACAAGAAGGTTTTCTATGACAGGGTTCTGTACTTTCCTAAATTGCTAGTCTTACATAATTGAAGGAGTGGGGCAGTTGGTCGTAGAAGCTGACGTGATGCTTTAGCCAAGATCAAAATGCAGACCCTAATGTCAATAGAAGGCATAGAGGCTGATGAACTTCTGCTACTCATTATTGTATACTACGCCTAGAATTTCCCAATGTCCAATGTTCATAATTTCTTTGAAAAAATCTCTAGCCATTTTGAGTTACTTTGTAAGTTCTTTTGTATGTCAAATTTGACTAATGGTAGATATCGTGTTTGGGACAAACGCCTTTCAATTTTCCATAATGCATGAAACCCCTGTCAAGTTTCTTACTGTTCCCTTGATGTCCCTCATTAACCTTCTAAGAAGAGCATCACTTCTCGAAATATGATGAACTGAGCTAAAATAAAATTCAAGGTTCAAGCGTTTCTGTTTGGTGAAAAAAAAAATGTTAAAGTAGTTTTGGCTAGTCTGTCATATATGAATGTAGACCACCTTAACATTATTAGTAGCCGAACTATTGTTTTGAAGGATTATCAAGCAAGGTAAACTGGTGCTGCTTCTATGACATGTTTGGTTGGTCTATGCGATGATCTAGGCTTACTTTGGGACTTCAATTCAATTAATTGCATCGATGACCTTTTGTATTATTGGACAAATTTTTGCTTGTCTGTGAAACAAGCTGGGATGAGGAGCTCAAAAATCTGCTAATTAGTTTGCATCCCGTTTGATCCTATCGTTGTCATGGAATTGTTTTATCGCATGACTGATTTGGGCATGGCTAACTGTGCTGAGGAACTTCAAATTCCGTACTTGAGGCTGATCAAAATAAGAAAAGGGATTTTGCAGAGGAAGCTACTGCAACAACTGAGGACCATCTTGCGTGCCAACCTTGAAGATGCTCTGGGGCTGACTGGAGTGTCCCAAGGAAGTTTTGATGCTTCTGAATATTCGAACACTTGATCTGATCTCGACGTCACATCCCTGAATGATTGTAAATGTATTTTTTTTTTTCAATTAAATAAGCTTTCTGTATGCTCATTAAGTTCTAACTCTCCTTTAATCAAATACTAAGCTGCTGATTTTTTGTATATCACTCCCGAATTGATAAGGCTTTGTAGAGGGAGGTATGCACTGCTAGGCTCCTCCATTTTTATCAGTTTATTTGTGTGATGATATCCTTTGAATGTTGTCATATAGGTTTCTGATTTGATAAGATCAGTTTTCATGTGTGCAGCATTGGATCTGTAAAGTTGAAATTAACCTCCTCACAAACTAATCCCGTATTGCTGATTTTGCTAATTGGATCTTGCAATATAACCCAGTAGCAAATAAATTTTTCTGTTCCGTAGTTTAGGCACTAATCCTTTCGGCATAATTTTACTAATTTCAATTATGTTCCTAAACACAAAAAAGGAAAAGTGTTGCTAATTGCTTACTCATTTTATGCCTATTGGTTTCTTTTTCATCGGCCATCTAATAAAGTCTCTGTTCATTGTGGTCCAACTCTGGTATTGATATTTACGCATTTGTACCTTATCTCTCATGGGGTAAATTCTGATGCTACGATCTTGGATTTATTGATAATTAGTTAGTGCTATCTTCCTTGTGCAGACTAAAGCTGCATTTGATGAAACTCGGAGAAAGTCCCCAGACACCATGGGTTGGAGATACGGGCAAGAATGAGCTATGTCAGTATGGAAAGGCATTCTGGAGTTCTTTGCTATTGGCGTTTGTCATTGGCTCTGTGTTGTTATTACTCTTCAAAGGATTCTTGATATAAGGCGACCTCTTCTCATGTGGTGTATTAGTCCTTTGCAAGCTTTGAAATTGTGCTACTCTTTAGCAAAGGCTGCATCACAAATCACTTGGAGGAAGACCGCATGTGTAGATGGTTCTCTATGTGGAGTCAAGCTTAAAATGAGAGTTGCTGACAAGATTACCATTTAGATGTCCACTTTAAGCTATAGTTTTGTGACTAGGAGAGACTTTTTTCGTGGAAAAAGCAAATGCCGAGAGATCAGCAAATAATCTGTAAATTGCAGCCAAGAGTTTCAATGAACAGGTTTCCAAGAAGATAGGAGTTTCTCATTTGGAAGAATTTTGAACACAAAAGAATGGCATTCATTAGTGTAAAATCATCTCTCTGGTCTGGTTATGTTAGAATATTCATATGTAGGCATTTTGCAATCACTTTGGCCGTATAATCTCAAACTTGATTTGTTTAAGCATAAATCTAAAAGCAGAAGAGACACAGCCATGTACATTTTCATACCTAAAATCAAGTAGAGAGACTAATTCGTTCTTGAAGAGCAGCATTACTTTCTCCTTCGAGATTCTCTTAGGTGGATGCATGGAGCTCATGCCGCTCGGAGTCGCACCTCCACGGTTGTTTTTAGCGTTTCCACATCTAAAACCAGGTCTCTCTATGGATTTGTTTGTGTACACTTATGTCAGTCTGATCAAGCACTGGGTTCTGAAGTGAAGTATTGAGTTGTTTTATGCAATTCTCTATCAAAAGTTTGTTTGAGTCTCTAGTGTGGATGGAGTTTATGTGGGCTCTATTTCTTGAACGAGAATTGATGTAGAAAAAAGAGTTTTTTCTATTCTTCTTTCGAGTTCTTCCTGCCATAAAAGCTAGCGGCATTGATTATCTGACACCGTCTTGATTTGAGGTTTCTCTTTGAATGTGGCGTTAAATGACAAAGAAAGAATCGGTGGTTCACTTGAAAATGGCTATTTGAGTTGTTTGGAAAGGAAGGAAGCTATTGGTAGTAGCTATAACTTAGTGTGTTTATTGCAGAGGAGGAGAAAAAAGCGAAGAAGATCATATCAAAACGGGATGGGAGAACGTGTGTCTTAGTGTTTGGTTGGTTCACCAAGTTGAAATTGGGGAGAGCATGGCAATCTTAGGAGCCACAAGAGAATTTGGGATCTTGGATGAAGAATGTGGCAACGGACTGGACCAAGAGCGGATTGTTACATGAGTTAGAACTAAAAAGAGGTGAATCTGTCAAATTAGAAGAACTCGTGTTAGATTTTGCTGATATTACTGAGATTCCTACGTCTATCGGTTCTCTGATGAAGCTGGAGAAACTGAGCGCCTGCTGTTGTGAGTCACTCAGAGAAATGCCTAGCTTAATTTGAGATTTGCTGAATTTGCAACATTTGGACGTTAGTGGTTCTGGGATTGAAAAGCTTCCTAGTGCTATTGGAAGGTTGAAAAATCTGCTCACTATAAGTCTCCTATCGTGCCTTGTCTGAAAAAGCAATTCCAAGTAAAATCGGTGACTTGTCTTCACTTGAGATTCTCTATATCACTTGTGTGCCGATATCTACCTTGCCAGAAAGCATTCGGAATGTTTCTTCTCTCCAATGCCTTAGCCTAATGGGCTATGACAAGCTCCGGTTGTTGCCAGAGCTTCCTTTGCCACAGCTTTCTAGCCTAATCCACCCAAAAAAACTTCATTTTAAGGCATGCCATCTAGTTGAAGACATCCATGAAATTTCCTCAAGACCCTTGAAATTCTGTATTGAGGAGCGTGATAAGCTGATATTGCTTAAGCTCGACAGATTCAAGTACTTGGAAGAGTTTTGATTAAAAAAGTGCAGTATGATTGAAAGATTGGCCCTTTCACAATTAATCCATCCGAAATGATTATGCGCCAAGCATTGCAATAACCTAGTAGAAATTCAGGTCCATGATGATTTGGAGTTCTTTGAGGGCATATTTATACATGACTGCAATTCCATTAAAAGGCTTCTCCGTCCAAAATCACAGTGTTTGGAGGAATTATAGGCCATCAGGTGCTACAGTCTAGTCGAAAATTGAGGTCTTGACGGTGTGTAGTTCTTAGAAAAATTGGATATAACAAGATGCATGACAATGGAGACTTTGCCAAGTTTGACAGGATGTAAGAAGTTACAATCTCTAGTAATTAAAGACTGAAAGAAACTTACTTAACTTCAGGGACTTGAAAATATGGATTTAGATCTTTTGGATGTTCAAGGTTGCAACTCATTGGAAATGCTGCTAAAATTATCTAGAACATGCGTCACTGGAAATTATGAAGAGATCTATCTCGAACTCTCTGTTGAAATATTATACTACAGTGATAATGATGTGATGAATCTTATACTCGTATTACAACAGTGAGACGAGTCATGTTTCCTTGATAGAGGTAAATAAGCAGTAAACTATCATTTTTCTTCTAATATTCATGACCTACTTTTCATCACTATCTTCTTTTGACAAGAAGGTTTTCCATGACAGGGTTCTAACTTCCCTAAATTGCCAGTATTACATAATTGAAGGAGCAAGGGTAGCTGGTCATAGAAGCTGACATGATGCTTCAACCAAGATCAAAATATAGACCCTAATGTCAATAGAAGGCACTGGTTCTCTAGTAAGATTCTCCATCCTTGAATGCCCAATGTGAGAGAATGGAGTAACACTTTTCTTGAAGCTATATTTTTTAAGAATGATTTGCTCCACACTGGGTATCTATTTGATTGATTTTGGAGACTCTGGATTTGCCAACATATACTTGCTGTTGAATACGTTATAGCAATGTTTTTCATTTATCCTTCCATCGGCAGCTTTTGTAGACTGCAAACAGATTAGCGACTTCTGAGGCAAGAATGAAAATATCAACATAGTTAGACAAGAATCACCTAGTGATTAACAGTTTCCCTCTCTATATACTTGGGATTTGAATTTTCCATCTAGAGGCCGATGATCTTCTGGTACTCAATATTGTAAACTATGGCAAGTATCCATTTTCCTTATGTTCAAAATTCATATTTTCTTTGAAAAAATCCTTGGCCCTTTTGAGTTCCTTTGTGAGTTCTTCTATGTGTCAAATTTGACTAACGGTAGATACCCCATTAGGGATAAACACATTTCGATTTTCTTTGATGAACCCTATCAGGTTTCTTATTGTTCCCTTGATTTTCCTCTTGAACCTTCTAGATAAGTATCAATTCCAGTAAGTATAAAGAACTGAGCTAAAATAAAAATCAAAGTTCAAGTATTTCTGGTTGGTGAAAAAAAAAAAAAAAAATGGAGAGTATTTTTGGCTAGTCTCTCATGTATGATTCTAGACTGCCTATTCTTAACCTGCAGTCAAATTATTATTTTGAAAGTTTGTCAAGCAAGGTAAATTGGTACTGCTTCTACGACAGGTCTGGTTGGTCTATAGGATGATCAAGGCTTACTTTGGGACTTAAATTTGATGAGCTTTATCGATGATCTTTTGCATAATCAGGACAAATTTTTTGCCCTTTCTGTGAAACAAGCGAGGGCAAGGAGCTCAAGAACTTGCTAATGAGTCTGCATCCCATCTGATCCTATTGTTGTCATGGAATCGTTTTATCACATGATTAATCTGAGTCTGGCTAACTTGGCTGAGGAACTTCAAATTCCATGCCAGAGACTGATCAAAATGAAGAAGATATATTTTGCAAAGGAAGCACCAGCAACAGCTGAGGACCATCTTTTGTGCCAACGTTGAAGAGGCTCATGGGCCAACTGGAGTGTGTTAAGGAAGTTTTGATGCTTGTGAGGATCCAAAACACTTCATCTGATCTCAACAGCACATGCCTGAATGATTTAAATGTTGTATTTCCAGTTGAGTCTGCTTTTTGTATGCACTCGAGGTTCAACCTCTCTGTCAATCAAATGTGTAGCTGGCTGATTCTTTTGTATGTCATCTTGATGCAGAGGTGTTTGATGCCATTGCATTCTAATGTTATCACACCTGAACTCAGTGAGGCTCTGCAGAGGGAGGTATGCACTACTAGTCATATTGTAACAATGAAAAAATAACCTGTGTGCTTATACTATATGAGCTATGGAATTTCACCTAAAAATCAGTAAGCAAGTATGCATGAGGACAATCTCCTCCATTTCTATCAGTTTATCAATGCGATACTATCCATTGAATGTTGTCATATAGGATTCTGATTTTTTTTTTTTTCAATTTGATAAGCTCAGTTCTCATGCGACGTCGACTTTGTAAAGTTGAAATTCACCTCCTAGCAAATTATCTTGTACCGCTGATTTTGTTGATGGGATATTGTGAAATAACCATGTAGCAAATTCATCTTTCTGTTTTGCAGTTTGAGCACCTCATCTTCTCAGCATAATTTTATTAACAAGGAAAGTGTTGCTAGTTGCTTTCGTCTCCAAAGCTGAAGTGCACTTTCATCTTTATGTTCCTAACCACAAACAAGAAAAGTGTTGCTAGTTGCTTTCGTCTCCAAAGCCTGGTGTTTTCTTTTTCATTGGCTAGCTGATGAGGTTTCTGTTCATTGCTGTCCAACTGCAATTGGGGCAAATGATGCTTTGTGCATTTGCACCTTATCTTTCATGGTGTATATTGTGATGCTCCTATCTTAGTTATCTTCATTCCTTGATAATTAGTAAATCCTATCCTTCTTGTGTTGATTCAACTCTTATTTCATAAAATTCAGATAGCATCCCCAAACATCACAGGAAGGAGATGTGGGCAGGAATGAGATATGTCATGAGACGTTATGGAAAGGCGTTCCAAAGTTCTTCGCCATTGGTGCTTATAATGTGCTCCATGTTGTTGGTATTCTTCTTACAATTCATAATATAAAGGGACCTCTTATAATGTGTAGTTGTCCTTTGCAAGCTTTAAAATCGTGCTATTATTTAGCAAACACCGAATTTCAAAATGCTTGCAAGGAGACCGCATATGTGCAGGTGGTTCTGTACGTGAAGTTAAGCATGAAGTGAGGTTTATCAAAAAGATTACTGTTTAGATGTCCACTTCAAGCTACGATTTTGTCAATGTGAGAGACTTCTTCGTGGAAAAAGCAAATGTCATGGAATCAGCAAATAATCTATCAATTGCAGGCAAGATTTTCAGCGGAAAAATTCCCAAAAGACAGTAGTTTCTCATTTGGAAGAATTTTGAGCACAAAATAAAAGTGTTTGTCAAGGTACAATCATCTCTCGGACTTGGGAAGTTCATGTATTGGCATTTTGCAATCACTTGTAAGTGTATAATCTCAAACTTGATTCCTTTAAGCATGAATCTATAAAGCAGAGGATACACAGCCGTACATTTTCCATACCTGGAATCAAATTTTCTTTGGTGTTGGCTACAGTTGAAGATGGATAAAAATGTCAAGAATAATCTCTGGAAGGGTGAAAGTAGCCCCTCCCAATATTTACTCATTTGGTTTGGACAGAAACACTGAAGAGGTCATCTAATTGCTTAGTACTCGGACTATACTACACCAAATTGTGGTCATAGGTTATGCATTCAAGTTTCAATCGAAGCAATTTCTTTGGAGCCACTCTTAGATGTTCCTCGTTATTGTACTACATTACAATGTGGAACTTTAGTAGTTAAAAGCTACTCACATCATAGAGTCTGATTCGCTCATTTTCCGCTGAACTTTGAGTCAATACTTTCCGGAGCTGAAGACAAGGCCGAGTAACTTGTTAAGCTAAGTTTGAATCTTTAAGTACTAACTCATATAAAATGCAGGTCATGTTAAAGAGTCAAAACACTAGTTAAACATACCAGACATGAAATAATCTAATTTTCAGAATATTAATTAAAAATAACACTAGAAGATTCACAAATAAAGTCAATTATTGACTATAATTTATTATTTAATTGCTCAACCAGAGTGCCTAGGCATTTAATTCAAAGGGTAATGACTTTGTGTTTGACTACTTATACAACATTAGTCACAACCTTATCGATCGAATTGATTTGAAGTTGGAACGTGAGTGGATCAAATGATTAGATGAACGTATTAAACTGATTGAACCATTTGGTGCTGTTCACGGATCTTTCCCCCTTTTCTTTTCTACTTTGGTTACATGCTAACAATTTGGTTTGAGCTTGTTTATGATAGTTCCATCCCATATTACATTGACGTCTTATTAATAAACAATAACAACGAAAGTTTCGAAAAGACAAGAGAAGGTTCTTTGGTTCTCCTCAATTTTTTTTAACTCCAGGCTTGATGGGATGGCACGAGAAATACAAAAGCTATCACTCAAATCAGAATGGAAATATTGAAAGCCTTTCGATTTATTTAACACCTGGGAACTGCATGTTAAAATATATGCCAAATGATGAATCATATAACGTAGAGGAATTGAAATAGACAAATTGAGGAAATTAGGGCGTTAAAGAACCCCCAAAACGGAGGCTTAAGCAGCATTTAGCCTTAAAAAAGTTCTAAACGTCAAATCCTACCAATGAAAGCAATCTTCTTTTATTGCAATCAGCATCATGTTTTTGAGCAAAGAGCAACCTGCAAAGAGAATAAATTAGTAGGTTAGACAATTTTTACTTTGCATGGGAATGCAATGAATGCATAATCATGTTGCAGATAAATCAAAAGTAAGGAAATTCCGAGAAAAGAAAAAACTTTCGGCAAATATAAATATATATATATATATATATATATATATGAATATCAAATATGAGTCGTCTCATTTTCCTATGTTTTGAATGCTGGAGATCGATGAATGAAACAATGATTCAAACAAACGTAATATCGGAAAGATTAAACATTGTGGCACTCTTCTGAATACTTAATTACCATTAGATGCATATAAAGATGAAAACCCGATAAACAAAAGAAATCTCTCTGTTTCCTCTCGACTGATCCCAACCTTTTCTCTCTCGATGACGATGAGCATGATATTCTGTAATTTCTACATATTAAAATTGACGCACGATGTTCGAGCATTTTCGCTTCAACCATCGGAACCCTCATTTGATACAAGCCTTGAACTTGCCCTCGACCAAATAAAGCTTGTATCCAGCCAGCCTCCTCTTCCTCTGCCTCTCTGGGCCATTCCACCACGAAAGTTTTATCCACTCCTAAAATGTAAGGCCAAAGTCCATTTCAACTTCCAGCATCAGGTTTGTCTATTCCCATCCCAAAGGCAATGGTAGCACATACAATCTGGACCACTCCAGTATGCCACTTTTTTATAACAACTACTCTTTGACGGGCTACTAATCCAGCATGATTGTACACCATCTTTATACGGCACTTCTCATTCAAGTATTTTATAACATCAACACATTCACTCTTCAAAAGGCCATACACCATGCCACAAAAATTAGCAAAACGATTCTTTAGCAGCTCTCCATGTCGCTTCAGTGGTTCCTCGGTCTTAGCTATGACCTCATATTTTAGATTTAGTCTGTCAAAGCTTGTCTCAAGAACAAGAGCATGGGGAACTCCAACAGCTTTTAGGATATCCTGTAATGGATGTATAATTTAATCAGAATAGACAGATTATTTCAACATAATCAGGCGATTATGTAATTATAGTACCTTACGAACTGACTGAGTGGTAGTTGCAGTTAAAGCCATCACTGGGACATACGGAAAGTTCTGCTTGAGACATGCCAGTCCCCTATAATCTGGACGAAATGTCCCCATAGACTACAATAATGACAACCACGAAAGTGACAACCCATGAGCTTTCAACGTTAACCAGTCAAATGTACAAGAAAAGCTCAAACCAGCAGTACGTTCCTTTCATGAGATCAAACTGGCAGAGCACATCCATTTAAGGCCTTGTAAGAAACACAATCAATGATCACATGGTTGAACCTTGGGCTTTCTCAAACAACGTTAAGTATAAGCGTTAATAGAATAAATAGGGACTCAAGAACCACCTTAAGAGACTGAGTATCATGCCAGACATAGAGAGGAGATTGGATCCTTATCCAAGCTTATGCTGGTTCCAATAAGTCTAGGAAGTAATTTCCAATGGAGCTTATTTAAGTTGTGTCCTCTTTACTCAATATAATGAACGATGTGCTGCTAAGTGTTCCCAAACGACGGAACCTAAATCTTTTCATCAAACATGGAACATTGAATTCTGTTATACTAGAACTTCACAGGGTTCTGGGCTTCAGTAGGTCTAGTGTAACACTGAGAAACACAGAAAAATGCAGAAGAGTCTGGAAAAAGAGTTTAAGTTAGCATATATAAAAGTTAACTTGCTTATATTTATCCGGAACAAGGACAACAGTTTTGCAATGACATCACAAATAATTATTCCTTCTGAAGTGATTCTACCATGATCTTTCTTCATGTACCATGGCATGCCAAAGTTTACACATACCTTATGCAATGTGCCTCATCAATAACAAAACCAGCTAGTAGTGCCTGCAATGCATGATGGTCAAATACAAAATATTTACAAAGAACCTTTTAGAAAAAGTTATGGTGCATCAGAAACAATACCTTTCTATGTCAATATGTCAAGAAATGATGGGTTTCCCACGATCCTTTCAGGAGTTACGTACAATAGCTAGCACGATGGTTTATCTTTTCTGAAAAGGCAGCGTAGCAGAAGTGGAGATTAATAATTTGACAGTCACAGTCACAACACTCAGCATAAATCACAAGCTTTCATTTACGCAAAATATTCCTTTCAATGATGCTGGATTGCTATTCCACACTTTTACAATCTGCTATACTCTCAAAGTATTTGAGAAATATAGGTATTTGTACATCATCCAAAACTGAAATCAACTTCTTTATTGACCAAAGCGTTCTAATATGTCATTTTGGATCTTGAAGAGTGTGGAAGCAATTGGCTAAATTTATGAATGTCTATTGGACATTTGATTGGATGAGAGGCCCCATAAGCAATTTACTAAATGCTTTCAGACATGTACAATGCGTAGGTCCTGTGCTGCATGTAGAATCACAAGCAAATTGGAAACAATCAAGCAGATAAAAAATTATAAGACAAAAGAACAGTGAAACACTGATTTAAGTGGTTTGGCAGCATTGTCCATGTCCATGGAAGAACCATACCATGGATTCTAAAGATCATCTGGCCAGAATTTGAGAGTTCTGCTTTGGTCAGGAACATAGCACATGGATTTCCTACCTGTTTTACTGCCCAAAACATCATCTTCGTCTTCACTGTCAGTAGAGGAATCCACCCCAAGGAACATTTGATTTTTCACAGGTTGTGGAGAATCTTCTATAATATTGACATCTTGTATAACACTGCAGTCACCGTCATTACGGATATTTTAGCCAAACATATCAGTCAAAACTCCACAAGCTTCTGATTCCGCAGCTTGCAGATCATCCCAATCCTCAGAGTCTTGCATGGTTTCGACAAGTTCTGCTAGGAAGACATTGCCACAGTGATAAACTCTTGACCCTCGTCACCTTAACAGAACTAAAAGAAGAAAGAGATGATTTTGCAAGAGCCATGGCAAACAAGAGATCAAATAAATACTATCTACAATAAGTATTCTACACTTAGTTCAGTGCGACGCAATATTGGTATTATTGCAAGGCACCCATAAGCAATTTGCAGTGAATTTTAGAAATAAGCCAGACGGTTCGCTTGTCAATAGGACTACTCTGCCAAACCCACAAAGAAACGGGGGATCAGATTAACGCTCAACGAACCAAACTCCGGTCCATTCAAATCCAAAGTAGACTATTATTCCATAGCCATCGCCAGAATGACTAAACGCAATGAATCTCCTTAATTAAGAATATGCACATTCAATCAAATGCACAAATTATCCGCGCAACAAAAGCAATTAAAGTCATTCCCCGATGACCAGATATCACGCAATTTAGGCCAATAATCAAGAAAAAACCACCATCATCCGAAGTAACCTAAGCACATCAAGCTGGACCAGTGCCGGACCATTTCGCTCGTCAGTAGGACTGCTACTTCACTAAACTCGCTCCGATCCATTCAAACTTAAAAGCAAGACCCTTCTACTGCCATCAACATCGTGGGGACGAGAGCTACCTACGCAATCTCCGAAAACGCTTATTAGCATAAAAAAACGCGTGACGAAATAACGATTCGAGTCACCGTAGAGCGAAACGAGACAGTCCGAGCACTTGCTGGTGGACTGCTCGTCGAAGCCGAACTCGAGAGCCGAGCT
The DNA here is from genome assembly GCA_017140595.1 of Eucalyptus curtisii. NCBI lineage: Eukaryota > Viridiplantae > Streptophyta > Magnoliopsida > Myrtales > Myrtaceae > Eucalyptus > Eucalyptus curtisii. Next base: position 19,025,869 of record CM029495.1, read on the forward strand.
CAGCAACCGAGCTTTCTCTACCTCCGAGGCCTGCTCCCTCCACGGAATGTTCAACCTGTTCGAGCGATTCGATCGATTGATGGTGACCGATTTGGAATCGAATCGAATCGAATTCGAGCGAGCTCGAAGCGCTCTTGTTCGAGAACCTTCCCAGCGATGGCGGGATTGATGTTTTTCATTTTCCATTTTTATACGCCGGAGAATGGGGGAGATCGGAGTCATATCTTTCAGTTCTTTTTTTTTTTTTCTTTTTTGACAATTCCGTTTTCGCCCCTGAAGTTTGTTTAAGTTCTATTTTTGCTCCCCCTCTTCTAAGTTTTTCTGGTTTCATTCGCCCCCCTCGGGCTCGTTTGGTGTGAAGGCTCCGTTTGCAAACGCGAGACTTGCATGTGGTACGAGAAGTTTTAGATATCGAAGACGAATCTCAAATTTATTTTCTGTTGCTGTTTATCTACTAAACAAGCAATCGGCAAAGTAATAGCTTTTTTCTGACCAAAAAAGAAAAGTAATAGCTTTTCCTTTAATTTACATGTTTACCTTTATATATATTAATATACATATTTCAATGGAATGATTTTCAAAAATTTTGGAAAACTAGAGTTTCCAACGCTACTATATTGTTTGGCCAAAAAACAAAAAAACTACTCTATTGTGGCCAAAACATCATGATTGTAATGGAAATTTCATAATTTAAAACTCTCTTTTATGGGATCAATCCTGCATTCAACGTGGATAGTTGGATAAAGAGGCCAAAAACGCAATCCGTCAAAATCTGCTCTGCAAATTCAATTTTCTATTGTAACTTTCAGACATTAAAGAAAAGTCATGGATGCAAATGTGTTCAATTATATCTTCTCGAGAAACGTTACGACAAAATAAAGAAAATTACTAACACATAGGTTGCAAAACTTTAGAAAGTGTAAATAAAGTTACAATCACTTTAATATTTTACTGACGTACACACAAGAAGTTCACTATTAATAAGTAGACTACTATTTTTATGGAATATTGTGAACCATAGGCTCAGAGAATTTACGACCTCCAAAAAAAAAATTTACACTCTCCAAAGAAAATTTATCCAAGGATATTTTACAAATAAATTACTACAGTAAGAACAACTGCTTATGCCATAGGAAAATTACAATCTATTAAGCGATTTACTAACAATCTAAGAAAAAAGTTATCATAAAGTTAGACAGTTTTTTTTTTTTTGGTGATATATTCCAAATCATAAGATACATGAAATTTAAGTAACAAAAGAAAAAATACGCCAATTAGTAAATTATTATTAATTATGAAAATTAAGAATACTAAAGAAAGATCACGATAAATCAGATGGATCTGGTCTGTTTTGCCTTCTCACGTGGTCGTCGTTGACTGTTCAAATGATTCCCGCCAATCTTAAGGTGGCCTTGGGTTGCGAAGAGTATGGTTGTTCTAATTAAAATGGTATGCTTTAACTTTCTTTCTTTCTTTGCCTTTCTCTCTTTGTATAGTGGTGGTGTATGCTTAGAGAGCATTTGTGATTCTTCGCTTGAAATAACAGGTTGATGATCAGCTTATGTGAATTCACTCCCAAATTTGCTGACTCATACGTTGGATCAAATCGAATCGAAAATAATCTTAACCCAAATAGATCCAATTAACCTATTTCGACCCATTTTCATGCAATGCAAATCTAATGACCCATGCCCAATCCGATCACTACTCAACTCATACTCAACCCAACTCATATTATTAAAACACTTTCATATTTAATTAAATTTTAGAAAACTCTTGCTCAAACCGAAGTAGGAGTTTGAGATCGAGCTGAGCGCAACAGTTACAAGCATAAACAAGATGAACTCTACAACAAGTGATTAGAAGTCCTAGAAGCATAGTACAATTTTTAAATTCTATAAATTACAGAATAGATAGAATGTCCTATATTTTCTTCTTTTCTAATTTTCTCCAATGCCATACATTGGAACCCAAGGTATGTACCAGAATCACTTCCTATTCATCCTTAAGTTCACAACCTTCTCAACAGTGCTAAAAAAAGCATATTAGAAGATCATGTTAAAGCTTAAATTTTGACATATAGGTCCACCCTTTTACATTTAGTGGGTGGAACCATTGACGATAGTGCATGGGGTTTGTGCTCTAAACATTGTCTCCACTTTCTTCTACATACAATCATTACACAGCAGAGACAATGTTAACATTCACTACCTAGTAACATAAACGTTTACCCCCTCCAGTGGGCATAAGAATAAAGCAATCTGACATGGCTACAGGAGGTTTGCAGGCCTGATGCTGCATTGGTCGAAATGCCTTGTTTCCAAATATGACAACATTTGCCAATTCTATGTCATCCAAGGCTTGCAATTCCTCATAACTCAAGAGTCCCTTGGTTGGAAGTCGAAATCCAAGAGCAATGTCTTTTATTTGAAACTGACAAAACTGACGATATTGAACCTTGAGTGACGGTGCTTTTACAGTCCTTCAAAATAAGCCTCCTCAGCACAGTAATAGTTTCTGGCATGGATTGTCGTGGAAAATGAAATTGTGCACAAAGAAATCACAAGCCTTCATTTACGCAAAACATTCCCATCATTGATGTTAGATTGCTAAGTTCCACACTTTAATGATCTACTATGCTCTCAAAGTATTTGAGAAATATAGGCATTTGTACATCATCCAAAATTGAAATCAACTTCTTTATTGACTAAAGAGTTCTAATATCTCATTTTGGATCTTGAAGATTGTGGAAGTAATTGGCAAAAGTTATGAGTGTCTATTGGACATTTGATTGGATGAGAGGCTCCGTAAGCAATTTACTAAATGCTTTTGTGCATGTACATTGTGGAGGTCCTTTGCTGCGTGCAGAATCACAAGCAAATTGGAAACGATCAAGGAGAGAACGAATTATAAGAGAAAAGAATAGTGACACACTGACTTAAGCGGTTTGGCAGTATTATCTATGTCCATGGGAGAAGCATACCATGGATTCTAAACATCGTCTGGCCAAAATTTATTGGATGAATTGCTCGTGGTACTGCTTTGGTCAGGAGTATAGCATGTAGATTTCCTACCCATTTAACTGCCAAGTATATAGTCTTCGTCTTCAGTATCAGTAGAGGAATCCACCTCAAGAAAAGTTTGGATTCCCTCAGGTTGTGGAGAATCTTCTATAAATGTCAACATCATGTATAACATAGCATTCACCGCCATTCCGGATGTCTTGGCCAAACACAGCAGTCAAAACTCCACAAGCTTCTGATTCCGGAGCTTGCAAATCATCCCAATCCTCAGAACTTGCCGGTTTCGGCAAGTTCTGCTAGGAAGTCATAGCCATAGTGCTCCACAATGATAAACTCTCGACCTTGGTCACCTTAAGAAAACCAAAAGAAAAAAGAGATGACTTTGCAAGTTCCATGGCAAAAAAGAGATCATATAAATACAGTCTACAATACGTAATTTGCACTTAGTTCAGTGAGACACAATATTAGTATTATTGCAAGACACCATATGTAATTCGAAGTGAGTTCAGAAATAAGCCAGACAGCTCACCAGTCAATAGGACTACCCCGCCAAACAAGGACGAGATTAAGGCTCAGTCAACTAGATTTAACGAGCTCCAGTCCATTTAAATCCAAAGTAGACTATTCTATAGCCATCATCAGAAAAGAAACTAACCGCAACAAATCTCCTTATTAGCAATGCGCAATCAATCAATTTACAAATCATCCACACAACATGAGCAATCACGTCATTCCCTAATGACCACATACTGCGCATTTTGGCCAATAAGCATGAAAAACTTTGCCGCTTGCCCAGTTATCATTAGAGATAAAGGTGTCTTTGTTCAACCAACATAATTGTCTGACTATGTATGACCTTTAGATGGTCAAGGAAGAATATTGGAAAGATTACGCTATGAGATTGCAGCCTGTTATCCATGTTTTGAATATGAATATGATTATTGTCTATCACATTTCTCAAGTACCCATTGCAAAATAACGATTACAACAATACATCAACATCTACATAAAACGGTAAGCTAGTAAAAACACATTTTGTGGAGGCCAGCATTGCAATGGCATTTGTTTGCAATTGCTTGATTTAGGAAATACTTCTAAACCTCAGGAACATCCTAAGTCAAATTGTTTTCATATCTGAGCAGTGACCAATAGCAGATGAGAAATTAAACATACGGGTTCCGCCTGATGTAAGAATGACTAAAGCTCTCGGTGACACGTAAAAGAGCCGATCACATCACTTCAAAAGCCTGTTGTCACAATAAAAGGTTTACTTTTCATAGAAATTAATAAATCAAGAGAAGAATTCTTACTTGAATTACTTCATCAATAAGGTCAGCGTCCGAGACACCTAGAATGAAACCAGCACCCGTCCCTTGGTCTTGTGAGGGGCTACCAGAACCAGTCAGCAGCAATCTATGAGACAACACAAATCATTAAAACCAGAAAAGATTAAATCTGCAACTGTAATATCCAAGAGAGATTAGTGCTTGTTTTTCAAACAACTATCGGAGAGAGAGAGGTGCAAATATTTACTCATTCCAAACCGTTTAATAAGGCCATAGATGCGGCAGAGATGGATGTAGATGACACCTTTAGAAATTTCGAAGTTAATAGAACCCGCTGTAAAGTCCACATGCCCCAGAAGTTATAAGGCCTTAAATCAAGAAGCATCATTGACATATCACAATAGTGCCGCAATTGAAATATGGAAATGAGAACACCACTTCAAATCCAGAACTTCTCGGGAGTCATACCCTTTATATTTAACCCCATCTTTATTTGAAAGAATTGCAGTTCTTTTCTTTTTTGATCAGCCTATTCATATTGACAATTTATCATCTCATGTTTCAGCTTTCTGTGGAGACCGCCTCTCTCTCTTCCCATGCAATGATACGAAACCATGAGCCTTGAACTATTAGGACTAAAAATGAGACCCCATCATATCAATCTCTCACAGGTCATCGACCAATCTTAATGAAACAAAATTGGATGACAAACTAGATTGTGCATGGAGATTTAATAATCGCGAAAGGTATAACATGTTCAAGGGAACTAACCAGGCTTGCCTTCAGAAAATACAGGGTTTTCAACAGGTTGAACAACATAGAGCTGACAAATAAAAGAGAACCAGTAAAGAACTTAGACTAGAAGGGGAGAAAAAGAATAACATGCAGCCATACAGTAAATCTCAGGAGTCATAACTTTTATATTTAAGCCCAACTTTATTTAAAAGAATTGCAGTTCTTTTCTTTTTTGATCAGCCTATTTATATCAACAATTTATCATCTCATGTTTCAGCATTTTGCGGAGACCGCTTCTCTCTTCCCATGCAACGATGCAAAACCATGAGCCTTGAACTATAAGGACTAAAAATGAGACCCCTCATATCAATCTCTCACAAGTCATTGACCAATCTTAATGAAACGAAATTGGATGATAAATCGTCCACAAATCAATTTTAAAGATTTAATTAAAATGCTCTATTGTTTACTGTTCTAACCATCTTCTAACCATGAGATGGTCCCGAATGTATTATTTCTTTTCTAGAACCCATAATGAACTTCATGGGAGGAAGGTGGCCTTCTTTCATTCTAAAATAGTTTAATGTGTAGGAAATTTCTAGGAAGATCTTTGTGGATTGGATCAAAGAAACGCATCATTGAGTGTGGTTTCCATGTGATTTAATGGAAAAAAATTTAATGGAAAAAATTTATCAAAAAAATCATAAATCTATTACATTTTTGCCAATTAAGTCTTGAACGTTTTAATTTGACCAATTTAGTCATCAACGTTTTGACAATTTATCAATGTAGTATATTCGGCCAATTTTAGCTGAAAATTATTGATGTGGACAACAACTGTTTTGTGTGGTACGGCTAGCAAGGACTCGCAGCTCTCGCCCAGTGGCCAAGGAGTGCTCTCAACAACTGTTTTGAAATCAAAGTGAGTGCCGTACAAAAGTTTTGGCACTTGTATTGTATTTACCTCAAAAGCAAAATGTTGTCAATCTTCACTTTGATTTGCGCAGTCATGTGATCCCATTACAAAGAGAACTAACAAAAGGTGAGAGTTAGTCGGCTAAAGAAGTAAATTTCCTCAGTGAAGACGTGCAAATCCACGATAGGATTGTTTTATCCCAAGCACATCTAGCTGATCTTTTGACGCAAGAAAAGAAGAAATTTCCAATATGAGCACCTTCCAAAAGTTGCCGATTAAAGGAGATGATTGCGGGGGCTTTTTTGAAATAGCATCATGTGAAAACTAATTTCCATTGTGAACACCTTGATTCCAACGTAAAAGTATCTAGTCATTAGTTGAGGGGCAGGTTGCTAATTAAAGGACATGATTGCGGAGCTCTTTTGAAATAGCATAATGTGAAAACTAATTTCTATTGTGAACACCTTGACTCCAACTTAAAAGTATCTGGTCATTGGTTGATGGGGCGGGTAAAGCAAAGGGTGAGGATAAAGCAAAAAGTATCGCCCATCTTCAATTTGATTTGAGTGGCCACGCGGTCCAATTACAATCTAATTGCTACATCAATCGGCAATATGGGTGCTAGTCTATCAATAATTTGAGTGGCCATGCGGAGCCATTGTCAAAAGGTGAGGATAAAGCAAAAAGTATCGCCTATCTTCAAAAAGGTAATTTCCACTGTGATTTGTTGGCCACGGGATCCAATAACAAAAAGAACTAACAAGTAAAGGCTACAAGGGTCGTCTTGCCAATTTCTAGGAAGGGATTGTTTTGGTGGTTTTGGTCAAAAAGGTTAGAATCAAAAGAAGTATAGTTGCCTCCTCTAAGATAAGCCATCTACCACAAGATTACTCGTCTCCTTTGGGGCAAGAGAAGAAGTAAAGCTTTATTTAAAGTCCCAAGTGCTTGTGCTTGAAGAGGAGAAACACCAATCACCATAAATCATTGAGACTCTCATTTTTGTTCTAAGATATATTTGATTTGATAGCTCTAGGCTGAGGTGTGAAGGTGATCCTCGAATTGTACTGTCTTTCGAGACTTGAACACAACTTGATCTACTTCAAGGCGACTTCTTCTCAAACACCCATCACAGTAATTTCATCTCTGCATTGCTCCTCGAGGTAAGCTTGACCTTCGTTCTCCCGTCTGGTACAATTGATAGGACAAAACTATATTCGATTATTACTCATGGCCTAACGCCTAGCATCCTTTAAGGCATACAAAATATTTCTTGTGAAATTCCCTCAATTATTTCAAAATCATCATCATATATATTGCTAATTTTTCTTATTAAAATCTTCTCATTTAAATTAATTGGTTATTTTGAACCTAGAAAAAAAAAACCGTTGTGAATGGTTAGACCGGTTGAATATGGTGGAATCACACATGCTGGCCCTTATCTTTGACGTTGTTTTCAAAACATTAATGGTTGACTGAACTCTTGGGACAAAAAAGCCCGCTTGATGAAAATTGCGAAAATACCCTTCTAGACTCAATTTTGGTCCATTGGCCTTATACGTACAGCAATTGTCCAAAATTACTTAAAGCATGAAAGATCCAAAAATACTCAGTTTTTGTGAAAATATTTCTTTTTTCTTGAAAATATTTTAAAAACTATATTTTTCTAAATATCGATGGTGCTAGTCTATTTCCTTCTATAATCGTACAAAACCTTTCACAGGCTACGGACGAGAATTATCAACAACAAATTTTTTTTCAAACAGGTCAGATCAACCAGAGAATTTTTGGATGTCCATAAAATCATTTTTCATTTTATCAGCAATTTCCGTAATTTCTGGAAAAATGACAGAAAATTCAAATGTCTTCCGGAAATTATGAAAAATTCACAATCGTACTATTGTTTGTGCTGGTTACAATAGAAAGCTTGAAAGTGAGCAAAGCTGCTGCTTTCAACGTACTTACGCATATTTAATATGTGAACAATTTTTAGGTGGACTTTATCTTTGCTGATTGAATTAGAGAAACTCGTGACAAAATGTGGTTTTCATGCGATTTTACTGCTTAGAGCAAAGACATGACTTTTACATGTATATATATAGCATAGGAAATTACCGACTTACAATGGATTAGACAATATGATTTATGCATGTTTAGGGTGGGAGGAGAATTTGGCATTTACAGGAGTAAGAACGTCTTTGAAAATAATATAATGGAAGATTCACACGTTGGTTAGAGCCACATTTATCAGTTTAACAAAATGGTTTCTATGTAGATATGAACAGAAGCGGTGATTCTGTACTCTGGTCCAAATTATGTGGCTTGACTTGGCTTGCCACCTGAAAACAATTTTATTGCTACTAGTCAATCAGCCATATGAGGATATTGGTCCATCAATTATAATTCGAGACTATCGCCTACTACTAATTGGTCCACTCTCTCTCTCTCTACTCACTTTATCATTCGCATTCGGCCTCTCTATTGCAGTACAATTCGAGAGTATCATCTACTGATTAGTCCACATTCGCTCTTTATCCCTCTTGGAAGTTCTCGCCCAAGCTTGTTTACGGTCTCCTCTCTCTCCGATCCCGTGCTTCTCTTCGCATCTCAGCTCGCTTGTGGTAATCACTTTTTCATCTCTTATTAGCATTTCGTTTATTTTGATTTTGTCACTTTATTATTGGAATAATCGGCTGAACTAAGTGTGCTCTGGGCCCGTTTTGTCTATTGGGGATGTAAGGGTGGTTGCTGAACAGCAGAGGAGGGTCTTCTATTCTCTCTTTTGGAGTTGTTGTTGCCTATTAACGAGGTATGTCCCCAGCTTAGATTTGACTTCAGTGAAAAAAGGAAAGCCTTTTGATTTCGACTTTAGATGTGGCTAATCCTATGATGGCCTTCCTATCTGATTCTTAGTTGCATCTTAATTCAGTACTGATCTTTTGTTGAACTAGAGCGAGTAGGTCTGCAAGTGCACCAGACTCTGTTGCACACAAATTTGCCACATTTCGGTTGAATTCATAGACCATTCTATTTTTTTTATGCATTGTGAGGTTTCTCTATGTTTGAAGATCCTGGATCAATTTATGGAAAAATAAAAGTAGGCTGGTTCTTGGGTCAACTACTTTGGTTATCAGTTATAAAAGAGGAGAACCAATCATTACATAATAAGTTCCTAATTCTTTGTTTAGAACCCATTTATCTTGAAACCAATCATCCTAAGAGTAAGTCTTCTCTTAAGGAGACTTCATTCAATAATTTTACCTCCCTCTAGAACATTCCAAATGAGTAATATTCTGTTTTACTCGAATTGTTGGACAATTAATCCTAGAAAGTATATTCCCTTTCACCTCAGATTCATTTTCTCCCTTCTTTAGCAAGAAAAAGAAAAAAAAAATTATTTTCTCACTTCAAAGCTTCAAAAATTGACCGAGTGTTTACTTGAAAAAAAAAAAAGAAAAGTAAATGAGGAATTAAAAAGTACGGTGAGAGTTTGAGCATTTTAACTATATCGCTACTTTTTACCTGATCACAACTCATAACAATTTCAATGATTGCAATATAAAACATACCAAAGTCCATAGTATGATACTTCTTAAGATCTTTTACATGATATCCAATAGTAAGAAAAAATATAGATCGATCTTATGACACACTCATGAAAACAATCGAATAAATTGGGCCATACACGCATATTAGAGAGTCACCTAGCTTTATATCACTCATTTCTTACACCTCTTTCTTTACGAACAATAAATTTGCTCTTCAAAATGTGATTAATCAATTTAACCTGAATTATCACAAATTTAGCCAATTATTGTATTCTGCTTCCATTTCAGGTCGTTCCTTTGCGATGCTTCTTGTGTCTTTATGCTTGTATTCAATAATCTCAATAAGAAGAAAAAAGAGTGCATAAAAAGAGAGCACTTATGGAGCATCCGTTTTTCCACTTGGTGCCATCTAACAAATTGTAGCTCTATTTTATAGACAAGATATCAATCAACTTTATAGATTTGAAAATTTGAAATGAAAGGCTCAGTGATAGCATACTCATTTAGAATAAATTCATTTTATATGGAATTGTAGCATGTGGTGCTATCGTGAAATTGATAAAAGATAAATAACCACGTTCAATAATCTCAATAAGAAGAAAAAAGAGTGCATAAAAAGAGAGCACCAAGGGAGCATCCGCTCCTCTGTTTGGTGCCATCTAATAGCTGTATTTTATAGACAAGATATCAACCAACTTTTTAGATTTGAAAATTTGAATTGAAAGGCTCGGTGATAACATACTAATTCAAAATAAATTCATTTTACATGTTTGGTGCCATCTAATAGCTCTATTTTATAGACAAGATATCAATCAACTTTTCAGATTTGAAAATTTAAATTGAAAGGCTCGGTGATAGCATACTAATTCAAAATAAATTCATTTTACATAGAATTGTAGCATGTGGTTCCAGCGTGAAATAGATAAAAGATAAATAACCACCAGCATTTGTTTATCTTTACCTCACATTTCCAACTGACATTGTTAAACAAAATAAAAATATAAAATCACATGCACAATTACTAGCTTGGTCCTTTCTTGAAGTCTTTCACTCATTTCTAATTCCGTTTCAACTCAATATATCTTTTAAATGATTTATCAAATTCTGAGTTTCAATAACCAAATAAAGACCAAACGTATACTTATATTCTTAATTGAATGCAATATACTTGTACACAGATTCTAGTTCTTTACAGTCCAATTGTAAAAGCATCTACAACTGCTCCCAGTCAATCAATTACCAATTAATTAAAGATTTCATGTTCATTTTTCCTTATGTGGTAACAGATTTATGTTCATTATTGTTCATAGAGATTAGTTCATCGATCCTTTTTATGCGCAAAAATGCATCTTTTTGTTCCAACTTTCGCCCTCAAATTTCCATACATCTTTCATTCCCCTTTTTACTTTCAATTCATGTTCATGAAAGTTTCTGTGTGTTGTGAATTCATAATTCAAAAGCCTTTTGGACATTATCTCTAAATATCACTGCTTCCTTCTAAAGGTAAGCCTGGACACTTCATTCCCTTCTTTTCTATGCTTTTTCCTAAATTATCTTTTATTTTTTGAATATTTCGCATACTTCTTTTATCATTGTTTTACTGACTTTTCAAGAGTTGAATGATATGCCAACAAAATTGTAATGAAAAAAATGACCCAGAAAAGAACTCAAGGACAGTGTACAAGTATTTCATATATCATTAGTAACTTAATACTAACGCGTTATGCTCATTTGGTGTCATTTAACGAATTATAACTCTATTTTGCAGACAATTTATCAATCAATAATTTAAATTTGAAAATTTGAAGTGAATAGCTTGGCAACATCATATCATAGATTTGTCTTATATAAAATTATTGGCATTTGGGGCCAACACGAAATAAATAAGAGAGAAATGACAACAACCATTTGTTCATCTCTACCTTGCATTTCCAACAACATTAAGAATATGACAAATTTAAATAAAATTAAAATATGAAATCACAAAATTTGAATGAAAACATCAAAGAAGTGAAGCAAACAACCCGAAACGAATAGAGAAGCAACATTCACACAAAAAGAGAAAAGAGGGAGGGAGGGAAGGAGAACAAAGACGGTCTAAGATTGATTGAAGTTAAGTAAGAGGGAGAGTACCTTGTTCCGAACCGTTTGAAGAGAGAAGAGCGTATCAGCTTGTCGGAGAAGCTCAAGTTTGCTTGGAGAAATAAGTTAAAAGTCCTTGAAAAATGTTTGGATGCATGTTGGGTGGAAATGATGTTAATGGAACTTAATTTCATTGATAGACTTAATTATCATTCATTCTATTCATCCTTAAAAAGGAAGTAAGGCCAATTGGAAGAAAAGTGCAATTTTCGCATTTCCTCTCATTTCTATGCACTTTTAGAAAGAAATAAAATGTGGGCCCAAAAGGAAGTATTTCCCTTTCATTTAGAATCATTTTCATCGACTTCCTTCATAATCAAAACAATTTATCAATTGAAAATTTTTCCTTGATTAATGTTTTAGATTTAGTTAATTTTACATATGAGCAATGCCTAAAACTCGAAACCCGCCAAATTAAAAACGTGATTGATGGAAATTCCCTCCAATTAGGAAAGTGCACACATCTAGAGGATCTGGTTTATTGGGCAACAATTACATGACACTTCATTAGTTTGGCCAATGGACATGGGATTACATAGAAGGGGTTGTGAAAATGAGGTGGTGGAGATAGTTAGGGTTGTTTATGTATTAGGATAAAAATAATAATAGCAAGGTCGAAGATTATTACAAGGATTAGGCATCGTGTGAGCTTATATCCAGAGGAAGATGCTTCCATGGAGTTACCTACGTAATTTCGATATCTTACCTTGAAATGAAAGAATTCACCTTCAAATATCATACGCATGCGTGAAGTTATGTATTTGTTCAAATATGTTTTAAGGAAGTTGATTAATTACAATGTAATTTGTTTAATTTCAAATATATGTTTCTAAACAAGTAAATGATGTGGGCTTTTTGGGGGCCTCTTCAGGGCCACCTAATCTTCTGCAGTGAAATGATGTTAGCTTACTTAACTGAAGGTCGTGTCTTTATTACCTAGGGAATTAACGAACACGTTATTCGGAGCCAACAAGCATTTGTAGAAAAGCATTCTAAAAGCATATTTCGTTGGTCACAATCCTTTAAAGCAGCAAAAAAAGGATAATTCTTTTCAACTTTCCCCCTCAGATCACCATGGACAGAGGGCAGAGTCAGGGAAATAAAAAGAGGGCAGAGGAAGAGAGCACTGAAGGAGCATCCACTTCTTCATTCATATCTCCAGAAGCCACAGGTGTAGGTAGCGGTCAATATGACGTGTTCTTGAGCTTTAGAGGCTCGGATACCCGCAAAACTTTCACCGATCACCTCTATCACAGTCTGATCAAAGCAGGGACTATACCGCTTTGCGTGTTCAAGGACGAGAACAGCATCCCAATTGGCGAGGAATTTGGTTCAGAGATTCTCGATGCCATTGCACGGTCTAAGATTTCGATCCCCATCATCTCCGAAAATTATGCTTCGAGCAAATGGTGCCTCCGCGAGCTCGTTCATATCATGGACTGTAACAAGAGCGCATCACACATAGTGTTGCCTATATTTTACAAAGTTTCCCATCCGATGTGCGGCATCTAAAAGGAAATTTTGGAAATGCCTTCCATTCAAGTCCGGATTATTTTGATGAGAAGGATATCCAAGAGGGGCAACGGGCACTTAATGAAGTTAGTCACTTAATTGGATGGGAATCTCAGAAAATTGCAAATGGGTACTTTACTGAACTTTTCTTTTTTGATAAGTTTTCTTCTTCACGCAGAGTTGAGAAAATGCAGATGAATTACTTTTACTGTAAGCTCAGAAAAGATCCCCAAATAAATAGCCGCAATGCCTCAAAGACAACAAACACTAGTATGCCCCCAAGATGTCCCTAAAAACTAAAACAACGACAACTAAAACCAAAGCATCCCATAGTGCCCAAGAATTTACATTTTCCTCCGGTATAGAGCGAAAAAAACAAAGAAACGACGATACCTCTAGCCAATAGTATCAATCACTAAACAATAGGCCTTCTAATGACTCCAATGCTCGGTCTTCAAAGCTTGATCACCACTAGATAAAATCAACCTCCTATAGCCAACAAAGGTTAGCTCAGTTGATAAGGATAGAATACTTCGCATAAACTATGTCTAGGTTCATAACTTCTCATTGTTTTTGTTGTTTGACAGGCATGAGGGAAAATTAATAGAACATGTAGTTGAAAATGTTATAAGCAAGTTACGGGAAGATTTTCAGTTGGATGTGTCTAAGCAACTAGTTGGACTTGATGATCGTATGAAGGAAATTATGAATTGGATCGACAATCCTTCCATCAATGCTCGAATGATTGGAATTTATGGCATGGGTGGGATAGGCAAGACAACTCTTGCCAAGTGCATCTACAATCCACTCTCAAATAAATTTGTGCATGTTAGCTTCCTTCCAGATGTTCGAGAAACTACTAGGCGCCGCGGTATTACGTATCTGCAAAGTCAACTAATATCGGATATACTACAGAGCAAAAGTCAAGTGTCTAGAATTGATGATGGAATTAGTATAATTCAATCTAGATTCAAAGGGAAAAAGGTTCTCATTCTTCTAGATGATATAGATGACAAGAGTCAACTAGATGCGTTGGCTAGGGAGCGTGATTGGTTTATGGCAGGAAGTGTGATCATTGTTACAACTAGAAACGAAGCCGTTCTTGATCAATCTAAATTTGAGGTAGACTACAAGTATGAATTGAATGAATTGGATAAGGTGCAAGCTTTGCTTTTGTTTAACAAACATGCATTTCGTATGGACCATTCTCCGAGGGAGTTTGAGGGTATATCTCGTGATATCATATCCAACATGGGTGGGCTTCCCTTGGCTCTTCAAGTTGTAGGTTCTTACTTGTATAAAAAAAATCGAAAAGTATGGGAAGATGTGAAGAAGAAATTAAAAAACCAACCACATAGAGATGTCCAAAAGATATTGCAAATAAGTTTTGATGCATTAGAAGATGAACAAAAGCAGATTTTTCTCGATATTGTTTGTTACTTTATTGGCAAAACGAGCAAATATGCCATGTACATGTGGGAGGACTGTGGGTTTTATCCAAGTCAAGGTATTGAAGAGTTGAAGTTGAGGTGCTTAATTAAAATTGGAGATCATGGTGAATTTCTAGTGCATGATCAACTAAGAGATCTTGGAAGGAGCATTTTTTGCCAAGGACAACCGCTTGAGAAACGTAGTGGACCATGGGATGACGACTACAGGGGAGTCCCAAAAGTACTAAGAATCGATGCACGGGTAAAATATGGCACTCCTTTCTTTATATTTCCCTCTTATTTTAATATATTTAATCTGATCTATTCTAATATTTCATCTACGATGAATAGATTCTCTTACTTTTTAGGAAGAAAGATCTATATAAACATCCATTTATGTCCATCTTAGATTATTTGTGATAGCTAAATGGATTATAAGTATTTAAAGGATGAGAACGTTATACCATTTGATTCGATTTCATTGATATAAATTACATCTGTAAAGATTTGATTAACAATCGATTTAAGTTCCTTTAACTACAATTTTACACTATAAATCTCATTTACTAAAAGTATGTAATTGTCATATCTAGTTGAAAATATTGATAATCTAAAGACTACAATAATGAATGAAGATGAAGTATAAACATCATAGATCAGATAAATGAATATTTCTTGATTGGAAAAAAAAAAAAAAAGATAGCATGTGCCAATTATAATAACTGATAATTAATTCAAAACAATAAGATTGGAAAAAATTTCACACTTATCACATGTTCTTGCTTACTGGTACGGCCAGATGTATTGGTGGTGGTCCTATGATTTAGGAGTACAATGTTTAATATTTTTTTTCTCCAATTTGATTTTGAAGATACCCATCCCTCTACTCTACTAGTTATATTTATCTCTTTTAATTCTTCTTTCCTTTTAATAGATAAGATAGCAAAATTCCCCTTAAAAGTATTTTTAGGAAAATCTAACTGTTTTTTAAGGTTTAATCACGTTGACCTTGCTCATTTCATGGATTAGGTTAGATGTATGATAAAGAGTGGATTTTCTTATAACAAAAATTTGTATCCGCTATAAGTTACTTATAATAGATACAACTATTTCTCGTAAAAAAATCCATGAAAACTTGACTAATTAGAGGAAATGCCATACTTATTATATCCATACCTTTGAGTATAATGATGCTCAGCATGAAGCCAATCTTTTAGTTAAATTATCAATGTTCATGTCATTTTATTATTATATATTGTCCATTTGGGCAGCCTCATGATATAATTTATACACTACTGTCCAATGTCACCACGTCACTTTTTAAACGTACTTAACAAAAAAAACGTTTAATTTTTCAAAGAAATGATTAAACACTTCAAAACAATAGTAAATGATGTTAAAGATATGTAGATAACTTCTAGACATATTTATGATATTTTCTCTAATTTTCTATATTTATTTTGATTATGCATATCTAATTTGATTTTCTTTGATTTTCCTAGACAATCTTGTAATAAAGTTTATAGATAGGCTCTCCATATAATCTTTTCTATATATGGAAATATATTGAAATTTTCCTTTTTTTTTTCTCTTCGGCAGTATTACATTTAAATAATGAAATGAAAACCAGGTGTCTCCATAGCTACTTACAAGTGGCCCACTGGCACTCTTCAACAAATTATTTTGAAAAATTATACAAAAGTCATGAAAATTTACAAGTAAACATTTGTATGTTGTAAAATGGTTTCATATATTTCCTATTAAATAATAGTCAAAGTGCATGCGCTACAAAATTTGAAGGAAAAAAGGAAAAGATAAAACATTGAGTTGCCTTTACCTTAGTTGTTTTAGAGCAATAACCTTTTTTATTTTTTTATTTTTATTTTTTTATTTTTCACGTCATTTGTTTAATTTTCGAAAAGGTCGTCAAAGATAAATAAATATGAGCCATATTTGTACATGGGAAGGATAGAAAGGTTATAGATCGTGCAAAATCCAAGATTTAAGAAAAGAAAAGAAAAACTAAAAAGTTAAAAAACTCGCAGGTATGCCACGCCTTGTTTCCCCCCAGGTCCTCCTCCTGGTTCTGCAAAATTTTGTGGAGACACCTCTCTTGTTTCTGTTTCCGTGACAATTTGCGGGCAGCTGCAAGTAGAACCTCCAACAAGGAACTCTTTTCTGAAGTAAGATGGCTTGAGTGGGACTACATGAAAAGCGACTTGTCTCTTTCAATGCATCTATCAAATTTATCAGTATTGAATTTATATGGGAGCGAGATTACAGATAATTGGCAAGGATGGAGGTCATTCATGGTAAGATTGAGAAAAGAACGAATTTAGGGTTTTGTTTTCATTTAGTCGATCAAAGCGACTTAAAGTTCTCATGCTTCAAGATTGCTATAATTTAGTCATTCTTTGACAGCTTATTCTCCTTTTCTATTAGGCATCAAAGCAACTTAAAGTTCTCATGCTTCAAGATTGCTATAATTTAAGAAGTATTCCTGATCTGTCGGCTTTCACACAGTTGAAAATTTTCATCTGTCGTAATGGACTAAAGCATCTCCACCCTTCTATTGGCAAACTCACGAGCCTCGTTTCCTTGGACTTGCGTAACAGTGGAAGTCTCAAGGAGCTACCAGAGGAGGTGGGCGAATTAAAAGATTTAGAAGAACTTTTAGTAGATGAGACTAGAATTACAAAGATTCCTACATGCATTGGTTCTCTGAGGAAGCTGAAGAAACTGAGCGCCACCCGTTGTGAGTCACTGAGAGAAATCCCTAGCTCAATTGGGGATTTACAGAATTTGCAACATCTTCACTTAAGTTACTCTAGGATAAAAAAGCTCCCCAGTGCTATTGGAAGGTTGAAAAATCTGCAAACTCTACTTCTTAAATCATGCAATAGTCTAAAAGGGGCAATTCCAAGCGAAGTCGGTGACTTGCCTTCCCTTGAGGATCTCAATCTCTCTAACACACCGATATCTGACCTGCCAGAAAGCGTCCGAAATCTTTCTTCTCTCCAAGTCCTTGACCTAAGTTACTGTAAGGAGCTCCGGTCGCTGCCAGAGCTTCCTTCTTCTCTCCAAAGCCTTTACCTAGAGGATTGTAAGGAGCTCCGGTCGCTGCCGGAGCTTCCTTCTTCTCTGCAAGGCCTTCAAATATGGGGCTGTAAGGAGCTCCGGTCGCTGCCAGAGCTTCCTTTTTCTCTCCAAAACCTTTACCTACGGGACTGTGAGGAGCTCCAATTGCTGCCAGAGCTTCCTTCTTCTCTCCAACGCCTTTACCTATTGGGCTATTACAACCCCCGATCACTACCAGAGCTTCCTTCGGGCTTAAAGTTTCTGTCGATCACTTGTCAGAGTCCCAGATTGCCACAACTTTCTAGACTAATCCACCTAGAAGAACTTTATCTTCAGCGATGCCATCTACTTGAAGACATCCCCGAGCTTTCCTCAAGACTCTTGAAACTCTCTGTTGACGAGTGTGATAAGCTGACATCACTTTCGCTCAGTGGACTCACGCACTTGGAAGAGCTTTCAATAAGAAAGGGCAGTTCCTTGGAGGTCGTGTCTTTATGGGATTGCAATTCCATTGAAAGGCCTCACTATCTAGAATTACCATGTTTGAAGGAATTAAAGGCTGTTGGGTGCGGCAATCTAGTCAAAATTGAAGGTCTTGACAGTGCAGAGTTCTTAGAAAGTTTGGATTTTGGGGTATGCAAATCAATGGAGACTTTGTCAGATTTGACGGGATGTGAGAAGTTACGATCTCTATCGGTTCAAGACTGCAAGAAACTTACTCAACTTCAGGGACTTGAAATGTTGAATTTAATTGTTTTGTTTATTTCTAGATGTGACTCATTGGAAGCAATACCGAAATTATCTGGAACGCACATCTTAAGATATTAGGAACTGTTTTGAGTTCTCTATGAAAATATTATCTTGCAATGATAATGATGTGAGGAATCTTGTACGCATATTACAACAGTGAGATTAGTCATGTTTCTTCGACGGAGGTAAATAAGCATTGAACAATCATTTTTCCTCTGAGATTCATGACCTCCTTTTCATCACTATCTTCTTTTGACAAGAAGGTTTTCCATGACTGGATTCTGTACTTTCCTAAATTGATGGTCTTGCACAATTGAAGGAGTGGAGGAGTTGGTCATAGAAGCTCACATGATGGTTCGGCCAAGATCAAAATGTAGACCCAAATGTCAATAGAATGCATAGTAAGATTCTTCATCCTTGAACGGCTAGCGTGAGCGAATAGAGTAATACTTTTCTCGAAGCTCTATGTTTTTAGAATGATTTGCTCCACACTGGATATCTATTTGATTGATTTTGGAAACTGTGGATTTGCCTCTGCATAATTGTTGTTGATTACGTTAAAGCAATGTTTTTCATTTATCCTACCATTGGCAGCTTCTAGAGACTACAAACACATAGCAGCTTGCGAGGCAAGAATGAAAATATCAACAAAGGTAAACAAGAATTACCTAGTGATTTACAGTTCCCTTATCGACAAACCCGGGATTTGAAATTTTCATCTAGAGGCCAATGAACTTCTGCCACTCATTATTGTATTATTGTATACTACGCTCGGAATTTCCCAGTGTCCAAGGTTCATATTTTTTTTTCAAAATCCTTGGCCATTTTGAGTTCCTTTAGTTTTTTTGTATGTCAAATTTGACTAATGGCAGATGTCCTGTTTAGGACGAACACATTCTGATTTTCTTTGATGAACCAAAACCTTGTCAAGTTTCTTATTGTTCCCTTGATGGCCCTCATTTCCCCTCTAAGAAGAGCATCACTTCCCAGTATATATGGTGAAATGAGCTAAAATAAAATTCAAGGTTCAAGTGTTTCTAGTTGGTGACCAAAAAAAAAATGTTAAAAGTAGTTTTGGCTAGTTTGTCATGTATAAATGTTGACCACCTTAACATTACCAGTAGGCAAACTATTGTTTTGAAATTGTTTTGAAAGATTATTAAGCAAGGTAAATTGGTGCTGCTTCTATGACAAGTTTGGTTGGTCTATATAACGATATAGGCTTATTTTGGGACTTCAATTCAATCAACTGTATCGATGACCTTTATCATTAAAGGAAATTTTTTGCTTGTCTGTGAAACAAGCTGGGACAAGGAGCTCAAGAATTTGCTAATTAGTTTGTATCCCATTTGATCCTATTTTTGTTGTGGAATTGCTTTATCACATGACTGATTTGGGTGTGGCTAAGTGGGCCGAGGAACTTCAAATTCCATACTTGAGACAGATCAAAATAAAGAAAAGGGATTTTGCAGAGGAAGCATCAGCAACAGCTGAGGACCATCTTGCATGCCAAACTTAAAGACACTTTGGGGCTGACTGGAGTGTCCCAAGGAAGTTTTGATGCTTCTGAATATTCAAATACTTGATTTGATCTCAACATCACATCCCTAAATGATTGTAAATGTATTTTTCTCAATTAAATATGCTTTCTGTATGCTCATTAGGTTCTAGCTCTCCTTTAATCAAATACTAAGCTACTGATTTTTTGTATGTTACCTTAATGCACAGTTGTTCGACGCGGTTGCATTCTAATGACATCACTTTGGAATTGATGAGGCTTTGCAGAGGGAGGTATGCACAGCTAGGCTCCTCCATTTCTATTAGTTTATTTGTGTGATGATATCCTTTGAATGTTATCATATAGGTTTCTGATTTGATAAGCTCAGTTCTAATGTATGCGGCATTGGATTTGTAAAGTTGAAATTGACCTCCTCGCAAACTATCCCGTATTGCTAATTTTGCTAATTGGAACTTGCAAAATAAGCCGGTAGCAAATGCATCTTTCTTTTCTGTAGTTTAGGCACTTTACCCTTTCAGCATAATTTTTTTAGCTTCAATTATGTTCCTAAACACAAACGGGGAAAGTGTTGCTAAATGTTTACTTCTTTTAAGTCTGTTGGTTTCTTTGTCATTAGCCAGGTAATGAAGTCTCTATTCATTGTGGTCCAACTCCGATTGGTGTCAATGTTTGCGCATTTTTACCTTATTTGTCATGGGGTTAATTCTGATGCTATGATCTTGGATATCTTCATTTAATTATAATTAGTCAGTGCTCTCTTCCTTATGCAGATTAAAGCTACATTTGATGAAACTTGGAGAAACTCCCCAAACACCACGGGTTGGAGATATGGGCAAGAATGAGCTATGTCAATATGGAAAGGCATTCCAAAGTTATTTGCAATTGGCGTTTATCATTTGCTCTATGTTGTTAATACTCTTCAAAGGATTCTTGATAAAGGCGAGCTCTCATATGGTGTATTGGTCCTTTGCAAGCTTTGAAATCGTGCTATTCTTTAACCAAGGCCCCATCACTAATCGCTTGGAGGAAGACCGCATGTGCAAGTGGTTCTATATGTGAAGTCAAGCAAAAAATGAGATTTGTTAACAAGATTACCATTTAGATATCCACTTCAAGCTACTACCATTTAGATGTCCACTTCAAGCTACAGTTTTGTGACCGGGAGAGACATTTTCTTGAGAAAGCAAATGCCATGGAATCAGTAAATAACCTGTCAATTGCAGCCAAGAGTTGCAATGAAAAGATTTTCAAGAAGACAGTAGTTTCTCATTTGGAAGAATTTAGAACACAAAATACAGGCGTTCATTAGTGTAAAATCATCTCTCTAGGCTGGTTACATCGGAAAATTCATATGTAGGCATTTTGCAATCGCTTTGCTCGTATTATCTCAAACTTGATTTATGTAAGCATGAATCTAAAAGCAGAAGAGACACAGCCATGTACATTTTCATACCTAAAACCAAGTAGAGAGACCAGTTCGTTCTTGAAGAGCAGCATTACTTTTCCCCTTCCAGATTCTCTCTGGTGGATGCATGAAGCTCGTGCTGCTTGGCAAATTCTTGATCAAGTACTGTGGTCTAGAATGGAGTATCGAGTTGTTTTATGCAAATTCTCGATCAAAGGTTTGTCCGAGTCTCTCGTGTTGATGGAGTTTATATAGGGTCTTTTTCTTGAATGAGAATCGGTGTATTTTTGGTTGGTGAAAATGAAGTAGTTTTGGCTAGTCTATCATATATAAATCTATGCCTTTCTTAAAATTACTAGTCAAAATGTTGTCTTGAAATATTATCAAGCAAGGTAAACTGGTGCCGCTTCTATGACAAGTTTGGTTGGTCTATGTAACGATCAAGGCTTACTTTGGGACTTAAATTCAATCAGCTATTTTGATGACCTTTTGCATAACTGGACAATTTTTTGCCCATCTATGAAACAAGCTGGGGCGAGGAGCTCAAGAATTTCCTAATTAGTTTACATCCCATTTGATCATATTGTTGTCATGGAATTATTTTATCACATGACTGAATTGGGTGTGGCTCACTTGGCTGAGGAACTTCAAATTCCATACTAGAGACCAGTTTTGTAGAGAAAGCATCAGCTCAGCTGAGGTGCCAAACTTGAAGGCTTGTGGGCCAAGCGGAATGTTCTGAGGAAGTTTTGATGCTTGTGAAGATCCAAAACACTTGATATGTTCTCAACAGCATGTACCTGAATGATGGTAAATGTAGTTTTTAAAATTGAATCTATTGTTTTTATGCTCGTTAGGTTCTATCTCTTCGTTAATCAAATGAATAGCTGGTGGTTTTTGTGTATGTTCCCCTGATGCGGAGTTGTTTGATGTGGTTGCATTCTAAGGATTTCACTCTTGAACTCGATGAGGCAATGCAGAGGTAGGTATGCACTGCTAAGCTCCTCCATTTCTATCAGTTTATCCTTTGAATGTTGTCATAGAGGTTTCTAATTTTATAAGCTCAGTTCTCATGTTTGCAGTATTGAATTAGTGAAGTTAAAACTAGCCTCCTCACAATCTATTCCAAATTGCTGATTTTGCTGATTGGATATTGCCAATGATCAAGTAACAAGTACGTCTTTCTGTTCTGTAGTTTAGGCATTTCACCTCTTCAGTATAATTTTATTAACATCAATTTTGTTCCTGAACACAAATGGGAAAAGTGTTGTTGCTAATTGTTTACTTCTTTTAAGCCTATTTTTTTCTTTTTCATCTGCTAGCTAATGAAGTCTCTGTTCACTGTGGTTGAACAGCGATTGGAGTAAATGATGTTTACACATTTGTAACTTAACTTTCATGGAGTAAATTGTTATGTTGCAATCTCGGATTTCTTTATTTATTGATAATGAGTTTGTCCTATCCTCATCATACAGATTCAAGCTTCATTTCATGGAACTTGGAGAAAGTCCCCAAACACCACACGATGGAGATGCGGGCAGGAATGAGCTATGTCATTATGAAAATGTATTTTGAACCTAGGGGCATTTATCATGTGCTCCGTTTTGTTAATACTCTTCAAAAGATTCTAGAAATGAAGCAGCCTCTTCTTATGTGGGGTATTTGTCCTTTGCAAGCACAAATCGCTTGCAGGAAGACCGCACGTGCAGGTGGTTTTATTTGTGCAAGTTAAGGATAAAATGAGATTTGTCAGCGAGATTACCAGTTAAATGTCCACTTCAGGCTACAATTTTGCGATTGGAAAAAGTGAATGCCATGGAATCAACAAAAAATTTGTCAATTGCAGCCAAGAGTTTCAGTGAAAAGGTTTACAAGAAGATAGTAGTTTCTCATTTGGTTGAGTTTTGAACACAAAAGAAAGGTGTTCAGTAGTGTAAAATCATCTCTCTGGTCTGGTGTTACATCAGAAAATTCATATGTCCGCAGTTTGCAATCACTTTTATTGTATAATCTCAAATTTGATTTATTTAAGCATGAATCTAAAAGCTGAAGAGACCCAACCGTATATATTTTCATACCTGAAACCTGTTTTCCTCTCGCATTGGCTGCAGTTGAAGACTAATAACAAAATGGTGACAAAATTTTTGGAGGGTGAAAAGAGCCCTTCCCAAAATTTACTCATTTTCTTTGAACAAAGAACTTCTAAGGGTCATCTAATTGGTTTATAATGAGACGATGCTCCACCAAATTGCGGTCACCGTTTCACACATTCAAGTTTCAATCGAAGCAATTTCTTTGCGGCCACTCTCAGATATATTTGTACCCTGTACTAGATTACAATGGAGGAATTTTGGTAGTTGAAAGCTACTCAAGGTATTCATGGTGTGATTTGCTTGTTGTCCCCTTGAACTTTGACTCAATTTTTCTAGAGCTCAAGACAAGGCCAAGTATCTTGTTAAGCCACATTTGAACTAACACATATGTAATGTGGCTAGTGTTGAAATACTTGTTAAACGTACTTAACATATAATTAATTAATTTCAGAATATTGGTCGAACAGTACATGAGAAAAGTCGCGAGTAAAGTCAATGTATCAGCTCTACGCTTTATTTACGTAGCTGCTTAATCAGTGTATAGGCAATTAATCCAAAGGGCAGTAGCTTTGTGTTTGACTGCTTAAGGAACATCATTCACAGCCCCATCAGCCGAATTGTTTTGAAGTTGGAACGCGTGAATAGACCGGATAAATCAGAATGTTGCAGATAAATCAGAAGGTAAGGAAATTCGGGAAAAAAAAACTTTCAGCGAATATAAATATATGTGAATATCAGTGTCGTCTCATTTTTCTATGTTTCGAATGCTGGAGATCGACGAATGAAACAAGGATTCGAACAAACATTATACTGGAAAGATCGAACAATGTGGCACTCTTTTGAATACTTAATTACCATAAGATACATATTAAGATGATTAGCCAATAAACAAAACAAACCTCTTTGTTTCCTTCGGACCGATTTCATCCTTTTCTCTTTTGATGAAGATGCACATGATATTCCGTAATTTCTACATATTAAAATCGACGCATAAAGCTCGTGCACTTGCAATTCAACCACCGGAACCCTTGTTTGAAAGAAGCCTTGAACTTGCCCTCGACCAAATAAAGCTTGTAACTGGCCACTCTCCTCTGCTTCTCCGTGTCATTCCACCACGTTTATCGACTTCTAAAACGTATAGAAATAGGCAAAGGCCAGAGTCCATTTCGACTTACAACATCAAGTTTGTCTATTCTCATCCCAAAGGCAATGGTAGCACATACAATCTGGACCTCTCCAGTATGCCATTTCTTTTGAACAGTGACGAGCTACTAATCCAGCATGATAGTACACCACTTTTATACGGCACTTCTCATTCAAGTATTTTGTGACATCAACACATTCACTCTTCGAAAAGCAATATACTATGCCACAAAAATTAGCAAAACAATTTTTTAGCAGCCCTCCAAGCTGCTTCAGTGGTTCCTAGGTCTTAGCTATGACCTCGTATTTTAGATCTAGTCTGTCAAACCTTGGGTCCCCAAGCTTTGACAGACTAATCTAATATATGAGAACAGGGGAACCCCAAGAACTTTTAGGATATCCTATGATAGATGTATAATTCAATCAGAATAAACAGATTATTTCATCATGATCAGTAGGTTAATATAAGAGTTTAACTGAGTGGCAGTTGCAGTTAAGACCATCCCTGGGACATACAGAAAGTTCTGCTTGAGACATCCCAGTCCCCTATAATCTAGATGAAAATTGTGTCCCCCTTGACTAATAATGACAACCACAAAAGTGACAATCAATGAGCTTTACTCCTTAATCGGTCAAATGTACAAGTAAAGCTCAACCAGCAGCACGTTCCTTTCATGATATCAAACTGGCAGAGCAAATCCAGTCAAGACCTTGTAAGAAACACAATCAGTGATCACATGGTTGAACCTTTGTCTTTCTCAAGTTGTAACCATAAAGTATAAGCATTAATAGAATAAATGGCGACACAAGAACCAGCTTAAGAGACTGAGTATCATGCCAAACATAGATGGGAGATTGGATCCTTATCCAAGCTTATGCTGATTCCAATTACTTTGGGAAGTAATTTCCACTGGAGCTTATGTAAGTTGTGCGCTCTTTACTCAATATAATGAAAGATGTTCCACTAAGTGTTCCCAAACAATGGAACCTAAATCTTTTCATTGAACAAGGAACACTGCATTCTGTTTTATAGAAACCTCATAGGGTTCTGGGCTTCAGAAGGTCTAGTGTAACACTGACAATTTAATTAGGCTAGAAACATAGAAAATGCAGAGAAGTTTGGAAAAAGGAGCTTAAGTTAGCATATATAAAGCTCAAACCAGTAGTACATTCCTTTCATGACAACCACGAAAGTGACAACCAATGAGCTCTTGTCATCAATCAAGCAAATGTACAATAAAAGCTCAAACCAGCAGCACGTTCCTTTCATGAGATTAAACTGGCAGAGCAAATCCAGTTAATTCCTTTTTAGAAACACAATCAATGATCACGTGGGTGGACCCTTGCCTTTCTCATGTTGTCAACCATTAATAGAATAAATAGATACACAAGAACGAGCTTAAGAGACTGAGTATTATGCCAAACATAGGTAGCAGATGGCATCTTCCTTTCATGAGATTAAACTGGCCGAGCAAATCCAGTTAATACCTTGTAAGAAACACAATCAATGATCACGTGGGTGGACCTTTGCCTTTCTCAAGTTGTCAGTATATGGTGTAACCATTAATAGAATAGATAGATACACAAGAACCAGCTTAAGAGATGGAGTATCATGCCAAACATAGACAGCAGATGGCATCCTTATCCAAGCTTATGCCACTTCCAATTACTTTAGGAAGTCGCCATTGCAGCTTATTTAAGTTGAGTGCTCTTACTCAATATAATGAATGATGTGCCACTAAGTTTTCCCAAATGACAGAACCTAGATCTTTTCCAAAGCTCAAACAAGGAACATTGCATTCTGTTATATTAGAACTTCACAGGGGCTTCAGAAGGTCTAGGGTAACACTGACAATTTAATAAGGCTAGAAGCACAGAAAATGCAAAAAAGTTTGGAAAAAGAGTTTAAGTTAGCTTATATAAAAGGAAACTTGCTTATATTTATCTGGAAAAAAAAAACAATAGTTTTGCAGTGGCAACATCACAAATGATTATTCTTTTTGAACTAACTCTAGCATGATCTTTCTTCATGTACAAGGCATGCCAAAGATTATGCATACCTCACGCAATGTCCCTCAAGAACAACAAAACCAGCTAGTTGTGCCTGCAATAAAATATCATCGAATACAAAAAATTATAAAGAACGTTTTTGGAAAAGTGCATCAGAAACAACACCTTTCTGTGCAAGCATTTCAATATCTCGAGAAATGATATTTTCCCCCCAATCCTTTCAGGAGTTACATGCAATAGCTTGCATGGTGTTTATCTTTTCTGAAAGGGCAGGCAAAGCAGAACTGGAGGTTAATAATTTGACAATCACAACACTTGGCATAAAAGTTTTAGAAGTCCGATAGAGCTAAATCTTGCCTTAGTTCTCGGAGGACAACCGCCAATTGGGGCAGCAATCTGTTGAGAGTTCAAGAAAGTAGATTGTATGCTGTACTTGAGGGTTACAATAATTATTTGATCCTAAATGAGAGATAGCAAGGGAGATGTAACAACTGTGACACCTGGTTTTAGAGTTTCTGGCAACTGAAACGAAGGGTAAAAACATCAGAAGAGCAAATGAAGAAAGCAAGGGACAATGGAATTATTATTTCTTTCACCTTCAGCTGATCAGGAAGGACCAGTTGTCACTACTTGTTTTATAATTACTTTCAGTACATATATCAACTACTTCAAGACTAAAAAAATCAACTTAATAAATCCAGATTTATATCTTCCTCCTTAATTCAGTTATCACTAATTTTGCTTGCAACCAAGATCCATTGTATATTAGAGGACATTAATTTCAAACCAATTATGGGAAAAAGAAGTCATAGATCATCACCCTTTGTTGAGATAATGGCATAGCAAATAACTCCAAAGGAAATATAAAAATCTAGAACCTGTATTTGGTGGAAGTACTTTGAAAACTTATTTCTCTTTGACCTAATAACCCTTTTGAATTGGACCTGAATTATGACTGACAGCAATACTTAACATGCATAAAGAATATGAATTTTCCTGTAAGTGATCAGAAGGTCCTAGAAGTGTAGTGCAAACTTCAAATCCTAAAAATTACAGACCAGATAGAGAAGTGGGAAGGCAGAATGAGAATGTACTGTATTTCCTTCTTTTCTACTTTTGTCCGACGCCATACATTGGAACCCATGCTTATGTACCTAAATCACTTCCTATAGCTTAATTTTCATTTGAAAAACATTTCCTTCCTTAAGTTCACAACCTTCTTAAAAATGCTAAACAAAGCAGATCAGAAGATCATGTAAAAGCTTAAATGTTGACATACAAGTCTACCCTTAAACATTTAATTGGTGGAACCACTGAGCAAAGTGCACAGGGCTTGTGCTCTAACATTGTCTCCACACACTTCTACATACAATCATCACCCAGTTGAGACAATGTTAACATTCACTAACCTGGTAACATAAACTTTTACCACCTCCAGTGGGCATGAGAATAAAGCAAACTTGCTTGGCTACAGAAGCTTTACAAGCCTGATGCTGCATTGGTCGAAATGCCTTGTTTCCGAATATGACAACATTTGCCAATTATATGTCATCCAAGGCTCGGAATACTGCATAACTGAGAGTCCCTTGTTTGGATGTTGAAATCAGAGAGCAATGTCTTTTATTTGAAACTAATGATACTGAGCCTTCAGTGACAGTGCTCTTACAGTCCTTCAACAGAAATAAGCCTCTTCTGTACCGTAATAGTTTCTGACATAGATTGTCATGGAAAATGAAAAATGTGCTCAAAGAAATCACAAGCCTTCATTTACACAAAACATTCCTATCAAAGACACTGGATTGCTAAGTTCCACACTTTGATGTTCCACACTTTGATGATCTGCAGTGCTCTCATAGCATTTGAGAAATATATGTATTTGTACATCATCCAAAACTGAAATCAACTTCTTTATTGACCAAAGAGTTCTAATATGTCATTTAGGATCTTGAAGAGTGTGGAAGTGAGTGGCAAAAGTTATGACCGTCTATTGGACATTTGATTGGATGAGAGACCCCATAAGCAATTTACTAAATGCTTTTGGACATGAACATTGTGTAGGTCCTTTGCTGTGTGCAGAATCACAAGCAAATGGGAAATGATCAAGCAGAGAATAAATTATAGAGAAAAGTACAGTCACACTGATTTAAGTGGTTTGGCAGTATTGTCTATGTCCATGGGAGAAGCATACCATGGATTCTAAAGATTGTCTGCCTGAAATTTGAGTGGATGTATTGCTTAGAGTGTTGCTTTGGCCAGGAATATACATGAGGATTTCCTTCCCGTTTTACTGCCCAATACATCATCTTTGTCTTCACCGTCAGTAGAGGAATCCTCACGTCAAGGAAAGTTTGATTTTCACACGTTGTGGAGAGTCTTCTATGATATCGACATCGTGTATAACATTGCATTCACCGTCATTACAGATATCTTGGCCAAACATATGGGTCAAAACTCCACAAGCTTCTGATTCTGCAGCTTGCAAATCATCCCAATCCTAAGAATCTTGCATGGTTTCAGCAGGTTCTGCTAGGATGTCATCGCCACAGTGCTCCACGGTGATCAACTCTCGACCTTCGTCAGCTTAAGAAAACCAAAAGAAGAAAGAGATGATTTTGCAAGATCCATGGCAAACAAGAGATCAAATAAATACAATTTCCAATACGTAATTTGCACTTAGTTCAAAGAGACACCATATTGATATCATTGCAAGACACCATAAGTAATTTGCAGTGATATAAGCCAGACAGTTCACTTGTCAATAGGACTACTCCGCCAAACCCACAAAGAAACAGGGCATGAGACTAACGCTCAATGACCTAAACTCTGGTCCCATTCAAATCCAAAGTAGACTGTTATTCCACAGCCATCATCAGAATCGAGACTAACCGCAATGAATCTCCTTAACTAGGAATGCACATTCAATCAAATGCACAAACTATCCCCGCAACACAAGCGATTAAAGTCATTCATTCCCTGATGACCAGATATCACGCAATTTGGGCCAATAATCAAGAAAAAACCGCCGTCCATCCGAAGTAACCTAAGCACATCAAGCTGGACCAGTGCCGGACATTTCGCTCGTCAGTAGGACTGCTACTTCGCTAAACCCGCTCCGATGCATTCAAACCTAAAGCAAGACGATTCCACAGCCATCATCATCATCATCATCGTGGGGACGAGAGCTACCTCCATAATCTCCGCAAGCGCTAATTAGCATAAGAACGCGCGACGAAATAACGATTCGAGTTACCGTAGAGCGCGAAACGAGATGGTCCGAGCACTTGTTGGCGGACTGCTCGTCGAATCCGAACTCGAGAGCCGAGCTCAGCAACCGAGCTTTCTCTACTTCCGAGCCCCGCTCCCTCCATGGAATCTCAACCTGTTCGAGCGATTCGATCGATTGATGATGCCCGAGTCGGAATCAAATCGATCTCTAGTCTCGAGTCGGATATTCAAGCGAGCTCGAAGTGCTCTTGTTCGAGAACCTTCCCAGCGATGGCGGGATTGATGTTTTTCGTTTTCCAATTTTGTACGCCGGAGAATGGAAGAGATTTGGAGCCATATTTTTCAGTTCTTTTTTTGACACTTCCGTTTTCGCCCCTGAAGTTTGTTTAAGTTCTATTTTCGGCCCGCC
This sequence comes from Eucalyptus curtisii, assembly GCA_017140595.1. Classification (NCBI taxonomy): domain Eukaryota; kingdom Viridiplantae; phylum Streptophyta; class Magnoliopsida; order Myrtales; family Myrtaceae; genus Eucalyptus; species Eucalyptus curtisii. The sequence goes on from CM029495.1 coordinate 19,056,090, forward strand.
CTCCGCCCTTGGGTTCGTTTGGTGTGAAGGCTCCCCTTGCAAACACGAGACCTCCATGTCGTACTAAAAGTTTTAGATTTACGATGCGTATCTCAAATTTCTTTTCTGTTGCTGTTTATCTGCAAAACAAAAAAATTGACAAAGTAATACCTTTTCTTTAATTTACGATTTTACCTTTATATATATATATTCATATTCATATTTCAATGGAATGATTTTCAAAAAAATTTGGAAAAATAGCGTTTCCAACAATACTTTACTATTACTCTATTGTGCACAAAACATTATGATTGTCATGGAAACTTCATAAGTCAACACTCTCTTTTATGAGATCGGTCTTACATTCAAGGTGGATAGCTGGAAAAAGAGGGCGAAAACATAATCCGTCAAATTTGTTTTGCTTGAGAAAAGTTATCACAAGTAAAGAAAATTATTGACACATTGGCTACAAAACTTTACAAAATATAAAAAATGTTAAGATCAGTTTAATATTTTACTAAATATACACAAAAGGAATTTACTATTAACTAAGACTGTGTTTATGTTGCAGAAAAAGTACTTTTTTCACAATTTCTTATATTTAGAGCTTCTCCTTGCGCTACTTTACTCTTCTTTTCTAGTTACTACGAAAAAGGTTAGTTCATTTCTCTCTCCCTCCTTCCCTAACATAACATTGAAACCTCGTCAAATCTAAGGAATAATTGTTCAATTTTGTTGAGAAAATATGTTTTGATTGATCGAAATGATAACGGTATCAAATCTTCCTTCGCTTTGTCGGGATTACTTCATTTGAGAAATTGAGCTATTGCCTCATGAGACTGTCAATTTGTAACCAAAGATGTTCTTTTTCAGTTGATAAGTGTTGACAAATGCGTAAGTCATTTACAGAATGTTTGGTCTACTGAATTTGTTGGTGATGTTGGAAGGAAGTCGGAAATGGGTTGATCACGGATGAATAGATAGAATGTCTATGTAGTCATAGCTGTCTTGCTTTGGTTTGTAAAGTTTGAAGGGAAGCCACCATAAATTGATTGTTATAGAATTTGATAATTCATGCATATATCTCGCTCTGGACATTTATGTGACAAGGAAAAGCATTGATCGTATTGATTACCGACATCGAGACTATCACCTTTTGCCTAATTATGGGGTCTTCTATGCATGGCTTCCTATTCCCAAAGAAATCGGACTATTCTTGCATATCATAAAATTGTGAAATATTGGCCTGGACCCACAATAGTTTTTTTTTTTTTTTTTTCAGCCGATTTAGTACTTGAATTGTGTTGTAGAGATTCCTTGTTTTGTTGAATGGGATGGGAAGGGACGATAATTACGTGCCTTATTTTGATGTAGTTTTTATTAGTTTCGTAGTCATATTACCATGCAAATCTCATCCATTTCCCCTTCTCATCTGGTTGTCATCGATTGTTCGATTGACTCTTGGCTTTGAGCTGTGAAGATTATGGAGGAATTTGTTCTACTCAAAATGGTATGTTTCTTTCTTTGCCTTTTTCTCTTTGTATAACTATGGTGTATGCTTAGCATTTTTTATTCTTCGCATGAAGTAACTACTGGATGATCAGCTTCCGTGGTTTTACCACCAAGTTTTACTGCTAAGCCTGCTGACTCTTAGTCATGTGAGTATTGAGTTGACTTGAGCCTCAGCTCAAGTGGAGAAAACAATACTTGATCAGGTTTTGATTTTTGGCATTTTATATTATTATAATTTTTAATATAATTATTAATATTCTTTTTTCTTTAATTTTACATTTTTAAAATATTTTTTTAACTTTTTAATAATTGATATTATTATATTTGAGAAAATGGGTTAGGACGGGATAATTCAATCCGGACCGTTGACCCAATCCGACAACCTAGATCCGACTCGCGTCCGCAAAGAACCCAATTTTAAATGTTTCATTTATTATTTTTTCTTTTCTCTTTTTGTCTTTTCCCCTGTTTTATCCTTTTCTTCTGGTCATCTTCTTCCTCCGAAGCATTCATTCTCTGCAACTTCAACTTCTTCTCTTTCATTTTTCGAACCCATACACCCAGGCATCACACCATCCTCCTCGGGCGCCGGAGCTTACGCCACCGTACCCCGCCGGTCATCCGTTCCGACCAGCATGGACCACCACCGAAATAAAACGAGCTCACTTTCCAACATCTTCCATCACACTACACCGTCCACTCATCCTGTTCAATGAAGGAGACACAACATATATCAAACAAAATGCAACGTAGCGATCTCATTATTCATGAAAATAAAGTTAACGACCAGCACCTTCAGATTCGAACAGAAATAGCAGCTATTTCTTACATATTTCTTGGAACATTTTGTCGAACGAGTTTCGGGCGTCTAACTAAAAGTAATATAGCATGTCAATGAACATACACATTGGTGCCTCATTCATTCCGCATCAAACAAAAGACATTTCAAGTTGATGAAAAAATATTTAAACAGATCCTCGACATGCTTTGACAGAAGCAAATAAAACCCCGGTCTCATATTTAGAACAACACTAAGGCATTATATGGAGCGTGTGATGAGCACGGACTAAAGAGAGGTCATAGACCCGTTCTATACTCTAGCTCATGTCCAGACTCAAAAAGAGAATAGCAAGTGACGCTCAAACACAACAAAAGGGACAGCTAATTTAAACCGAGCGCGATCGTGGACCAGGGGAAACGAGACCCTGCTATCGTATCGTTTCGGCTCCGTTTTAAATAAAGCCAAGCAACGGAGTTCCCAGAGACGAAGTGTTTGACCGCGGATGTCCTTACCCCCATGGCCGAACGCTACCTTTTTTTCATCGGTCCCCGTCGAGCACCCCACTTCTCTCTGCCAAATCAGCCGCGCTCCTCTCAGCCGAATCTTTTTCTGTTACGCTCACTTCACTTGCTCGTCGCTTCTCTCAGCCGAATCATTTTGAATTATTTTCTTTTATTTTCTTTTCGTGGCCCTTCTAGGCCGGCGGCCACGCATGGTATGTAAACTTTTTCAAAGTTGGAGAGAAGTCATGTAACGGTGCGAAAGTTAGAGGGCTTTTGAGAAATTATCCACAAAATTAAGAGCCAAAAAGGGGAATTAAAAGGAAAGTCCGAAAAGAACCCAAGAAAAAACCCCTTCCCCGCGCTTTCTCATACCCTAATCAATCCCAATTTGGGGAAATGAACGTGTTCATGCCGAGGAACTTGGTGACTCCCGAGCTGTTGGACGCGCTCCGCGACGCGCTCGAGCTGAAGGCAGCTGTTGCTTCCAGGGGTGGGCCCCGCGATTTTCACGCCGTTTCTTCTCCCGATCCCGTGAGTACGTTGGGATTGGGCGGGGCTACGGCTTTTGGGTTCATTTTCGAGAATCGGGTTTGAGGTTGTTTTACGTCTTGAGAGCTATGGGCTCGTCGTTTCGCAGGGGAAGTTCGAGGATCTTCAGGCGAAAGGGTGGAAGCTAGTCGGTAAAGATCTTGTTCTCGTCCTAGTTTTATCTTTTGGTTTTTAACTCGAGGCTGCTAAATGCTAAACCAGGACTTGTAGTTGAGAAAGGAAAGCGGAAGCATTGGGGTCAACGTGCTGGTCAAGCAAGTCGAGAGGAGTTCTTCTGCCTGGGAAAAAAAAGAGTCGATTCGATGGGGGATATTTCGGTTTCTTGCAGGTCCGCAGTGTGTGGTTTCGTGTGCGAAAGAACAACGGAGACCTCTACCTCTAAAGGGGTATCCTTGTTTGTCTTGCGATGGATGGCGTCGAAGTCCTTGCATCTAGATTTGAGATGGATGAGTAGGCATGCCCGTTCCTAGATAAGCCTGGCCTTGTATGATTTTTTAACGTGTAATCTTTGTTGTTACTTATCTCTCGAATTCAGTGTGGCGCGTCACTTATCCTTATCCATGTATCATTCTATGTGACCCCTTGATTCTTTTGCCTTTAGACATGCTTTTGTCTAAACAAATATGGCAGCAGCCTGTTGTCTCTGTTATTGTTTCACCATTTCTGCAAATGTGCAGGCTGAGATTGGGAAATTGGTAACTTCAATGGGGGGAGTTCTACAGACCAAAACTTCAGCAGATGTTAGCTTCATAATTGCGAAGATCTTTTGGCCGCAAAATAAAAGGTTTAAATGTTGGAATTAATACTTTGAATTTAGTTCAAGAGTTGCAAATTTGTTGTATCTTGTTAAGGTTAAATCACTTTGAATGAGATTCATTATGCTTTTTCATTAAGTATGGGAGGCATCGTGGGTAGCACTCTGCTTGAGTTGGCTGAACTAAGGAAGGGTTTTGTCCATGCTTTTTTGAGTATTCTCTGTGCAAATTCTTTTGTAATCCCATCTTGAGAGATAAGTTGTATTTATCAATTAGTATTGTCCTCGTGCAATGGGCTTTAATTGTTCTGAAAATACCTGTTGTCACCATTAATTGGTTATACCAATGCCGTAATGAGCACCATGTTGTTGTTCCTCTAGAGTCTTACAGAGTTCTTCCATTTTCTGGATCGACAATATGTGTCACAGGAATTCCTGGAGGTACTGATGATTTGATATAGCTACTGCTATTGATTGTCCTCCAGTTCTTCAATTTCTATGCCGTTCATTATCTTAGATGCACGGAAGGAGATTCAGAAGCATCTCACACAAAATGATTCATTATCTTAGATGCAAGATTGACCAGGAAGTGCACTCGTTTAATTGTAGAAATATCCTTTTCTTCTTTAAGATTAAGGTCCAGTGATTTGCTTGTATATTTTCCCTTTGATATTTGATCACCATGTGAAAATGCACATATCTTTATCTTGTCTTTGCTTATGAAAAGACTTTTAAGTGTTTTTAAAGAAAATTTGTATAATTTCAAGGTTTAGTGACAATTATAGTTTGAAATGGGAAATAGCTATACTTGATTTAATCCTGGTTTCTGGTAATATACTTAGTTGGGAATTTGATTACTCAAACGAGAAACAGTGAAACTTCCTGGCACGAGAATATCATTGACTTTGACTTCTAAACGATGCTCTTGACTTCGCCAAGATCTCTGCATCCTCTCTTCCGTGCTTAACTCCATCTACAGCAAGAAACAAAGCACGTTAATAGCACCATATGAGCCATTTACCAGAAAACTTTCATATGCTAGGAATGCGCGGGCGTGACTAATAAAATTGAAAAAAGGACAATGCGGGTCGTACCAGGACCAGGTATATCAGGACTGTTCGAGAGCAGCTTCTTCCAGGACTTGCTATTCCAGTTGAAAAACTGTATGGAAGCCTCCCTTTGACCGTCTTTTCTCCACCTCCATCTCTCAATTTCAGGTATCTAAAAAGAACAGAAACAAAATTACATACATAAAGAGGAGATAGGAAGACCCAGAACAACCACATCCAGAGTAAATTTGCAACTTCGACAAGTGTATTCGACTATTTCTCAGATAAAACTATGCGAGAACGCATGAACAATAGAGGCCCCGTTTATATTATCCAAATTTCAATAAACCTCCAACCCTATCCGAAAACGTTTCAGGACTCACTGCTCGGATAATTCTAATTCCACGTTTGCCAAGAATGGACCCAACAGCCACTTTCGAGCATTATCCAGACCAACACCAAGCGTCCCGCATAACTAAAATGAAACAAGATTCATTCACGCAGCATTTCCCAAACTCTTGAAACCCCATTGCTTGTAAAGCACGACCTCACAACCTCGCCCTGCTAAGTCCAGAATCTAAACTGTAGCGGAGATTCACACATAAACAGAACAGTAGCGCACACCAAAAAAATCACAAATTTTTCGTGCGAACCAAAGATTCACACTTACCATCCGCCGAATGTTGGTGTGAGGATTAGAAAGAGCACACGGAGTCACGCATCAAGCTAACGACAGTAGATCTGAGCCGGCATTGCCGGCGAGATGCCCGGGGAACAGGAAAACGCCGGGAGCCGCCGTCCCAGGCTATGGAATTGCCCAGCAAACTTGATGCCAATTACAGAGAGAGATCTGGCGAGATGAAGAAGATGAGGAGAAGGAAGAAAAGAGAAGAAGAAGAAGAAGAGGAGGAAAGGAGAGAGAACGCGAGGAGTTCGAGAGTTTAAAAATGGTGGAAAAAAAATGAAAAGTAAAATGGAATTTGTGTCCAAAGGAAGAAGGAAAGAGAGAGAGAGACTGACAGCGATCTTGCTATTAAAAAAGGATTATTTATTTTATTTTCTCTATATTTTTTTTTCGGAGAGTTAGGGTGCCGTGTCCGACCGCCACATGTCATCTTGTGAGTTAAGCCAGTTTTTTTTTTTTTTTTGTCGATTCTATTCTATTCTTACTCTAACTCTCAGACTTTTGCCCGGTCTCCTTGTAGAGCGTGAGAGTCGAAACCTACTCCTGAAACTATATCGCCCCCATCCCAACCCCTGAGAAGGGGGGAATTTGAAACCCCACCTCCCCCTTCCATGTTGGAAGGGTGGCCATTGGGACAAACCAGTTTAAATTGGAGAAAAAGTTGCTATTTCCTTTTTGCTGGTTGGTGTCTTTTTGTTGTCCTATCAGAAAGGGTCAGGGGAAAGGTTCTTGCTGTGCAAATCTAATGGGATTAATTTTTCGGTTATTATTGTTATTTTGCATATCTGGTAGGTTGCAATTTAGGACTAAGTATGTTCTTTTGGGCAAACAAATTTGTTGGCATATCTGGCAGCGGTATGCTGAGAGCTCAAGAAAGTTGATGGTATTCCGTACTTGAGGGTTAGAGTAATTATTTTATCCTGGATGAGAGATAGCAGCAGAGATATAACAACTGTGACACCTGGTTTAAGAGTTGCTGGTAGTTGAAATGAAGGGTAAAAACATTAGAAGAGCAAATGAAGGGATGAGGAATAACTCTTTTATTCACCTTCGGTTGATTAGAAAGCACCAGTTGTCACAATTTGTCTTATAATTACTTCAGCTAGAAACATATATGAACTACTTCAAGACTGAACAGAAAACATTTCAGGATAATTCAACTTAATAAATTCATATTAATATCTTCCTTCGTGATTCAGTGGAACCAATATTTTGCATGCTCCTAAGATCCATCTTATATGAAAGGATATCCATTTCAAACCAATGATGGAAATGATCACCTTTAGTTGAGATGATGACATAGCACATTGCTACATAGGAAATATAGACATCTACAATCTGTATTTGGTGCAAGTATTTCGAAAACTTATTCCTCTTTGACTTAATAACCCTTCTGAATTGGACCTGAAATATGATTGACGATAACACTTACATGCAAAAACAAGATAAATTTTCCAGTAAGTAATTAGAAGGTCCTAGAAGCATAGCACAAACCTCAAGTTCTAGAAATTACAGAATAGGCAGAGATCGGCAAAGGCAGAACAAGAATATCCTGTATTTCAGCACAAACTTCTCAACAGTTCTAACAAAGCAGATTCCAAGATCATTTTATAGCTTAAATTTTGATAAATAGGTCTGCCCGTCTAGTATATAATTGGTGGAACCATTCACCAAAGTGCACAGGGTTTGTGCTCTAAACATTGTCTCCATGCATACTTCTACATTCGATCATTACACAAATGAAATAATGTTAACTTTCACTAACCTGGTAACATAAACTTTTACCACCTCCAGTGGGCATGAGAATGAAGCAATCTTGCTTGGCTACAGAAGCTTTGCAAGCCTGATGCTGCATTGGTCGAAATGCCTTGTTTCCGAATATTACAACATTTGCCAATTCTATGTCATCCAAGGCTTGGAATTCCTCATAACTCAGAGTTCCTTGTTTGCACGTCAAAATCTGAGAGCGATGTCTTTTATTTGAAACTGATGATATCGAACCATGAGTGACAGTGCTCTTAGCCTCTTCAGCACCATAAATAGTTTCTGACACATGGTGATGAAAAATGAAAATTGTGCACCAAGAAATCCCAAGCATCCATTTTACAAAACACACCTATCAAAGACGCTGGATGCTAAGTTCAACACTGATGTACCACACTCTCAAATTATTTGAGAAATATAGCTATTGTTACATATCCAAAACAAGAATGAACCGTTTTTATTGACCAAACAGTTCTTATATAAGTCATTTTAGATCTTATAGACTGTGGAAGTAACTGGCAAGTTAGGAGCGTCTAGTATGCATTTGATCGGATGAGAGCCCTCATAAGCAATTTACTAAATGCTTTTATACAGGAACACTGTGTAAGGTTTTTTGCTGAGCAGAATTGCAAGCCAACTGGAAATGACCAAGGAAAGACATAATTTTAAGAGCAAAGAACAGTGACACACTAATTTAAGGGGACGGGCAGTTTCATCTACATCAATTGGAGGAGTAGTTTAAAAGTGACCCAGAGAGAATTACAATAAGAAATAAATCAATTTCTCACAAACCAAAACCCTAATTGCAAGAGTCAGTCAAAAATGAATGAGATGAGTGGAAAGCGTTTCCCAAGAGTTTTCTGAGAAGGACTGATCAAATCCAGGTCCATGAATCAAAAACTTAAGCCACAAACTTAACAACTATCAACCAAATTAGTTTTGGGCATGGGAAAAAACATGCCAAGCCACCATGCTTTTCTTTCTTTTTCTTAATCCTTTCAAACTGGTGGAGGCAGAAAGGAGTGAGACAACTCCACAGTTTTCAGAAGCATACAATGGATTCTAAAGATCGTCTGGTAAGAAGTTGAGTGGACGAATTGCTCAGGGTACTGCCAAATATAATATATCATCTTCGACTTCACTTTCAGCAGAGGAATCCACCTCAAGAAATGTTTGATTTTTTTTTTAGGTTGTGGAGAATCCTATATATTATTAACATCGTCACAACATTGCATTCGCCGTCATTAGGGGTATCTTGGCCAAACATATCAGTCAAAACTCCACAAGCTTCTGATTCCGCAACTTGTAAATCATCCCAATCCTCAATGTCTTGCATAGTTTCAGCAAGTTCTGCTAGAAAATCGTCACCACAGTTGTCCACAGTGATAAACTCTCGACCTTCGTCGCCCTAAGAAAACCGAAAAAAGAGAGAGATGACTTTGCAAGTTCCCTGACCCAAAAAAGTGATCAAATAAATACAATCTACACAAAATTTGTTGTTAGTTCAAATGTAAATCAGACATTTCGCTAGTCAAGAAGACTACTCCGCAAAACCCACAGAGAACTAAGGACAGGAATAACCAGCTCTGGTCCATTCAAATTCAAAAGGTAGAATATTCCATGGCCATCGTCAAAATGACGACCTAACCGCAATAAATCTCTTTATTTAGGAATGCACAATCGATCAATTCACAAATCATTCCCGCAACACAATCAATTACGTCATTACCTAATGACGAGATACCATGCAATTCGGCTAATAACCAAGAAAAGCCACCATCCAAAGCAACCTAAACACATCAAGCTGGAACAGAACCAGACATTTCGCTCGTCAGCAGGACTACTTCGCTGAACGAGCTCCGATCTATTCAAACCTAAAGCAGACTACGAGAAGGACCAACACAACCTCTGCAAAAGCTAATCAGCATAAAAAATGGGCGACGAGATAATGATGATTCGAGGTACCGTAAGAGGGAAACGAGACGGTCCCAAGCACTTGCTGGCGGACTGCTCGTCGAAGCCGAACTCGAGAGCCAAGCTCAGCAACCGAGCTTTCTCCACCTCCTCCAAGCCCCGACCCTCCATGGAATCTCAACCTGTTTGGAGCGATTCGAGCGATCGCTCGATCGATCGTGCACGAGTCAGGAATGGAATTTCAACCTTCTCAAGAGTGCGTGCGCGCCCCCGAGTTGCTCTTGTTCGAAAAACCTTGCCAGCTATGGCGGGACTGCTGGCGAATGGGAGAGATTGGAGCCAATTCCGTTTTCGCGCCCACAGTTTGTTGAAACTCTATCTTCGCCCCCAACCAACCCCCGCGCCTTCTCCTTCTCTCCAAAAGAGCGTCTTTCTTGGGCTCAAATCATTCTTGAATTCGGTAGAAGGTAACGTGGGTGAAAGACCTCTTTGCATCCATAAGACCATGAGAAGTGATCTCAAATTTTCTTTTTATCTGTTGCTGTGTATCAGCAAAAGGAAAAATTAATAAAGTAATACTTATCTTAATTTACATTTGTATCTTTTACCTCTATATATATTTCAGTAGAACGAACTTCAAATAATTTGAAAAGATAGGTTTCTAACGCTACTTAATATTTGGCGAAAAAGAAAACATTATCTTGTTGTGCTCAAAACGTCTTGATCACGACGGAAATTCCATAAGTCTAAGCTCCCCTTTTACGGGACCGGTCCCACTTTCAAGGTGGACCACTAGATAAGAAAGGGAAAAGACTAGTTAATCAAATTTGTTTTGCAAAATTGACTTTTGGTCATAATTTGAATTCGTAGATGTTAAAGAAAAGTTACGAATGCAGAGGTGAATAAACTTTCATTTGATAAAAGAAAAATTAAGATGAGTAACGAAAATTACCAACATATAAGTCTCAAAACATTACAAAGTGTAGAGAAAGTTACTATCAACTTAGATATTTCATTAAACAAAAAAAAAAAGAAATTTACCATTAACCAAATAAATTACTATTTTTATAAATTTTTACAAAGCACAAACTCCAAAGATTTATGATGTCCAAACAAAAATTACATCCTCCATAAGAAAAATTACAAAAGATATTTTTTACAGATAAATTACTATTAGCGAGGATGATTATGTACGCCAAACTAAAGTTAAGATCCATTAGACAATTTACAATAATAAGAAAAGAAATTTACTATAAATTTAGGTAGATTACAATTTTTAATGGAATATTACAAACTATAGGACCTACGAGCTTACGACGCAGAAAGGAAATTACGTCATGTTCAAAAAGTTATGAGATGATATTTCACTGGGAGATTACTATTAGTGAGGAAAATGACCGATACTAAAGAAAAATCACGATCAATTAGACAGGATCCGGTCTGTTTTCCTTTCAAATTTGGTCGTTGTTGATAATTAGATTGATCCTTGCCAACCCTTAGGTGGCTTTGAGTTGCGAAGAATATGGAGAATTTGCTCAAGTCAAAATGGTGTGTCGTAGCTTTATATATATTTGCAGATTCCATATGAGTAGTTTTGGGATTTCATCTTCCATTTCGCTGCTTTCGTTCTTGTGCTAATTTACAAGTATAATGCTTACTCCGCCTAGAAGCTTTCTTATTCTACCCAGATTTAGTATTTTTTTTGTGACATCCCAAATTTCTGATTCTGTTTTCAATTAAATGAGAAGGACTTTTCATCGACGCGCTTATGATTCAATTCTCCGAGCTGATTACTCACGAGATAACTAGTCTATCAGGTGAAGCCATTAAGGAATTTAAATGCAATAGGCTTGAGAATCGACCATGAATATTTGTTCGACCGTATTAATCGCAAGGATCATTACGACATCGTCGAATCGAACATAGATCGTAATAGGTCGATTCGATCGAGATATGTGATTAGAGTGTGGGTGATTCCACCTGATTGCAATAGTCTCGTCGACCGGCATTGAACTGATTATTCTGTCGTTTTGAGTACCCTGTGTCCGTATTTGAAACCTCGAGATTTTCACGACAATCGAGAGTTGCCAATGTGTCGAAGATTATGCCGTGGCTTGAAAATAATCAACCACGGGTCAATTGCATTGAAAATTTCTAAAAACTACCCGGTAGATTAGGACGCGCTCAAATCGCGCGATTGAAATTAACCGTGATTTTAAACCCGAATTCAGAAATTGAAAGTTTTGCCATGTCACAATTCATTTTAGGAACGTCAACTCATCTTCGAAGATTTTTTTCGCAAACCGAGATTTTTGGTGGAAAAGCAAAGTAAGGCTGTTTTTGTTCGAGATTGTCGAGGGCCGTGTTTGATCGAATCTTTAGGATGCAAGTTGGATCATTTGATGGGGAAAAGTAATAAGAAGGTCTAGGACACATGGACCGATTTATTTGAGTTTCAATTGAACTTCAATTGATTGGAATTAAGAGAGAATTGAATGGATTGAATGGGGGAATGTCCAAAATTCGTAGCTCCCATGGCACACCACATTTTGCACCTATTGCCAAGCTTGTAGAGGAAGATTGGAGGAGAGAGAGTGGCTGAGGTCATGTGATGTCATGGTGGGGGCAAAGCCAATGAGAAGATGGCGAGTGTTGAGCTAGAGAGCCCAATGAGACCCCCCACTCTTCAGCAGCTTCTTCTCCCTTAATCCAAGGCTTTCTCCATTGTTGTTGAAGGAGAGAAGCTCAGCAAAAACCAGAGGAACCGAGCAGCATCAGCCCTCCACGGTCGAATGCCCATCGGACCCCATTTCCTCCTCTCGTTTTTCCCCTCGTTCCAGTTTCTCGCTCCAGCCGACCTTTCGCCAAAGATTCGAGTTAAAAGTTATCTTTCCGTGAGAATCAGCCAACACTCCACCCACCACCGTGACGAGCACTCCAAACCCGTACCAGAGAACTTCGCCATTCGCCGGAACGATTCTCCGGTCGTCCCGAAATCCGGTGAGAAGCCGCCGCTCGCCGGACCGCCGGGTTCCGCCCCGCTCCGCCGTTTCGCGTTTTCTTGCTGTTTCGCCCCTTTCCGATCCTTTCTTTGCCCATCCCAACCTCCAATAAGATTTCCTTGACCCCCGGAGCCGCCGGTTGCTAACCACCCGCTCGTCGGAGCTCCGATCGGCCCGTTTTCGCCGTTGAAGTTGATGGTTTCTTTCAGATTTCAGCCCCGGATCGAAGCATAAGGCAGCAAGGTTTTGGAGACTTAGTGGCCCGTTTTCAAGCCCTTCCCGGCCTCCGTTGGTGTCGCCGCTTCGGGGTTTATCGACCGCCTTGGCGTCGTGGTCGCCATGAACTCACCGGCACAAAAACCAAAGTGAGTTTATCCTCTAAACCTCGCTTAGTAAGTTAATCATGCTTAAGGGGTATTTAAATTAGTCTAATTAGGCTTAGGTGGTTAGATTAGATTATTTTAATGTAAATTAGATTAGTTGTATGATTAGTTTAATGGATGTTTAATTAGGGCTAATTGTAAGTTTAAATTAGTGTAATCTAGTTTAAGCTCTAATTAATTATTTTTAATTAAATAATTATTTCGAATTTATAAATATTATTTTATTAAATTATATTATTATAAAATAATATTTAATTATTTAATTTTCGGAATTAAATTTAATTATTTATTATTTTCGAAAATTATCGGATGGGATGGCCGGTCGTTAATTTCGCACCGATCGCTTGTGAAATGAGGTCGTTTGTGTCAATTGTATATTTAATGGAGAAATTGAGTGGAATAATGATTATGGTTAATTATTTCCAAAGTGTAGAATTGAATGAAATTGGAGAAGTTTTGGTATTTAACTTGAAAGTACCCGGTGTTGGCTTATAGCACCGTAATTGGTTGGCAAGACCAATTTGTATCGATTAATTGAATGGTTGTTTATGTGGGGATTTATCCCAAATATGTTTAGTATCGATATTCGATTGGAATTTGATTGTGAAAGGTTGTGAATGGATCTAGAAAATCGTCGAAGTTCGATTTGTACCTCGTTAGGCCGTGATTTGCCACGACAAAGGTCGCGCCGATGAGGCCGTAATCGCCACCTATTAAAGGTTGCGCCCGTTGGGCCGTAAATTGCCACCCGATAGGGGTCGCGCCTGATAAGGCCGTAATCCGCCACCTATTAAAGGTCGTGCCCATTGGGCCGTAATTTGCCACCTAAAGATAGGTCGTGTCCTTTCGACCGTGGTTTTTAGTGAATGATTTGATTGATTATTGAATTGTATCGACGTGCGGGAATGACGAGGCGAGGTAAGTCCTCAATCCTCTTTGTGTGGCTAGAGCACCCCGGGGCTTATTTTCTTCCTAATCGAGTTTTAGAGGGTAGGACTCGTGAGACATTGTCTCACCCCGTTGTGGGATAACAATTTCAAGTCCCTAGATGGCGGATCCTTTTTGGTAGACCAGGTGAGGTCGCCGAGAGCTTTTGACTTCGCCGATCCCGATCGAAGAGCTGGCCAATGGACCTATCTAGCCGATCTTAGGACAGCTTAGTTTTTGAGGACCGATCTTTTATAGATCTTTTTGTTAATAGCCTAGTCCTCAGAATCGAACCGGTTTGACATGTATAAAGGTGTGTGGTTTGAATTTGAAAATGTGATCCCGCTTTTCTATCCCAATTGAGTTTTGTCTCGGGGATTATTTATCCGCTTCCGCATGTGCAATTAAATGAATGGGTCGGCGACGTGTCCTGGGAAGTCGCATTTCTATCGACCGTAGTGGGATGTGCGCGTGCTCGAGGTTCGGGGCGTGACATTTTTTTTAGGGGGGTTCCTTGCCTTAAAGAAATTTTGACTAATTTATTATGCATCAAATTTGACTAATAGCATAAACATGCTTGAAACAATCACATTCCGCTTTTCTGATATGATAATTCAAGCTCTTGTTTTACACCATAGTGGATTTGTTCCATTGATACACGTCTTGTACTTTGGAATGAAAGAATGAACTTGCAAATCACATGAAAAATGAAGAATTTATTGAGATTGAGTCCTGACCATTTGGATTAATGGTCAAGCAATTGAGTCATTACGTTTGAACACCTAATGTCAATTGAATTCGTGAACAAGAAGGGTGATACCTTTTTCAATGAAATAGCAGTGGCCATAAAGGCAAAATTCCTCAAACATTACAAGAACGTCTCGCTCTTATTTATTTATTTATTTATTTGGTAGCCACTGCCTTGGCTTCAAGGTTCAAGTTGGAGGGGCTCACAATGCTTCTCGTTCCATATTACAAATCTTTGGGATTGAGTAGGAGCTCCAATTGGAACACATTTTGGCGATAACGATGAGTTGGCTCTCAAATATGCATGTGGCATATGTCGGTTGATATAATACAATCCATCCACAGAGAAAGAATGCAGCCTCATTAAGTAGTGCCCACAAACCTCTATGGTCTTTGCTTCGAAGAAGACCCCATGACCTGCTAGGTATTCATCTTCATTGTCTACCGGTGAATTGGAGATGTAATTGGGAATAGACTACACCAAGCACATTAATAGAGTTGGTGCAAAATAACCTCGAGAACGTGAAATGGTGGAACTTGTAACTTACTCATTCCACTTGACATATACGACACCTTCGAAGTCTATGTTCATTACTAGCCAACTTTTGGAAGTCAAATAGATCCAACTTGTTTGCGTGAAATTTCGAAATAATTACCGTAGGGTGAAATTAGTTTTTACAATAATCAACTCCAAAGGAATGTACCCAACATGGAGACAAGAACAACAATGACACTGCATGGTCCAAATCATGGTGAGGATATGAATTAGTATCGGATGAAAGAGGGAAGAGTCAAAGATCCAATGGTGTTCCATTTATCCTACTATTGCTCTAGAAGACACTTGGGCTTCATTTGTTTCGCGGAAAACAATTTCTAGGAAAAGTTTTTCAGATTTTTCAAGGTTCGTTTAATAGAAAATGAACTAGTTGAGAAAAACATTTTTCATTAGTAGCAAAAAGTTTTCTAAAATAGGGGAAAACATTTTCCTCACTCTATCTTATCTCACACCCTTGCTAGCTTCTTCTTCTTTCTTTTTTTTTCTTTTTAAAAAAAATTGAAAATTTTTAATCATTTTTCATTTTTCATTTTTTTTCCTTTCTTTTATTTTCCTTCTTTTCGGGCCCATCCCGTGATTGGCGATTGACCAAAGAAGGAGGAAAAGAAAAAAAAAAAGAAGGAAAAAATAGAAAAGTAAAAGTAGAAAGAAAATTTTAAAAATAAAATAATCAAAATTTCCATTTTTAAAAAATAAAAAATTAAAAAAATTATTAAAATGAGTGCACAAAAAGAAATCAAATCGAATTTTCCACACTGAATGGCAAAAAATATTTTCTAGTTCATTTCATGTTTCAAGCGAACATCAAAAAATATTATTATTTTCTTAAAAAATGGCTTTCTGGAAAATATTTTCCAAACCACAACATTTTATGCGAAATGAATGAAGCCAGGAGAGTGCCTAGATACCTTTGATTCCCAGGGTTTATGACTAATAAGAGCCAGCAAAAATCGGATTTTTCATATCATCATAAGTGTCCATTATCTATTAAGCCAAAAAACGAGTATGTTCCTAGCAAAAGGCATAAATCTCACTAGTTTTACATGTTACTCCTTTTAATAGCATTCTAATGATATGGAGCAATTACTTTGTAAATATGATATATGTGCTGAATTGTATCTGGACCAAAAAAATGTTGGATGTAATGTAAATCTCATAAAAAAAAAAATTCACGATCAACATAAGCAAAGCAAGCAGGAGAGAAGAAAATTAATTTTATAAATTTAAATAAAGATGATAATTTGACCAACTTAATGAAGTAACTACTTTTGGCTATGCTGATTTATATTTTCAAGTAACATATAGCTTTCAAATGTAAATTTCAGTTGTCCTCAAACACTTGATGATAAACTAACATTAGGATCACACCTATCGCATATTTGTTCATTCACATCTATGGACCGTGACTTATATTGGCTTACTCTTGTCAATTTAAAGGAAAAAGAGTATAATTATAGAAGAATACATTACCATGTATTCTATCAGAACAATATGAGTTACTTTGAGTCAATAGGCAAATTGAAGAGTTTGATGTATAACATATTTACGAAGCATTGTCGGACATCTAGATTTTATTAAAATACTTAAGAGAAACCATGCAAACCCCATAAGAAACCCAATCGTAAAATGCAAAATTTGGTACAATTATTAAGTTTATGCAATATCTTCAAGATAAATAATGGCCTCTCCTCTCCTGATGCAACCAAGCAAGCGAGATGGTAGAAGACTTTGACTTGCTTGTAATTGCTAGAATCTTCCCCATAGGTTTTGCTGGCTTTTATCTTATCCCTTTCTTTGCAACTAAGCAAGCAAGATGGTGGAAGACTTTAACTTACCTTTTCTCGCCTTCCTTTTCCCCCCTTTCTTTTGAGTAGGTCTTGTCGACTTTTGCCTTATCACTTTCTTTGCGACTAAGCAAGCAAGATGGCGGAAGACTTAGACTTGCTTTCCCTTACCAAAGAATTTTTTAAAAGGTAATTAACTCGGTTCATAGAAAAATTGATATAGAATCTCCGAAAAAGTCTTTTCTTGATAAAGATTTCTTTTGCAAAATGCAAAACTGACATGAGCATGCTATGTATGGAGAAATATCCTATTGACCCAATTTGGCGTCATGCTTGATTGTTGCAACAACATATTTTTTCTTGAGATATATATCCTTGATGATGGCCCACTATGGTGTTGGGCTCAACATTAGATCTAATCGAGATCCGATGTCGCGTATAGCTCGATGCATGCCAGAATGACTCAAATGCGATGCTAGATCTAGTCAAGTGTCATTACAGCAAGATGCCTCGAGCCATGACAAAGGGTGGGGGGGAGAGGGAGAGAGAGAGAGAGAGAGAGAGAGAGAGAGATTGCGGAGGTGGGGATAGAGATAGGGGATAAGTTGTGGAAGGCAACATTGGTGTTGGTTAGGGGAGTGATTATGGGATGGTGACATTAATTGGTAGTGGTAGGAAAGGGGGGGTTGGCGGAGAGAAAGAGAGAGAAATGATGCGGTAGAATAAATGGCATTTCATGTGACAATTGTATGGAGGAGTTTTGACTGAATTGCCCCAAATTGATGTTGTCATCTGGACGTGAAGCTCATTGATATCGTGAGAAAGATCATGTTTGGAAAACTAAAAAAGATAGGATCCATATAAATTCCTCTTGAGTTCCACTAGATTTAGAAGTTTGTAACGAGTAGGGAACGAACGGCGTACCACTCAATTGTTGGTCAAAGCAATAGGCAAGTAAAGAAAAAGCTCATGTAGTTGTCACACCACATACAATGGGCTCCATATGCTGGGGTTACCACACTTCGAGCATGAGGCCAACTAAGAAGGAGTCCCGTGAAAGCAAATGGAAAAATCAATTTTATTTTTTTCTTCATTGATTAACATGAATTGCATATAGACATGATTCTGACTTATTAAAATATATATTAAATTAAATACTTTGAATTCATAAAAGCGTATTTTTTAAATTGTAGCTAATCCATATATGACCCGAGTCACTAAATATGAGTTAAAATGTAAATGTTTTACCATTTCAATGCCTCTAGCAGTGAGAGGCTTTCATTTCAATGGGAAGGGAAAGCAAAATGTTGTCCATCTTCACTTTGATTTATGCGGTCATGCGATCCCATTACATAGAGAACTAACAAAAGCTGGGAGTTAATCGGTTAAAGTAGTAAATTTTTTCCACAACGACGCGTAAATCCACGGTGGGATTGTGTGTATCCCAAGCACATCTAGCTCATCTTTTGAGGTAAGAGGGGAAGTAATTTCCGATGTGAACAACTTGCAGAAGTTGCCAATTAAAGTAGATGATTGTGGGGCTCTTTTGAAATAGCATCGTGCCAAAACTAATTTCTATTGTGAACACCTTGACTTCAACATAAAAGTATGCACTCTTTTAATTAATGGGGTAGGAAAAGCAAAAGGTGAGGATAAAGCAATAAGTATCGCCCATCTTCAATTTGATTTGAGTGGCCACGTGGTCCAATTACAATCTAATTGCTACGTCAATTAGCAATAGGGGTGCCAATCAATTAATAATTTGAGTGGCAAAGCGGAGCCATTGTCAAAAGGTGAGAATAAAGCAAAAAGTATCACCCATCTTCAAAAAGTTAATTTTCACTATGATTTGCTTGGCTAACGGATCCAATAACAAAAAGAACTAACAAGGAAAGTCTACAGAGGGGCCGTCTTGGCAATTTCGAGGAAGGAATTGTTTTGGGCTCTTGGTCAAAAAGGTTAAAATCAAAAGAAGTCTTGGCAATTTCGAGAAAGGAATTGTTTTGGGGTCTTGGCCAAAAAGGTTTAAATCAAAAGAAGACATGGGAGGAAATTTCTAGAACCCGTCGTGAACTTCATGGGAGGAAGGTGACCTTCTTTCATTCTAAAATTATTTAATGTGCAAGAAATTTCTAGAAAGACATATGTGGATTGGATTGGAGAAACTTATCATTTAGTGTGGTTTCCATATGATTTAATAAAGGAAAATTTTAAAAAAAGTTCTAAATTTATCGCATTTATATCAATTCAGTCATAAATTTTTTAATTTAACTTATTTAATCTTCAACTTATTAATAATTTCTTAATATAGTCTATTCGAATGATTTTGATCAAAAATTATTGATTTGAATAATGAGTGTCTTACATGGCATGGCTGGTGAGAACTAGCAGCCTGACCGTAGAGGGCTCTCGGCTCCTGCTTGCCGTGCATGAGGGCAGCGAGCCCTCGCCCTTCACCTGCCAATCAGCTATTTGATTCGCCGTTGTTCCACGGTGGGCCACCGATATTCTTATGAAATTTAGCCAACTTTGGCTTGGGCATCCAAGACACGTGCCTCCACCTAAACGTGGCACGTGATCATGTTCCCGCAGCAGAAAGTGAACACAGAACCGCGTCGTCGGACTCCCCAGGTACAAAGTTCTCTCTACTTCCAGATCTGAAGCATACCGAAGCCTCTACGACCAGAGCGAGAGCTTCGGCTTGAATCGGCGGAGGAAGCAGCGATCTCCTTTCTCGCGAATCCATCGAGCAGTGCACCCGAGGCCGTCGCGAAGAACAACTGCAGTCGCTCCCTCCGAACCACCGGCTTCAAAGGACTGGTTTTCCGGCGGGCACCAATCAGCAGGTAAAATCAACTCGAATCGTGTCGAGTTTCGAACTCTTTAGTGTTCCGCTTGCCGTAATATCTGATCATGCACTCCGCTGAGGCATTTAGGTTCCTGGGTTTTGGGGGGGGGGTGACGGAACGCGACGGTCGTTTCTGGGATTTCCAGATATACCAGGGGAGCTACGATTTTATCGGGAGATAGTAAGTTCCCTGTCTGTTGTTGGTGATTTTGTAGCCACTACTCGTCCTTTCTCGTGATGTTCCGACCTGAGATGATCTGCAAATTTACCTCCGTGTCTTTCCAAACCAAGCCGGTCCAGGTTGAGGCGTGAACGTGATCCTCGGGATTGCGCTGCCTTTCGCGAATTGGACCCAACTCGATCTGCTTCGAGGCGACTTCTTCTCAAACACTGAAACCCATCACAGTTATTTCATCTCTGAATAACTTCACCTCGAGGTAAGTCTGACCTTCATTCTTCGCTCTATTAAAATTCATAGGACAAAAATAGAATACATTTGATAATTACTCATCGCATAACGCCTGACATTCTTTAAGGCGTACAGAACATTACATGTGAAATTCCCTTGACTTTTTCAAAATCATATATTGCTAATTTTTGTTACTACAATCTTCTCATTTAAACTAATCGGTTGAATATGGTGGAATCACATGCTGGCCCTTGCCCCGGTATTGTTTTCGAAACATCGACGGTTGACTGAACTCCCTCAAGACAAAAGGCCGGCTTGATGAAAATTATGAAAATACCCTTCTAGACCTGATTTTGGGTCCATTGGCCCTATATGTACCCCAATCATCCAAAATTACTTAAAGCCTGAAACATCCAAAATACTCAGTTTCCGTAGAAATAATTCTCTATTTTTCTCTTGAAAACAGTATTTTGTAGAAATAATTCTATTTTTTTCTCTTGAAAACAGTTAAAAACTATATCTTTTCCAAATATAGATTGTGCTGGTATATTCTCTTCAATAATCACACAAAACCTTTCAAAGGCTATGGATCAAAATTGTCAACAACAAAAATTTGTCTAGATCAACTAGAGAATTTTTGTCCATAAGACCAATTTCCATTATGTTGGCAATAATCATAATATCTGGAAAATGACAGAATATTCAAATGTTTTCTAGAAGTCATGAAAAATACACAATTGTATTATTATTATTATTATTATTATTATTATTATTATTATTATTATTTTGGAGGTGCTGGTTACAATGGAAAACTTGAAAGTGAGCAAAGCTGCTGGTTTCAATGCACTTACACATGTTTAATATGTGGATTATGCAGGTTAAAATAGAGAAACTTGTCATAAAGTGTGGTTTTCATGAGATTAACTACTTACAGCAAAGCCGTGATATAGCGTAGAAAGTTACTGACCTACGATAGATTTGACAATATAATTTATGCATGTGTAGGGTGGGAGAGAATGTAGCGTTTACAAGAGGAAGAACTTCTTTGATAATATCATACCGAAATATTACCAGGGGCCAATATGGTTTATAAGTAGATATGAACAGAATTGGTCATTCTGTACTCTGGTCTCTCTCACGTTTGGCCTCTCTCTTGCAGAACAATTTGGAACTATTGTCCTCACTTGCTTTCTTTGATCTTTTCCCTCTTGAAAGTTTTCACCCAGGCTTGTTTAAGGTCTCCTCTCTCGAATCACACCCCTCTCTTCGCATCTCAGCTCGCGGGAGGTAATTGCTTTTTCATGTCTTATTAGCGTGTCGTTTCTGTTGATTCATCACTTTGTTATTGGAATAATCGGCTGAACGAAGTGTGTTATGGGCCCCTTTTTGTCGATTGGGGATGTGGGGTGGCCGCTAAATAGCAGAGGAGGGTCTTTTAATCTCTCTTTGGAGTCGTTGTTACCTGTAAACGAGGTACGTACCCAGCTCAGGTTTGACTTCGGCGAAAAAAGAAAACCTTTGTTTTCGACTATAGACGTGGCTAATCCTATGAATGGCCTTGCTGTCTGATTGTTAGTTGCATCATAATTCAGTATTGATCTTTTGTTGACCTAGAACGAGTAGGCCTGCTAGTGCGCTGGACTCTATTGCGCGCAAAATTGCCGCATTTCGCTTAAACCCAGAGACCATTTCCTTTTTTATGCACCTTGAGGTTTTTCTGTGTTTGAAGGTCCTAGATCAATTTATTGAAAAATAAATCAGAAAAATAGAAGTAGGCTGGTTCTTGGGTCAACTAGTTTGATTCTTGGTTACAAAAATGGAGAACTAATTATTACGGAATAAGTTCCTAGTTCTTAATGTAGAACCTACTCATCCTGAAACCGATCATCGTAAGAGTAAGTCTTCTCTTAAGGAGATTTCATTCGACAATTTCACCTCCCTATAGAACATTCCAAATGAGTGATATTTTTCCTCAAGGACCATTAATAGTAGAAAGTATATTCCCTTTCAATAATAAGAAAAAAAAAAAACCTAGTTGCTATTTTGACATACATGAAAACGATCAAATAAATCAAGCCATAAGCAAATGTTGGGAGATTCACCTAGCTTTATATCGCTCATTTCTTACACCTCTTTTGTTACAAACAATAAATTCACTCTTCAAAATGTGATTAATCAATTTAACCTGACTTATCACAAATTTAGCCGATAATCCTATTCTACTTCTATTTAATTAAATAAAAAAAAAAATCTTTGAGGTGATATTCTTAAGATGGGCCCTCCAACAAAAATGGGGACAAGCACTTAACTCCATTGTTTCAAACCTTGGTCGCCTCTAGATTTTCCGCTGCAGTTTCCTTTTACTTCCTTTCTTATCTTCTTCTCCTTCTTCCATCGAATCAGTACCTAATTTCCAATCATTCAGACTAACATGGACAAAGAAAAGAGTGCATAAAAAGAGAGCACTGTGGGAGCATCAGCTCCTCCATTTGGTGCCATCTAACAAATTAACTCTATTCTATAGACAAGATATCAATCAACTTTTTAGGTTTAAAAATTCGAAATGAAAGACTTGGTATACCGGATCAAAATAAATTCATTTTACATGGAATTGTAGCACATGGTGCCGGTATGGAATAGATAAAAGATTAGTAACCATGAGCATTTGTTTATCTCTACCGCACATTTCCAACTTCATTAAGAATATGACAATTTAAAAAAAAAATTAAAATATAAAATCACATCTGCAATTACTAGCTCGGTCCTTTCTTGACGTCTTCCACACATTTCTAATTCCATTTCAACTCACGTAAATGATTTTTCAAATTATGATTTTCAATAACCAAATAAAAACAGAAATTATGCTTTTATTTTCAATTGAATACAATATTCTTGTACATAGGTTCTAGTTCTTTATAGCCCAATTGAAAAATTAACAGACACGTTACTCGTGAGTGGATCAAGCCAACAAGTTTGACTTAAATAGGGTGTGAGGTCCAAAAGAAAATAAGGCAAGGATTAAAAGCATCTACAACTGCTCCTGGTCAATCAATTACCAATTAATTAAAGATTTCATGTTTGTTTTTTCTTGCGTGTAACAGATTCATGTTCGTACTTGTCCGTAGAGATTAGTTCATCGATCCTTTTATGCAGAGGAAAAGCATCTTTCGTTTCAACTTTCGCCCTCAGATTGCCTTGCATCTTTCATTCTCTTTTTAACTTTTAATTTGTGTTCATGAAGGTTTCTATGTGTCTTGAATTCGTAATTCAAAAGCCTTTTGGACATTTCCTCTAAATATCGTTGCTTCCTTCTAAAAGTAAGCTCAGACACTTCATTCCCTTCTTTTCTATGCTTTTCGTAAATTATCTTTTTAATTTTTTGAATATTTCAGATACTTATTTTGTCGTTGGTTTACTGACTTTTCAAGAGCTGAATGATATGCCGAAAAAATTGTAATAAATAAAAAAAAGGACCTTGAAAAGAACTCAATGACAGTGTACAAGTATTTCATAAATCATTAGTAACTTAATACTAATGCGTTATGCTCATTGGGTGTCATTTAACAAATTATAGCTCTATTTTGCAGACTGTATATCAATCAATAATTTAAATTTGAAAGTTTGAAGTGAATAGCCTGGCAACATCATATCATAGATTCATCTTACATAAAATTATTAGCAAGTGGGGCCAGTATGAAATAAATAAAAGACAAATGACAATGACCGTCTGTTCATCTCTACCTCACATATCTAACTTCATTAAGAATATGACAATTTTAAATAAATTTAAAAAAAGAAATCACCAAATTTGAACCTAAAACATAAAAGAAGTGAAGTAAAGACCTGAAACGAATAGAGAAGCAACATTCACTCAAAAAAGAGAAAAGAACATCAGGGAGAAGAGAGAGAGAGAGAGCTAGGAAGCAAGAGGGTAATGCGAGCCATTGGAAGAGAGAGGAACGTATCAACTTGTCAGGGAAGCTTGAATTCTCCTGGAGAAATAGGGCCGAGAGACTTGTACACTTATAGCAATTCTTTTTTTTTTTTTTAAATTATGTTCGGAAAAAAATCAAGTGAAAGTTTCGTTGAGTGGTCCTTAAAGATGGCGAAAATTCAGAGACTTTGGACATTTTTTTTTTTTTTATGTGAGCGATCATGTTACTAACGATACAATTGACATTCATATTGTATCATATTAATTGTGTCATGTAGAGTTAGGATATAACATGCATATGGCAAAATCTATACAAGACGTGTTTAGTAAACACATTAGACTGTTACAATACGAACACGACTCTCTCAATAAAGTAGTTTAGATGACACGACAAGACAAATGTGATTACTAAATGTGTCGCCAAAAGAAAATGTCAACACGACACCATTCAATATGCTGACCTGTATACATGCAAAAAGATGCGACACATTCCATTACATCCAAAGCAAAGAGCAAAATTGCTTCCCATGATATTCTAATTACAAGTGAGACCCAGCCTTTAGTATTGATATTAATCCTATTTAAGAGCCATAAAATTTTATCACACAAAAAGCCAGCAATTTTTTTTTTTTGTTAAGAAAAAAAAAGCCACAAATTTTGAACGTACTAAAGCCATAAATTTCAAAATCTAAAAATTAAGAACAAAAAAGCAAGCAGACCATGAAAGAAGAGAGGGAAAGTTAAAATTCCTCGAAATATGTTGGGATACATGTTGGGTGGAAATGATGTAAATGGAACTTAATTTCATCGATAGACTTAATTGTCCTTAATTCTATACATCTTTAAAAGGAAGTAAGGCGAATTTTGGAAGAAAAGTGCAATTTTTTGCATTTGCTAATTGCTATGCACTTTTGGAAAGAAATAAAAAATGGGCCCAAAAAGAAGTATTTCCCTTTCATTTAGAATTATTTTCATTGTCTTCCTTCATAATTTAAACAACTGAGCGATTGAGTTCTCGATCAATATTTTAGCTTTAGTTAATTTTACATATGTGCGATGCCTAAGACTTGAAACTCGCCAAATTAAAAACATGATTATGGAAATTTTCTCGAATTAGGAAAGTGCACGCATTCAGAGGATTAGGTTTATTGGGCAACAATTACATGACACTTCATTAGTCTGACCATTGGAAATGGGATTAGGCAATAGGGGTTGTGAAGATGAGGTGGTGGAGATAGATAGGGTTGTTTATTATTAGGCTAAAAATAATAAGAGTAAGGTTGAAGATTATGATAAGGATTAGGCATCCTGTGAGCATTTTATTATTGTGCTTCCCTGGAGTTCCTACCTAATTTCAAAATCTTAGGTGTGAACCATAAGAATCTGTCTTTGAATATTGAAGAGGCGCGTGAAGTTATGTCGTTGTTGGAATGCGTTTTAAGGAAGTCGATTAATTACACTTCAACCTGTTTAAATATGTATTTAAATATCTATATGTGGTTCAAATATGTGTTTCTGAACAAGTAAATGATGTGGGCTTTTTGGGGGCCCTCTTTAGGGCCACCTAATCTTCCGCAGTGAAACGGCACTCAACTGAAGTTCGTGTCTTCATAATCCATCTCTTTCTTAAGGACACGAACCTTCTTCAGCATTGCCTCGGGGAGAAATCTTGGTTCACGTTATTTGAAGAGGACCAAGATTTCGAGCATTTGCAGAAAAGCATCCTAATTTGGTTGTTCATCAATCCTTTCTTTTAAGCAGCAGAAAAAGCATCTTCCTTTTCAACTTTCCCCCTCATATCGCCATGGACGGAGGGCAGGGTCAGGGAAAGAGAAAGAGAGCAGAGGAGAAGAGCACTGAGGGTACATCCACTTCTTCATTCATCTCTTCAGAAGCCACAACCGTAGATAGCTATCAATACGATGTGTTTTTGAGCTTTAGGGGTTCAGATACCCGCAAAACATTCACCGATTGCCTCTATCACAATCTGCTGGAGGTAGGGATTGTACCGTCTGGCATGTTCAGGGACAATAACAGCATCCCAATTGGCGAGAAATTTGGTCCAAAGATTCTCAATGCCATCGCACAGTCTAAGATTTCAATCCTCATCATCTCCCAAAATTATGCTTCGAGCAAATGGTGCCTCCGCGAGCTCATTCACATCATGGGCCGCAAGAAGCGCACGTCACACAAAGTCTTGCCCATTTTTTACAAAGTTGCCCCATCGGATGTGCAGAATCTAACAGGAAATTTTGGAAACGCCTTCCATTTGAGTCATAAGCATTTTGATGAGAAGGATATCCAGGAAGGGCAGCAAGCACTTAGAGAAGTGAGTTTTTTACATGGATGGGAATCCGAGAAAGTTTTCAATGGGTACTTCTTTGAACTTTTCCTCTTTTTTTTTTTTTTTTGGTTTTATAAATAAGTTTTCTTCTTCACGCAAAAATGATGAAATGCAACCGAATTACTTTCACTGCAAGCTTAGAAAAGATCCCCATAGTGTCCCAATAAACAGCCATAATGCCTAGAAGACAACAAACACTAGTAGTCCCCAACATGTCCCTGAAAACTAAACCGACGACAACGAAAACTAAAGCAACCCATAGTGCGCAAGAATTTTACATTTGTTTCTCGTACAGAGCAAGAACCTTGGCGACAACAACCCCTTCAACCAATAGTATCAATCACTAAAAAATATGCCTACGATAGACTCCGATGCTCAGTCTTCCACAGCTTGGTCACCACCAGCTAAAATCGACCTCCTATTACCAACGTGGGGTTCGATCAATTGATGGCATTGGCCATGTTTTGTTCATGATCTCTCATTGTTTTTGTTGTTTGACAGGCATGATGGAGAATTGATAAAAGATGTGGTCAGAACTGTTCAAAGCGAGTTACGGAAATATTTTAAGCTAAATGTTCCCAAGCAGCTAGTTGGACTCGATGGTCAACTGAAGAAAATCATGGATTGGATTCATAATCCTTCTGTCAATGCTCGAATGATTGGAATTTATGGCATGGGCGGGATAGGCAAGACAACACTTGCCAAGTGTGTCTACAACAAAGTCTCTGATGAATTTGTGCAAGCCAGCTTCCTTCCTAATATAAGGGAAAAAGCCACCCAGCACCAAGGTATTGAGAATCTACAAAGTCAACTAATATATGATATATTACGTAGCAAAATTAATGTGCCTAGAACTGATGATGGAATTTATATAATAGAAAATGGATTCAAAGGAAAAAAGGTTCTCATTGTTTTGGATGATATAGATGACAAGAAACAACTACATGCGTTGGCTG
This sequence comes from Eucalyptus curtisii, assembly GCA_017140595.1. Classification (NCBI taxonomy): domain Eukaryota; kingdom Viridiplantae; phylum Streptophyta; class Magnoliopsida; order Myrtales; family Myrtaceae; genus Eucalyptus; species Eucalyptus curtisii. The sequence goes on from CM029495.1 coordinate 19,083,470, forward strand.
GGGAACGTAATTGGTTTATGGCTGGAAGTATAATCATTGTAACCACTAGAAATCAAGCCATTCTTGATCAATCTGATTTCAAGGTAGACTACAAGTATGAATTGGAGGAAATGGATGAGGTTCATTCTCTGCTTTTATTTAACAAACATGCATTTAAGATGAACCATTCTCTAAGGGATTTTGAGGGTGTATCTCGTGATATCATATCCACCATGGAAGGGCTTCCTTTGGCACTTGAGGTCGTAGGTTCATACTTGTATACAAAGAGAAAAAAAACATGGGAAGAAGTATGTAACCGATTAAAAATCCAACCGGATAGAGAAGTTGAAAAGATATTAAAGATAAGTTATGATGCATTAAAAGATGGACAAAAGGAGATTTTTTTGGATATTGCTTGTTTCCTTATTGGCAAAAGGAGCGAATTCGCCATCTACATGTGGGAGGACTATGGGCTTGATCCAAATGAAGGAATTGAAGAGTTGACATTGAGGTGCTTAATTAAAATTGATGATGATGATGGTATCTTTGAGATGCATGATCAACTGAGAGATCTAGGAAGGAGCATCTTTCGCCAAAAACTTGTGGAATCTGGCAAATCATGGGAGTACCACTATGAGGGATTCCCAAAAGCACTAATAAATCTAATGGTAACATGTGTTGCTTCTTTCTTTTTCTCTCCCGCTTATTTTAATATATTTAATATGATCTACTTTAATATTTCATTTAGGATGATCAGATGCTCTTATACTTTCTAGGAAAGAAATCTATGTAAACATCCATTTATGTCCATCATAGATTAACTGTGACAGCTAACTAGATTATTAGTATCTCAAGGATCAAAAAGTTACATCATTTGATTCAATTTCATTGGTATAAATTACAACTATAAAAATTTAACTTACAATCAATTTAAGATCCTTAAACTACAATTTTACGATATAAATCTTGTTTATCAAAAGCATGTAATTGTCATATCTAGTTGAAAATATCGATAATCTGAAGGACTACAATAATGAATGAAGATGAAGTATCAACATCATAGATCAAATAAATGAAGATTTCTTGGTTAAAAAAAGAAGAAAATAGTATGTGCCGACTATACTAACTGATAATTAATTCAAAACAGTAAGTTTGGAAAAAGTTTCACGCTTATGACATGTGCTTGCTTTTCTAGTATGGTCGAATGTATGATGGTGCTCCTGTGATTTAGGAATCCAATGTCTAATATTTTTTTCTCCATTTTGATTTTGAAGACATCCCTCTACTAGTTATTTCTATCTCTTTTCATTCTTATTTTCTTTTAATAGATAAGATAGCATAAATCCCCTTAAAAATATTTTTAGGAAAGTCTTACTATTTTTTAAGGTTTTATCCTGTTGACCTTGCTCATTTCTTATAACAAACATTTCTATTCGCTATAAGTTGTTTTATATTATTCATATTTTTTGGGACAATTCCTCTTTTGTCCCAAAAACCGCCAGACTAACTTGACTGTTTGAAAAAAGAAAACTTGACTAATTAGAGGAAATGTCATGCTTATTATTATATCCATACCTTTGTATTTATTATATATGATTTTCAGCATGAAGCCAATTTTCTCAACTGTGTCTCTTTTACTTAAATTAGGAATGTTCGTGTCATTTTATTACTATATATTGTCCATCTGGTAAGCCTCATAGGCTCATGGCCGATCACTGGCGAGGGATTAACCCTAGCAATTAAAAAAGAGATGTCAGGCAAAGAATACAGCTTTATATTCTTGATATAATTTGAAAGTTCGTTGCTATGATTCAATATCACACTCTATTGTCGATCCAATGAATTCTCAACATCAGCAGAAAGAGCACACCATACGGGTGTTTGAAAAATGAAAACAAGAGTCAAATTTGTTTTGAACAGACAGAAATGTTGAAAGATGATAATTAGTGTAGGAAAAAAATATTAAATGATTATGAGATGCAAGAGATTTTGATTTAACTTTCGAAAATGAAATACTTATGGGACTAATTTCCAATTATCTTGACTATTTCAAACATGATTATGTCTATTTTGTTATATCCTATTTCTTCAGTTCATTTTGGTGAAATATATGCAAATTGCGTAGAAACTTTTGACGAAAGTTTGAGGTTATGAAACCCCCTTTTCAAATAGTAGATTTTTTAATGTAATATATCGTGTAGATTGATGTACAAGCGAAAATTATGAAAGATAGTGTGGGATGATGATTACAACGATTTAGCAACTTTTCTGACGAACAAACTTAAGAGAAATTATACCCATTGCATGTCTACGGTTAAGTTAAAGCAGACAAACGTGTCAAACCATTAAAGTGAATTTCTGACTAATCGAACTTTTGGGGGAAAATATCGGTATTATTATAAGAGTCAATCAAAGCCATAAGTGAATTTTTTTTCACTATCTTCTACTAATTAAACGATATGTTTTAGTAGGAAAGTTAAATAATATGTTTTGATTTATAAGATGCAAAAAGAAACAATGCCATTCTTATGGAAACCAACATATGATGATTAAATAATGTCACGACGTCAATTTTTAGTTAATCGGTTCATGTTTCAGTTATCTTGAAAGCGACTTAATTTTTTCAGTCCTGGTCAAAACTGCTAACCAATGTCACCACGTCACTACATACTTTACCCAAAAAAAAAAAAAAAACATTACAATTTTTAAAGAAATAAGTAAACCTTTGGCACAAATAGTTAATGATGTTAAAGATATTTAGATATCTTTTAGAGATATTTAGGACATTTCTTTTGATTTTCTATATCTAATTTGATTATGTATATCAGTTTTGATTTCTTTTGATTTCCCTCCATGTAATCCTTTCTATATATCTAAATATATTAAAAATTCCACTTTTTTTCTCTTCCCTATTATTGCATTTGACTTCTAAAATGAAAATAGGTGCTTCCTTAGCTGCTTACAGGTGGCTCATCGGCATTCTTTAACAATTTATTTTTTAAAAATTATACAAAAGCCATTTGAAAATTTACAAGTAAATATTTGCACATTGTAAAATGGTTTCATGTATTTCGTCTTAAAAGTCAAAATCCATGTGCTATAAAATTTTAAAAAAGAGAGAGAGAGATAAAACATTGAGGTGCGTTTGTCTTAGTTGTTTTAAAGCAATAACTTTTTGTTTTTTTTTTGGTAAATGTAAGATATATTGAGCTTTAAACCAACCATACAATAACTATTTTTTTCTTTATCTTCCCATCATTTGAGAAAAAAAGAATTAAATGTAAGTTAACATATCCATATATGTATAGGGGAAGGATAAAAAAGGTGTCAATCGTGCAAATCCAAGATTTAAAAAAAAAAATTAAAAACTAAAAAGTCTAAAAACTTGCAGGGACGCCCCCAGTTCCTCGACTCTTTGGGGGCAGCTTCAAGTGGACACTCCCAGCAACTTCTTTCTGAAGTGAGATGGCTTCAGTGGAACTTTATTGTAAACGATGCTTCAACGGCCAATTTGCATCTACCGAAATTATCGGTGTTGGAGTTAGAGTATAGCAAGATCACAGAGGATTGGCAAGGATGGATTTCATTCATGGTGAGATTGAAGGAAAAAAAAAAAAAAAAAGACATCCTCCCTGCGATTTTAGGGTTTTGTTTTTGTTCAGCCAATCAATTCCTTCTTTGATAGCTTATTCTCCTTTTGTATTAGGCGTCAAAGCGGCTTAAAGTTCTCCATGTTGCACGCTGCCATAATTTAAGACGTACTCCTGATCTCTCGGCTTTCACGCAATTGAAGATGCTTGAGTTGTGGAATTGTACGGGATTGGAGCATCTCCACCCTTCTATTGGCAAACTCAAGAGCCTCGTTTCCTTGAATTTGAGTAATTGTAAACGTCTCAAGGAGCTACCAGAGGAGGTGGGTGAATTAAAAGATTTAGAAGAACTTTTATTAGATAATTCTCGTATTACAAAGATTCCTTCGTCTATTACTTTTTTGAGGAAGTTGAAGAAATTGAGTGCCAAGAGTTGTGACTCACTGGGAGAAATCCCTAGCTCAATTGGGGATTTACAGAATTTGCAACTTCTTCACTTGAAAGATTCTGAGATTGAAAGGCTTCCAAGTGATATCGGTGACTTGCCTTCCCTTGAGGATCTCGATCTCTCTGAGACATTGATATCTGACCTACCAGAAAGCATCCGGAATCTTTCTTCCCTCCAACGCCTTAACCTAGGGGCCTGCTACAGTCTCCAGTCGCTGCCAGAGCTTCCTTCTTCTCTCCAACACCTTGACCTATTCGAGTGCGAGGAGCTCCGGTCGTTGCCAGAGCTTCCTTCTTCTCTCCAAAGCCTTGACCTATGGGGCTGTGAGGAGCTCCGGTTGCTGCCAGAGCTTCCTTCTTCTCTCCAACGCCTTGACCTAGGCTTTAAGCCAGAGCTTCCTTCTTCTATCCAACGCCTTGACCTAGGCTTTAAGGACCTCCAGTCGCTGCCAGAGCTTCCTTCGGGCTTAACATATCTGTCGGTCACTTGTCAGAGTCTTGGACTGCCACAGCTCCTTAGCCTCATCCACCTAAGAGAACTCGATCTTGTGGTAAGCCATTTACTTGAAGACATCCGTGACCTTTCCTCAATACCATTGAAACTCTGTTTTGAGGAGTGGGATAAGCTGACATCACTTGAGCTCTGCGGACTCACGCACTTGGAAGAGCTTTCAATAAAAAAGTGCAGTTCCGTTAAATCATTAAGGCTTTCAGGATTGATTCATCTGAAACGATTACGCATTGAGCATTGCGATAGCCTAGTTGAAATTTTAGGCTATGTTAACTTGGAGTCCTTGGAGGTCATATTTTTATATGAATGCAAGTGTTTGAAGATATTAGACGCTTCTTGGTGCAACAATCTAGTTGAAATTCAAGGTCTTGACGGTGCGAAGTTCTTAGAAAAGTTGGATTTTACAGGATGCAAATCAATGGAGACTTTGCCAGATTTGACAGGATTTGAGAAGTTACAATCTCTAAGAGTTCAAGACTGCAAGAAACTTGCTCAGCTTCGGGGACTTGAAATGTTGAATTTAACTTATTTGGATATATCTGGTTGTGACTCATTGGAAGCAATACCTAACTTATCTGGAACGCATGTCTCTAGAAATTATAAATATTATCCCTATTTTTAGTTCTCTTTGGAAACATTATCTTGCGGTGATAATGATGTAATAAATCTTACACCCGTATTACAACAATGAGAGGAGTAATGTTTCTTCGACAAAGGTAAATAAGCAATGAACAATCATTTTTCTTCTGAGATTCATTACCAACTTTACATTACCATCTTCTTCTGACAAGAAGGCTTTCCATGACAGGGTCTAAATTGCTAGTCTTACATAATTGAAGAAGTGGGGGAGTGGGCCAGAAGTTGACGCGATGCTTCAGCCAAGATCAAAATGTAGACCCAATAGAAGGCATAGTAAGATTCTTCATCCTTGAATTGCCGGCATGAGCGAAAAGAGAAATTTTTAGAATGATTTGCTCTACAATGGGTATCTATTTGATTGATTTTGGAAACTCTGGATTTGCCTCTATAATTGTTGTTGATTACGTTATAGCAATGTTTTTTGTTTATTCTTCCGTTGCCAGCTTCTATAGACTACAAACATATAGCAGCTTGCGAGGCAAGAATATAAATACCAACAAAGATAAACATGAATTGCTTAGTAATTAACATTTCCCTTATCGAAAAACCTGGGATTTGAAATTTTCATCTAGAGGTTGATGAACTTCTACTACTCGTTATTGTATACTACGCCCAGAATTTCCCAATGTCCAATGTTCATGTTTTCTTTGAAAAAAAATCCTTGGCCATTTTGAGTTCCTTTGTAAGTTCTTTTGAATGTCAAATTTGACTAATGGCAGATATCCTGTTTGGGACAAACACCTTTTGATTTTCTGTGATGAACGAAACCCCCATCAAGTTTCTTATTGTTCCCTTGATGTCCCTCATTAACCTTCTAAGAAGAGCATCACTTCTCGGAATATGATGAACTGAGCTAAAATAAAATTCAAGGTTCAAGTGTTTCTGTTTGGTGACAAAGAAAATGTTAAAATTTGTTTTGGCTAGTCTGTCACATATGAATGTATACCCCCTTAACATTACCAGTAGTCATACTGTTGTTTTGAAATATTATCAAGCAAGGTAAACTCGTGCTGCTTCTATGACAGGTTTGGTTGGTCTATGTAATGATCAAGGCTTACTTTGGGACTTCAATTCAGTCAATTGTGTCGATGACCTTTTGCATAATTAGACTATTTTTGCCCGTCTGTGATACAAGGTGGGATGAGGGCTCAAGAATTTGCTAATTAGTTTACATCACATTTGATCCTGTTGCTGCCATGGAATTGTTTTATCATCTAATTTTGGTGTGGCTAACTTGGCTGAGGAACTTCAAATTCCATACTTGAGACCAATCAAAATGAAGAAAAAGGATTTTGCGGAGGAAGCATCCGCAACAGCTGAGGACCATCTTGTGTTCCAACCTTGAAGACGTTCTAGGGGCAACTGGAGTGTCCAAAGGAAGTTTTGATTTGTGTGAATGTTCAAACATTTGATCTTGTCTCAACAACACATACTTGAACGATTGTAAATGTACTTATTTTAATTAAATAGGTTTTATGTATGCTCGGTTCTACCTCTCCGTTAATCAAACACATAGCTTTTGACTTTTATTTGTTGCCTTGATGCAGAGTTGCTTGATACAGTCGCATTCTAATGATATCACTCTTGAACTTGACGAGGCTCTGAAGAGGGAGGTATGCACTGCTAGTCGTACCATGAAAGACTAACTTGTGTACTAATACTCTATGAGCTGTGGAATTTCACTTGAAATTAGGACACAAGTATGCATGATGACAATCTCCTCATTTCTGTTAGTTTACTAGTGTGATACTATTCTATAAATGTTCTCAGATAGGTTTCTGATTTGACAGGTTTAGCTCTCATGTGTGCGGCATTGGATTTGTAAAGTTGAAATTGACCTCCTCACAACCTATCCTGTATTGCTGATTTTGCTGATTGGATTGCAAAATAACCAAGTAGCAAGTACATCTTTCTGTTCTATAGTTTAGGCACTTCACCTTTTCAGCATAATTTTATTAACTTCGATTCTGTTCCAAAACACTAAAAGGGAAAGTGTTGCTAATTGCTTACTTCTTTTGAGCCTATTGGTTTCCTTTTCATCGGCCAGCTAACGAAGTCTCTGTTCATTGTTGTCCAACTGCAATTGGTGTCAATGATGTTTACGCAATTGTACCTTATCTCTCATGGTGTAAATTGTGATGCTAGGATCTCAAATATCTTCATTTATTGATAATTAGTCAGTGCTATCTTCCTTGTGTAGATTGAAGCTGCATTCCATAAAACTTGGAGAAAGTCCCGAAACACTGTAGGAATGAGCTATGTCATTATGGAAAGGCATCTTGAAGTTCCTTGCTAATGGCGTTTATCATGTGCTCTGTATTGTTAATACTCTTCAAAGAATTCTTGATATAAAGCGACATCTTTTCATGTGGTGTTTTAGTCCTTTGCAACCTTTGGCATCATCCTCTCCTTTGGCAAAGGCTGAATGGCAAATCACTTTCAGGAAGACTGAATGTGCAGGTGGTTCTATATGTGAATTCAAGCATAAAATGAGATTTGTTAACATGATTACTAGTTCTGACTTGGCTGAGGAATTTCAAATTCCATACATGAGACCAATCAAAATGAAGAAAGGGGATTTTGTAGAGGAAGCATCAACAACAGCTGAGGACCATTTTGTGTGCCAACCTTGAAGACGCTCTAGGGCCAACTGGAGTGTCCTCAGGAAGTTTTGATGCTTGTGAATATTCGAACACTTGATCATGTCTCAACAATACATACCTAAGCGATTGTAAATGTATTTTTTTTTTCAATTAAATATGCTTTATGTCTGCTCATTAGGTTCTCTCTCTCCCTCAATCAAACACGTAGCTGCTGACTTTTTGTCTGTTACCCTGTTACAGAGTTGTTTGATAAAGTTGCATTTTAAATACTTCACTCCTCAACTCATTGAGGCTCTAAAGGGAGAGGTATGCAGTGCTAGTTGTACCATGAAAGACTAACTTGTGTGCTTAGACTATATGAGATGTGGAATTTCATCTGAAATTAATATGCAAGTATGCATGATGACAATCTCCTTCATTTCTTTTAGTTTTAGTGTGATAATACCTTGTAATTGTTCTCACATAAGTTTCTGATCTGATAGGCTCACCTCTCATGTGCATGCGGCATTGGATTTGTAAAGTTGAAAATGACCTCCTTGCAAACTATCCGATATTGCTGATTTTGCTAATATTGTGAAATACCCAAGTAACAAATACATCTCTCTGTTCTGGAGTTTAGGCACTCACACCTTTTCAGCATCATTCCGTCAGCATCAATTCTGTTCCTAAACACAAACAAGGGAAGTATTGCTAATTGCTTACTTCTCCAAGTCTGTTGTTTTCTATTTCATCGGCCAGCTAATGAAGCATCTGTTCATTGTGGTCCAACCGGTGGAAATGATGTTTATGCATTTGTACCTTATCTTTGATGGGGTAAATTGTGATGCTATGTATCTCGGTTTCTTTCATTACCGATGATTATAGTCAGTGCTATTCCTTTTGTGTAGATTCAAGTTGCAATTCATGAAACTCAGAGAAAGTCCCCAAACACCATGGGATGGAGATGCGAGTAGGAATGAGCTTTGTCATTATGGAAAGTCATCCAGAAGTTCTTTCCTGTTGGCGTTTGTGTTTTTAGTACTCTTCAAAGGATTCTGGATGTGAAGCGACCTCTTCTCATATGGTGCATTAGGCCTTGGCCAGCTTTGACATTGTGCTATTCTTTAGCAAAGACCGAATCACAAATTGCTTGTTGGAAGAATGCATTTGTAGGTTAAGCATAAAATGAGATTTGCTAACAAGATTACCGGTTAGATGTCCACTTCAAGCTGTAATTTTGTGGCGGGGAGATTCTTTTCTTGGAAGAAGCAAATGCCATGGAATTCGCAAATAATTTGTCAATTGCAGGCAAGAATTTCAATGATAATGTTTCCAAGAAGACAATAGTTTTCTCATTTGAAAGAATTTTGAACACAAAATAAAGCACTCGTTAGTGTAAAATCATCTTTCTAGGCCGGTTACGTTGGAAAATCATATGTAGGCATTTTGCAATCGTTTTGGTCGTATAATCTCAAACTTGAACTATTTAAGCATGAATCTAAAAGCAGAAGAGTCACATCCATGTACATTTTCATATCTGAAACCTATTTTTCTCAAGCGTAGGTAGGCTACAATTGAAGACTATTGAAAAATGTGGGAAATTTTTGGAAGGATGAAAAGAGCCATTCCCAAAATCTGCTCATTTGGTTTGAACAAAAAAACTTTAAAAGGGTCATCTTATTGGTTAATAATCAGACTTTGTTGGTAATTTGTTTATAAAACAAATGAAGAGATGCCTTGTCCCACATCGAAAAGATGTGAGTGCGCACGTGGACAAGATTTGGCACTAACCGACGATCATTAATTTTATTTAATGAAAATTCGGATTTATTTTTATAAAAAAAAATTAACTATAAAGTCTTGTTGAAACAGTGCGACTATTCACGAAAAGTTATGGTTATTTTTTTTATTTTTTATTTATTTAATTTCGAATTTTTTATGTCTTTTCAACGTAACCTTCTTTGAGGCGTCTTTGTTCATGAAAGGTTGTCTTTGTTTTTTTGCAACCTTTCGAAGAGTTGCCTCTATTCGAAAGAAAAAGATAAGAGCGTTTGTTTTGAGATAAAACTAATATCTTCTTCCATTTTTCGTTTTCTTTTGAGAGAAACTACAGCCATTGTTTAATTGTTTCCCATTAGAGCGCGGAGAAATCTTAGAATTATATCAAGATTCTCACTTGAGACTTTGTTGTATCCTGGAGGAAATTTGTCGGTGGACCATTAGCAACATAGTGGGGCAAATAAATCCTTAAAGAAAGTGATATCACGCCAAAGTCGACTTGAGTCTTTAAAGATCCGACTTCATTGTTCTATCCAATTCGAAGCCATATTTTTCTGAACAATTTTAAGGATTTAGTTTGCAACAATGGAGTCAAGTGCATGAAAGTTATGAATCAAGCGCCGGTTGTCGACGCAAGCCTTCATCGTCCGATCCGCGCGTTTTTCGTCTATTCACAAAATCAATTGGATCTTCTGGTGGAGTTACTGAGGATCAAGGAAATTCAGAGGATCCGTGAGTCTTTGCTTTTCGTTCCTTCATTTTTTTTTATTTGTGCGCACGGTGGTTGGGGGACTCGATGACAAGAAAGATTTCGGCAAGAGCGATCCGCAACGAATTATGCGCACCGTGTGGGGTTCAATTGTATCGAATCCAGACATGGGTTGTGGGTTGCCATGAGGTATGTGCCAAAATGCTAATCCGAAAGTTCTTACTTCTTTGTTCTCTCTTGTATGTTTCGATGTTTCGTTGTTTGTAACTGCAATTGGGTGTCTGCGATTCGATTGCTCTTCGTCTAGTAGACGGTGCTTCCGTTTAACTGTGAATGCTTGGCTCGCTTTTGGAGATTCTCAGTCGGGGATCCTTCAATTTGAGAGAATCACTTTGGGATGCGACCGGGTTGGTTAAATCCGATCCCTAAGCATCTGACTTAATCTTGCTTACGTTTCTTTGTCGTTAAAGATCGAAAATCTGAGCACATTTTTTTTTTTTTTTTCATTCTTTGGCTCTCTGTATCTTGGATTATTCCCACATCCGTCCATGGTGATCGTCCGAGAGAGATGTCTGAGGGGTGTGGATGTGCATACAAACGAATCAATGGCCGAAAAAATGAGAGGAATTGATAGGCGACGCCGCCAAGAACCAAGTCGCCATGAATCGCACCAACTCCTTCTCTGATGCAAATTGGTTGTTCGGGAGGAGATTCAGCGATCCTTCGGTCCAGAGTAATATGAGGCACTACTCGATGTTGGACGCCCAGTTCTGGCGAGGAAAGTCACGGTCGCGCGAGCCGGCGGTGTGGAAAGTTGGATTCTGACTTTCGATTGCGATCTGGGAAGGTTCCGGCAGTTCCAAGTTCGCATTTTTCATGTGTGGAAAATGCTCGGAATTTCCCCGTGGCTGCGCCATCACTCGCACTGCCACGAATGCCCGGTCTGCAAGGCCCTCATACAAGAGGAGAAATTAGTCCCTCTTTACGGGAGGGAAGACCCAGACGGACCCGAGATCCAAATCTTATCCAGGAATTGATATCCCCAATCGCCCATCGGGACAAAGGCCTGAAACTGCTACGCCTCCAGACGCGAACCAGTTCACGAATTATGGGTTTGGTTTCATGGGAGGGTTCATGCCGATGGCCTATGCTAGGATCGGGAACTTCACGCTGTCTACTGCATTTAGTGGTCTAATCCCTGCTTTGTTCAATGTGCAATTCCATGGATTTCAAGATGCCACCGGGTATGGGACGACTTCGGCTTATCCATACGGCTTCAGCACGTTCCACGGGGTCATGCCCATGGTATTTCGCAGACGGCTGTGCGTGGACAGCAGGCTGATACCGTGTTGAAGTACCTTCTTCTACTCATCGGAGTCTTTGTGGTTCTTGCGCTGCTTTGTTAAAGATCATACTTTGGATTCTCTTGGTGATGATTTCTCTTAACTCTCTTTATAGTTGTCGTCATGCTCCACGAGGCTTAGGCTAGTAAAGACATGTTCGTTGTATGTCTGCCTGTGGTTTCCTATTCATATTTGCATGTGACCGTTTATTTATTTAAAAAAAAAAAAAAAAGAATGGAGGGAACAAAAAGGTGTTATTGGAGGGACTGGTTTCGTGGCTTCTTTGCTGATCAAACTTTTGCTTGAGAAGGGCTACGCTGTGTACACCACTATTAGGAACCCAGGTCTATTGGGTTTGTGTCCGATGCCGTCGGTCTTGATGCTGGCCAGTGCAAGATTCTTGTCAACATTATGTAGCATAGCCTTGATATTGCCCAAGCAGTCCACGACCTTCATGCCCGATGTTGAGGAAGCTGAGACTCCGATCCACAAGATCAAGCGCAAGGTATGGATCTTATTATATATTTTGGAAGGTTTCGGCTTATATGATGTTGTTGATTCCGTTCCAAGAATTGTTTTCTCCCTTTTCAATCTTAGTTTATGTGCTTTAGATACCTCCATACTCGATTTGCTCGCATTTATTGGATTGTTAGAGAATGTTGTTACATGCATGGGCTTGGATGGAGTGCTCTAATTATGGAGGCAATTTGGAGATACCGAATGGGTTTTTCGGGTGTCCCTTGTTTGGTTCTAATGTGTTCTATTTGCTGTCATTGCCCCTCATAGATTTGATTCTATGGAATAGCATATATGAGCCAAGAGAGTGAAATTGCATTGTTTTTCTATTTTGATGTATGTATTTCATTGAGGATGAAAATTCGATGATGCATAATTTCGATTAATTGCCTCTTGGAATATTCTTGAAGTGGGGGTATGTCCAAAGGGGACTTTGGAAATAATATGATTGGAATCATTGAGACTAAGAAGTATCTAGCTTTCATTTTCAAATGAAAGATTTAGGAAAAGCAGATACTATCTTAAGTATTAAAATTAAAAAGATAGTGGGGGTTATTCTTTGAGCTAAAGTGATTACATGGAGAAGATGTTGTATAGATTTAAACATCTTGTTTTCAAATATATGAGTACTCCATTTGATTCCTAGTGGAGAGTTTTTAATGTGAGTGATATTGGTCTTTAATGTATGCGATGCATTATACTAGACCTGATATTACTTTTATATATGCAAGTTGAGTAGATATACTAGTAATCCAAATATAGAACATTGAAAGGCTACTATTAGAATTTTTTGGTTATTTTAAGAGAACTTAAAATTTGTGATTGTTCTATGATAATTATTCGGTTGTATTACAAAGATACACCGATACTAGTCGGATTACAAGTATGGGAGATGAAACTTCTATATGGATTTTCATATTACATGAATGTGTTGTTTCTTGGGTGAGCAAGAAACAAATGTGCATAATTCACTCAACTATGCAATTTGAATTGTTGCTTTAGCAAAATTTGGGAAAGAGGCTAAATGGACTATGAATTTGTTGTTGAATATCAATTCATGGCTTAGTCCTATGCCTCCTATTTCTATCCACTGTGATAGTCAAACTACTTTGGCAAGAGCCTATAGTAGCATCTATAATGGTAAGTCTAGACATGTTAGTCTAAGACATGAAAATGTGAGACAATTGATTATATATGATACCATAACAATTGTCTGTGTGAGGTCAAGTAATAATCTTGCCGATCCTTTGACGAAGGCTTTACCAAGACATATGGTAATAACGACCTCACAAGAAATGGGGCTGAAACCCTTTAATTTCCGACCTTTTTTCTAAAACATCACTAGTTACAAGGTTTAATGGGTAAGAACAAGTTATTGAATGTGATTGTTTGATACTGACGTAGCCCTGATATGAGAAGTCAAGTATTATGCGTTACGTTTTGTAGGTTGGATTGAATTCTTAATGAAGTATAGTACAAACTTGTAATGTGTTGATAGTAACAGAAACACATGGTAGATACTTCACCTATATGAGCTTAGAAGTGGTGCCGCTTCTTACGAAAGTTAGGGTTGCTTTCTAGAGAGCTCATGAAACAGGATCAAGCACAAGGCCATAATAGTGCAGAGTAATATAGAACTTCTCGCTGAAGCAAAAGGTTAATGTATGTGCGGTATGTCCGGTTCTATTATATAAAAGTACAAGTTTAAAGCCAAGCTACTTGTCACTTTGATAGAGCTTTGAGATACTTGCACTAAGTAAAGGTTTAACTCGAAAGAGACCTTTATGTATGTGTATATTAATCTTACGGAAATTTTGGCTGTATATTTTTAACATTTTATTTTTGTTTTTGTTTTATAAACAAAAGTGGGGGATTGTTGGTAATTTGTTTATAGAACAAATGAAGAGATGCCTTATCTCACATCGAAAAGATGTGAGTGCGCACGTGGACGAGATTTGGCACTAACCGACGATCATTAATTTTATTTAATGAAAATTCGGATTTATTTTTATAAAAAAAATTAACTATAAAGATTTGTTGAAACAGTGCGACTGTTCACGAAAAGTTACGGTTATTTTATTTTATTTTATTTCGAATTTTTTATGTCTTTTCAACGTAACCTTTGAGACGTACTTGTTCATGAAAAGTTGTTTTTGTTCTTTTGCAACCTTTCGAAGAGTTGCCTCTATTCGAAAGAAAAAGATAAGAGCGTTTGTTTTGAGATAAAACTAATATCTTCTTCCATTTTTTCGTTTTCTTTCGAGAGAAACTACAGCCATTGTTTCTAATTGTTTCCCATGAGAGACCCTGGAGAAATACTAGAATTGCTATCTAGTATTCTCACTTGAGACTTTGTTGTATCCTGGAGGAAATTTGCCGGTGACCATTAGCAACGTAGTGGGGCAAATCAATCCTTAAAGAAAGTGATATCACGCCTCAAAGTCCGACTTGAGTACTTTAAAGATCCGACTTCATTGTTCTACCCAATTCGAAGCCATATTTTTCCAACAGACTCTACCACACCAAATTGTGTTAATCAGTCACACATTGAAGCCTCAATCGAAGCAATTTCTTTGAGGTCACTCTTTGATAATCCTGTACCCCTGTACTAGATGACAATGGTGGAATTTAAGTAGTTGAAAGGCTGAAAGCTACAGGCAAGGTACTCTGTCTGATTCGCTGCTTGTCTACTTGAACTTAAACTCAATTTTTCCAGAGCTCAATATAAGGCCAAGTAGCTTGTAAGGCCAAGTAGCTTTTTAAGCCAAGTTCGAATCTATAATTAGTAACACAAATATAGTGCGGGTCGTGTTGAAATACTTTTTTTTTTGGTCAGTATGTTGAAATACTTTTTATACATACTTAATATGAAATAATTAAATTTTCAGAATATTGATTGAACATTTCACAAGAATAATCACAAGTAAAGTCGATGTATTGAGTCTACAGTTTATTTACTAAGTTGCTTAATCAGTGTCTAAGCCATTATTCCAAAGGGCAATGGCTATGTGTTTTGACTACTTTTAGAATTTTAGTCACAACCTTATCGACTGAATTGATTGAAAATTTGAAAACTGTGAATCGACTGGATAACTGGATGAAGGTGTTAAACCTGGTGAACCGGTTCGGTTCTGCTCATGGGTTTTCATACTCTCCTTCTCCTTCGATTTCATGCCAGAGATTTGCTTTGACCTTGTTTTTGAAAGTTCTATCACATTATACATCAAGACCCTATAAACTACGACCATCTAAACAATAACTACGCAAGTTTTGAAGAGGGTTCCCTTTGGGCTTTTCAGTTTTCCACATTTTCGTAACTCCGGTCTCAAACGGGATGGCATTCGAAATATGAAAATTGTCCTCAAATCAAAATGGAACCATCAAAAGCCTTTCGTTTTGTTTAGCACCGGCACATGTGATTTTAGAATATCTACTTCAGCAATATATGTTGCCATATGATGAATCGTACAACGAAGAGGAATCGAACTAGATAATTTGAGGAAATTAGGGGGTTAAAGAACCCCAGAAACAAGGCGTAAACAACATTTGGCCAAAACAAAATCGTACCCAACAAAATCGACCACAAAATAGATGGTAAGTATTCATCTGGTTTTGCAATCAGCATCACATTTATTAGGTAAAGAGCTTACGGAAAAGAGGAGAATTGAACAAATCAGACAATTCTACTTTGCATGGGCATGGATGCAGAATCCTGTTACAAATGTATTAGAAGGTAAGAAAATCGGCAAATATAAATATTTATTACTATCACGTACGAGTCATCTCATTTGCCTATGTTTTGAATGCTGGAGATCGATGATAATATTTGATTACCATTAGATACATATAAAGATGAACACCCAAAGAGCACAGCAAATCTCTTTCTCACCCTTTTTCTCTCTTGATGACAATGGACACGGTATTCCGTAATTTCTGCTAATTAGAATCGACGTGCGAAGGTCGAGCATTTGCGCTTCAACCATCGGAACCCTTGTTTGAAAGAAGCCTTGAACTTGCCTTCGACCGAATAAAGCTTGTATCTGGCCACCCTCCTCTTCCTCTTCTTCTCTGGATCATTCCACCACGATGCTTTTATCGCCGACTCCTTCACGTTGTCTAGTCTGTGCGGGGGTGAAGCGTGTTCGAGCATGCGAGACCGGGATTTGGCTACGTACATCTGGTTTTGGTTAAGAGTTTGAATCGTCATGATCTCTATCTCTCTCCCGGCCTCTCCCCTTTCTCGGATGGGAAGGATTTTTTTTTTCTCTCTTGATGACCATGAACACGTCTATTGGTTTTCTGAGGAAGTTGAAGAAATCGAGCGCTTATGGTTGTGAGTCTCTGAGAGAAATCCCTCACTCAATTGGGGATTTACAGAATTTGCAACGTCTTCATTTGAGTTTTTCTGCGATCGAAAAGCTTCCCAATGCGATTGGAAGGCTGAAAAATCTGCAGACTCTACATATCTCGTTGTGCTGTTGTCTGAAAAGTGAAATTGGTGACTTGCCTTCCCTCGAGATTTTCCATAGAAAAGTGTAGTTCCATTGAAAGATTGAACCTTTCACGATTGATTCGTCTGAAATGATTGCATGCTGAGCATTGCGATAGCCTAGTTGAAATTCAGGGCATGATAATTTGGCATTCTTGGAGGTCATATTTATATATGATTGCAATTCCATTAAAAGGCTTCTCTGTCCAGAATCACGGTGTCTGAAGAAATTAGTGGCTGTTGGGTGCAACAATATAGTCGAAATTCATGGTCTTGATGGTGTGAAGTTCTTAGAAGACTTGGATTTTACAGGATGCAAATCAATAGAGACTTTCCAGATTTGATGGGATGTGAGAAGTTAGGATCTCTAAGAGTTCGAGACAGCAAGAAACCTTTTCAGCTTCGGAGACTTGAAAAGTTGGATTTAATTGATTTGGATATTTCTGTTTGTGACTCATTGGAAGCAATACTAAAACATGCGTCTTTAGAAATTAAGACAAGAGCTGTCTTTTGACTTTTGGAGTGATGTTTCCTCATTAGAGGTAAATAAGCAGTTAACAATCATTTTTCTTCTGAGATTCATGACCTACTTTTCATCCCCATCTTCTTTTGACAAGAAGGTTTTCCATGATAGTGTTCTGTCATAATTGAAGGAATGGGGGAGTTGGTCATACATGATGCTTCAGCCAAGATCAAAATATAGACCCAAATGTCAATAGAAGGCATAGTAAGATTCTCCATCCTTGAATAGCCAGCGTGAGCAAATAGAGTAATAGTTTTCTCGAAGCTTTATTTTAATTTCTTTTAGAATGATTTGCTCTGCTCTGGGTATCTATTTGATTGATTTTGGAAACTCCAAATTTGCCTACACATATTGTTGTTGGTTACGATGTAGCAATATTTTTCGTTTATCCTTCCATTGGCAGCTTCTGCAGACTGCAAACAGATTAGCAGCTTGCGAGGCAAGGATGAAAATATCAAACAAAGGTAAACAAGAATTCCCCAGTGATTTAACAGTTCCTCCATAAGTAAACCTAGGATTTGAAAATTTCAAATCGAGGCTGATGAACTTCTGCTACTCAATATTGTAAACTACGCCTAGAATTTCCCTGTCCAGAATTAATATTTTCTTTGAAAAAATCCTTGGCCATTTTGAGTTACTTTGTGAGTTCTTTTGTGTGAAATTTGATTAATGGCAAATGTCCCGTTTCAGACAAACATATTGGTTTTCCGCGATGAACAGAAACCCTGTCAAGTTTCTTATTGTTCCCTTGATGTCCCTCTTGAACCTTCTAAGAATAGCATCAATTCCCATTAAGTATGATGAAGTGAGCTAAAATAAAACATATCAAGTGTTTTTGGTTTGTGATAAAAAAAAAATGTTAAAGTAGTTTTGGCTAGTCTGTCATATATGAATGTACGCCACCTTAACATTACTAGTAGTCAAACTATTGTTTTGAATATTATCAAGCAAGGTAAATCGGTGCTGCTTCCATGACAGGTTTGGTTGGTCTGTGTAATGATCAAGGCTTACTTTGGGACTTCAGTTCGATTAACTGTATCGATGACTTTTGCATTAATGAACAATGTTTTGCCCGTCGTGAAACAAACTAGGATGAGGAGCTCAAGAATTTGCTAATTAGTTTGCATTCCATTTGATCATATTGTTGCCATGGAATTGCTTTATTACATGACTAATTTGGGTGTGGCTCACTTGGCTGAGGAACTTCAAATTCCATACTTGAGACTGATCAAAATAAAGAAAAGATATTTTGCAAAGGAAGCATCAGCAACAGCTGAGGACCATCTTGCGTGCCAAACTTGAAGAGGCTTTGGTGACTGGAGTGTCCTAAGGAAGTTTTGATACTCGTGAAGATCCAAAACACTTGATCTGATCTCAATGTCACATCCCTAAATGATTGTAAATGTATTTTTTTTTCAATTAAATATGCTTTATGTATGCTCATTAGGTTCTAGCTCTCCTTTAATCAAAAACTAAGTTGATGATTTTTTGTATGTTACCCTAATGCAAAGTTGTTTGATGCGGTTGCAGTCTAATGATATCACTCTGGAATTGATGATGCTATGTAGAGGGAGGTATGCATTGCTAGGCTCCTCCATTTCTATAAGTTTATTTGTGTGATTATATCCTCTAAATGTTATTATATAGGTTTGACAAGCTCAGTTCTCATGTATGCGGCATTGGATTTGTAAAGTTGAAATTGACCTCTTTGCAAACGATCTAGTATTGCTAATTTTGCTAATTGGATTTGCAAAATAACCAAGTAGGAAATGCATCTTTCTGTTCTGTAGTTTAAGCACTTCACTTTTCAGCATAATTTTATTAATTTCAATTTTGTTCCTAAACACAAACAGGGAAAGTGTTGCTAATTGCTTACTTCTTTTAAGCCCGTGTGTTTCTTTTTCATCGGCCAGCTAATGAAGTCTCCTTTCATTGTGGTCCAACTCTGATTGGTGTCGATGTTTATGCATTTGTACCTTAATCTCTCATCAGGTAAATTCTGATGCTATGATCTTGGACATCTTCATTTATTGATAATTACTCAGTGCTATCTTCCTTGTGCAGATTAAAGCTGCATTTGATGAAATTCGGAGGAAGTCCCCAAACACCACGGGGTTTACATAAGGGCAAGAATGAGCTATGTCAGTATAGAAAGGCATTTTGAAGTTCTTTGCCATTGGCATTTGTCATTTGCTCCATGTTGTTAATACTCTTCAAAGGTTCTTGATATAAGGCGACCTCTTCTCATGTGGTGTATTAGTCCTTTGCAAGGTTGAAATCGTGCTATTCTTTAGCAAAGGCTGCATCACAATCGCTTGGAGGAAGACTGCATGTGCAGGTGGTTTTATATGTGAAGTCAAGCATAAAATGAGATTTGTTAACAAGATTACCATTTAGATGTCCACTTCAAACTATAGTTTTGTGACTGGGAGAGACTTTTTTCGTGGAAAAAGTAAATGCCATGGAATCAAAAAATAATCTGTCAACTGTAGCCAAGAGTTTCAATGAAAAGGTTTCCACGAAGACAGTAGTTTCTCATTTGGAAGAATTTTGAACCCAAAATAATGGCATTATAAAATCATCTGTTTGGTCTGGTTACATCGGAAATTCATATGTAGGCATCTTCCAATCATTTTGGTCATATAACCTCAAATTTGATATATTTAAGCATGAATATAAAAGCAAAAGAGACACAGCCATGTGCATTTTCACACCTAAAACCAAGTAAAGAGACCGTTTTTTTCTTGAAGAGCAGCATTACTTCTCCCCTTCGAGATTCTCTCATGTGGATGCTGTTGACGCCTTAATTTTATTTAGGTTTATTTTATTAATTAAGTTTTTATTTTTGTCTTTTCGGATAAATAAAAAAAAAACCAAAAAAACAAACAAAGCAAAAAAAGTATAATAAGAAAAGCATAAGCAAAGCCCAGCCCAACCCTTCTCCTTTTTTCCTCCGCGCAGGCCCCAGGCCCACTCTCCTCCTTCACCCCCGGCCCGGCCCCTTTCTCTCTTCTTCTTCCTCCTTCCCTCTTTTTCGCCTCTGCAACTCACGCGCGCAAGGGAGGCCGACGCGCGAAGGACGGCCTACGGCCGAGGGGAGTAGGCCGACGTCGGCCGGCCGGAGGGGATAAGATCGCAGCGCCATTAATGCCGAGCGAGCTTTGGAAAGCTCGATGGGACACCGGTTCGGCCAAGGGGAACCGGTGGGCAAGTTGAAGGCCGGCGGCCGAGGCCCTCCGTCGACCGGTTTTCCTTCGCCTATAAATAGGCGGCCGCAAGCACCGTCGGAGGTGGTGGCGAACTCGGAGACCTTCCACTGAGAGACATCAGGGAAGATCGAAGGGTAAGCACAGGGGAGAACTCGGATCGCGAGCTCAGCCAACCTCCCACCGAGAGACTTCGGGGAAGGCCGGCGGCAAGTGAGTCCGAAAGGGCTAGATCTGGCCAGTGGAGGCTCGGATCTGGCCGGAGTGAGAGAAATCAAGGCCGAGGAAGGTCCACCGTGATCTCGCGCCTCGATTTGGGGTGATCGAGTCCCATCGCGGCCCCGACACCGTACCACCGCCCCGACGCCGTCGCCGTGATCGAGCCATGCCCCGACGCCGCCACCGTTGCTCCTCCGAAACCCTCGTTGTCCGCCGTGCCACCGTCGCTCGATCGTCGCCGCCAGGTGGGAGCCCGTTCGTCGCCGTTGCTTTTCCCTCCTAGAAACCCTAGTTGCCGTCATCGTCGTCTTCGCCATCGCCGTTGCCGCCGCCGGGGCACCCCAACCTTTCCTCGGCGCCGCGAAACGGGAACCCTAGGGTTCCCGATTTTTTTTCGGGTCGTTACCCGGCCGGGTCCGGGTAGGGTTTCGCCGGGAGTCGGGTCGAGGAGCTGGTTTTTGGGTCGGGCCGGGGCGTCCCCAAACGTCCGGCCGCGACGTCGTTTTAAGGATTAAAAAAAAAAAAAAAAAACGAGTCGGGCCCGCTTAGCGGCCCGTCTCGCGTTCGGGTCAACGACCCGGTCGGACAACTCGCGGACCCGACCCGGTCGGCTTTTCTTTTAAATAATATTTTAAAATAAATAAATAATTAAAAAAAAACAGTCAAAAAAAAATCCGTTGCGGGCCGGGTCACCGGCCCGGTCGGACCCAACCCGACCCGGGTCGGCTTTTTGTTTTATTTTAATATTTTTTAAATATTTTTTTTTAAAAAAATCAAAAAAATCAAAAACGATTTATTTCAAAAAAATATATAAAAAATTAGTAAAAAATGTTTTATTTTCCAAAAAAAATTAAGAAAAAATCAAAATAATAAAAAAAATCAGAAAATATTTCATATTTTCCAAAAAAAAGCCAAAAATTCATGAAAAAGCCAAAAAAAAAAATTCAGAAAAAGCCAAAAAGATTTGTATTTTTTTTAAAAATCCCTTTTGTGCCAAAAAAAAATGAGAAAAAGACTCAAAAAACGTTTTTCCTCCCCAAAATGCATGGAAAATCCCTCAAAAATCCAAAAAGCCTTAGGGTTTAAACAAGATTAGGTACCGAAAGGGCATTAGTGATTAACTAGTGTAATCAAGTCCCCGATCCTAATTTCTCTGGTTGCGCAGGAGCAAGTATTTCTCCCGATACTTTGCTTGGGTTTCTAATCGACCCACCCCAAAACCGATTAGTGGCGACTCCGTTTTAAAATTAATTTATATGTTAAAAAACTTGGACCATTAAGTCGTGAATTGGTGGACTTGGGAGAGTCCGGGCATAACTAATTTCAGCCGAGCCATTAGCCTCCTTAGGCGCTCGTACCCGATTGCGGGCGCGAAAAAAAAAGAGGTCGCGACAGATGCATGGAGCTCATGCAGCTTGGAGTCGCTCCTTCATGGCTGTTCATGGTGTTTTCACCACTAAAACCAGGTCTCTCTCTCTCTCTCTCTCTCTCTCTCTCTCTCTGGATTTGTTCTAGTGCACTTATGTCAGTCTGATCAAGTATTTGGAGTGAAGTATTGAGTTGTTTTATGGAATTTTCGATCAAAGGTTTGTCTGAGTCTCTAGTGTGGATGGAGTTTATGTGGGGTTTATTACTTGAACAAGAATCAGTACGGAAAAAAGAGTTATTCTGTTTTTCTTTCAAGTTCTTCTTGCAATAAAAGCTAGCGGCACGGATTATTTGACACTGTCTTGATTTGAGGTTTCTCTTTGAATGTGGTGTTAAATGACAAACAATGAATTGGTGTTTCAAGTGAAAATTGTTGTTTAAGTTGTTTAGACAAGGAAGGAGGCTATTGGTAGAAGCTATGAAATAATGTGTTCATTGCAGAGAAGAAGAGAAGAAAGCAAAGAAGATAAGATCATTGCTGGGATGAGAGAAGGTGCATCTCAGCGTTCGGCTGGATTGCCGAGTTGAAATTGGGGAGAGTGTGGCAATCTTAGGATCCACAGGAGATTTGGGATCGTGGAAGAAGAATGTGGCAACGGACTGGACCAAGAGCGGATGGGTATGTAAGTTAGAACTGAAAGGAGGTGAATCTGTCAAATTAGAACTTATATTAGATTTTGTTGATATTACTGAGATTCCTACGTCTATCGATTCTTTGAGGAAGCTGGAGAAACCAAGTGCCAGCTGTTGTGAGTCGCTCACAGATATCACTAGATCAACTTGAGATTTACAGAATTTGCAACTTCTAGACATTAGTGGTTCTGGTATTGAAAAGCTTTGTTGAAAAATTAGTGCACTATAAGTTTCCCATCATGCTGTTATCTGAAAGAGCAATTCCAAGTGAAATCGGTGACTTGTCTTCACTTGAGATTCTCTATGTTACTTGGGGAATTTTTTATGCTTGTGAATCTAGTACACTTTATCTGGTCTCGACAGCACATACTCGAATGATTTTGATGTTGTATTTTGAGTTGAGTATGCTTTTTGTATGTTCATGAGGTTCAACTTCTCTGTTAATCCAATATGTAGCTGCTGATTTTTTTTGTATGTCACCCTGATGCATAAATGTTTGTTTAATGCCGTTGCATTCTAATGTTATCATTCTGGAACTCGATAAGGCTCTACAGAGGGAGGCATGCACTACCAGTCGTACCATAACAATGGAAAAATAACTTGTTTGCTCATACTATATGAGCTATGGAATTGCACATGAAAAGGTATGCAAGTATGCATGAGGACAATCTCCTTCATTTCTTTCAGTTCATCAATGTGATACTATCCTTTGAATGTTGTCATATAGGTTTCTGACTTTTTTAATTTGATAAGGTCAGTTCTCATGAGACGTTGACTTTGTAAAGTTAAAATTCACCTCCTAGCAAACTATCCTGTTTTGCTGATTTTGCTAACAGGATATTGCAAAATAACCAAATAATAAATTTATCTTTGTATTATGTAGTTTAAGCACTTCACCTTTCAGCATATTTTTATTGACATCAATTATGTTCCTAAACACAAACAGGGAAAGTGTTGCTAATTGTTACTTCTTCCAAGCCTGTTGTTTACGTTACATCGACCAGCTCATGAAGTCTCTTTTCATTACGGTCCAACTGCAATTGGTGCAAATGATGTTTGTGCATTTGTACCTTATCTTTCATGATGTAAATTGTGATGCTCCGATCTCAAATATCCCTATTTATTGATAATTAGTAAATAATCCTTCTTGTGTAGATTCAAGCTGCATTTCATAAAATTCAGAGAACGTTCCCGAGCATCACAGGACGGAGATGTGGACCGAAATGAGATATGTCATGAGACATTATGGAAAGGTGTTCCAAAGTTCTTCGCTAAAGGTGTTTATAATGTGCTCTATGCTGATAATCTTAATAGGATTCTTGATATAAAGGGACCTCTTCTAATGCGGTGCAGTAGTCCTTTGGAAACTTTGACATCATGCTATTATTTAGCAAAGGTAGAATTTCAAAATGCTTGCAGGAAGACTGCATGTACAGGTGGTTTTGGATGTGAAGTTAAGCATAAAGTCGTGTTTGTCGACAAGATTACCGTTTTAGATGTCCACTTCTAGCTGCAATTTTGTGAATGTGAGAGACTTCTTTAATGTAAAAAGCGAATATCATGGAATCAGCAAATAATCTGTCAATTGCAGGCAAGATTTTCAGTGTAGACACAGCCATACATTATCATACTTGAAACCAAATTTTCTTTGGTGTTGGCTATAGTTGACTTCCCGAAATTTATATCCATTTGGTTTGTACCAAAAAGGTTCCCTAAAGACAGTAGTTTCTCACTTGGAAGAATTTTGAGCGCAAAATAAAAGTGTTCGTTAGTTAAAACATTAGTTAAATATATCAAACACGAAATAATCTAATTTTGAGCATACTGATTATATATAACATGAGAAAAGTTGCTAGTAAAGTCAATGTATTGATTATATAATTTATAATATAGCTAGTCAATAACACGAGAATGATAGTATGCCATTTCTTTTTATAACATACAATTTGGACCTCCTCAGTTTGCCATTTCTTCTGAACAGCTACCCTTTGGCGGGCTACTAATCTAACATGATAGTACACTGTCTTTATACAGCACTTCTTATTCAAGTATTTTGCGACATCAACGCATTCACTCTTTGAAAGGCAATATACTATGCCACACAAATTAGCAAAACGATTCTTTAGCAGCTATCCGAGCTGCTTCAGTGGTTCCTTGGTCTTGGCTATGACCTCATATTTTAGATTTAGTCTGTCAAAGCTTGTCTCAAGAACAAGAGCATGGGGAATCCCAAGAGATTTTAGGATATCCTGTAATGGATGAATAATTCAATCAGAATGAACAGATTATTTCAACATAATGATGAGGAGGTTAATATATAAGTTTAGTAGCTCACGAACTGAGTGAGTGGCAGTTTCAGCTAAGGCCAGCACTGGGTCATATGCAAAGTTAGGCTTGAGACATGCCAGTCCGTAATCTGGATGAAAATCCTGTACCCATAGACTACATTAATGACAACCACGAAAGTGACAATTAATGAGCTTTCAATGTTAATCAGTCAAATGTTCAAGAAAAGCTCAAATCAGCAGTACGTTCCTTTCATGAGATCAAACTAGCAGAGCAAATCCAGTTAAGACATTTTAAGAAACACAATCAATGATCACATGGTTGAACCTTTACCTTTCTCAAGTTGTTAACATAAACTATAAGCATTAATGGAATAAATAGGGATACAAGAACCAACTCAAGAGATCGAGTGTCCTGCCAAACATAAAGAGGAGATTGGATCCTTATCCAAGCTTATGCTGGATCCAATTACTCTAGGAAGTACTTTCCATTGCAGTTTTATTAAGTTGTGTCCTCTTTACTCGATATAATATACAATGTGCCACTAAGTGTTCCCAAATAACGGAACGTAAATCTTTTCATCAAACAAGGAACACTGCATTCGGTTATATTAGAATTTTATAGGGTTCTGGGCTTCGGAGGGTCTAGTTTAACACTACCAATTTAATTAGGCTAGAAACCCAGAAAATGCAGAAAAGTTTGGAAAAAGAGTTTAAGTTAGCATCTATAAAAGTTAACTTGCTTATGTTTATCGGAACAAGGACAATAGTTTTCCAGTGGCAACATCACAAATAATTATTCCTTTTGAAGTAACTCTAGCATGATCTTTCTTCGTGTACAAGGCATGCCAAATATTACACATACCTCACGTAATGTGCCTCATCAATAACAAAACCAGCTAGCTGTGCCTGCAATGCATGATGGTCGAATAAAATAAATTTACAAAGAACGTATCAGAAAAAGTTATGGTGCATCAGAAACAATCCCTTTCTAAGCAAGCATTACAATATCTCAAGAAATGATGGGATTCCCACAATCCTTTCAGCAGTTACATACAGTAGCTTGCACGATGGTTTATCTTTTCTGAAAAGGCAGGCAAAGCAAAAGTGGAGATTAAATCACACTCAGCATAAATCACAAGCCTTCGTTTACGCAAAACATTCCTATCAAAGATGCTGGATTGCTAATCCACACTTCGATGATCTGCTATACTCTCAAAGTATTTGAGAAATATAGGTATTTGCACATCATCCAAAGCTTAAGTCAACTGCTTTATTGACCAAGGAGTTTTAGTATGTCATTTTGGATCTTGAAGAGCGTGGAAGAAATTGGCAAAAGATAAGACTGTCTATTGGACATTTGATTGGATGAGAAGCCCCATAAGCAATTTACTAAATGCTTTTGGACATGTACATTGTGTAGGTCCTTTGCTGTGTGCAGAATCGCAAGCAAATTGGAAATGATCGAGCAGAGAATAAATTATATGAGAACAGAACAGTGACAACGATTTAAGTGGTTTGGCATATATTGGCTATGTCCATGGTTAAAGCATACCATGCATTCTAAAGATCGTCTGGCCAGAAGTTAAGTGGAAAAATTGCTGGTAGATCTCTTCCTGCCTCCCTGATTCTTGGTAATAGCTTTCGATTGACTTTGACATTGTGTTGTGGATGACAAAATGCTGACCACATGCCATAAAATATAATTACCGAACCAATTAAAAAAAAAAAGTTAAAATATGACAAAAACATTATAACTGAAGGTCAAGTTAGATCAGAGTCATTTGCCACTTTTACAGTAAAGAAAAGAACTTTATCCTAGTTTAACTTAATTTCAGCACACCAAAGTTCCATGCATGGAAGAAAGAATTTGGCTTGAAAAATAGCCAAGAATGATAATTTAGCAGGCCACTGAACCATGCAACTAGCAAAGTTTACTTCAAAGCACGCTAAGAAACCAATTAGCGATACTTAAACATTTGAAGAAAAGTGGATTAAATGAGTATTTGCCAACGTGTCAGTTTGATTCTAAAACTAAAAATAGACAAAGGCACAAAGTCCATTTCAACTTACAACATCAGGTTTGTCTATTCCCATGCCAAAAACAACGGTAGCACACCCAACCTGGACCTCTCCAGTATGTTATTTCTTTGAACAGCTATTCTTTATTGGGCTGGTAATCCAGCATGATAGTACACCGTCTTTATACCACACGTATCATTCAAGAATTTTGTAACATCAACACATTTACTCTCTGAGAGGCAAAATACTATGCCACAAAAATTAGCAAAATGATTCTTTAACAGCTCTTCAAGCTGCCTCATTGATTCTTTGGTCTTAGCTATGACCTCAGACATTAGATTTGGTCTGTCAAATCTGTCTCAAGAACAAGAGCATGGGGGATCCTGAGAGATTTCAGGATTTCAATCAGTCCCAAATGATTATTTCAGCAAAATTTCGAGGTTAATGTGCAAGTTTCATACCTCACGAACAGGTAGCAGTGGCAGTTAAGGCCATCGCTGGGACATATGGAAAGTTTTGCTTGAGACATTCCAGTCCTCTATAATTTGGACAAAATTCACGTCCCCATGGACTGCAAATGACAACAAAGAAAGTAATGATCAATAAGCGTTACTCATTTACAATCATTCAAATATACGAGAAAAGCTCAAACCAGCAGTATGTTTCTTTCATGAGATGGCACTGGCAGCACAAATCCAGTAAAGACCTCATAAGAAACACAACCAATGATCCAATGGGTGAACTTTTGCCTTATATCCCACGTTGTTAATATATAGTAAAAAGGTTAAAAGAATAAATAGGGACACAAGAACCACCTTAAGAGACCTGACTACCAAGCCAAACATGGATACTTCCAATTACTTCCGAAAGTAATATCCATTGGAGCTCATTTTAGTTGTGTGCATTTTGCTTTATTTGATTAAAGATGTGCTACTGACTTTTCCCACAAGAAGGAACTAGATCATTTCCAAAATTACTTATTTCAACATTGCATCTGTTATACTAGATCGTCAAAGAAGGTCTGGGTTTCAGAAGGTTCAGTGTAACACCGACAATGTGCTTAGGCTAGAAATACATAATATGCAAAAAGGTTCAAAAAAGAGAGTTTGAGTGAGCGTATATAAAAGTTAACTTCTTTATCTGGGACAAGGACAGTGGTTTTGCAGTGGCCACGTCATAAATACATATTCCTTTTGAAGTAACTTTAGCATTAACTTTGCTTCAGATGCAAGGATGCCAAAGAACATACCTCACTTAATGTGTCTTATCAATAACAAAACCAGCTAGTTGTGCCTGCAATGCACGGCAGCCGAGCATCAAAAAGTGAAAAAGAAATTATGGGTTTCCTACAATCCTTTCAAGAGTTACATACAATAGCTTGCACGATGGATTAACTTTCCTGAAAAGGCACCTTTTTTATGTATTAATAACTTGATAATCACAACAGTCAGCAAAAAAAAGTTTTAGAAGTCCAATAGAAACCTCACAGCAACAATTATAGCCCAACATTTTATGGCAAAATGATAATTGTACGGTATGATGTACTTCTCTAGGAACACTAAGATCCTAAAATTTATTTGAGGCAAACATCTTAGGCATGAATCTTTTCATTAAATACATAAAAAATGTGCATCCATTGCAACATATGGAGGGTTAGAGTAATTATTTTATCCTGGTTGATAGATACCAGAGGACATATAATGAATGTGACACTGTTTAAGAGTAGTTGGCAGCTCAAATGAAGGATAAAAACATCAAAAGAGCACATGAAGAGAGGATGGGATGAAGGAATTATCCTTTCGTTCACCTTCGGCTGATCAGAAAGCACTAGCTGTCACTATCTGTCTTATATTTACTTCAACTAGAAACACATATCATCTACTTCAAGACTCAACAGAAAGTACTTCAGGATAACTCAAATTAATAAATTCAGATTAATATCTTCTTTCATGATTCAGTAGATCAAATATGTTGCATGCTACCGAGATCCATCTTACATGATCACCCCAGTTGAGATGATAACATAGCACATACCTGCAGGATATATTGAGATCTAAATCCGTATTTGGTGCAAGTAATTTAAAAACTTATTCCTCTTTGACTTAATAACCCTTTTGACTTGGACCTTAACTATGACTGACAACAACACTTACATGCAAAACAAGATAAATTTTTCAGTAAGTAATTAGAAGGTCCTAGAAGCATAGCACAAACCTCAAATTCTAGAAATCACAGAATAGATAGAAATGTGCGAAGGTAGAACAAGAATGTCCAATATAATATTCTTTTCCAACTTAGTCAGATCCTGTACATTGGAACCCATGGTTCTGTACCTGAATCACTTCCTTTAGCTTAATTTGCATTTGGAAAACATTTTCAAACTTAAGTTTAAGCACAAACTTCGCAACAGTGTTAACAAAGCAGATTACAAGATCATTTTAAATCTTAAATTTCAATGTACAGGTCTATCCGTTTAGTATTTAATCAGTGGAACCATTGAGCAAAGTGCACAGGGCTTGTGCTCCAACATTGTCTCCACACGTACGTCTACATTCGATCATTACACAAATGAAATAATGTTAACATTCACTAACCTAGTAACATAAACTTTTACCACCTCCAGTGGGCATGAGAATGAAGCAATTGCTTGGCTACAGAAGCTTTACATGCCTGATGCCGCATTGGTCAAAATGCCCTATTTTCGAATATGACAACGTTGGCCATTTCATTTGAAACTGATATTGAACCTTGAGTGACAGTGCTCTTACAGTCCTTCAATAGGAACAAACCTCTTCAGCACCGTAATAGTTTCTGACATGGATTGTCATGGAAAATGAAAAAATGTGCACAAATAAATTACAAGCCTCCATTTATGCAAAACATTCCTATCAAAGACACCAGATCGCTAAGTTCCACACTTTGATGATCTGTTATACTCTCAAAGTATTTTGAGAAAATAGGTAATTGTACATCATCCAAAACAAAAGTCAACTTCTCTATTGACCAAAGAGTTCTAATATGTCATTTTGGACCTTGAAGATTGTGGAAGTAATTGGCAAAAGTTATGACTGTCTATTGGACATTTCATTGGATGAGAGGCCCCATAAGCAATTTACTAAATGCTTTTGTACATGTACATCATGTAGGTCCTTTGCTGTGTGCAAAATTGCAAGCAAATTGCAAATGATCAAGCAGAGAATAAATTATATGAGAACATAATAGTGGCTCAGTGATTTAAGTGGTTGGGCATGTATTGGCTATGTCCATGGTCGAAGCATACGATGGAATCTAAAGATCGTCTGGCCACAAGTTGAATGAAAGAATCGCTCGGAGTACTGCTTTAGTTAGGAACATAGCATGTAGATTTCCTGCCCATTTTACTGAAAATATATTGTCTTCGTCATCAATCTCAGTAGAGGAATCCTCACCTCAAGAAAATTTTGGTTTTTCTTAGGTTGTGGAGAATCTTCTACAATATCGATATCTTGTATAACATTGTATTCACTGTCATTATGGATATCTTGGAAAAACATATCAGTCAAAACTCCACAAGTTTCTGATTTCCGTAGCCTGCAAATCATCCCAATCCTTAGAATCTCACATGGTTTTAGCAAGTTCTGCTAGGAAGTCGTCACCACAGTGCTCCACAGTGATAAACTCTCGACCTTCATCACCTTAAGAAAACCAAAAGAAGAAAGAGATGATTTTGCACATTCCATGGCAAATAAGAGATCAAATAAACACAATCTACAATTTGCGATTTGCACTTAGTTCAGTGAGACACCATATTTATATGAAGGCAAGACACCATATGTAATTTGCGGTTAGTTTTGGAAGAAGTCAGACATTTCGCTAGTCCGGTCCATTCAAATCCAAAAGGTAGACCATTCCACAGAGAAATGGGGACAGGATTAACGCTCAATGAACTAGATTTAACCAGCTCCAGTCCATCCAAATCCAAAAGGTAGACCATTCCACAGCCATCGTCAGAATGACAAATAACCGCAATAAATCTCCTTATCCAGGAATGCACAATCAATCGATTCACGAATTATCCACACAACACAAGCAATTACGTCATTCCCTAATCACCAGAAACCACCATCCGAAGCAACCTTAAAACATCAAACTAGAACTGTGCCGGACATTTCGCTCGTCAGCAAGACCACTTCGCCGAACCAGCTCCGATCTATTCAAAACTAGAGCAGACTATTCCACGGCCATCATCACCGCGGTGGACGAGAAATACCTACAGAACCTCTGGAACGCCAATCAGCATAAAAAATGGGCTACATAACTCGACGTAATGATTCGAGTTACCGTAGAGCGAAACGAGACGGTCCAAGCACTTGCTGGCAGACTGCCCGTCGAAGCCGAACACGAGAGCCAAGCTCAGAAACCCCGAGCTTTTTTTCCACCTCCAAGCCCCGATCCCCCATGGAATTCCAACCTGTTCCAGCGATTCGATCGATCGACGATGCACGAGCCGGAATCGAATCGGTCGCTAACCTCTCTCTGGAGAGCGTGCGCTCGAAGTGCTCTGCTCGAAAAACCTCGCCAGCGATGGCGGGATTGATGTTTTCCCTTTCTATTTTTGAATATTCCGATTTCGCATCTGGAGTTTGTTTAAGCTCTCTTTTTGACCCCCCATAAGTTTTTCCTGGTTTCATTTGACACCCTTGGGTCTGCAATTTTCTTTTTCTTGGGTAAAAGAAGTTGTGCACTTTACTGTTGAGCGTGTGGTGGCGGTCGTTTCAAGTTGATGCATAAGTCCAGTTCATACGTTAATCTATGCCTTTTGCGCTACAGGAAGGGGATTTCTTTTGAAGGGAAGAGCCGGATCAATGAAAATAACAAAGTGCCAACAGTTCGGTTTTGGGGGTGCTCTTTTAGCGGTGCTTGTCGTGCCAATTCTTCTTTCGCCGTGCGCTTATAATCTTCTCGAGACAAGAAAAAACAGCGGAAGCATGCCAAAAATAAGAGCACTACCAGAGCGTCTACATCTACATTCGTCTCTCCAACACCATTAGGAGGGGGGAAGTGATCCCTACGATGAATTCTTGAGATTTCGAGACCACGCCAATCTCATAAATAAAGAAATTGTACCAATATTCGCGTTCACGGATGATAACAGCCTCCCTATTGATGAAGGGTTGAGTTCATGACTTCTTAATGCAACCACATGGTCTAATGTTTTCCGAAAACATATGGAGCCCAAGGTTCCATCCATGTTATCTAGCTGGAAGATATTTCAGCCAAATAAAATCTATTAGTTGTCCTTGGCCTAGATCGATATAAAATGAAAGTGAGACAAAATTTCATCATGATCATTTAACAAAAAAAGTAAACTCCATTGATGGTCTTTTCAATTTCATCAATAACTATTCCTGTACCATCATTGAAAAGTCAATAATTGTTGACCAAAAAAACATTTCCAAGATGCGAATCTTTTAATAATGGGTACTAAATCGTGTTGTATTCATCAACAAAATCATTGCTTTATTTTCCATTTGCCTATGCAAGATAAGCCACCTGTCAAGGATTAAAGCTCTCGGTTGTGGGTTCGAGTCCAAGATTGGACCTTTTCAATTGATAGAGGCAATTCATCGGAATGCAAAGGCTAAAAACGTTGGGGGTCATTCCCTTCGAATTCATCCGACCGGTCGCGTCAATGGCGGGGGCGCAATGCTTCTTCATCTTCTCCATGATCCCTCCAGGAGTTGGGTGAAATAGGCAGGTGAAGGCAAAGGGCTTATCCTAATCATCCTCTTCAAGCAAAATAAAGCACCGTCACCCTTCTAGAAATTCGCCATTTTTGCATTTGTTTATCACAAACAGGCGAAGACTTGGAGCGATTCATGGAATCAATCGCTCGTAGTGGTGGATGGGCAAGTGTGAGAGCCACGCGAAAAAAAAAATGATTTGATGTAAAGACACTAATGGGGAGATAATTGCTGGTGGGGAGATAAGTGAGAGGTTCAATGAGATAACTAGATTCTCGAATAAGACCATCAAATCAAAGAGCAAAAGTGAAATTGATTTGTTCTCGTCATTTAGGCCAATTTTCTCTTTTTGTGAATCCGCACATTCATAAGATAGTATTCGAAGATGATGAAATTAAGTAGTTCAACGAGTTCTTTGATGATGTGCAGGTTCAAGCTCTACTCAAGTTGTCTTAAAGTTATAAGAATTTCAGGAAGAGCCCCCATCACCGAAAACTTTTGCAATTAAGTTTTTCTACAAATTTTTTGTAAGTTCTTTTACATTTCGAAGATGGTGGAGAAATCTAAATGTTTGTCTTCTTTTTGTCGAAATAAACTTCTTTCATACTTTAAGTAGCTCTGCGATTACAAACTAAATGGGCCTCTGAATAAATTAGATCGCATAATATTTTTTAGGGATAAGAAACCCAATTGGTGGGAAGGGATTTTTGCCGATGGGCCCTAGAGATACAATCAGCTACCTGGTCCTCTTCTCTCCTGCAGTGGGCTAACGGGTGCTTTTGTATTGGGCCAGCAGGCATTCGCCTTTAGAGATAAGAGGCTGGATACTCCACGTCGGCTCTTCTTGATTTGAAAATGCACATTTCATTGACCAATTATTTGACTCTAGAGAATACTTGGGTTCATAAATAGAACAGAAGCGTAGGGCTTCTGTGCACGCTAGAGTATCCACTTGCTCCATCGAGTTCACCCGCACATCCTTGGTAAATCCAGCCACGATGTTTCTAGACTCGTCCCCACAAACACCGGCGATGCTTCCTCTTCTCTCTCCCTTCAAATTCGAGCCATCCACATTGATCTTTAAAGTGCCTTTCTCGAGCAGAATCCATTTTGCTGGAGAGATAATGTTAAGATAAAGACTAAAGTATGAGCATCATAATGATAAAATTATTGGCTATCTACATAAGGGAATTCGTAGATGCAAAACACAAACACAAAAAGGATCAGGTAAAACACTCTTCAACTAATGGTATATAAGAATCATCAAGTCAGTTTTGAGGCATGTACAAGGTGTATGGACAATAGACAATTATTGATTTCCGAGTAACGGTGCCTAAGGACACGATTGCTGGAGTGAAATCATTAGTAAAGCTCCACTAAGTGTAATTTTTTTCTCGAATTATATGAAGATGTACTTGGGTTTCAATTTGGTTTAAAAAAACGAGTGTTTTTCCTTATTAATTTCTCTCAAATAATTTCTCATTATTTACATTATTTGAAAAAAAGTATTGCAATTTTTTGAATTTAATTTCTCTTAAATTAATCTTTTAAAATATCTAGGCCCAGGCGAGCCATGCCCAGGCCGTGCTGGCTCAGGCATGCCCCGATAATAATGACAAAATTTGATCATGATCGGCCATAAAAAAATAATCCCCTTCCACATAATAATCTAGTTGGCTTCAATAACTTGTCTTGTGACTATTTTTGATAAGTCAAAGGTTGTGGACTAACAAAATATTATTCGAGATGCACATCTTTTTATAATGGATAGTGGATAGGGTTCCATTTTTTGGCATATATTCTAATAATAGACCATAATTTCTTGAACAATTTCTTAAACCGCCTACCTTCTTTTCGAAATCTTCTTTGTTCTTTTTATTGTTTCTTTGCGACCAACTTTTAAAAGGCAATTATTAATTCTTAATCTTGGGAAGAATGTCACAATCTAAGCTCACATCCATGTTAGCCAACTAGAAGATGTAATGACGACCAAGGGTCTTTCTAGAGGAAAAAATAAAAAACAAAGACCAACACTCAAACCATTATAAAGTACCAAGACAAATAATCAGTGACTAGTAAGGTAAACTTATTAATTTTTCTTTTTTTCCAGCCAAATTGGACTTATTAGTGCTCCTCGGACTAGATCAATATAAAACGAAAGTTTGACCATCAATAAAATAATCCCCATATATGGTTCTTAGACGGAACAATCCCGTGACTATTTTTGAAAAATCATTGATTATGGACCAATGGAACATTATCCAAGATGCAAATCTTATAATAATGGACAGTTAATAATGTTCCTTTTTTTTTGGCATATCTTTTAATAATAGACCATAATTTGTTGAACAATTTCTTATACTGCGTGCCTTCTATTCAAAATTTCTTCTTCTTCTTATATATATATATATATTTTTTTGCGACTGATGATGAATATTATTTCTTTTTTTCCACATTCAACAACTAATTCCAGTTACCAAGCAATACTGCAGAAGACGAATACCATGTTTTCTCATTTTCACGCGTTCAACAACCCATAAATATTTAACAAGAAAATTTTCTTGCTACGAACCAAATTAAAACCCCAGCTTTGAAAATTTGTCTTCGAGTTTTAAAAAATTGAGATGTTAACATTGAATCAAAACCTGATTTCAAACTCTAAAAAGTTTGTGCATATATAGGAAAAGCTAACTTTGAGAGTAAAAACCATACGAGACTCCAATTTATCCGACAAAATTATTAGGTGAAAACCTCCCTTCAAATTGATACCCAAAATCTATTTAAGTGTAACATTGAACAAAAATCATTAATTTATGAAAACAATGTTGCAACTTGTCCTATATGTTTGTGGTGAATGTCATCCGCAAAATTACTGAATCTCTTATATATTCAAAATATGACATGTATCTTGTAGATGATCATATTATGTCTACATTCATGATATTGTGTATCTCTGGGGTCTACATAATTGATCACCCGTACTTGTATTAGACATTCCGGTTATGTACAAAAAGGCCTTCAGTTCATTCGTCTCACGCAAGCATTTGACAAGTCACCATCGCTGTTGAGAGAGCCTCCGCGACCCTCTACTGCAAAAGACTTTGAATCCGAGAATCACGTTGCCAAATTGACACCCACCACGACCCAACTCCACCATGGACGAAAGCCTCACGAGCCGGGACAACACAAACAAGTCCAATCCGTGCCATCATACTCTGCCGCGCTTCGACCCTCATTTGTCAACGAACCACTCATCGGACAAGTTAGCGTCACTGACCGCCAAGTTAGCGCCACTGCCCGACCTTGCATCATCCTTAGGAAGACAATGCCAGCATCAAGCAAGCACCATATCTCCGCCAAGTTAGTGCCGCTCAACCCTCCACGTTATCACAACGTTATCGCTTGAGAGCTGGCAATTTTTGTTTACATATAATAATCAGGTCTTGCAATCGTGTCAAGCAGCGCTTCCAAACCCGGACCAGTCAAAGAACCGGTTTGGGTTCTAGTCTAAAGGTCAATTGGTAGAATCGTCCGATTGAACCATCGGAACTGAGAAATTCTGTGTCCATAGTTAAGGACCTCTGCCCCTCCATTACCATGTAGTCTTCCAATGAAGAGGCTCAAGATCATGCGTAAGTCGGTTGCTCCTTTCACCATCAAGAGAGTTGACACCTGAAACGTTTACCTCTATGAAGAGGCTTTGAGACAATTGTCGCAAGGATGAGAGCTGTATTTAGTCTTTCCGATTCAAAGACTTGCCAAAGTGCGCAAGTAAGGTTTGCCACCGAAAACTCATCGTGAAAATTTTGCAAATTAGAGAGGAAACACATGTTTATCAATAGACTTTGCTCCATTGAAGTGTACGGAATATGAGTTTAGTCCCAACGTTCCATTATTATTTGAATATGTTGCCAACAGACCCATCTAATGATCCAGCACCCAGACGGGTTAATGCCAGACTAACGCTAACAACATTCACTAGAACAAAGCGGAAAGTGTAAAAACAAAATAGAAGCATCACTTAGTTGAGATAATCAGAGATAAGTTGAGAAATTGGATTACCTTGAGTTCACAATATTGCTGCATTTTCCTAGCTTGAGCGATTGCACTTTTAAAGATTTTGGTTTTACATCCTTGACCACTGCTTAACATGCACACAACCCGGCTGAAATCCTTTTTGGCATATAGAGCAATGCACACTGCTGGTAGATTATCTCTTCCTGCCCTCCCTGATTCTTGGTAATAGCTTTCGATTGACTTGGACATTGTGTTGTGGACGACAAAACGCTGACCACATGCCATAAAAAAATAATTACTGAACCAACAAAAATAAGTTGAAGTATGACAAAAACATTATAACAGAAAGTCAAGTTAGATCAGATTCATTTGCCACTTTCACAGTAAAGAAAAGAACTTTATCCTAGTTGAACTTAATTTCAGCACGCCAAAGTTCCATGCATGGAATAAAGAATTTGACTTGAAAAAGACACATAATCTGCTAGTTCCGCAATCAATAGCCAAGAATGACAATTTAGCAGGCCACTGGACCATGGAACCAGTAGAGTTTACTTCCAAGCACACCAACAAATCGATCAGTGAAACTAAAACATTAGAAAAAAAGTGAATTAGTTGAGTATTTGCCAGCATGTCACCTTGATTTCAAAACTAAAAATAGCCAAAGGCAGAGAGTCCATTTCAACTTACAACGTCAGGTTTGTCTATTCCCATCCCAAAAGCAATGGTTGCACATACAACCTGGATCTCTCCAGTATACCATTTCTTTTGAACAGCTACTCTTTGACAGGCTGCTAATCCAGCATGATAGTACACTGTTTTTATACCGCACTTATCATTCAAGTATTTTGCAACATCAGCACATTCACCATTCGAGATGCAATACACTATGTCCCACAAATTAGCAAAACAATTCTTTAGCAGCTCTCCAAGCTACTTCAGTGGTTCCTTGGTCTTAGCTATGACCTCATATTTTAGGTTTGGTCTGTCGAAGCTTGTCTCGAGAACAAGAGCATGGGGATCTTGAGAGCTTTTACAATATCCTGCAATGGATGTACATTTCGATCAGACCCAAATGAATTTTCAACATAATCTGGAGGATAATGTGCAAATTTTGTACCTCATGAACTGGCCGAGTGGCAGTTGTAGTTAAGGCCATCACCAGGACACATGGAAAGTTTTGCTTGAGACAACCTAGTCCCCTATAATCTGGACGAAAATCATGTCCCCATTGACTGCAATAATGACAACCAAGAACGTAATGAGCAATAAGTTTTACTCATTTACAATCTATCAAATATATGAGAAAAGCTCAAAACAGCAATATGCTCCTTTCATGAGATCGCACTGGGAGAGCAAATCCAATAAAGACCTTATAAGAAACACAATCAATGATCAAATCGTGAAATTTTGCCTTATATCTCAAGTTGTTAATAACTAGCATAAAGGCTAAGAGAATAAGTAAGGACACAAGAACCAGCTTAAAAGACCTGACTATTGTGCCAAACATGGACACTTCCAATTACTTCCAAAAGTAATTTCCGTGGAGCTCAAATTAGCTGTATGCATTTTGCTTACTATGATTACTATGTTCCACTGACTTTTCGCAAAAGAAGTAACTAGATCATTTCCAGAATTAGTTATTTCAACATTGCATTCTGTTATACTAGAACTTCACAGAAAGTCTGGGTTTCAGAAGGTTCGGCATAACATCACCAATTTTAATTAGGCCAGAAACGCAGAAGATGCAAAAACGTTCGAAAAAAAGAGTTTGAGTGAGCATATATAAAATTTAACCAGCTTTTCTTTATTTGGAACAAGGACAGTAGTTTTGCAGTGGCAACATCATAAATACTTATTCCTTTTGAAGTAACTTTAGCATGATCTTTGCTTCAGATAGAAGGATGCCAGAGAGCATACCCACACAGTGTGCCTCATCAACGACAAAACCAGCTAGTTGTGCTTGCAATGCGTGATGGCCGAGTATCAACAAGTTAAAAAGAAACTTTTAGACAAAATTACAACGTATCAGAAATAGTACCTTTCTATGCAAGCAGTCAATATCTCGAGAAATGATGGGTTTCCCACTATCCTTTCAGGAGTTGCATACAATAACTCGCACATTGGTTTTCTTTCCTGAGAAGGCATGCAAAGCAGTGGAGATTAATGACTTGACAATCACAAAACTCATCGAAAAATAAAATAAAATTGAGAAGTCCAATTGAAATCACATTGCAACATATGGAGCATAGCAACATTTTATGGCGAGACAAAGTGTATGGTATGTTATACTTCTCTAGGAACACTAAGATCCTGAAATTTATCTTTAAGGGAAACATCTTAGTCACGCATCTTTTCATTAACTACATAAAAAATGTACATCCTTTGCAACATATGGGGTATGGAGCATAACCATTTTATGGCAGGAAAAAGATTGTTAGGTATAGATTGTATGGTATGATATAGTTTCTCTAGGAACACTAAGAACATCCTTTGCAACATATGGGGTATGGAGCCTAACCATTTTATGGCTGGATAAAGATTGTGTGGTATGATATACTTCACTAGGGCTAGAGAGAGAAAGAGAGAGAGAGAGAGAGAGAGCTAAACCTTGCCTTAGTTGTTGCAGTACAGCCGCTGCTTGGGCAGCAGTTTGCTGAGAGTTCAAGAAAGTAGATGGAATTCTGTACTTGGGTTAGAGTAATTATTTGATCCTGGATGAGAGATAGCAGGGGAGATATAACAACTGCAACTCCTGGTTTAAGAGTTGCTGGCAGCTGAAACGAAGGGTAAAAACATCAGAAGAGCACATGAAGAAAGGAAGGGATGAGGTAATTACGCTTTATGCACCTTCAGCTTATCAGCAAGCACCAGTTGTCACTATTTGTCTTATAATTACTTCAGCTAGAAACATACATCAACTGCTTCAAGACTAAGCAGAAAACACTTCACGATGATTCAACTTAATAAATTCAAATTAATATCTTCCTTCGTGATTCAGTAGATCCAATATTTTTCATGCTACCAAGATCCATCTTATATGAAAGGACATCAATTTCAAGCCAATTATGGGAAATGATCACCCCTAGTTGAGATGATGATATAGCGCAGACCTGTATAGGAAACATAGACATCTACAATTTGTATTTGGTGCAAGTGATTTGAAACCTTATTCCTCTGACTTAATAACCATTTTCAATTGGACCTGAACCATGACTGACAGGAACACTCGCATGCAAAAACAAGATAAATTTTGCAGTAAGTAATTAGAAGGTCCTAGAAGCACAGCACAAACCTCAATTCTAGAAATTGCAAAATAGATAGAGATGTGTGAAGGCAGAAGGAGAATGTCCTATATTTCCCTTCCTTTCCAACTTAGTCTGATCCCGTACATTGGAACCTATGGTTATGTACCTGAATCACTTCCTTTCGCTTAATTTGCATTTGGAAAACATTTTCTTCCTTAAGTTTAAGCACAAACTTCTCAAAAGTGCTAGCAAAGCAGATTATAAGATCATTTTAAAGCTTAAATTTCAATATACAGGTCTACCCATCCAGTATTTAATTGATGGAACCATTGAGCAAAGTACACAAGGCTTGTGCTCTAAACATTGTCTCCACGCAAACTTCCATATACGATCATTAAACTAATGAAATAATGTTAGCATTCACTAACCTGGTAACATAAACTTTTACCACCTCCAGTGGGCATGAGAATGAAGCAATCTTGCTTGGCAACAAAGCTTTACAAGCCTGATGCGACCAATACATTGGTCGAAATGCCTTGTTTCCAAATATTACAACATTTGCCAACTCTATGTAATCCAAGGCTTGCAATTCCCCATAACTCAGAGTTCCTTGTTTGCATGAAGAAATCCAAGAGCAATGTCTTTTATTTGAAACTAATGATATCGAACCTTGAGTGATAGTGCTCTTACAGTCCTTCAACACAGACAAGCCTCTTCAGCACCATAAATAGTTTCTAACACGGAGGGATGGAAAATGAAAATTGTGCACAAAGAAATCCCAAGCCTTCATTTTGCAAAACCTCCTATCAAAGACGCTAGATGCTAAGTTCAACACTTCGATGACGTACTATACTCTCAAATATTTTAGAAACATAGGTACTGTTACATCATCCAAAAACAAAATCAATAGTTTTTATTGACCAAACAGTTCTAATATAAGTCATTTTAGATCTTAAGACTGTGGAAGTAACTGCCAAGTCAGGAGCATCTATTACACATTAAATCGGATGAGAACCCTCATAGGCAATTTAATAAGTACTTTTGTACAGGTACCCTGCATAAGGTCCTTTGCCGTGAGCAGAATTACAAGCAAACTGGAAATGATCAAGGAAAGACATCATTTTAAGATCAAAGAATAGTAACACACTAATTTAAGGGGTTGGGTAGTTTCATCTACGTCAACGGGAGGAGTTGTTTCACGATGACCAAGAGGAAATTACAATAAGAAATAAATCAATTTCTCACTAACCAAAATCCCAGATGCAACAGTCAATCAAAAACGAATGAGCCGAGGGGAAAGCGTTGGGCACTCTAATCTCTCCCGATCAAAAACCAAGACAATATGTTCTCAATTCTTCTCATTTTCCTTGCTGACCCCAATACACCTCAGCAACAAAAATATATAAAAAAAGAGTTGCAGAATCATTGTTGTAAGAATATAAAGTCGTGCCTAGATCCGCTAACTTTTTGTCAATCTCCTAAACAACTGGACCATTGTGGCCAGACTCCTGGGATTTGTCCGGTTACCGTTGTGGCCTCTTCAAGTGTCCACAGTTGCTTCACCAAACGGCCAACCCTGTACAATACTGAGACATTCTTCAAGACATGTATTTAGTCCATGCAATTACACGGGCCAATCACAAGCCAAATCTAGGTCCATAAATCAAAAACTCGAGCCACAAACTTAACAACTATCAACCAAATTAGTTTTGGGCATGGGGAAAAACATGCCAAGCCACCCTGCTTTTCTTTCTTTTTCTTAATCCCTTCAAACTAGTGGAGGCAGAAAGGAGTGAGACAACTTCACTGTTTTCAGAAGCATACCATGGATTCTAAAGATCGTCTGGCCAGAAGTTGAGTGGATGAATTGCTTGGAGTACTCCTTTGATCAGGAATATAGCATGTGGGTTTCCTGCCCAATTTACTGCCAAATATATCATCTTTGTCTTCACTGTCAGTAGAGGAATCCACCCGAAGAAAAGTTTGATTTTTTTCAGGTTGTGGAGAATCTTCTATAATATTGACATTGTGCACAACATTGCATTTGCCGTCATTAGGGAAATCTTGGCCAAACAACACAACCTCTGCAAATGCTAATCAGCATAAATAATGGGCGACGAAGTAATGATGGTTCGAGGTACCATAGAGGAAAACGAGACGGTCCAAGCACTTGAAACTGTTCGGAGCGATCTCCC
This sequence comes from Eucalyptus curtisii, assembly GCA_017140595.1. NCBI lineage: Eukaryota > Viridiplantae > Streptophyta > Magnoliopsida > Myrtales > Myrtaceae > Eucalyptus > Eucalyptus curtisii. Next base: position 19,125,550 of record CM029495.1, read on the forward strand.
ATGGAATCTCAACCTGTTCAGAGCGATTCGAGCGACCAATCGATCGATGATGCACCAGTCGGAATGGAATTTCAACCTTCTCGAGAGCATGCGCCCCCCCGAATTGCTCTTGTTCGAAAAACCTTGCCAGCTATGGCGAGACCGCTGGTGAATGGGAGAGATTGGAGCCAATTCCGTTTTCGCGCCTGAAGTCAGTTGAAATTCTATTTATTGGGCTCGAATCATTCTTGAACTTGGTGGATAGGAATGTGGGTAAAGGCTTCTTTGCATACATAAGACTATGGGTAGTCATCTCAAGTTTTCTTTTTATCTGTTGCTGTGTGTCAGCAAAAGGAAAAATTGATAAGGTAATTCTTCTCTTAATTTACATTTTTAGCTTTTACCTTTATATATATTTCAATGGAACTTACTTCAAATAATTCGGAAAGATAGGTTTCCAACACTACTTTATTATTTGGCGAAAAAGAGAACACTATTTTGCTATGCCCAAAATGTCGTGATCGCGATGGAAATTCCATAAGTCGAAGCTCTCATTTTACGGACCAATCCCGCATTCAACGTGGACCATTGGATAAGAAAGGGAGAAAACCAGTTTGTCAAATCTGTTTTGCAAAGTTGACTTTTGGTCATAATTTGAATTCGCAAACGTTAAAGAAAAGTTACAAATGCAAAGGTGATCAAACTGTCATTTGATTAAAAAAAATTAAGATGAGTAAGGAAAATTACCAACATATAAGTCTCAAAACATTACAAAATGTAAAGAAAGTAACTATCATTTTAGATATTTCATTAAAGATACAAAAAAGAAATTTACCATTAACCGAATAAATTACTATTTTTATGAAATATTACAAAGCACAAACTCCAAAGATCTATGCCCTCCAAACAAAAATTACATCCTCATAAGAAAAATTACAAAAGGATATTTTACAGATAAATTTCTATTAGTGAGGATGATTATGTACACCAAATAAAAGTTAAGATCCATTATATAATTTACCAACAATAAGAAAAGAAATTTACTATAAATTTAGGTAGATTACAATTTTTAATGGAATATTACAAACTATAGGACCTACAAAGCTTGCGACTGTAGAAAGGAAATTACGTCGTGTTCAAAAAGTTATGAGATGATATCTTATTGGGAGATTACTATTAGTGAGGAAAATGATCGATACCAAAGAAAAATCACAATCAAATAGACAAGATCTGATTTGTTTTCCTTTCAGATTTGGTCATTGTTGATCATTAGATTGGTCCTTGCCAATCCTTAGGTGGCTTTGAGTTGTGAAGAATATGAAGAATTTGTTCAAATCAAAATGGTGTGTCGTAGCTTTGTATAGACTTGCAGATTCCATATGGGTAGTTTTGGGATTTCATCTTCCATTTCGCTGCTTTCGTTCTTGTGCTAATTTACAAGTATAATGCTTACTCCACCCAGAAGCTTTCTTATTCTGCCCAGATTTAGTATTTTTTTTTTAGGGGGTTCCTTGCCATAAAATTTTTTTGACTAATTTATTATGGATCAAATTTGACTAATAGCATAAACATGCTTGAAACAATCACGTTCCGCTTTTCTGATATGATAATTCAAGCTCTTATTTTACACCATGGCGGATTTGTTCCATTGATACATGTCTTGTACCTTGGAATGAGAGAATGAACTTGCAAATCACATGAAAAACGAAGAATTTATTGAGACTGAGACCTGAAGATTTGGATTAACGGTCAAGCAATTGAGTCATTCCATTTTAACACCTAATGTCAATTGAATTCGTGAACAAGAAGGGTGATACCTTTTTCAATGAAATGGCAGTGGCCATAAAGGCAAAATTCCTCAAACATTACAAGAACGTCTTGCCTTTTTTTTTTTTTAATTTATTATGATAGCCACTGCCTCGGCTTCAAGGTTCAAGTTGGAGGGGCTCACAATGCTTCTTGTTCCATATTACAAATCTTTGGGACCGAGTCAGGAGCTCCAACTGGAGCACATATTGGCGATAACGATGAGTTGGCTCTCAAATATGCATGTGGCATATGTCGGTCGATATAATACAATCCATCCACAGAGAAAGAACACAACCTCATTAAGTAGTGCCCACAAACCTCTATGGTCTTTGCTTCGAAGAACACCCCACGGCCTGCTAGGTATTCATCTTCATTGTCTATCGGTGAATTGGAGATGTAATTGGGAATAGACTACACCAAGCACATTAATAGAGTTAAGGAAAATAACCTCGAGAACGTGAAATGGTGGAACTTGTGACTTACTCATTCCACTGACATATATGGCACCTTCGAAGTCTATGTTCATTACTAGCCAACTTTTGGAAGTCAAATAGATCCAACTTGTGTGCGTGAAATTTAGAAATAATTACTGTAGGGTGAAATTAGTTTTTACAAGAATCAACTTCAGAGGAATGTACCCAACATGGACACAAGAACAACAATGACACTGTATAGTCCAAATCATGGTGAGGATATGAATTAGTATCGGATGAAAGAGGGAAGAGTCAAAGATCCAATGGTGTTCTATTTATCCTACTATTGCTCTGGAAGACACTTGGGCTTCATTCATTTCGCAGAAAACAATTTCCAAGAAAAGTTTTTTGGGATATTACAAGGCTCGTTTAATAGAAAATGAACTAGTTGAGAAAAACATTTTGCATTAATAGCAAAAATTTTTCTAAAATAGGGGAAAACATTTTCCTCACTTACTCTATCTTATCTCACACCCTTGCTAGCCTCTTCTTCTTTTTTTTTTTTTTTTTCTTTTTTAAAAAATTTGAAAATTTTAATCATTTTTCATTTTTTTCCTTTCTTTTTTTTTTCTTCTTTTCGGGCCCATCCCGTGGTTGGTGATTGACCAAAGAAGAAGGAGGAAAAAAAAAAAAAAGAAGGTAAAAATAGAAAAGAAAAAGTAAAAGAAAAAAAGCAGAAAGAAAATTTAAAAATAAAATAATCAAAATTTCGATTTTAAAAAAAAATTATTAAAATGAGTGCACAAAAAGAAATCAAATCGAATTTTCCACACTGAATGGCGAAAAATATTTTCTAGTTCATTCTCATGTTTCAAGCGAACACCGGCAAATATTGTTATTTTCTTAAAAAATGGCTTTTTGGAATATTTTCCAGAACCACAACATTTTATGCGAAACGAATGAAGCCATGGAGAGTGCCCAGATACCTTTGATTCCCGGGGTTTATGACTAGAAAGAGCCAGCAAGAATAGGATTTTTCATATCATCGTAATTGTCCATTATCTATTAAGCCAAAAAACGACAAGTATGTTCCTAGCAAAAGGGATAAATCTCACTAGTTTTACATGTTACTCCTTTCAATAGCATTCTCATGATATGGAGCAATTACTCTGTAAATCTGATATATGTGCTGAATTGTATCTGGACCAAAAAAATGTTGGATGTAATGTAAATCTCATAAAAAAAAAGAAAAAAAGAAATTCACGATCAACATAAGCAAAGCAAGCAGGAGAGAAGAAAATTAATTTTATGAATTTAAATAAAGATGATAATTTGACCAACTTAATGAAGTAACTACTTTTGGCTGTGCTGATTTATATTTTCAAGTAACATATAGCTTTCAAATGTAAATTTCAGCTGTCCTCAAACACTTGATGATAAACTAACATTAGGATCACACCTATCGCATATTCGTTCATTCACATCTATGGACTGTGACGTATATTGGCTCACTCTTGTCAATTTAAAGGAAAAAGAGTATAACTATAAAAGAAAAATATTACCATGTATGCTATCAGAACAATATGAGTTACTTAGGAAAAAGGATTCAACGCTGCTGGGGGTTGGACCCGTCCATCTTTGCCTCTGCGGATTTTGCCTTGTAAGTTCGGATTTTGGTGCTGCCACGGCCTCCGTTTCTTGTGGTCCTGTTCGGCGAGCGAACTGCTGGTTTGAAGCTGCTGGATGGTTTCTTGTTGCCTAGCTGTTGCGGTCGCGCCAAGTTAAGGAGATCTCCTTTTCCTTTTTGTTGGCGGATGCTGTTTGGATGTTGTATTGCCGTTGGTTTGGCTGCTTAGTGCTGCCTTTCTCGTTGTTTTTGTCTCTCTTCTTGGCACCCTTCCACTCGATTTGACGTGTCGTCTTCTTGAGTATAAGCTTTTGGTGCCGAGTCTTTGTTGTATAGCTGGAGCTTTTGGTTAAAGTCAATATATCTCTTACCTTTACCAAAAAAGAAAAAATAGGCAAATTGAAGAGTTTGATGTATAACATATTTATGAAGCATTGTCGGACATCTAGATTTTATTAAAATACTTAAGAGAAACAGTGCAAACCCCATAAGAAACCCAATCGTAAAATGCAAATTTTGGTACAATTATTATCCTATAATTTTCCACCGCATCATTTATTTATTAAGTTTATACAATATTTTCAAGATAAATAATGGCCTCTCCTCTCCTGATGCAACCAAGCAAGCGAGATGGTAGAAGACTTTGACTTGCTTGTAATCGCTAGAATCTTCCCCCTAGGTTTTGCCGGCTTTTATCTTATCCCTTTCTTTGCAGCTAAGCAAGCAAGATGGTGGAAGACTTTAACTTACTTTTTCTCCCCCTTCCTTTTCCCCCCTTTCTTTTGAGTAGGTCTTGTTGACTTTTGCCTTATCACTTTCTTTGCAACTAAGCAAGAAAGATGGCGGAAGACTTAGACTTGCTTTTCCTCACCAGAGAATTTTTTAAAAGGTAATTAACTCGGTTCATAGAAAAATTGATATAGAATCTCCGAAAAAGTCTTTTTCTTGATAAAGATTTCTTTTGCAAAATGCAAATATTGACATGAGCATGCTATGTATGGAGAAATATCCTATTGGCGTCGTGCTTGATTGCTGCAACAACATATTTGTTCTTGAGATATGAATCCTTGATGATGGCCCATTGCGGTGTTGGGCTCAACATTAGATATAATCGAGATCCGATGTCGCGTATAGCTCGATGCATGCCAGAATGACTCAAATGCGACGCTAGATCTAGTCAAGTGTCATTAGAACAAGATGTCTCTATTTACAAAGGGTGTGGAGAGAGAGAGAGAGAGAGAGAGAGAGAGAGAGAGAGAGAGAGAGAGAGAGATTTTGATTGCGGGGGAGGGGATAGAGATGGGGGACAAGTTGTGGAAGGCATCATTGGTGTTGGTTAGGGGAGTGATTATGGGATGGTGACATTAATTGGTAGTGGTAGGGAAGGGGGGTTGGTGGAGAGAAAGAGAGAGAAACGATGTAGTAGAATAAACGGTATTTCATGTGACAATTGTATGGAGGAGGTTTGGCTGAATTGCCCCAAATTGATGTTGTCATCTGGACGTGAAGCTCATTGATATCTTGAGAAAGATCATGTTCGGAAAACTAAAAAAGATAGGATCCATATAAGTTCCTCTTGAGTTCCACTAGATCTAGAAGTTTGTAACGAGTAGGGAATGAACGACGTACCACTCAATTGTTGGTCAAAGCAATAGGCAAGTGAAGAAAAAGCTCATGTAGTTGTCACACCACATACAATGGGCTCCATATGCGGGGGTACCACACTCGAGCATGAGGCCAACTAAGAAGGAGTCCCGTGAAAGCAAATGGAAAAATCAATTTTATTTTTTCTTCATTAATTAACATGAATTGCATATAGACATGATTCAAACTCATTAAAATATATATTAAATTAAATACTTTGAATTCATAAAAGCGTATTTTTAAAATTTTAGCTAATCCATATATGATCCGAGTCACTAAATATGAGTTAAAATGTAAATTTTTTACCATTTCAATGCCTCTAGCAGTGAGAGGCTTTCATTTCAATGGGAAGAGAAAGCAAAATGTTGTCCATCTTCACTTTGATTTATGCGGTCATGCGATCCCATTACATAGATAACTAACAAAAGCTGAGAGTTAATCGGTTAAAGTAGTAAATTTTTTCAACAAGGACGCGTAAATCCACAGTGGGATTGTGTGTATCCCAAGCACATCGGGCTCATCTTTTGGGGTAAGAGGGGAAGTAATTTCCGATGTGAACACCTTGCAGAAGTTGCCAATTAAAGTAGATGATTGTGGGGCTCTTTTGAAATAGCATCGCGTGAAAACTAATTTCCATTGTGAACACCTTGACTTCAACATAAAAGTATGTACTCTTTCAATTAATGGGCAGGAAAAACAAAAGGCGAGGATAAAGCAAAAAGTATCACCCATCTTCAATTTGATTTGAGTGGCCACGCAGTCCAATTACAATCTAATTGCTACGTCAATCAGTAATAGGGGTGCCAATCAATCAATAATTTGAGTGGCCAAGCGGAGCCATTGTCAAAACGTGAGGATAAAGCAAAAAGTATCGCCCATCTTCAAAAAGTTAATTTTCATTATGATTTGCTTGGCCAACAGATCCAATAACAAAAAGAACTAACAAGGAAAGTCTACAGAGGGGTCGTCTTGGCAATTTCGAGGAAGGAATTGTTTTGGGCTCTTGGTCAAAAAGGTTAGAATCAAAAGAAGTCTTGGCAATTTCGAGGAAGGAACTGTTTTGGGGTCTTGGCCAAAAAGGTTAAAATCAAAAGAAGACACGGGAGGAAATTTTTAGAACCTGTCGTGAGCTTCATGGGAGGAAGGTGACCTTCTTTCATTCTAAAATAATTTAATGTGCAGGAAATTTCTAAAAAGACATTTGTGGATTGGATTAGAGAAACTTATCATTTAGTGTGGTTTCCATATGATTTAATGAGGGAAAATGATCAAAAAAGTTCTAAATTTATTATATTTGTATCAATTCAGTTATAAATTTTTTAATTCAACTTGTTTAATCTTTAACTTATTAATAATTTCCCAATATAATTCATTTGGATAATTTTGATTGAAAATTGTTGATTTAAACAATGAACGTCTTCCATGATATGACTAGTGAGAACTCGCAGCCTGACCGTAGAGGGCTCTCGGCTCCTGCATGCCGTGCATGAGGGCAGCGAGCCCTCGCCCTTCACCTGACTCTTTTGAAATTTAGCCAACTTTGGCTTGGGCGTCCAAGACACGTGCCTCCACCTAAACATGGCACGTGATCATGTTCCCGCAGCAGAAAGTGAACACAGAACCGCGTCGTCGGACTCCCCAGGTACGAGTTCTCTCTACTTCCAGATCTGAAGCATATCGAAGCCTCAACGACCAGAGCGAGAGCTTCGGCTTGAATCGGCGGAGGAAGCAGCGATCTTCTTTCTCGCGAATCCACCGAGCAGTACACCCGAGCCGTCGCGAAGAGCACCTGCAGTCGCTCCTTCCGAACCACCGGCTTCAAAGGACTGGTTTTTCAGCAGGCACCAATCAGCAGGTAAAATCAACTCGAATCGTCTCGAGTTTCGAACTTTTTAGTGTTCCGCTTGCTATAATTTCTGATAATGGACTCCGCTGAGGTGAGTAGGGTTCTTGGATTTGGGGGGTCTTCGGTGGAACACGAGGGTCGTTTCTGGATTTTATCGAAATACAGTAAGTTCCCCGTCTGTAGTTGGTGATTTCGTAGCCACTACTCGTCCTTTCTCGCGACGTTCTGACCTGAGATGATCTGCAAATTTACCTTCGTCTCTTTCCAAACCAAGCCGGTCTAGGTCGAGGCGTGAAGGTGATCCTCGGGATTGCGCGACCTTTCGGGACTCGGACCCAACTCGATCTGCTTCAAGGCGACTTCTTCTCAAACACTGAAATCCGTCACAGCTATTTCATCTCTGAATCGCTCCTGGAGGTAAGCACCACCTTCATTCTCTGGTCTATTACAATTGATAGCACAAAGAATAAAATACATGTGATTATTACTCATCCCATAACGCCGAACATCCTTTTAAGGCATACAGAATAATACGTGTGAAATTCCCTCCACTTTTGTAAAATCATCATCACATATATATTGCTAATTTTTGTTACTACAATCTTCTCATTTAAACTAATCTGTTGAATCTGGTGGAATCACATGCTGGCCCTTTTCCTAGTATTGTTTTCAAAACATCAACGGTTCACCGAACTCCCTCGGGACAAAGGCCCGGTTCCATGAAAATTATGAAAATACCCTTCTAGACCTGATTTTGGGTCCATTTGCCCTATACGTTTACCCCAATTATCAAAAATTACTTAAAACTTGAAACATCCAAAATACTCAGTTTTTGTAGAAATAATTCTCTTTTTTTCTCTTGAAAACAGTTTAAAACTATATATATATATATATATATATATATATATATATATTCCAAATATACATCGTGCTGGTCTATTCTCTTCAATAATCGCACAAAAACTTTCAGAGCCTATGGACCAAAATTGTCAACAACACAAATTTATCCAAACAGATCAGATCAACTAGAGAATTTTTGAATGTCCATAAAACCAGTTTCCATCAAATTGGCAATAATCATAATTTCTGGAAAATGACAGAATATTCAAATGTTTTCTGGAAGTTATGATAAATACACAATTTTATTATTTTTTATTTTTTTGGTGGTGCTGGTTACAATGGAAAACTTGAAAGTGAGCAAAGCTGCTGGTTTCAAAGCACGTAGACATATTTAATATGTGGATTATGCAGGTTAAAATAGAGAAACTTGTCCTAAAGTGTGGTTTTCATGAGATTTAACTGCTTACAGCAAAGCTGTGATATAGCGTAGAAAGTTACTGACCTACGATAGTTTTGACAATATGATTTATGCAAGTGTAGGGTGGGAGAGAATGTAGCGTTTACGGGAGGAAGATTGCGCGTCTCGTTCGGGGCAAAAGGAGAAGTACAGCTTTATATAAGTCCTTGTGCTTGAAGAGGAGAAACGCCAATCACCATAAATCACTGAGACCCTTGTTTTTGTTCTGACATATATTTGGTTTGATAGCTCCAGATTGAGGCGTGAAGGTGATCCTCAGATTGCACTACCTTTTGGGACTCAAACACAACTTGATATGCTTCAAGGGAATTTCTTCTCAAACACTAAAACCCATCACAGTAATTTCATTTCTGCATCACTTCTTGAGGTAAGCCCAACATTCATTCTCTAGTATATTTCAATTGATAGGACAAAAATACATTTGATTATTACTCATTGCATAACACCTAACATCCTTTAAGGTATACAAAATATTACTTGTGAAATCCCCTTGACTTTTTCAAAATCATTGTTACAAGTATTGCTAATTCTTCTTACTACAATCTTCTCATTTAAATTAATTGCTTATGAATGGTTAGAATAGTTTTTTTTTTTTTTTTGGACCTGTTAATGGTTAGACTAGTTGACTTTGGTGGAATCGCATACTGCCCTTACCCTGATGTCGTTTTCAAAGAATTAATTGTTGATCGAACTCCCTTGGGACGAGAAGCCCATCTTAATATTACGAAATACCCTTATAGACCCAATTTTAGGTCCATCAGCCCTATATGTACCCCCAATTGTCCAAAATTACTTAAAGCTTGCAACATCCAAAACTCAGTTTTTGTAGAAATAATTCTTTTTTTTTTCTTGAAAACAGTTAAAAACTAGATTTTTTCAAATGCCAATCGCACTTGTCTATTCTCTTCAATAATCGCGCAAAACCTTTCAAAGGCTACATATCATAATTGTCAGCAACAAAAAACTATCTGAACAAATCAGACCAACAATAGAATTTTTATAAAACCATTTTCCATTATTTTGGAAATTTTCGTAATTTCTAGAAAATGACAGAAAATTCAAATGTTTTCAGGAAATTATGAAAGATTCACAGTTGTACTTTTTTTTGTACTGGTTACAATGGAAAACTTGAAAGTGAGCAAAGCTGCTGGTTTCAATGCACTTACACATATTTAATATGTGGACTTTGTGGATTAACCGGAGAAACTTGTCATAAAGTGTGGTTTTCATGTGATTTAATTGCTTATAATAAAGACTTGACTTTTACCCATATATAGCATATAAAGTTACTGTCCTATGATGGATTTGACAATATGATTTATGCATGTTTAGGGTGGGAGGAGAATATAGCTTTTAAAGGAGTTAGAACGTCTTTGATAATAATATAATGGAAGATTCGCATGCTGGTTAGAGCCACATTTATCTATTTAACAAAATGGTTTCTAAGTGGATATGAACAGAAGTGGTCACTTCGTACTCAGGTCCAAATTGTGTGGCTTGACTTGGCTTGCCATCTCAAAACAATTTAATTACTACAAGTCAATCAGCCTATTGTCTACCAGTCGATCAATAATAATTCGAGACTATCGTGTGCTCTCTCTCTCTCTCTCTCTCTCCCTCTCTCGTATTCAGCCTCTCTCTTGCAGAACAATTTGAGATTATTGTCTACTAATTAGTCCTCACTTGCTTTCTCTATTCTTTTCTGTCTTGAAAGTTCTCACACAGGCTTGTTTACGGTCTCCTTTTTCCTCGATCTCGCGCCTCTCTTCGCATCTCAGATTGCGGGAGGTAATTGCTTTTTCATTTCTTATTAGCATGTTGTTTTTGTTGATTCTGTCGCTTTACTATTGGAATAATTGGTTGAACTAGTGTGTTTTGGGCCCTTTTTCTCTATTGGGGATGTGGGGATGGCTGCAAAGTAGAAGAGGGGGGTCTTTTATTCTCTCTTTGGAGTCGCTGTTACTTCTTGTCCCTAGCTCAGATTTGACTTCGGTGAAAAAAGGCCTTTGTTTTGGATTTTAGATGTAGCTAATCCTATGATGCGCTAGCTGTCTGATTATTAGCTGCATCGTAATTTAATATTGATCTTTTGTTGAACTAGAACCTATAGGTCTACAAGCATGCTAGACTCTACTGCGCACAAAATTGCCATATTTTGCTTGAATCCAGAGACCTTTCTTTTTTATGCGTTGTGAGTTTTCTCTATGTTTGAAGGTCCTAGATCACTTTATAGAAATATAAAAGTAGGCTGGTTCTAGGGTCAACTCATTTGGTTCTCATTTACAAAGACGAAGACTTCATTCGACAATTTTACCTCCCTATAGAACATTCCAAATGAGTAATATTCTATTTTCCTCGAATTGTTGGACCATTAATTCTAGAAAGTTTAGTACCTTTTACCTGTAACTCATTTTCTCCCTTCTTCAGCAAGAAAAAAAAAAGAAAGAAAAAACTCATTTTCTCCCTTCAAAGCTTTAAAAACTCACCGAGTCTCCACTTGAAAAAGAGAAAAGTAAATGAGGAATAAAAAAGTACGATGAGAGTTGGAGCTTTTTAACTATATCACTACTTTTTACGTGCTCCCAACTTAATGATAGTTTCAATCATCACAATATAATGCATACCAAAATCCAGAGTATGATACTTCTTAAGATCTTTTACATGATATCCAATAGTAAGAAAAAAACGCCTAGTTGATCTTATGACAAGCATGAAAGTAATCAAATAAATTGAACCGTACACATTAGGAGATTCACCTAGTTTTATATCACTCATTTCTTACATCTCTTTCGTTTCAAACAATAAATTCGTTCTTCAAATTATGATTAATCAATTTAACCTTGAAGAATCAATTTAACCTGGCTTATCACGAATTTAGCCGATAATCCTGTTCTACTTCCATTTAATTGGATAACAAAATCTTTGCGGTGATATTCTCAAGGTGGGCCCTCCAACAAAAATGAGGAGAAGCACTCAACGCCATTGTTTCAGACCTTGGTCGTCTCTGAATCTTCCTCAGCAGCTTCCTTTTACTTCCTTTCTTATCTTCTTCTCCTTCTTCCATCCAATCAGTGCCTAATTTCTAATCGTTCAGACTAACATGGAGAAAGAAAAGAGTGCATAACAAGAGAGCACTGAGGGAGCATCCGCTTCCCCGTTTGATGCCATCTAACAAATTATAGCTCTATTTTACAAACAAGATATCGATCGATCTTTAAGATTTGAAAATTTGAATTGAAAGGCTCGGTGATAATATATCAATTCAGAATAATTTCATTTTACATGGAATTGGAACATGTGGTGCCGGCGTGGAATAGATAAAAGATAAATAACCGTGAGCATTTTTGTTTGTCTCTACCTCACGTTTCCAACTTCATTAAGAATATGACAATTTTAAACATAAATAAAATATAAAATCACATCCACAATTACTAGCTCGGTCCTTTCTCAACGTCTTCCACACATTTCTAATTTTGTTCCAACTTAATTATTATCTTTTAAATGATTTAGCAAATTCCAATTTTCAATAACCAAATAAAAACCGAATGTATGCTTATACTTTTAATTGAATGCAATATACTTGTACACACATTCTAGTTCTTTATAGCCCAATTGAAAAATTAACGTACATGAGTGAATCAAGCCAACAAGTTTGAATTGAATGGTGTGAGGTCCAAAACAAGATAAGGTGAGGTCTAAAACATCTGTAACTGCACCTGGTCAATCAAGTACCAATTAATTAAAGATTTCATGCTGGATTTTCTTGCGTAGTAACAGATTCATGTTCATACTTGGTTGTAAAGATTAGTTTATCGATCCTTTTATGCAGCATGAAAGCATCTTCCGTTCCAACTTTCGCCCTTAGATTGCCATGCACCTCTCATTCTCTTTTTAACTTTTAATTCACCAAATTCATAATTCAAAAGCCTTTCGGAAGTTACCTCTAAATATCGCTGATCCCTTCTAAAAGTAAGTCTAGACACTTCGTTCCCTTCTTTTCTATGCTTTCTCCTATGTTATCTTTTATTTTTTATTTTTGAATATTTCACTTACTTTTTTTTTTTCATTTGTTTATTGACTTTTCAAGAGTTGAATGATGTGCCAACAAAATTGTCATAAGATAATTGTGGAAAAAGAACTCAAGGACAGTGTACAAGTATTTGATATGTCATTAGTAACTTAATACTGACACATTATGCTCATTTGGTGTCATTTAACAAATTATAGCTTTATTTTGTAGACAATGTATCAATCAATAATTTAAATTTGAAACTTTGAAGTGAATAGCTCGATAAATCATATAAAACTATTGGCATTTGGGGGCCAGCATGAAATATTTAAGAGAGAAAGGACACTGACCATTTGTTGTTCATCTCTACCTTGCATTTCCAACTTCGTTAAGAATATGACAATTTTAAATAAGATTAAAATATGAAATCACCAAAGTTGAATAAAAAAACAAAAGCAGTGAAGCAACCGACCCAAAACGAATACAGAAGCAACACCCACACAAAAAGAGAAAAGAACATGGGGGGGGGGGGGGAGAGAGAGAGAGAGAGAGAGAGAGAGAGAGAGAGAGCACAAGGAAACAAGAACACGGTCTGATATGGATTGACTATGAGCAAGAGGGAGAGTGCCTTGTTCTGAGCTATTGGAAGAGAGAAGAATGTATCAGCTTATTCGGGAAGCTCGAGGTTTTTTGGAGAACAAAGGTCCAGGGATTAGCAATTTTTTTATTTGTGTTTGGCAAAAAAAATCAAGTGAAAGTTTCGTCGAGCGGTCCTTAAAAGCCACAAAAATTCAGAGACTTTGGTCATCTTTTTATTCCATTGGTTTTGTGAGCGATCATGGTACTAAAGATACATCTGACGATTCATGTCGCATCATAAACAAGACATGTTTAGTAAACACGTAGAATTGCCACATTATGAACACGACACTTTTAAGAAAGCAAGTCCGACGACACAACACGACAAATTCGACTATTAAAAGTGTCAAGACATGGAAATGTCAACACGACACCATGCAATATGCTAAACTATATACATGCAAGAATATGCAACACATTGCATTACATCTAAAGCAAAGAGCAAAATTGCTTCCCGTGATATTCTAATTACAAGTGAGACGCAGCCTTCTGTATTAATATTAATCCTAGTTAGAGCCATAAAATTTTATCACATAGGAAGCCCCAAATTTCGAACATACTAAAACCATAAATTTCAAAATCTAAAAATTAAGAACCAAAAAAACAAGCAGACCATGAAAGAAGAGGTGAAGTTAAAATTCCTCGTAATATGTCTCGATACATGTTGGGTGGAAATGTTGGTTGGACATGATATAAATGGAACTTAATTTTATTGATAGACTTTTTTATCCTTCATTTTCATCATCCTTAAAAAGGAAGAAAGGCCAATTTTGGAAGAAAGTGCAATTTTTGCATTTCTTCTCATTTCTATGCACTTTTCGAAAGAAATAAAATGTGGGCCCAGAAGAAGGTATTTCCCTTTCATTTAGAATCATTTTCATTGACTTCCTTCTTGATTAATAGTTAAGCTTTTTAGTTAATTTTACATATAACCGATGCCTAAAACTTGAAACATGCCAAATTAAAAACGTGATTGATGGAAATTTCCTCCAATTAGGAAAGTGCACGAATCTAGAGGATGGGGTTTATTGGGCAACGATTACGCGACACCACATTAGTTTGGCCAATGGAAATGGGATTAGAGAGAAAGGGTTGTGAAAATGAGGTGGTGGAGATAATTAGTGTTGTTCATATATTAGGCTAAAAATAATAAGAGTTATGTTATAGATTATGGTAAGGATTAGGCACTGTGTGAGCTTATATTCAGAGGAAGATATTTCCATAGACTTTCCTAATAATTTCAATACGTTAGGTGTGAATTGAAAGAATCCGTCTTTAAATATCAGATATGTGTGAAGTTATGTAGTGGTTCATATGTGTTTTATGGAAGTCGATTAATTACACTTCAATATGTTTAAATATGTGTTTTAATATCTAAAAATGTATAAACTATGTGTTTCTGAACAAGTAAATGATGTGGGCTTTTCGGGGTCCTCTTTAGGGTCACTAATCTTCCGTAGTGAAACGACGTCAGCTTGCTCAACTGAAGGCAGTGTTTTCATAACCTATTTCTTTCTCAAGAACACGAACCTTCTTCAGCATTGCCTTGGGGAGAAATTAACATGCACGTTATTCGGAGTGGACCAAGCCAGCAAGCATTTGCAGAAAAGCATCCTAAAAGTGTCTTTCGTTGTTCATGAATCCTTTTAAGCAGCAGGAAAAGCATCTTTCTTTTCAACTTTTCCCCTTAGATCATCATGGACAGAGGGCAGAGTCAGGGAAGGAGAAATAGAGCCGAGGAAGAGAGCACTGAGGAAGCATCCACTTCTTCTTTGATCTCTCTGAAAGCAACAAGTGTAGGTAGCGGTCAATATGACGTGTTCTTGAGCTTTAGAGGCTTGGATACCCGTAAGGCATTCACCGATCACCTCTACCACAGTCTAAGCAAGGCCGGGACTATACCGATTTGCGTGTTCAAGGACGACAACAGCATACCAGTTGGTGAGGAATTTGGTTCAAAGATTTTTGATGCCATCTCACGATCTAAGATTTCGATCCCCATCATCTCTGAAAATTATGCTTCGAGTAAATGGTGCCTCCGTGAGCTCATTCATATCATGGATCGAAAGAAGAGCACGTCACATATAGTCTTGCCCATTTTTTACAAAGTTGCCCCATCGGATGTGCGGCATCTAAAAGGAAATTTTGGAAGCGCCTTCCATTTGAGTCGGGCGCATTTTGAGGAGAAGGATATCCAGGAAGGGCAACGAGCACTCGAGGAAGTCAGTAACTTAAATGGATGGGAATCTGAAAAATTTGCTGACGGGTACTTCACTAAACTTTTCTTTTTTCAGTTAGTAAGTTTTCGTCTTCATGCAAAATCGATGAAATGCAGATAAATTACTTTCACTGCAAGCTTAGAAAAGATCCCCAAAATGTCCCAATAAACAACCATAATGCCTCTAAGGCAACAGACACTGATACTCTCCAAGATATCACTGAAAACTAAACCAACGACAACTAAAACCAAAGCATCCCATAATGCCCTAGAATTTTACATTTTCCTCCGGTACAGAGCGAAAACCAAAGAAATGGCCATTCCCCCAGCTAATATTGTCAATCACTAAACAATAGCACTCCAATGCTCGGTCTTCCAGACTTAATCACCACCAAGAAAATGGACCTCCTATAGCTCAGTTGATAAGAATCGAAAACTTCGCATAGACTATGTCTAGGTTCATAACCTCTCATTGTTTTTCTTGTTTGACAGGCATGAAGGAAAACTAATAGAACGTGTGGTCAAAACTGTTATAAACAAGTTACAGAAAGATTTTCAGCTGGATGTGCCTGAGCAACTAGTTGGACTTGATGGTCATACTAAGAAAATTATGAATTGGATCGACAATCCTTCCATCAATGCTCGAATGATTGGAATTTATGGCATGGGCGGGATAGGCAAGACAACTTTTGCCAAGTGTATCTACAATCAACTCTTGCATAAATTTGAGCATGTTAGCTTCCTTTTAAATATTCGAGAAACTACTAGGCGCCATGGTATTCCGTGTCTACAGAGTCAACTTATATCAGATATACTAAATGAAAAGAAGGAAGTTTCTAGAATTGATGACGGAATTAATATAATCAAATCTAGATTCGGAGAAAAAAAGGTTCTCATTCTTTTGGATGATATAGACGACAAGAATCAACTAGATGCACTGGCTAGGAAATGTAATTGGTTTATGTTAGGAAGTTTGATCATTGTTACCACTAGAAACAAAGCTGTTCTTGATCAATCTGAATTTGAAGTAGACTACAAGTATGAATTGAATGAATTGGATAAGGTGCAAGCATTGCTTTTGTTTAATAGACATGCATTTCATACGGACCGTTCTCCGGGGAACTTTGACGGCATATCTCGTGATATCATATCCACTATGGGTGGGCTTCCCTTGGCACTTCAGGTTGTAGGTTCATACTTGTATAGAAAAATGAATCGAAAAGTATGGGAAGATGTACGGAAGCAATTAAAAGACCAACCACATAGAGATGTCCAAAAAATATTACAGATAAGTTATGATGCATTAGAAGATGGACTTAAGCAAATTTTTCTCGATATTGCTTGTTCCCTTATTGGTCAAAGCAGCGAATTTGCCATGTACATGTGGGAGGACTGTGGGTTTTATCCAAGTCTAGGAATTGAAGAGTTGAAGTTGAGGTGCTTAATTAAAATTGGAGATGGTCGGTTTGAGATGCATGATCAATTGAGAGATCTTGGAA
The DNA here is from genome assembly GCA_017140595.1 of Eucalyptus curtisii. Taxonomy (NCBI): domain Eukaryota; kingdom Viridiplantae; phylum Streptophyta; class Magnoliopsida; order Myrtales; family Myrtaceae; genus Eucalyptus; species Eucalyptus curtisii. The sequence goes on from CM029495.1 coordinate 19,142,551, forward strand.
GGAGCATTTTTTGCCAAGGACAACCACTTGAGCAAAGTAGCGGGCCATGGGACCACAACTATAGGGGAGTCCCAAGAGTACTAAGAAGTTTTGAATCGGTAACTTATGGCACTTCTTTCTTTTTCTCTCCCTCCTATTTTGATATATTTAATCTATTCTATTCTAATATTTAATCTTGGTTTCATATATGCTCTTACTTTCTTGGAGTAAACATCCATTTATGTCCATCTTAGATTTATTGTGATAGCTAAATGGATTATAAGTATTTAAAGGATCAAAAAGTTATACCAATTGATTTGATTTCATTGATATAAATTACATCAGTGAAGATTTGATTGACAATCAATTTAAGATCCCTTAGCTACAATTTACACTATAAATCTCATTCACTAAAAGCATGTAATTGTCCTATCTAGTTGAAAATATTGATAATCTAAAGGACTGCAATAATGAATGAAGATGAAATATAAATATCATAGGTCAGATAAATGAAGATTTCTTGAAAAAAAGAAAAAGAAAAAAGATAGCATGTGCCAATTATAATAACTGATAATTAATTCAAAACAATAAGATTGGAAAAAAAAAATTCACACTTATCAGATGTTCTTGCTTATTAGTATGGCCAAATGTATTGGTGGCACTCCTGTGATTTAGGAATCCAATGTTTGATATATTTTTTTTCTCCATTTTGATTTTGAAGATACCCGTTCCTCTACTCTACTAATGATGTCTATCTCTTTTAATTCTTATTTCCTTTTAATAGATAAGATAGCAAAAATCCCCTTAAAAGTATTTTTAGGAGAATCTTACTGTTTTTTAAGGTTTTATCACATTGACCTTGCTCATTTCATGGATTAGGTTAGGTGTATGATAAAGAGTGGATTTTCTTATAACAAACACTTGTATCCGCCATAAGTTTCTTATAGCACGTACAACTGTTTGTCATAAAAAAAAAAATCCATCAAAACTTGACTAATTAGAGGAAATGCCATACTTATTATTATGTCCATACCTTTGAGTATAATGAAGCTCAGCATAAAGCCAATCTTTTAGTTAAATTATCAATGTTCATGTCATTTTATTATTATATATTGTCCATTTGGGCTGCCTCATGATATGATTTATACACTATTGTCCAATGTCACCATGTCACTTTTTAAAGATACTTAACAGAAAAAAAAAAAGAAAACGTTTCAGTTTTCTAAGAAATGATTAAACACTTCAATAGTTAATGATGTTAAAGATATGTAGATATCTCCTAGAGATATTTAAGATATTTATGATATTTTCTCTGATTTTCTATATCTATTTTGATTATACATATGTGATTTGATTTTTTTTTATTTCCTTAAATAGTCCTATAATGAAGTTTATAAATAGGCTCTCCGTGTAATATTTTCTATATATCGAAATATATTGAAAATTCCCCATTTTTTCTCTTCGGCATTATTACATTTAACTAATGAAATAAAAATTGGGTGTTTCAATAGCTACTTACAGGTGGTCCACCGGCACTCTTTAATAAATTCTTTTGAAAACTTATACAAAAGTCATGAAAATTTTCAAGTAAATATTTTTATGTTGTAAAATGGTTTCTTGTATTTCATATTAAATAAAACTCAAAGTGCACGTGCTACAAAATCTGAAATAAAAAAAGGAAAAGATAAAACATTGAGTTGCATTTGCTTTAGTTGTTTTAAAGCAATAACCATTTTTTCTTTATTTTCACGTCGTTTGTTTATTTTTCAGAAGTTCGTCAGAAAAATAATTAAATGTGAGTTCACGTGTCCGTATTTGTACATGGGAAGGATAGAAAGGTTACAAATCATGCAAAATCCAAAATTTAAGAAAAGCAAAAACTAAAAAGTTATAAAACTCGCAGAGAGGCCCCTCTTGGTTCCCCTCTCGGTCCCCGTCCGGGTCCCCCTCCTGGTTCTGCAAAATTTTGCGGAGATGCCTCTCCTGTTTCCGCGACATTTTGTGGGCGGATTCAAGTGGAAACTCCAACTACGAACTCCTTTATGAAGTGAGCGGAAACTCCTACGACGAACTCCTTTCTGAAGTGAGATGGCTTCAATGGAAGGTTGAGGGTAGCAATTTGTCTCTTTCGACGACCAATTTGCATCTACCGAAATTATCGGTGCTGGAGTTGTCATTCAGTGACATAAAAAATGATTGGCGAGGATGGAGATCATTCATGGTAAGATTGGGAAAAAAAGACATCCGTTCTGCGATTTTGGGGTTCTGTTCTTATTTAGCAGATCAACTCATTCTTTGACAGCTTATTCTCTTTTTGTATTAGGCGTCAAAGCAACTTAAAGTTCTCGACCTTAGATGTTGCCCTAATTTAAGACGTACTCCTGATCTCTTGGCTTTCACACAATTGAAGATTCTCATCTTGAGTGATTGTTTCGGAGTAGAGCATCTCCACCCGTCTATTGGCAAACTCACGAGCCTTGTTTCCTTGAACTTGATCGGCTGTAGATGTCTCAAGGAGCTACCGAAGGAGGTGGGTGAATTAAAAGATTTAGAAGAACTTTCATTAGATTATGCTGTTACTATTACAAAGATTCCTACATCTATTGGTTCTCTGAGGAAGCTGGAGAAACTGAGTGCCTTCTATTGTAAGTCACTGAGAAAAATCCCAAGCTCGATTGGGGATTTACAGAATTTGCAACATCTGAACTTGAGTTTTTCTGGGATAAAAAAGCTTCCCAATGCTATTGGAAGGTTGAAAAATCTGCAGACTCTACATCTTGAATCATGCGTTAGTCTGAAAGGGGCAATTCCAAGTGAGATCGGTGACTTGCCTTCCCTCGAGTATCTCAAACTCGCTTGCTCACCGATATCTGACCTACCAGAAAGCATTCGGAATCTTTCTTCTCTCCAACGCCTTAACCTAAGGGGTTGTTACAATCTCCGATCGCTGCCAGATCTTCCTCCGGGCTTAACACATGTGTTAGAGCCCTCGATTGCAAGAACTCCATCTTCATGTATGACATCTATTTGAACGCATCTTGAGCTTTCCTCAAGACCCTCGAAACTCTCTCGAAACTCTGTGTTGAGGAGTGTGCTAAGCTGATGTTGCTTAGGCTCGATGGATTCACGTACTTGGAAGAGCTTTCGATAGAAAAGTGCAATTCCGTCGAAAGATTGGACCTTTCACGATTGATTCAACTGAAACGATTACGCGATGAGCATTATAATAGCCTAGTTGAAATTCAGGGTCATGATAATTTGGCATTCTTGGAGGTCATATTTGTATTTGATTTGTTAAGCTCAGCTCTCATGTATGTGGCATTGAATTTGTGAAGTTGAAATTGACCTCCTCGCAAACTATCCTGTATTGTTGATTTTGCTAATTGGATCTTGCAAAATAACCAGTGGCAAATACTTCTTTCTATCCTGTAGTTTAGGCACTTAAACCTTTTCAGCATAATTTTTTTAACTTCAATTCTATTCCTAGACACACACGGGGAAAATGTTGCTAATTGCTTTCTTCTTTTAAGCCTGTTGGTCTCTTTTTCATTGGCCAGCTAATGAAGTCTCTGTTCATTGTGGTCCAACTCCGATTGATGTCAATGTTTACGCAATTTACCTTATCTATCATGGGGTAAATTCTGATGCTACGATCTTGGATATCTTCATTTATTGATAAATAGTCAGTGCTATCTTCCTTGTACAAATTCAGATTAAAGCTGCATTTGATGAAACTCGGAGAAACTCCCCAAACACCACGAGTTAGAGATACGGGCAAGAATGAGCGATGTCGGTATGGAAAGGCATTCCAAAGTTATTTGCTGTTGGCATTTATCATTTGCTAATCTTCAAAGGATTCTTGATAAAGGCAACCTCTTCTCATGTGGTGTATTAGTGCTTTGCAAGTTTTGAAATTGTGCTATTCTTTAGCAAAGGCAACGGTTCTATACGTGAAGTCAAGCTTAAAATGAGATTTGTTAACAGGATTACCATTTAGATTTCCACTTCAATCTATAGTTTTGTGACTGGGAGAGACTTTTTTGAGGAAGAAGCAAATGCCGTGGAATTAGTAAATAATCTATCAATTGCACCTAGTTTCAATAGAAAGGTTTCCAGGAAGATTATAGTTTCTAATTTGGAAGAATTTTGAACACAAAATAAAGGCATTCATTAGTATGAAATCATCTCTCTGGTTTGGTTACGTTTGAAAATTCATATGTAGGCATTTTCCAATCACTTTGGTTGTATAATCTCAAACTTGATTTATCTAAGCATGAATTTAAAAGCAAAAGAGACATAGCCGTGTACATTTTCATACCTAAAACCAAGTAAAGAGACTAGTTCATTCTTCAAGAGCAGTATTGCTTTTCCCCTTCAAGATTCTCTCATGTGGACGCATGGAGCTCATGCCACTCGGAGTCGTTCCTCCATGGTTGAAGAAGAAGAAGAAGCAGAAGAAGAAGGAGGAGAAAAAGAAGCAGATGGAGAAGGAGAAGCAGAAGGAGAAGGTGAAGAAGAAGAAGAAGAAGAAGAAGAAGAAGAAAGAGAAGAAGAAAGAGAAGGAGAAGGAGAAGGAACAGAAGAAGGAGAAGGAGAAGCAGAAGGAGAAGGAGCGGAAGGAGAAGAAGCAAAAGTAGAAGGAGAATGAGAAGGAGAAGGAGAAGGAGAAGGAGCAGGAGAAGGAGAAGGAGCAGGAGAAGAAGCAGAAGGAGAAGCAGAAGGAGAAGGAGAAGGAGAAGGAGGGGAAGAAGGAGCAGAAGCATAAGGAGGAGAAGGAGCAGGAGAAGGAGAAGAAGGAGAAGAAGGAGAAGGAGCAGAAGCAGAAGGAGAAGGAGAAGCAGGAAAAGAAGGAGAAGGAAGCAAAAGGAGAAGCAGGAGAAGGAGAAGAAGGAGAAAGAGAAGAGAAGAAGGAGGACAAGAAGTAGAAGGAGCAGAAGGAGAAGAAGGAGCAGAAGCAGAAGGAGAAGAAGGAGAAGGAGAAGCAGGAGAAGAAGGAGAAGGAAGCAAAAGGAGAAGCAGGAGAAGCAGAAGAAGAAGAGCATAAGAAGGAGAAGAAGAAGAAGAAGCAAAAGAAGAAGGAGAAGCAGAAGAAGAAGTAGAAGCAGAAGGAGGAGAAGGAGAAGAAGAAGCAGAAGGAGGAGAAGGAGAAGGAGAAGAGAAGAAGGAGGAGAAGGAGGAGAAGGAGAAGGAGAAGGAGAAGGAGAAGAGAAGAAGGAGAAGAAGAAGCAAAAGGAGGAGAAGGAGAAGGAGAAGAAGGAGGAGAGAAGGTGAAGCAAAAGTAGAAGGAGAGAGGGAGAAGCAGAAGCAGAAGGAGGAGAAGGAGAAGAAGGGGGAGAAGAAGGTTTGTTAACAAAAGGAGCTTAAGGAGAACAGTAGAACCTTTGACCCTTTTAAGAGGAGAGAGATGGAGGGCACGGGAAACAAAAAGTGGGAAAAGGGAGAAAAGAGAAAATAAAAGGAGCTGAAGGAGAACAATAGAACCTTTGGCCCTTTTAAGAGGAGAGAGATGGAAGGCACGGGAAGCGGGAGAAGGAGGAGGAGGAGGAGGAGGAGGAGAGAAGGAGAAGGAGAGAAGGAGAAGCAAAAGAAGGAGAAAGAGAAGGAGAAGGAGAAGGAGAAGTAGAAGGAAGAGGAAGGAGAAGAAGAATGAGAAGAAGGTTTGTTAACAAAAGGAGCTTAAGGAGAACAGTAGAACCTTCGGCACTTTTAAGAGGAGAGAGATAGAGGGCACGGGGAGTGAAAAGTGGGAAAAGGAAGAAAAAAGGGAGAAAAGAGAAAATAAGAGGAGCTGAAGGAGAACAATAGAACCTTCGGCCCTTTTAAGAGGAGAGAGATGGAGGGCACGGGGAGCGAGAAGTGGGAAAAGGAAGAAAAAGGGAGAAGAGAAAATAAGAGAGAGGAGGAAGGGAAAATTTTTTGCCACACTCGAGCAGAAAGTGAGAAAAGGAAGGAAAAAAAAGGAGAAAAGAGAAAATAAGAGGAGCTGAAGGAGAACAATAGAACCTTCGGCCCTTTTAAGAGGAGAGAGATGGAGGGCACGGGGAGCGAGAAGTGGGAAAAGGAAGAAAAAAGGGAGAAGAGAAAATAAGAGAGAGGAGGAAGGGAAAATTTTTTGCCACACTCGAGCAGAAAGTGAGAAAAGGAAGGAAAAAAAGGAGAAAAGAGAAAATAAGAGGAGCTGAAGGAGAACAATAGAACCTTTGGCCCTTTTAAGAGGAGAGAGATGGAGGGCACGGGGAGCGAAAAGTGGGAAAAGGAAGAAAAAAGGGAGAAAAGAGAAAATAAAAGAAAGGAGGGAGGGAAAATTTTTTGCCACACTCGCGATCTAGACGCCTCATCAAGCCAACTCAACTTCATCTTGCAAGGCCAGTAAGTGATCAAAGCCTCTTATCGTCTACTTGAACAAATCGTCGCAATTAGGATTTAAAATTCTGAATTATTGGAGATTTGGGCGCTGAAGTCTCATTTTTGAGTCGTTGAGCTGCATATTTTTGTGAAAGTGATAGTTTGGGATGTTGCAAAGCTATAAGATTTTATAGATCTTTATTTGAGCTTTCGGTTTGCCTAGGACGAAATATTCAAGTTTGGCGTGCATTCTGGAACAGTACCGAACAATAGATTTGGCCTTGAATTTTAGCCTTTTTTGGTGCAGTTTTGGGGCGGCTGAGTTGGGGTTGTTGTAGAACATTAAGATATTTGACAAATAGGCTTTTCTAAAAACTGTAAAAACTGTAAGATAGCTCGAAACTGAATTTTATAGGAAGTTATGATGCAACGAATTTTAGCGCGTGGGCTGTGCCTAGCTAACAACAGGTTTCTGCTAGAGGTGAGCTTTTTGTTGGTGTATAGGTATAATTTTATCGACAAATAGGCTTGGTATATTTGAGTCGTTATTCGAATATAGTTTTACTTGGTCTTTTGATATTGTTTTTTGGGTTATAATTCAAGTGCGTCGACTCAAGTAACCGCCTTAGTTGGTTTTTGGCTTTTCCCAAGTGAGTGATAATATTTCTTCTTTGTATTCTTTTGTTGCATAAAACAAGATTGAGCCATTGTTGCCATTTTGTTATTTGAAAGAGGGAGTTATATTTTGAATTCAGTTTGGATGATTGTTTGAAAATGATTTGTGAAACTCTTTATGAAAGAATCTCGAAACGTTTGTGGTTCTTGAAGAATGCTTTGATATTTATATATCAAATGCTTGACTTGTGAGATGACTCTTATTATGATGTTGGATTACTAAATACTATGATTGATTGTTGATGCTCAATGTCTCTATGAACCCTGAGGGTATGTGGGTATGCGCATACTAGTTCAAGGTATCCTTGTGGGCTGAGCCACTGGCTAATACTAGGTGGAGATCTTGCTAATGGGCGAATGTTAGTCATCTTGTCATGGGTGTTACGTGTGAGCATGGTTAGTCATTTAAGCATGAGTTGGTCAATAGAATGGACCATTCTCATGTGATTTGAGTTGGATTGATGGAATGGGTCATTAACATGTGGTTTGATGAGATTAATCAACAGAACAAATCTTTGATATATGTTTTTATGAAATTGACTAATGGGCTGGACCATTGGTATATTTGGTATTTATGTTATGAATATCTATTATGTTAAAATGAATTATGATTGTGTTTTAAATGTGCATAATGATTTCTTGATCTGTTTAGATGAAATGTGTTACTCACTAAGTCGTGGTAGCTCACTCCTCTTATTTACTTGTTTTTCAAGTTCTTCAGCGAGCTGCAAGTAGGCATGAGTATTCGTTATTAGAGAGGACTTTTGTGCTAGGGACTTTTTGGTATGAGTTGTATACAATTGATGAGTTTTGAGTTAGTTTTGATAGAGGTGTATATATTGGTTTGGTCGTTTATAGAAAACTCAAATATTGTAATCAAATGCCCTTTGTCATGTGTGTGTAGATGAATATATGTTGATCTCAGGCTGAATTTTGGTTATGTTGAGGCTGCGTCCTTTGGAGAATGATGGTCGTGTCATGCCCTTGCTCTTGTGAATTGGGGTGTGACATACTCTCTCTCTCGGTGGACTTGTTCTAGTACACTTATGTCAGTTTGGTCAAGCACTGGGTTCTGAAGTGAGGTATTGAGTATGCAATTCTTGATCAAAGGTTTGTCTAAGTCTCTAGTGTGGATGGAGTTTATGTGGGGTCTAATTCTTGAACAAGAATCAATGCGGAAAAAATGGTTATTCTGTTCTTCTTTTGAGTTCTTCTTGCAATAAAAGCTAGCGGCATTGATTATCTAACACCGTCTTGATTTGAGGTTTCTCTTTGACTGTGGTGTCAAATGACAGAATGAATAGGTGGATTGAGTGAAAATTCATGTTTAAGTTGTTTAGACAAGGAAGGAGGCTTGGTGGAAACTATAACATATTGTGTTTATTGCAGAGAAGAGGAGAACAAAGCGAAGAAGATCATATCAAAGCCGGGACGGGAGAAGGTGCATCTCGGCGTTCGGCTAGATCACTAAGTTGAAATTGGGGAGAGTGTGGCAATCTTAGGATCCACAAGAGATTTGGGATCGTGGAAGAAGAATGTGGCAATGTACTGGACCAAGAGCGGATGGGTATGTGAGTTAGAACAGAAAAGAGGCGAACCTGTCAAATTAGAAGAACTTATATAAGATTTTGCTGATATCATTGAGATACCTACATCTATCGGTTCTCTGAGGAAGCTGGAGAAATCGAGTGCCAGTTGTTGTGAGTCACTCATTGACATCCCCAGCTCAACTTGGGATTTACAAAATTTACAACATTTGGACATTAGTGGTTTTGGGATTGAAAAGCATCCTAGTGCTATAGGAAGGTTGAAAATCTTATGCACTATAAGTATCCTATCATGCTGTAATCTAAAAGAGCACTTTTGAGTGAAATTGTGAATTGTCTTCGCTTGAGATTCTCTATGTTACTTGAGAAAGTTTTGATGCTTGTGAGAATTTAAAACACTTTATCTGGTCTCGACAACACATACCTGAATGATTTCGATTTTGTATTTGGAGTTGTCCGTTTTTTATATGCTCATGAGGTTCAACCTCTTTATTAATCAGATATGTAGTTGCCGATTTTTCTGTATGTCACCCTAATGCAGAGGTGTCTGATGCCGTTGCGTTCTGATGTTATCACTCCTGAACTTGATAAGGCTATGCAGAGGGAGGTATGCACTACTAGTCATACCATAACAATGAAAAAATAACCTGTGTGCTTATACTGTATGAGCTGTGGAATTGCACCTGAAAATCAGTATGCAAGTATGCATGAGGACAATCTCCTTCATTTCTATCAGTTTATCAAGGTGATACTATCCTTTGAATGTTATCATATCGGTTTCTGATTTTATTAATTTACTAAGCTCAGTTCTCAAGCAACGTAGACTTTGTAAAGTTGAAATTCACCTCCTAGCAAACTATCTTGTATTGCTGATTTTGCTAGTAGGATATTGCAAAATAACCAAGTAATAAATTCATCTTTCTGTTCTGTAGCTTAAGCACTTCGCCTTTCAGCATATTTTTATTGACATTAATTATTTTCCTAAACATAAACAAGAAAAGAGTTGCTAACTTCTACTTCTCCCAAGCCTGTTGTTTTCTTTTTCATCAGCCAGCTCATGAATTCTCCGTTCATTGCGATCCAATTGCAACCGGTGCAAATGATGTTGTGCATTTGCACCTTGTATTTCATGGTGTAAATTGTAATGCTCTGATATCAATTATCTCCATTTATTGATAATTAGAAAATCCAAACCTTGTGTAGATTCAAGCTGCTTTTCATAAAATTCAGAGAACATTCCCGAACATCACAGGATGGAGATGTGGACCGGAATGAGATATGTCATGAGATATTATGGACAGCCTTTCCAAAGTTCTTCGCTCAAAGTGCTTATAATGTGCTCCATGCTGATAATCATGTAGGATTCTTGATATAAAGGGACCTCTTCTAATGTGGTGCAATAGTCCTTTGCAAGCTTTGACATCATGCTATTATTTAGCAAAGGTCGAATTTCAAAATGCTTGCAGGAAGACTGCATGTGTAGGGGGTTCTAGATGTGAAGTTAAGCCTAAAGTCACGTTTGTTGATAAGATTACCATTTGGATATCCACTTCAAGCTACAATTTTGTGAATGTGAGAGACTTCTTTCATGGAAAACGCAAATGTCATAGAATCAACAAATAATCTGTCAATTACAGGCAAGATTTTCAGTAAAAAGGTTCCCGACAGACAGTAGTTCTCATTCGGAAGAATTTTGAGCACAAAATAAAAGTGTTCGTTAGTGTATAATCAGCTCTTTGATCTTGGGAAGTTCATATATTGGCATTTAGCAATCACTTTAATTGTGACATCCTGAATTTCAGGTTCTGTTTTCCATTGAATGAATCGGGCTTTTCATCGACGCGCCTATAGTTCTATTATCTGAGCTAATCACTCACGAGATAACTAGTTTAGCAGGTAAAGCCATTAAGGGATTTTAATGCAATAGACTTGAGAATTCGACCAGGAATCGATTATTTGACCGTGTTAGTCTGCAAGGGTTATTACGGCACAGTTAAAAATCGATCAGAGATCAGAGATAGGTCGATTCAACCGAGATATGTGATCAAAGTGTGGGTGATTCTACCATATTGCAAAATTCTCGTTGATCGGTACTAGACCGATTTTTTTGTCGTTTTGGTACTCTGTGCCCGTATTTGAAATCTCGCGATTTTCACGACAAGAGAGTCGCCAATGTGTCGAAAATGTACATTGTGGCTCGAAATAAATCGATCATGGGTCAATTGCACCAAAAATTCCTAAAAGCTACCCGATAGGCTAGGTCACACTAAAATCGCGCCAGATTGAAATTAACTGCGAATTTAAATCCGATTTCAAAAATTCAAAGTTCTGTCATGTCACAATTCATTTTAGGACCGTCGACTTATCCTCCGAAGATTTTTCTGCAAATCGAGATTTTTGGCGAAAATTCAAAATATGGCTTTTTTTTTATTGAAAAATTCAAAGGACTGTTTTTGATCGCGTTTTTGGGATGCAAGTTGGTTTTATTGGCAAGGAAAAATATTAATTTGGTCGATGACACCTTGGTGGAATTTATGGGTGTGAAAGCTAGTATAAGCACCTAGAGGGGGTGAATAGGTGTAAAAACAATTTTATGAGATAAATGTTCAGCACTAATCAACAATAGATCATGAAAAAGAAATTCGTCTCTTGTAAACAAAACGAGTTACGATCAGAGTAAAAGAGTGTAGAGAAGAGAATATGAACACAGAGATTATAGTGGTTCGGCTTAATCCAAGCCTACGTCCACTCTTCCGCACTGATAGCCCACCGGCTGGATTTCACTATCAACAAAAGAGTTGTTACAGAAAAGCTCTTCCTTGATTCCACAGTGTAGAGACTCTACTACACTTCCTCAAGGTCTCTCAAAGATATAGACTCTCTTTTGCGTACAAGATTTCGCTCAATAGTTTAATTGACAAAGAACCGGGAGCTTCATACTTTGGAATTCTTCTATCGCGCACACACTTGAACAACTGGAACATCTTCCTTATATACTCCTTTATGCCATCACACCCGTTGGCACTTACCAAAGGAATTCTTCCAATCTACCCGTTGGACAGAATCAATTAGGAAGATCTTCGAGCTATTTAAGGAACATGACGATAGCCCATCAATCCTGCTCGTCCATACAATTAGGATCTAGGTTTCCATAAGTAGAACCTTCCAAGTATACTTCGCCAATCAACAGATCCATAATCCCTGAATCAATCTTGATTTGAATAATGGATTCTGGCATGCTATATCCAGCCAAGAGATCTTCTCCAGTCGATAAAGTCAAATCCTTAACGAAACATCCAGTTCTAGATAAGCCTTCTTCGACGGTCTAGAATCTATCAATGAGGATAGACTTTGAGTCTTGAGTATGGCAGTCCGGAGTCTTCAGACTTTGATGGAAGAGTCTGCAAGTTTTCAAACTAGACTGATATAAATGTTTTGTCAGCTTCAAAACACTCAAGGAAGTTTTCTCCAACAATCTCCCCCTTTTTGATGATGACAAAACTTTCCTGCAGATTTGGATAACTTTATCCTGCAAAACATTACTCAAGCAAATATGGATATCTCACAAAGATAAATGGCTTAGTGAAAATAACACTAGAATCTGCATCCACAGAAAATAGGTTAGTCTTGTAAATGAACAAAGCCATGAGATATCAATAGTACTTAAGATAAACAAATGTTCAAACAGTCAAATCCCAATCTAGTTCAAATCCAAATAGCCAAACACAAAAGTCAAGTCAAACATAATCGACACAAAAGTAGTTCAAAGTTCAAAATCAAATCTGCACCACATCTCTCCCCCTTTTTGTCATCATTAAAAAGATAGAGATGAAAAGTGAATGGAATTAAGATTGCTTGGGAACACGAACAAGCTGGAAATCTCCCATTGACTGGACGATCCCTTCCAACTTTTTCAAATCGTCCTTCAGTTGCGCCACTTCTTCACCCTTGGCATTTGCTTGAACTTGAACAGTAACGGCATGGATTTGATCATGCAAAGAAACTGAAGAGGTTTGTCCTGCATTCTGCAAGTTCTGTACTTCGCATCCCAGAGCATATATTTGACCCCGCATCTCCAAGAGAACATCAAGAATTTTACGAAAATCTGCTGAATTATCAGTTTGAGTACTGGCTTCTGCACGATCAGACGGAGTATAGGCAGATGATGGCAGATCAGCGTGGTCACGCAAATTGGGCGATGAAACTTCATGTCCCTCCTCGGGAAATTGAGAGGCATAGATGTCCTCCGGATCCGCCGGAGAACGACTTATTCCTTCACCGGTGGCGGGGAATGAGGACGTTCCTCTTTTCTCGGGATCTCCCCCTGTTTCCATGCCTTCGGTGGAGAAAAGTGTTCCTCATGCTCTGCTTCCGCTTGATCTCCTCTCTCCTCTTCTTCTTCTTCCTCAATTCTTTCCTCTGCTTCTCTCTCCTCTGCTTCTTTCTCCAAAACTTCTTTCTCTCCAGTCCTCTGTTCTGTCTCATCCGTGTCTTTTTCCTGTCTCTCCGTCGATTCTAGAACAGAACGACTCAAGTTCTTCAATGCCATTGCAGAAATGGTGATATCATCATCATCCTCTTCATCCTCAATGATGAGAGCTCTTCTTTTCTTGGATGGAGCAACCATGGGCTCCTTCCCTTTCCTCTTTGCAGCCGAAGAGATTTGATGAGTCTTGACAGGGGTTCTCTCCTTGAATTGTTCCAACGCCTTGTTGAGTTCCTTCAGGCGCATTTTAGAGACCATTTTCAATCCCACCACCATTTGATCGCATGTTCGAACACAGAAAATCCGGGGAGGCTGAACGTTAAAATGTCTGAATAACTTAGTCACAAGAGCTGGATAAGGAAGTTGACCCTTGTCCTTCACCACTGCTCTGTACATGTGGAACATAATAGTGTGTGGAAGAGAGAACTTTTTCCCAGCATTGATTGCATACATCAGCTTTGCCTCCGAGTTTGAAACGTCGGTTTTTGAAGTAGATTTTGGTCTGAGGCAGTTAATCACAATCTTGTGAAGCAAAATGTTGGTCGCATTCATCCTCAAATAGGAAATCTTCCCTTCCGTCCTTCTATCCTGAACAAGTTCCAACATTGCACGAGCAATAGACACACTGATAGGTTGATATCTCCCTCTTTCAACCCCAATCACATCAGCCAATGTATTCATGTCAACCACATAGTCCTGATCTCGAACACTAAAAGAGAACCTATTCGCATCCAAGAAACTGAGATTCGAATAGAAATAAGCAGTAAGTTCAGCATGGGCTTCTGTAGTTTCAGAACAAAACTGTTCGAGTTGAAGAAGACTGAATTTTTCCCGCAGATTGACATTCACAGAGTCAAGAAAGTCAAAATCCACACTTCTAGGGTTTATCACCCCACGCTTCAGCAACTTAGAGTACAATTGCTTGTGTTCCTCTGATCGAAATAAATCCGTCCTTTTGCTTCGGATTTTTGCTGCAACACCCATTCTAGCTTTAAACTGACTGTACATCCTATCATCGTCATTCCCATCTGGTTGACTCAGCCCTCCAACACGTGGATCGCTTGGGATATTTGCCAATGCCTCTTCCGCCGACCCGGCAGGGGCAATTCCCAATCGTTCCATTGTGCGTAAAAAGAAAGTTTCATTTCTATACCTTTTGTCTTTCAGAAATTCATCAATGTAGTTCAACGGAATACCACCCCTCTTCAAAGCACGATAAAGTTTGTAGGTAAAAGCGGGTTTAAGAGTTCTTACGGGTTCTACGTCTTCGATGATTTCTTCCTCTTCTCGATGTTCAACATCCTGAGGTCTAGATGGAGGAGATGGACGCTGCTGAGAATGTTGTGGGCTCTGCTACTGTCTAGGAAATTCTTCTTCCTCGGTGAGATCAAAGTGCGTAGGCTCCTCACGCATTTGCTGTGGTCCCTTGTTCGCGATCCTCGAAGACTTTCTTTGAGACGACATCTTTCACAGTCTTTGAGAGATTCCAAGCTTGTTTCCCAAGAAAGATGAAAACTTTTTGAGGATTAAACAAGAGAAGAAGACAGAAATGGAAGATCTCGTGCTCTCTTAGGGTTTTTGTGAGTAAAACGAAGAAGAATCGACGTATATAAAGCGATCGAAGCGAGGCATACGAAACGTCGTAAAAAGGAAATATAAATATGCCTTTTTGAAAAATAACTGCCTTTTCAAAAATTAGATAACTGTCATTTTAAATAACTTTTTTTTTCGAAAAGGAAAGGATTGCATTAATCACGAAAAAAAATTGGGAAAATAACACCAATCAATTTCGGATAGAAGATCGTACCTTTTCAAGATTTGATCCGCGAAATAAATTTCTAAAATAGAAATAAATTACAGTCGTAGAGACTTGATTGTCTGAGTCTGAGAAACTTTAGACTTTCAGTCCTGAGTCTAAACATCTTCAGACTTTAAGATATTGAGACTGGAACGAATAACTTCAAATTGATTTTTCTCCAAAGGCTTTGTAAATATATCCGCCAGTTGATTCTTTGAGTCAATAAACTGAATTGAAACTTTTCCATTTTGAACATGATCTCTAATGAAACGATGTCGAATCTCTATATGTTTTGCTCTTGAGTGAAGAATCGGATTCTTGGTGAGATTGATTGCTTATTTGGTGTTGTCACATTTGATTTGAGTGCATGAATCTTCAATTCCAAAGTCTCTTAACTTGTTGTTTTATCCACGAGAATTTGTGAACAACAACTTCCAAGAGCTACATACTCGCCTGCTTTGTAGAAAGAGCTACTATACTTTGCTTCCTTGAAAACCAAGATACTGTCCTGCTTCCAAGTAGTTGACAGGTGCCCGAGGTGCTCTTTCTATCAACTATGCATTCGGCTAGGTCTGCGTCTGAGTATCCAAGAAGAGTAAAGTCTCCTTTTTTAGGATACCAAAGACCCAAATTTGAAGTTGAGGCAATGTATTTGATAATACGCTTTGCAGCACTTAGATGAGATTCTTTAGGGTCTGCTTGAAATCTGGCACACATACAAACACTAAACAATATGTCAGGTCTAGAAGCAGTTAGATAAAGAAGTGAACCAATGATACTCCTGTATAGCTTCTGGTCTACTTTCTTCCCTTCTTCATCTTTGTCCATCTTCAAAGAGCTTGACATTGGTATATTAGTCTTTTTGCAATTTTCTAGTCCGAACTTTTTGACAAGTTCTTTAGCATATTTTTCTTGATGGATAAAGATTCCTTCCTTCTGTTGTTTCACTTGGAGCCCAAGAAAGAAGGTTAGCTCACCCATCATGCTCATTTCAAACTCATCCTACATAGACTTAGAAAATTTCTTGCACAAACTTTCATTAGAAGATCCAAAAATAATATCATCAACATAAATTTGAACAAGTAGAAAACTTTTGCTTTCTCTTTTGATAAACAATGTAGTATCTACTTTACCTTTAACAAAACCGTTTTGAATTAAGAACTTACTAAGTCTGTCGTACCAAGCTCGAGGTGCTTGCTTTAAACCATATAAAGCCTTTTTCAGTCTGAATACAGAGTCTGGTTTCCTTGGATCTTCAAAACCTTGTTACTGGTGCGTAAGTCTCATCATAGTCTATCCCTTCTTCTTGCGTATATCCCTTGGCCACGAGTCTTGCTTTGTTTCTTACGACATTTCCTTTCTCGTTCATCTTGTTCCTGAAGACCCATTTAGCTCCAATGATAGATTTACCTTTCGGTTTAGGAGTCAATTCCCAGACATCATTAATGCTGAATTGCCTGAGTTCTTCTTGCATAGCTTCAATCCAACTTTCATCAGTTAAAGCTTCTTCTATGCTCTTGGGTTCTATTTCGTAAATAAGAGCCACAAAGACTAGACTCTTCGCGCCTTTTGGATCTTGTGCGAATTCCTTCATTAATATCGCCAATAATGAGATCTTTGGGATGACTGGACTATGCTTCCAGTTGCTGGTTGATTTGTCAGACTGTTGATCATTTTTTGAATCATCGTCGATCATTTGTTGCTGGTCTTCTGAAGTCTGAGCTGCTTCTGAAGATTTAGACTTTGTAGAGTCTGGAGCAGATTCAGATTCTTCAGGTTGAGTCTGAATCGATTGGTTTTGCATAAAGTCTTGAAATTTGACGTTCATTGATTTCTCCACAGATTGAGTCTTCTTGTTGTAAACTCTGTAAGCTTTGCTTGTGATAGAATATCCAAGGAAGATGCCTTCGTCTGATTTTTCTTCAAACTTACCAACTCGATCATTTGCATTTTTTAATATAAAACATTTGCATCCAAACACATGAAAATACGAAACAATGGGCTTCTTTCCTTTGAATAACTCGTAGGGAGTTTTCTCCAGAACAGGCCTTAGAAAGACTCTATTAATAATATAACATGCTGTTAAAACTGCTTCAACCCAAAAACGTGAAGAGATGTTACTTTCAATTAAAAGAGTTCTAGCCATTTCTTGAAGCGATTTATTTTTTCTTTCCACGACTCCATTTTGCTCTGGAGTATATGGAGAAGAGAACACATGCTGAAAACCAGATTCATCACAGAATTTTGTAAAGTCTTGATTTTCAAATTCACCTCCATGGTTTGTTCGTATACTTGAAATAACATACTCTTTTTCATTTTGGACCTTTTTAGCAAACTTTGTAAAATAAGAAAAGGTTTCAGACTTACTTGCCAGGAAATATACCCAAGTGAGTCGTGAATAATCATCCACAATCACTAAACAGTATTTCTTACCTCCAATGCTCTAAGTTCTGGTTGGTCCAAAGAGATCCATATGCAAGAGCTGCAGTACACGATTAGTGGAAACTTGATTTATTGGTTTGAATGAGTTTCTTACCTGTTTTCCCAACACACATGGTGTGCATAGATCAGACTTTTGGTATGACAAATTGGGTAGACCACAAACAAGCTTCTTTGCTGAAATTTTGGCCAATTGCTTCATGTTGATGTGCTCAAGTTTTCTGTGCCATAAGTTTGCTTCTTCTTGAATTGAGATTAGACATTGGGTTTCATTTGATTTGACATCCAAGAGGTAGATATTTCCATGTCTTCGACCCGTGAAAGCGAGAGGAATCTTTGCGGTTCCCGAATATATTCCCTCTTGAAAATTGATTTTGAAACCGGTGTCGCACAGCTGACTGATACTAATCAAATTGTAGTTGAGTCCTTCCACTAAGGAAACATTACTGATAGTGAGGCTTCCAATTCTTACAGTTCCGTATCCAACAATTTTTCCTTTGCTGTTTCCTCCAAATGAAACTTTTCCACCATTAACTTGAATAAGTTTTATGAAGCAATTTGAATCTCCTGTCATATGCCTTGAGCATCCACTATCCAGGTATCATTTAATCTTTTTCTTGATAGTGACCTGCATTTAGAAAAGAGACTCAAGCTTTCTTTGGTACCCATATTTTCTTGGGTCCATTGGTGTTAGTGTAATATATGGTCTTTGCCCATACCTTCTTAACGGGTTTCCAAACCATAGGACATTCTTTCTCAAAATGGTCTCGAGCTATTGCACTTAGAACATCTAAGAGCACTTTGCGACCTCCGGTTTTACAAAAACTTTTTGGAAATGATTTTTGTAAGCATCTCTTGTAGGTCTTTGCTTAATTCTTTCCTTTACTTTAGGAAAATCAATTAGAGGAATGATTTCAGCAGTCATTCCTAAACCTGATTTGTTGAAGTAAGGTCTTTGTGCTGAAAGAATTTTTTCAAGTTTCTCAGATCCTATAGAAAATCTTTTAGAAATATTTGAGATATCATTTTTCAAGAATGCATTTTCTTTTGAAAGATTGTCTACATTTTCTTTCAAAGTAGTAACACTTTTGTCTAGACTTTTGACATTTTCTTTCCAAACATTTTCATGTTGCTTTAGTGCATAATTTTCTCTTTTGAGTTCGGAAATCCTTTTAAGAGAAGTTTTGAGACTAAGACACAATTCATCAATGTATCTAGAGACTTTAGTAGGGATTTTCAAATTACTTACCTCGATTTCACTATCTGAATCTGAGTCTGTCTCGGAGTTTGAATCTGAGTCTGATTGTGCCATGAGACAAATATTGGCATAATCATCATCACTTTCTTCACATTCTGTATCACTCCAAGTTTCTACTTTGAGTGCCTTTCGATATTTCTCAGCTTTTCCTTTCTTTTTCCTCGAAGGGGACAGTTGGGTACGATGTGTCCCTTTTTCTTACATTCAAAACAAACTACATCTCTGTTGGATTCATCATCCTCATGAGACTTAGTCTCGTTGCTTTTGAAAACTTTGTTTCTTTGGATTGAATCTTCTTCCCTTTCGTTTAGCTTTCGAATCTTCTTATCACGAGAGCAAGCTCCTCATCATCCATATCGTCTTCGAATACGTGACATCGAATCATCATTAGATTTTAATGCAATGGATTTCTTACCTTTAGGATCTTCATCTTCATTGATTCGCTCCACTTCATAAGATCGAAGAGTCCCAACCAATTCATCGACGAGAAAGTGGCATAATTCTTTGTGTCTCCCTTATTGAGGTCTTTATGTGATTCCAATCCTTGGAGAGTCCACGCAGTAGCTTGTTTACTTTCATGGGATCGAAATTGGTTGACCTTGATTTTCAAAACCATTCACGATTTACGTAAAACGACTAAACATGTCGTTGATAGATTCTCCGATTTCATTTTGAATGCTTCGTATTGACCGAGCAGAATGTTGATTCTGGTTTCTTTCACTCGATCAGTTCCTTCATAGGTGATGTGTAATCTATCCCAGACTTCTTTAGCTGTATCACAAGAAGATATTCTGCAATATTCAAAGGGTGATAATGCACAATATAAAGAATAAATTGCTTTTGCATCGAGAGCTTGTCTCTTGGTTATCTCTTCTTGAGTCATTTCGCTAGACTCAACGGCTTATTTTCCTCTTTCTGAGACAGATGCAGCTTTAGGAATGATTCCTTTGTCTACCACATCCCATTCCAAAGGATCCTTTGATCTTAGAAAAGCCTTCATCTTGTTTTTCCATATGTTGTATTCCTTTCCATCAAAATAAGGCGGTCTGGTATTGATTTGCCCTTCAACCAATCCTTGAGCCAACATACTAGCCATGGATCTTTAACTCTGAAGTAAAACACTTCAACTTAAGTGAGTACACAGGCTCTGATACCAATTGTGAAGCTAGTATAAGCACCTAGAGGGGGGTGAATAGGTGTAAAAACAATTTTATGAGATAAATGTTCAGCACTAATCAACAATAGATCATGAAAAGGAAATTCGTCTCTTGTAAACAAAACGAGTTACGATCAAAGTAAAAGAGTGTAGAGAAGAGAATATGAACACAGAGATTATAGTGATTCGGCTTAATCCAAGCCTACATCCACTCTTCCGCACTGACAGCCCACCGGCTGGATTTCACTATCAACAAAAGAGTTGTTACAGAAAAGCTCTTCCTTGATTCCTCAGTGTAGAGACTCTACTACACTTCCTCAAGGTCTCTCAAAGATATAGACTCTCTTTTGCGTACAAGATTTCGCTCAACAGTTTAATTAACAAAGAACCAGGAGCTTCAGACTTTGGAATTCTTCTATCGCGCACACACTTGAACAACTGGAACGTCTTCCTTATATACTCTTTTATGCCATCACACCCGTTGGCACTTACCAAAGGAATTCTTCCAATCTACCCGTTGGAGTAATCAATTAGGAAGATCTTCGAGCTATTTAAGGAACATGACGATAGCCCATCAATCCTGCTCGCCCATACAATCAGGATCTAGGTTTCCATAAGTAGAACCTTCCAAGTATACTTCGCCAATCAACGGATCCATAATCCCTGAATCAATCTTGATTTGAATAATGGATTCTGGCATGCTATATCCTGCCAAGAGATCTTCTCCAGTCGATAAAGTCAA
Source organism: Eucalyptus curtisii (assembly GCA_017140595.1). NCBI lineage: Eukaryota > Viridiplantae > Streptophyta > Magnoliopsida > Myrtales > Myrtaceae > Eucalyptus > Eucalyptus curtisii. The sequence goes on from CM029495.1 coordinate 19,162,976, forward strand.
ATCCTTAACGAAACATCCAGTTCTGGATAAGCCTTCTTCGACGGTCTAGAATCTGTCAATGAGGATAGACTTTGTGTCACGCCCCGAACCTCGAGCACGCGCACATCCCACTGCGGTCGATAGAAAAGCAACTTCCCAGGACACGTCGCCGACCCATTCAATTAATTACACATGCGGAAGCGGATAAATAATCCCCGAGACAAAACTCAATTGGGATAGAAAAGCGGGATCACATTTTCAAAACCAACCACATACTTTTTATACATATCAAACCCGGTTCGATTACGGGACTAGTCTATTAACAAAAGATCTATAGAAGATCGAGTCCTCAAAATTTAAACCGTCCCAAGACCAGCTAGATAGGTCCATTCGCCGGCTCTTCGTCGGGATCGGCGAAGTCAAAAATCCTCTCGGCGACCCTCACCGGTCTACCAAAAAGCTCCGGAGGATCCGCCATCTAGGGACTGAAATATTTTCCCCAAACCGGGATGAGACAATGTCTCGGCGAGTCCTACCCACTAAAACTCGATTAGGAAGAAAATAAGCCCCAAGGTGTTCTAGCCACACAAAGAGGATGGAGGACTTACCTCACCTTAGTCCATTCCTGCACGTCAGTACAATTCGAACATTTCTCAAATCAAACAATTGATCCAACGATTCAATTCAATCATACCATCAATCTTTCCATTCCACTCCATACTATCTATCTTTAATACCGTCTATCAAACCAGTCGTTAATACGACATATGCTCTCCAAAGCTGTAATATATAGACGGTAGCTCGTTCAAGTTGTATAGATAGATAGCTCACCAAAGTCAGAATCGATATAATAGCTCACCAAAGTCAGAATCGATATAGTAGCTCACCAAAGTCAGAATCGATATAATAGCTCTCAAAAGCTAATAATTCAATAATAAACTAATCCATCAATCAATCAATCCAATCAATTCAAACTGGCCATACAAACTAATCACGGTGCTAGAAGCTAACACCGAGTATTTTCAAGTTAAATACCAAAACTTCTCCAATTTCATTCAATTCCTCACTTTGGAATAATTAACCATAATCATCATTTCCACTCAATTTCTCAATTAAACAAGCAATTGGCACAAACTCGACCGCACTATCTTTGCGATCAGTGCGAAATTCTAACGACCGGCCATCCCGGCAAAATTTTCAAAATTATTAAATAATTAAATTTAATTCCGAAAATTAAATAATTAATTATTATATTATAATAATATACAATAATAAAATAATATCTAAAATTCGAAATAATTAATTAATTAAAAATAATTAATTAGGGCTTAAACTAGATTACACTAATTTAAACATATAATTAGCTCTAATTAAACATCCATTAAACTAATCATACAACTAATCTAATTTACATTAAAATAATCTAATCTAACCACCTAAACCTAATTAGACTAATCTAAACACCCCTTAAGCATGATTAACTTGCTAAGCGAGGTTTAGAGGATAAACTCACCGGTTTTGCGCGCCGGTGAGTTCACGGCGACCACGACTCCAAGGGGATCGATAAACCCCAAAGCGGCGACACCAACGGAGGCCGGGAAGGGCTTGAAAACGGGCCACTAAGTCTCCAAAACCTTGCTGTCTTCTGCTTCTGATCTGGGCTGAACTGCAGAGAAGAAACCAGCAACTTCAACGGAGAAAACGGGCCGATCGGAGCTCCGGCGAGCGGGTGGTTAACAACCGACGGCTCCCGGGGGTCAAGGAAATCTTCTTGGAGGTTGGGATGGGCAAAGAAAGGGTCGGAAAGGGGCGAAACAGCAAGAAAACGCGAAACAGGCGGAGCAGGGCGGAACCAGGCGGTCCGGCGAGCGGCAGCTTCTCACCGGATTTCGGGACGACCGGAGAATCGTTCCGGCAAACGGCGAAGTGATTCGGTACGGGTTTGGAGTGCTCGTAACGGTGGTGGGTGGAGCGTTGGCTGATTCTCACGGAAAGATAACTTTTAACTCAAATCTTTGGAGAAAGGTCAGCTGGAGCAGAAACTGGAACGAGGGGAAAACAGAGGAGGAAATGGGGTCCGATGGGCATGCGACGGTGGAGGGCTGATGCTGCTCGGTTCCTCTGGTTTTTGCTGAACTTCTCTCCTTGAACAACAATGGAGAAAGCCTACAAACAAGGGAGAAGAAGGCTGCTGAAGAGGGGGGTCTCCTTTGGGCTCTCTAGAGCTCAACACTTGGCCAATTCTCCTCACTCATGCCCCCACCACTCTTGGCCCTCACCCTCAGCCTTTTCCTCTCCTTAGCTTCCTCAAGAAGCTTGTCTAAGTGTCCAAAATGTCATGTGCCAAGGGAGTTACGAATTTTGAACATTTGTACACTTAATTAAATCAATTCTCCATCAATTCCTTCCAATTGAAGCTCAATTAAATCAGTCTATGTGTCCTCGACCTTCTTACGACTTTTCCCCGCCAAATGATCCAACTTGCATCCCATAGATTCGATCAAAAACGGCCCTCTGACAACCCCGAACAAAAACGGTCTTACTTTGCTTTTCCGCCAAAAATCTCGGTTTGTAGAAAAATCTTCCGAAGATGAGTCAATGTTCCTAAAATGAATTGTGACATGACAAAACTTTCAATTTCTGAATGCGGGTTTAAAATCACGGTTAATTTCAAACGGCGCGATTTGAGCGCGTCCTAATCTACCGGGTAGCTTTTAGGAAATTTTCAGTGCAATTGACCCATGGTTGATTATTTTCAAGCCACGAAATAATCTTCGACACATTGGCGACTCTCGATTGTCGTGAAAATCTTGAGGTTTCAAATACGGACACAGGGTACCCAAAATGAGAATAATCGGTTCGGTGTCGGTCGACGAGAATATTGCAATCAGGTGGAATCACCCACACTCTAATTACATATCTCAATCGAATCGACCTATTACTAATCTCTATTCGATTCGACGGTGTCGTAATGATCCTTGCGATTTATACGGTCGAGCGGTCGGTTCATGGTCGATTCTCAAGCCTATTGCATTTAAATTCCTTAACGGCTTCACTCGATAGACTAGTTATCTCATGAGTGATCAGCTCGGAGAATTGAACTATAAGCGCGTCGATGAAAAGTCCGTCTCATTTAATTGAAAACAGAATCAGAAATTTGGGATGTCACACTTTGAGTCTTGAGTCTGGTAGTCCGGAGTCTTCAGACTTTGATGGAAGAGTCTGCAAGTTTTCAAACTAGACTAATGGAAACGTTTTGTCAGCTTCAAAACACTCAAGGAAGTTTTCTCCAACAATGGGGACCGAATTAGACTCAATTAGAGAGAAATTGATCCAATTTTGGGAACTTGGTACCAAATTCGTAGGCCCCCTTGGTGCACAACCTTTTGGACCTTTTGGCAAGTGTGTTGGGGAAGTTTGGAGTGGATAAAGGCTGCTGGTCAATGGCTGAAGAGGTGGGGCATGTTGGATGTGCTCAAAGGGGACAAGTGAGCCATCTAGAAGGTTTGGTGACCTCCCTCCAAGTTGCAGTTGGTCCTTCTTCTTCAGCAAGTCTTGCTTTCTCCATTTTCAGTGTTTTTAAAGCTCCAAAGAACCAGAAAACTGAGCCAGCCACCCCCTTTGGCCGTCGCACTCCTGCCAGACCCCTCGACCCTGCCGTGTCGTCGTCGCGCCCCCGCATGAGCTAGTCACGCCTAGCCTTTCGTCCCACCTGTTCCGTCGCCATGTCGCTCCTCCCGAGCCTCCTTAGGCCACGTCGAGCTCCCTAGACTGTTGTCCAGGTCGCTGGAGCAGCCGCCATCTCCCGTCGTCTATCGCTACTGCCTCCGCCATTTGTCCCTCGTCGTTTCAGCCCAAACCAGCCTTCGTTCCAGCCCTCTTGGCCCAAGAACAAAATCAAGAAGCCCTCAGCCCAACCGTGACTATTAGGCCCGCTTTGGGCTGCTTCTGAGCCTTGCTTGGCTTCGTCGCCAGGAGGTTTGTCGCTCATCTCCGCGTTGCCGTCGTCGTGGACTCATTGGATCACAAAATCGGTGAGTTTACTCACTAAACTCTGCATATGGAGTTAATGATGCTTAAGGGTTTATTAGTTTAGGCTAAATATGATTTATGTGGTTAGTTAGAACGGATTAAAAATTTAATTATTCATTTTTGCATGTTAGGTGGTTAAATCGACTTAATTATAGACTAGATAAGTTGTACTATTTATCTAGATAGGTTCGGAAATTTTCCAGACCCGTTTCGGTTTTTAATTAGACGTTTTCGGCCTAAGTTTCTATTTATGGCATTTAATTGTATTTATTTATTTATTTATTTATTATATTTCGAAAATTATACCGGAATAGTCGGTGACCGGAATTTCGTGCTAATTGCAATGGTATGCTTGGTTTATTTAATTGAGTGTTAGTTTGTGCAAATTGAATGAAAATTGTAATTTTGGGTATTTATCCCAAAATTGAGTAATTTCGGTATTTTAATTAGAAAATACCGGGTATCGGTTTACAACGACAAAAATGTGTTTATAGACAATATTAAATAGTGGGATTTTTTAAAAGAAAGATATTGTGTTTTGGCTTAGGCCGACCATGTACCCACACACGATTATTTTTATCGAGTATTTTTAACACGGTGAATTATCAGCTTGTGAGAGTGTATATTATTAGCTTGTGCGAGCATATTTATCGTCAGCTCATGTGAACTATGATCGTTTTATCAACTTATGGGAGCACAATCTATATATATCAATTTGGGCAAGCTACTATCTATCTATATCAGTTTGTGAGAACTATGACCATATATTGCAGCTTGTGAGAGCAAAGACCGTCTATTTCAACTTGTGTGAGCAGTGGTCATATCGAATTAATAGATAGTACTACTGGTATCGATTTGAGTGGATCGATTGATCGATGGTTGATTCGAATTGAATTGATTCGTTGAATATATGAACCGTACTGACTTGCAGGAAGGAACTGAGGCGAGTGTCTTGTGTGTGCATAGACGACCTTTAGGCGTATTTCCTTCCTAGTCGGAGTTTAAGGGGTGAACTTGCTGAAACATTGTCTCACCCCGTCGTGGACTCAACATTTTCAGGTTCTTAGATGGCGAATCCTCCTGAGCGTTTTGGCCAGCCCAAAAAGGTCATCGAACCGGTCTCTTTGATTCCTCTTCCAAGGGGCTAAGGAGCCTGGTCTATGAACTTGTGAGATCCATTGTCTGGGTTGATGCGGGTCTACCTCGGAGGGTACCCCATCAATTCAGATCGTGGTATCGTCGCAGACGAGATGGACTCAAAAAAGGTCCCCTACAGGAGTCTGAGGTCCCTATGTCAGTGTTAGTTATTGCTTTTGGCGAGAGTACAGCTGACCCTCCCGGTGGTGTAGTGGTGGACCTGAGTCCCCAGGAGACCCCGGAGTCTTCAGCTGAGGGTTTGAACGCTTAAAAGACTTGTGGCTTTTCTGTTTTTGGTAGACCTTTGTCTATAAACTAGTATTGTAAATAAACTAGTAAGTTATGTATAAAGGCGTGTTGTGGTTTTGAAAATAAAATCCTGCTTTTCTATCCCATCTTTGTGTTGTTTGGGGATTTATTTATTTGCTTCCGCATGCGCATTAAAATGAATGAATCGGCGACGCGTCTTGGGACGTTGCAATTTAATTGACCACCGAGGGATGGGCGAGGATCAGGACGTGACATTAATAGTATAATCTCAAACTTGATTCCTTTAAGCATGAGTATATAAAGCAGAGTAGACACGGTCATGCATTTTCATACTTAAAACCAAATTTTCTTTGGCGTTGGCTATAGTTGAAGACTGAAAAAAAAATATGTCAAGCAAAATCTTTGGAAGGGTGAAAGTAGCCCCTCCCCAACCGTTTGGTTTGGACCAAACTATTGAACGGTTGTCTACTCGATTAGTACTTGGACTCCACTACGCCAAATTGTAGACATTGGTCATGCATTCAAGTTTCAATCGAACCAATTTCGTTGAGGCCAGTACTCTCAGATGTTCCTCTTCATCGTTACTACATTACAATAGTGGAACTTTAGAAGTTAAAAGCTACTCGCAAGATAATCATATATTCCGATTCGGTCGTTGCCTACCAGAACTTTAATTCAATACTTTCAGGAGCTCAAGACAAGGCCAAGTGACTTGTTAAGTCAAGTTTGAATCTTTAAGCACTAGATCATACATAATGTAGGCCGCACTAACAAGTCAAAACATTGGTTAAGTATATTAAGCACGAAATAATCTAATTTCGAGGTTATTGATTATATATAACACAAGAAAAGTTGTAAGTAAAGTCAATTTAATGATTATGTGATTTATAACATAGCTACTCGATAACACGATAATGATAGTATGCCCTTTCTTTTTATAACATACAGTCTGGATCTCTTCAGTATGCCATTTCTTTTGAACAGCTATTCTTTGACGGGCTACTAATCCAATACACTGTCTTTGTACAGCACTTCTTATTCAAGTATTTTGCCACATCAAACGCATTCACTCTTTGAAGGTAATATACTATGCCACAAAAATTAGCAAAACGATTCTTTAGTAGCTTTCCAAGCTGCTTCAATGGTTCCTTGGTCTTAGCTATGACCTCATATTTTAGATTTGGAAAAAGAGTTTAACTTGCTTATATTTATCAGGAACAAGGACAACAATTTTGCAGTGGCAACATTACAAATATTATTCCTTTTGAAGTAACTCTAGCATTATCTTTCTTCATATACAAGGCATGCCAAATATTAGCAACCTCAAGTAATGTGCCTCATCAATAACAAAACCGGCTAGTTGTGCCTACTATGCATGGTGGTCGAATATAATATCTCAAAGAACCTTTTAGAAAAAGTTATGGTGCATCAGAAACAATCCCTTTCAATGCAAGCATTTCAATATCTTAAAAAATGATGGGTTTCCCTCAATCCTTTCAGCAGTTACATACAATAGCTTGCACGATGGTTTGTCTTTTCTGAAATGGTAGGCAAAGCAGAAGTGGAGATTAATAATTTGACAGCCACAACGCTCAGCATATATCACAAGCCTTCATTTACGCAAAACACTCCTATCAAAGATGCTGGATTGCTAATCCACACATTGATGATCTTCTATACTCTAAGTATTTGAGAAGTTAAGGAATTTGTACATCATCCAAAACTTAAGTCAGCTTCTTTATTGACCACAGAGTTCTAATATGTCATTTTGGATCTTGAAGAGCGTGGAAGAAATTGGCAAAAGCTAAGACTGTCTATTGGACATTTGATTGGATGAGAAGCCCCATAAGCAATTTACTAAATGCTTTTGGACATGTACATTGTGCAGGTCCTTTGCTGTGTGCAGAATCACAAGCAAATTGGAAACGATCGAGCAGAGAATAAATTATATGAGAACAGAACAGTGACACGGTGATTAAAGTGGTTTGGCATGTATTGGCTATGTCCATGGTTGAAGCATACCATAGATTCTAAAGATCGTCTGGCCAGAATTTGAGTGGAAAAATTGCTGCTAGATCTCTTCCTGCCCTTCCTGATTCTTGGTAATAGCTTTCGATTGATTTTGGACATTATTGTGCTGTGGCTGACAAAATGCTGACCACATGCCACAAAATATAATTACTGAACCAATAAAAAAACATTACAACTGAAGGTCAAGTTAGATCAGAGTCAATTGCCACTTTTACAGTAAAGAAAATAATTTTATCCTAGTTCAACTTTTCAGCTCACCAAAGTTCCATGCTCGGAAGAAAGAATTTGGCTTGAAAAATAGGAATGATAATTTAGCAGACCACTGGACCACGGAACTAGCAAAGTTTACTTCAAAGCACAGTAAGAAACCAATTAGTGATACTTAAAACATTTGAAGAAAAGTGGATTAATTGAGTATTTGCCAACATGATAGTTTGAATCTAAAACCAAAAATAGACAAAGGCGCAAAGCCTATTTCAACTTATAACTTCAGGTTTGTCTATTCCCATGCCAAAAACAATGGTAGCACATAAAACGTGGACCTCTCCAGTATGCTATTTCTTTTGAACAGCTACTCTTTGATGGGCTGGTAATCCAGCATGATAGTACACTGTCTTTATACCACACTTATCATTCAAGTACTTTGTAACATCAACACATTTACTCTTTGAGAGGCAATATACTATGCCACAAAAATTAGCAAAATGATTCTTCAACAGCTCTCCAAGCTGCTTCATTGGTTCCTTGGTCTTAGCTATGACCTCACACGTTAGATTTGGTCTGTCAAATCTGTCTCAACAACAAGAGCATGGGGGATCCTGAGAGCTTTCAGGATTTCAAACAGTCCCAAATGATATATCAACAAAATCTGGAGGTTAATGTGCAAGTTTCGTACCTCACGAACAGGCTGAGTGGCAGTGGCAGTTAAGGCCATCATTGGGACGTATGGAAACTTTTGCTTGAGACATCCCAGTCCTCTATAATTTGGACAAAAATCATGTTCCCTTGGACTGCAATAATGACAACGAAGAAAATAATGATCAATAAGCATTACTCGTTTACAATCATTCAAATATACAAGAAAAGCTCAAACCAGCAGTACGTTCCTTTCATGAGATGGCACTGGCGGCACAAATCCAGTAAAGACCTCAAAAAAAAAACACTACCAATGATCCAATGGGCGAACTTTTGCCTTATATCTCAAGTTGTTAATATATAGTAAAAAGGTTAAAAAAATAAATAGGGACACAAGAACAACCTTAAAAGACCTGACTATCAAGCCAAACATGGACACTTCCAATTACTTCCGAAAGTAATTTCCATTGGAGCTCATTTTAGTTGTGTGCATTTTGCTTTATTTGACTAACGATGTGCCACTGACTTTCCCCAAAAGAAGGAACTAGATCATTTCCAGAATTAGTTATGTCAACATTGCATTCTGTTATACTACATTGTCACAGAAGGTCTGGGTTTCAGAAGGTTCAGTGTAACACGGATAATGTACTTAGGCTAGAAACATATAAAATGCAAAAACGATCAAAAGATAGAGTTTGAGCGAGCATATATAAAAGTTAACTTGCTTTTCTTTATCTGGACAAGGACAGTGATTTTGCAGTGGCAACATCATATATATGTATTACTTAGTAACTCTACCATGAACTTTGCTTCAGATGCAAGGATGCCAAAGAGCATACCTCACACAATGTGCCTCATCAACAACAAAACCAGCTGGTTGTGCCTACAATGCACAACAGTCGAGTATCAAAAAGTTAAAAAGAAACTTTCAGATAAAGTTACAGTGTATCAGAAATAGTGCCTTTCTATGCTGGCATTTCAATATCGCAAGAAATGATGGGTTTCCCACAATCCTTTCAGGAGTAACATACAATAGCTTGCACGATGGATTAACTTTCCTGAAAAGGCAAGCAAAGCAGTGGAGATTAATGACTTGATAATCACAATACTCAGCAAAAAAAAAAGTTTTAGAAGTCCAATAGAAACCCCATAGCAACATTTAGATTATAGCCCAACATTTTATGGCAAAATAATGATTGTATGGTATGATATACTTCTCTAGGAACACAAAGATCCTAAAATTTATTTTTAAGGCAAACATCTTAGGTATGAATCTTTTCACTAACTACATAACAAATGTGCATGCATTGCAACTTATGGAGCATAGCCGTTTTATGGCGGGATAAAGATTGTATGGTATGAAATACTTCTCTAGGAACAGAGAGAGAGAGAGAGAGAGAGAGAGAGAGCTAAACCTTGCCTTAGTTCTTGGAGGACAGCCGCTGCTTGAGCAGCAGTTTGCTGAGAGTCCAAGAAAGCAGACGGTGTTCCATACTTGAGCGTAGTAATTATTTGATTCTGGATGAGAAATAGCAGGGGAGATAAAACAACTGTGACGCTTGGTTTAAGAGTTGCTGGCACCTGAAACAAAGGATAAAAACATCTGAAGAGCACATGAAGAAAGGATGGGATGAGGGAATTATCCTTTCATTCACCTTCAGCTGATCAGAAAGCACCCCTTGTCACTATTTCTCTTATAATTACTTGAGCTAGAAACATATATCAACTGCTTCAAGACTGAACAGAAAACACTTCGGGATAATTCAACTTGATAAATTCAGGCCAATATCTTCCTCTGTGATTCAGTAGACCAAATATTTTGCATGCTACCAAGATCCATCTTACATGAAAGGACATCCATGTCAAACCAATTATGGGAAATGATCACCCTAGTGGAGATGATGACATAGCATATACCTGCATAGAAAATATAGACATCCACAATCTGTATTTGGTGCAAGTAATTTGAAAACTTATTCCTCTTTGACTTAATAACCCTTTTGAATTGACCTGAACTATGACTGACAACAACACTTACATGCAAAAACAAGATAAATTTTCCCTTAAGAAATTATAAGGTCCTAGAAGCATAACACAAACCTCAAATTCTAGAAATTATAGAATAGATAGAAATGTGCGAAGGCAGAACAAGAATGTCGTGTATATCCTTCTTTTCCAACTTAGTCCGATCCTGTACATTGGAACCCATGTTTCTGTACCCGAATCACTTCCTATTGCTTAATTTGCATTTGGAAAACATTTTCGTCCTTAAGTTTAAGCACAAACTTCCCAACATTGCTAACAAAGCAGATTACCATATCATTTTAAAGCTTAAATTTCAATAGATAGGTCTATCCATCTAGTATTTAATCAGTGGAACCATTGAGCAAAGCGCAAAGGGCTTGTGCTCTGAACATCGTCTTTACACATACTTCTACGTACAATCATTACACAAATGAAATAATGTTAACATTCACTAACCTGGTAAAATAAACTTTTACAACCTCCAGTGGGCATGAGAATGAAGCAATCCTGTCTGGCTACAGAAGCTTTACAAGCCTGATGCTTCATTGGTTGAAATGGCTTGTTTTCAAATATTACAACATTTACCAATTCTATATTATCCAAGGCTTGCAATTCCTTATAACTCAGAGTTCCTTGTTTGGATGAGGTAATCCGAGAGCAATCTCCTTTATTTAAAACTGACGAGATTGAACCTTGAGTGACAGTGCTCTTACAGTCCTTCAACAGAATATAGCCTCTTCAGCACCAAAATAGTTTCTGACATGGATTGTCATGGAAAATGGAAAAAGTGCACAAAGAAATCACATGCCTTCATTTACACAAAACATTCCTATCAATGAGGCTGAATTGCTAAGTTCCACACTTTGGTGATCTGCTATACTCTCAAAGTATTTGAGAAAATGGGCAGTTGTACATGATCCAAAACTAAAATCAACTTCTTTGTTGGCCAAAGAGTTCCAATATATCATTTGGGATCTTGAAGATTGTGGAAGTAATTGCAGAAGTTAGGAGTGCCTATTGGACTTTGATTGGATGAGAGGCCTCATGACCAATTTACTAAATGCTTTTGTACATATACATTGTGTAGGTCCTTTGCTGCGTGCAAAATCACAAGTCAATTGCAAATGATCAAGGAGAGAATAAATTACATGAGAAAAGAACAGTGACACAGTGATTTAAGTGGGTTGGCATGTATTGTCTATGTCCATGGGAGAAGCATACCATGGATTTTGAAGATCATCTAGCCAGAAGTTGAGTGGAAGAATCGCTAGGAGTACTGCATTAGTCAGAAATATAGCACGTGGATTTCCTACCCATTTTACTGCCAAATATATTGTCTTCATCATCACTATTAATAGAGGAATCCACCTCAAGAAAAATTTGGTTTTTCTCAGGTTGTGGAGAATCTTCTATAATATTGACTTCATGCATAACATTGCGTTCACCATCATTGCAAATATCTTGACCAAACATATCAGTCAAAACTTCACAAGCTTCTGATTTCCGCAGCTTGCAAATCAACCCAATCCTCAGAATCTTGCATGGTTTCAGCAAGTTCTGCCAGGAAGTCATCACCACAGTGTTTCATAGTGATAAACTGTCGACCTTTGTCACCTTAAGAAAACCAAAAGAAGAAAGAGATGATTTTGCAAGTTCCATGGCAAATAAGAGATCAAATAAACACGATCTACAATATGTGATTTGCACTTAGTTCAGCGAGACACCCTATTTACATGAAGGCAAGACACCATATGTAATTTCTCGGTTAGTTCAGAAAAGAAGTCAGACATTTTGCTAGTCCGGTCCATTCAAATCCAAAAGGTAGACCATTCCACAGAGAAGTAGGGACGGGATTAACGCTCAATGAACTAGATTTAACCAGCTCCGGTCCATCCAAATCCAAAAGGTAGACCATTCCACAGCCATCGTCAGAATGACAACTAACTGCAATAAATCTCCTTATCCAGGAATGCACAATCAATCGATTCACCAATTATCCACACAACACAAGCAATTACGTCATTCCCTAATCACCAGAAACCACCATCCGAAGCAACCTGAAAACATCAAACTAGAACAGTGCCGGACATTTCGCTCGTCAGCAAGACCACTTCGCCGAACCAGCTCCGATCTATTCAAAACTAGAGCAGACTATTCCACGTCCATCATCACCGCGGTGGACGAGAATTACCTACAGAACCTCTGGAACGCCAATCAGCATAAAAAATGGGCTACATAACTCGACGTAATGATTCGAGTTACCGTAGAGCGAAACGAGACGGTCCAAGCACTTGCTGGCAGACTGCCCGTCGAAGCCGAACACGAGAGCCAAGCTCAGAAACCCCGAGCTTTTTTTCCACCTCCAAGCCCCGATCCCCCATGGAATTCCAACCTGTTCCAGCGATTCGATCGATCGACGATGCACGAGCCAGAATCGAATCGGTCGCTAGCCTCTCTCTGGAGAGCGTGCGCTCGAAGTGCTCTGCTCGAAAAACCTCGCCAGCGATGGCGGGATTGATGTTTTCCCTTTCTATTTTTTAATATTCCGATTTCGCATCTGAAGTTTGTTTAAGCTCTCTTTTTGCCGCCTATAAGTTTTTCCTGGTTTCATTTGACACCCTTGGGTCTGTAATTTTCTTTTTTTCTTGGGTAAAAGAAGTTGTGCACTTTACTGTTGAGCGTGTGGTGGCGGTCGTTTCAAGTTGATGCATAAGTCCAGTTCATACGTTTATTCATCCCTTTTGCGCTACAGGAAGGGCATTTCTTTTGAAGGGAAGAGCCGGATCAACGAAAATAACGAAGTGCCAACAGTTCGGTTTTGGGGGTGCCCTTTTAGCGGTGCTTGTCATGCCAATTCTTCTTTCGCCGTGCGCTTATAATCTTCTCAAGACAAGAAAAAACAGCGGAAGCATGCCAAAAATAAGAGCACTACCAGAGCCTACATCTACATTCGTCTCTCCAACACCATTAGGAGGGGGGAAGTGATCCCTACGATGAATTCTTGAGATTTCGAGACCACGCCAATCTCATAAATAAAGGAATTGTACCAATATTCGCGTTCACGGATGATAACAGCCTCCCTATTGGTGAAGGGTTGAGTTCATGACTTCTTGATGCAACCACATGGTCTAATGTTTTCTGGAAACATATGGAGACCAAGGTTCCATCCGTGTTACCTAGCTGGAAGATGCTTCGGCCAAATAAAATCTATTAGTTGTCCTTGGCCTAGATCAATATAAAATTAAAGTGAGACAAAATTCCATCATGAGCGACAAACAAAAAAAAAAAAGTAAACCCCATTGAGTCTTTTCGATTGCATCAATAACTCTTCTTGTGACTAGAGTTGAAAAGTCAATGACTGTCAACCAATAAAACATTCCAAAGATGCAAATCTTTTAATAATGGATACTAAATCGTGTTGTATTCATCAACAAAATCATTGCTTTATTTTCCATTTGCCGATGCAAGATAAGTCGTCTGTCAAGGATTAAAGTTCCTGGTTGTGCATTCGAGTCCAAGATTGGACCTTTTCAATTGGTAGAGGCAATTCACCAGAATGCAAAGGCTAAAATCGTTGGGGGTCATTCCCTTCAAATTTATCCGACCGGGTCGTGCCCGTTGCAGGGGCGCAAGGCTTCTTCATCTTCTCCACGATCCCTCCAGGAGTTGCGTGAAATAGGCAGGTGAAGGCAAAGGGCTTATCCTAATCATCCTCTTCAAGCAGAATAAAGCACCGACGCCCTTATAGCAATCCGCTATTTCTGCATTTGTTTATCACAAAAAGGCGAAGACTCGGAGCGATTCATGGAATCAATCGCTCGCAGTGGTGGATGGGCAAGTGTGAGAGCCACGCGAAAAAAAAAATGGTTTGATGTAAAGACACTGAGGGGGAGATAAGTGAGAGGTTCAATGAGATAACTAGATTCTCAAACAAGACCGTCAAATCAAAGAGCAGAAGCACAAATTGATGTATTCTCGTCATTTAGGCCAATTTTGTCTTTTCGTAAATCCGCATATTCATAAGATAGTGTTTGGAGAGGATGAAATTAACTAATTCAATGAGTTCCTTGATGATGTGCAAGTTTAAGCTCTACTCAGGTTATCTTAAAGTTATTAGAATTTCAAGAAGAGCCCCAATCACTGAAAACTTCTGCACTTAAGTTTTTCTACAAAATTTATGTAAGTTCTTTGACATTTCGGAGATGGTGGAGAAATCTAAATGCTCGTCTTCTTTTCGTCGAAATAAACTTCTTTCATACTTTAAGTAGCTCTGCGATTACAAACTAAATGGGCCTCTGAATAAATTAGATCGCATAATATTTTTTAGGGATAAGAAACCCAATTGGTGGGAAGGGATTTTTGCCGATGGGCCCTAGAGATACAATCAGCTACCTGGTCCGCTTCTCTCCTGCAGTGGGCTAACGGGTGCTTTTGTGTTGGGCCAGCAGGCATTCGCCTTTAGAGATAAGAGGCTGGATACTCCACGTCGGCTCTTCTTGATTTGAAAATGCACATTTCATTGACCAATTATTTGACTCTAGAGAATACTTGGGTTCATAAATAGAACAGAAGCGTAGGGCTTCTGTGCACGCTAGAGTATCCACTTGCTCCATCGAGTTCACCCGCACATCCTTGGTAAATCCAGCCACGATGTTCCTAGACTCGTCCCCACAAACACCGGCGATGCTTCCTCTTCTCTCTCCCTTCACATTCGAGCCATCCACATTGATCTTTAAAGTGCCTTTCTCGAGCAGAATCCATTTTGCTGGAGAGATAATGTTAAGATAAAGACTAAAGTATGAGCATCATTATGATAATTTTATTGGCTATCTACGTAAGGGAATTCGTAGATGCAAAACACAAACACAAAAAGGATCAGGTAAAACACTCTTCAACTAATGGTATATAAGAATCATCAAGTCAGTTTTGAGGCATGTACAAGGTGTATGGACAATAGACAATTATTGATTTCCGAGTAACGGTGCCTAAGGACACGATTGCTGGAGTGAAATCATTAGTAAAGCTCCACTAAGTGTAATTTTTTTCTCAAATTATATGAAGATGTACTTGGGTTTCGATTTGGTTTAAAAGAACGAGTGTTTTTCCTTATTAATTTCCCTCAAATAATTTCTCATTATTTACATTATTTGAAAAAAAAAGTATTGCAATTTTTTGAATTTAATTTCTCTTAAATTAATCTTTTAAAATATCTAGGCCCAGGCGAGCCATGCCCAGGCCGTGCTGGCTCCAGGCATGCCCCGATAATAATGACAAAATTTGATCATGATCGGCCATAAAAAAATAATCCCCTTCCACATAATAATCTAGTTGGCTTCAATAACTTGTCTTGTGATTATTTTTGATAAGTTAAAGGTTGTGGACTAACAAAATATTATTCGAGATGCACATCTTTTTATAATGGGTAGTGGATAGGGTTCCATTTTTTGGCATATATTCTAATAATAGACCATAATTTCTTGAACAATTTCTTAAACCGCCTACCTTCTTTTCGAAATCTTCTTTGTTCTTTTTATTGTTTCTTTGCGACCAACTTTTAAAAGGCAATTATTAATTCTTAATCTTGGGAAGAATGTCACAATCTAAGCTCACATCCATGTTAGCCAACTAGAAGATGTAATGACGACCAAGGGTCTTTCTAGAGGAAAAAATAAAAAACAAAGACCAACACTCAAACCATTATAAAGTACCAAGACAAATAATCAGTGACTAGTAAGGTAAACTTATTAATTTTTCTTTTTTTTCCAGCCAAATTGGACTTATTAGTGCTCCTCGGACTAGATCAATATAAAACGAAAGTTTGACCATCAATAAAATAATCCCCATATATGGTTCTTAGACGGAACAATCCCGTGACTATTTTTGAAAAATCATTGATTATGGACCAATGGAACATTATCCAAGATGCAAATCTTATAATAATGGACAGTTAATAATGTTCCTTTTTTTTTTTGGCATATCTTTTAATAATAGACCATAATTTCTTGAACAATTTCTTATACTGCGTGCCTTCTATTCAAAATTTCTTCTTCTTCTTCTTATATATATATATATATATATATTTTTTTTTTGCGACTGACGATGAATATTATTTCTTTTTTTCCAGATTCAACAACTAATTCCAGTTACCAAGCAATACTGCAGAAGACGAATACCATGTTTTCTCATTTTCACGCGTTCAACAACCCATAAATATTTAACAAGAAAATTTTCTTGCTACGAACCAAATTAAAACCCCAGCTTTGAAAATTTGTCTTCGAGTTTTAAAAAATTGAGATGTTAACATTGAATCAAAACCTGATTTCAAACTGTAAAAAGTTTGTGCATATATAGGAAAAGCTAACTTTGAGAGTAAAAACCATACGAGACTCCAATTTATCCGACAAAATTATTAGGTGAAAACATTGATACCCAAAATCTATTTAAGTGTGACATTGAACAAAAATCATTAATTTATGAAAACAATGTTGCAACTTGTCCTATATGTTTGTGATGAATGTCATCCGCAAAATTACTGAATCTCTTATATATTCAAAATATGACATGTATCTTGTAGATGGTCATATTATGTCTACATTCATGATATTGTGTATATCTGGGGTCTACATAATTGATCACCCGTACTTGTATTAGACATTCCGGTTATGTACAAAAAGGCCTTCAGTTCATTCGTCTCACGCAAGCATTTGACAAGTCACCATCGCTGCTGAGAGAGCCTCCGCGACCCTCTACTGCAAAAGACTTTGAATCCGAGAATCACGTTGCCAAATTGACACCCACCACGACCGAGAAAATATTGGGTACCCTAACAGTGCCACGCAATCCGTGCTCTGATCCATTCACGGGTCGACACCTGTCCGCTGGCAGGTCCACGTCGGCTCCCTCGGCTCCCTCTTCTCTCCGACGTCGTTCCAAATTAAACCAACGCGCGGGCATTTTAAAAAGTGAAAAAGGCATTCTCTCTCCTCTTTGCTCTCTCTTCCTCCTCCGACGCTCCTTCCGGTCTAGCGATTCCTCCGATGACCGTCGCTCCCTCCCAACGACGGCCTTTCTCTCTCCACTCGACGGCCTCATCTCGGGGCTCCATTCTCTCGGCGCACTTCTTCCTAAATCGCGCTCTCTCCCGACGGCCGATTTCGCTCGCCTCTCTCCGTCCCCCGACTCGCGACCGAGAAGCAATCACTCCGCCCTGCTCGAAGTAGCAGTCGCTCGAGAAGCCCTAAATCTGCGAGTCAGGTTCGATTTTATTTCCCGAGGTTTTATGTTCGCATCTTTGTTTTGGGGGAGAAAGCTTGACCTAAATCTGCGATTAGAAGTTCACTGGTTTATTGCTTCTGATTCTAAGCGCAGCAACGCGAGAAGTGAAACTGCGGCTGTCTCTCTCTCTCTACCCTTGTCCGGTTTTTCCGTTCTTGGCAAATTCGAAGATGAGCCCACTTCTGGATACATGATCTTAGGCTGACCCGTCAAGTCGAAGCCCGACGTAATCTCGTTTCGCTTCGCTCCACCGAGCCGTTGAATCGCTTGTGTCCGGGGGTTTCAAGATTTTCCGGGGGCAATCGCCTGTTCCGTCATTGCGGGCTTCCGGTGCGAGAAGAAATGTGTCCACAATAATCACCCCAACACCGAACCGCCTCCTTTGTCCTCTCTCGGTAGGTCGTCATCCCTTCTCTCGCTTTCGTTTTTCCCTCGTCGTTTGGTTTCGGGAAGTGGTGGGGATGTTACAAGTAAAAGAAAGGAATCGGGCCGTGAGGTTTCGCCTGAATTGTGAGAGATTAACGCTGGAGTGGTCGACCCCACGTCCCGTATATGGCGAACGGTATGATTTTTGAATGAAAGCGGGTTCGCATGAGCTATGAGCGTTGGTGGGGAACGAGCAAGAAAGTGGGTTTTGCTGAAAATTTTGATCTTGTTGAAGTTGGACAAGTTGGGAGTCACGGCATTTCTGTTTGTTGAAAGCTAGTTAATCTTAGATGCTGTTTGTCAAGAAAAATTATAGGAAGAGTAGACACTGAACTAATGTGACTCTTTCGATGAACCAAACACATGGGGAAGCTGATATTACTTGAGATCTCTTGGAATAGTTGGTGGGTGTATCTAGATTCATGAACACCCTGGAATTGAATTAAATGGTTGCATTTCTTTTATTGATAAGCGTTTTCTGCTCCTCTGCTCATGCTTTGTATTTGACTTTAGTGTCCATTTTTCTTGTTTTCTCATTCTCTTTTTTGGTTTTGCCGTAAAGGGAATTAGTCGAATTGCTTGTGAACTTTTCGTCAAGCACATGAACAAATGGCTCTCACTTTTCACTTGTTACATCTTTCCTTTAAAATGTGTGTAATCTCATCAAATTTTTTGTCCTTTGCCTTTTTGTAAGACACATTTTCTTCCAACTGCTTCTCTATTCAGACTTTCGCATTTTTAAGCCTAGGGTAAAATGCACTAAAGGTGACTCAATTTTCAACATTTTTTTCATTAGCCTGGCACAAACTTTTTACTTGTTGAAAATTTGAGGTAGTTGTCTATGTGGTTTATTTTAATATTGTTTTAGTCTTAATTGATGTGGCTTATTAAATGTGCAGCAATACAATTGCAGCATCACATAGTATCTATTGAATACTAGATTTCTCATCATTTGTTCCTAGCCATTTTTGCTGCCTTGCAGCTATTATAGTGAAAGATGTTGATTTTATGCCATTTCATTTTCTATATTCTTCTTATCATTAAAGTGCAAAATCTAGGGGATTGAGAACGTCATCATGTGCACATCGGATCTTTGTGCTAAGGAAGAAAGCTTTTGATGTACTTTTGGAAAGGGTTAGTGTTTTTGACTTAAGATGTCTCGCTCTTGCATCACTAAACAGCAAGTGTCGCTCAAGAGGAAATTGAAGCAGCGGAATAGCTTTTGACGCATAGGTAAGGGGTTTTGGCTCCAAAATTGCCGAACTCATTATATGCCCGATATATGCTAATTTGCCTACGAGATCTTGAGGCAAAGATATATGAACCCACGCCAGAAGGTGCTGGTAAGGTGGTCCTTGCGACAAATAGTTTTAAGGTTGTATTTTTAATTGATTCGTGCAGAGCATATGTGGATACAGAATGTGGACATGGCTCCCAACGTTTCACTAGGACAAAATGTCCGGACGAGGATAAAGCAATTCTCTTTGATGAATAAGTTCAAGAAGAAAGTTCTCAGAGTGAGTCCTTGAACATTGCCTAGTTGGATTTCATTGTCGCTCTTAGTGCAAAGTTAAACTCGAATTGTGTTTCCCGCATTGTTAATGTAGGTAGTAGTAGACAATTTGCACGATGAGCAAGTGGATCATATGAAAGAGCTGTTCGACTCGATGGACACCAATAAAAATGGAGATCGACATTTGAAGAGTTGAAACATGGCTGCACAAATATGGACAGCAAGTTGCTGATCCCGATGTGCGATGCGATGGATGCGAGTAAGATCACCTATTCAACAGCTTAGCACATTTTGTTTTGGACATGGTTTATGTTTTCTTCTTCCATGTCGACGCATTGTATGCTGTGAAGTGCATGATTTTGCTTAAATTGCAAGGCATTTGGAAGATTAAGGATGGATTACATAATACAGAAATATATTTTTCATCAGTTAGTCAAAGATTTGATCATGAGGTTGTGTCACCATTTCACATAATTGATAGAACTTCTAGTAAAATCAAGTGGGTTTCTAATAATTTGATGAGTCACGATTTCTTGTATTAGCATCTAAAAATAGAACTCCATCTTATATGAGAACAGGCTGATGAAGATGGAAGCGGAACACTGAACTTAAAGGAGTTTGTGACTATGTCAGTCCACTTGAGAAGGATTGGCAACGATGACCACCTTACTCGAGCTTTTGAATTCTTTGACAAGAATTGAAGCGGATATATTGAATTCGATGAGTTGAAAGAAGCTTTGATAGATGACAATCTTGGTCCGAACAACGAAAAATTTATTGAAGACATCATTTTCGATCTTTGATCTAGATAAGGTAATACATAACCAGAACAACCTGCAATTTGGAATCTGTGTATATCTTGTTCATATACAAAATAGAGTGCTCATTCTGTGATGGATGTATTCCAGGACGGTCGAATCAGTTATGATGAATTCAAGGCCATGATGAAAACGGTCATGGACTGGAAAATGGCTTCACGCCAGTAGTCGAGAGCGATGCTGAACGCGCTTAGCCAGAAGATGTTCAAAGACAAACCTTCTTCTCTCAGAGGCTAAAAGATGTTCCACCCATGGCTTCTTAATCTAATCCAGATGAACCGTGGAGAAACAAAATCGAAGTCTCATCAAAAGGGTATTTGGGAAGGAAGCATTATACAAAATCATTGCATTGGTTTGCTACCGTAGGACATAAATGCTGTGGTTATATTATTTAGCATGCGCCGTTTCTCTCGTAATTAGAGCTGCCTTTTGTTCATGCTAGACTTTTGAACAACTCGCTTTGCCTTTCCTATATGAACTACGATCCTAATTGACCTAAGAATGACAAGGCAACCATTCTTACGGACACAATCCAGGTGCTGAAGGATTTAACCACGGAAGTTAACAAATTGAAAGCTGAATGTGCAGCTCTTATTGAAGAATCTCGTGAGGTGATTTTATCTTCATCCAGTATCCTGAGGTTCTAATGTCCATTTTTTGCCTTGATGCTAGTAGTAACTTTGCATTACAACCAGCTGATGCAGGAGAAGAATGAGCTCAGAGAAGAGAAATCATCTTTAAAATCTGAAGTTGAAAATCTTAATGTCCAAGATCACCAGCAAAGGATGAGGGTTATGTACCCTTGGGCTGCCATGGATCCATCCGTCGTCATTGGTCCAGCCTACTCA
This sequence comes from Eucalyptus curtisii, assembly GCA_017140595.1. NCBI lineage: Eukaryota > Viridiplantae > Streptophyta > Magnoliopsida > Myrtales > Myrtaceae > Eucalyptus > Eucalyptus curtisii. The sequence continues at coordinate 19,184,185 of CM029495.1, forward strand.
TATCCAGTTCCAATACCCGTCACTCCAGGTCCAATACCCATGCACTCACAACTTAAGCCTTTCCCTTTCTTTGGAAATCAGAATGCAAGTGCTATTCCCGCTCTGTGTTCTACCTTTATCCAAATTCAATGCCTGCCAATCCCACATTTGAACAGCAGTCAACCCAATATGCTTCCAGTTCTCACGTGTCAAATAAAAAAGACTCCAAAAGCAGGTCTTCGAGATCATCAAAGGGGCAGCATTGCGAGCAAGACGAAGATTCAAATGACGTGGCAAAGACCTTGAACTTAAGATGCCTGGAACATCATCACAAAGCAGGTTTTTTTTATATTCGAACCGAGCTAGATCTACTCGTAAATTGGCACAATATGCATAACAAGTATATATTATGCAGGACTTGACGTCCGGAGAAAAGAAGGGCAAGCAGACCCAGAGGAAGGAGATAAGTATTTTACTGATGGGAGCTCGTCGAGCAAGCTTTCCTCATCTCAGGCTTTTGCAGATAGTTCCTCCAATAGTGTTAGTGACAACCCAAAGTCCAGTAGATGAAGAGTTAAGTCCAGAAAATCTTAATGCCACAATTTTCTTTTACTGTTACAGGCCTAACTCATTTTCTAGTCCTTTCGTAGTTTGTACCCTAGTTAACCGAGGCTGGTCGGTTGTATATTATGTTGCGTTTGCTTAACTTACAGGGAATTTTTTTAGTTTATACTGATTTGAGCATATGCCTGAAACTTGAACAATGAATGGCACATTCATTACTTTTTAAGGGTTTAGCTCCAGCAACCCCTGTCATAATTGATTGGAGCTCAGATTTTGCATCCAAACTATCTTGCGACTTTTGACTCGCCATGAGGCATAAGCCAGGTTGTACTCCCGCATGAGTCATTCGCATCGTGTATTTGTGATGCCCTGGTGGTTATTAGATAAAAAAGTCTCCAGAGATGCTATCGTCAAGAGGTAACGAATCAGTGTACCGATGGAGATGCGAGCTAGCATACGCTTTTGGGTATTCCCAACATCATTGACCGGAGCAGAAAAAGGCGAATTCTTTATGTTCTGCACATCACCTCCTACATTCGCTATTCTATTGGCCATGATTCAACGTGATGATGAATGGCTCTTGAAACCAAGAAGCGTCACCCTAAATAATATGATCAATTTATTTTCGTTAATGGCTGCTCAGCATACATCTCGAAATCCTTCACAGAAAAAGCAGGTGCATTGCCCATCTCTAAGAGAGACTGAAAAATATTTACACTTAATTCATTTGCGATGCCAAAAAAATTGGAAAAAGAGAAGGCCTTACAAGCAAAAAAGCATTGCCCATTCTGTAATAGAACAGGCCCCCAAATTCGAGGGCGTTAAATATACACTCGCAGCCTACACATCCCACTCATTAGAAGACGTACGCCCGTATAGCCCTTCCCTCTCACCAAGTGAACGACCACAGCCAGCAATCTCTCCAAACCTTCATCCTCAAGCACTTCTCGGCTAACTTGGGGTGCCATGCAAAATCCCTTGATACTAACTTTTGTACAGGGATTTCCACTGGCAATGGAGCGGAGTACAGAGGCGGTCATCATGGTTGGCTCGGTATATCTTGAGTAACCAAAATACGTAACCTGTCTCGTGCTCCCTCCTCTCTTTTTAACACCCAAAAGCTCCAGAATGGATCTATATCTTCCTCAAATTCCAATAACCAGATGGGCTCGGCAAGTTTTGAGAGCCCATGCTTGCAGTTCTTAACAGCCTTCTAAACTCCGATAAACTTATTTTCCCATCTTTGTCGACGTCGGCTTCCTCTAGCAGAGGACCGAGGGAGCCTTTCAAACCTGTCTGCTGAAAAGGGCATGGGAGCATCATGTCAAGGTTACACGTTAACATGCTTAACCATTTCTTTGTACCAAGCAACATAAAAAACCTGCGCCACTACTTTGTGCAGAATATACAACAAGAGGCAATACATTCGGCTAGTATTTTCAGATGAGACAATAACCAAATTATCAAGGTCACAAGCTGAACAGTTTCTTTATGTGAAGCTGCAACAGAAAGTAGCTATGCTACTATTTTGTGCCCAATATGCAAAAAGACAGACGACTTATCCCAACTTTTGGGCAATTTTGAAAGAAAGAAACTTCAAGCTCCCAAGAGACAGGGTCAAAATTCAGTTACAAATTAAAACAAATACATTTAGCCCTGTCTACGTAATTTAATTTTCACTCTACCCATACCCATAGTGACACAAATGAGAACTAGAGGGCAAATGAATGTGGAAGGGATGAATAAATGAAGATAGTCAAAATTACCAGTTGAAGTTCATCTGGGGTTATATAACCATCACGATCAATGTCAAATTTTTCAAGCGGCCTGTGACCGCAGCTGCCACTTCTCTGAGTCATGTTCCTCCATTCGATGCACATGAAGAGTAGCTGCAACAAACTCAGTAAAATCCACTTAGCTCATCCGTGTTGCTATCGATCTACATGAAGGAAAAATAAAAGAGATTCTTATGCACCATTCAGGACTCACATGTTTGTGCAAAATCTATAAGCTTGGCAGCAGCTCATCTTATGAACGAAAAAATCAGTCCAACATTTCTTGGCTAACAACACAAGCAAGTTTTCAAAATGATGAAACATGAAGCAAGAACTAAATGGAAGCTTCAAGCATCGAATATAAACAAAAGAGAATCACCAAAACAATAAAAGAAGAAAGTGAAACTGACAGAAATGGTATTCCACAAAACCCACTAGAAAAACAAATCTCAATTGCTAATACACAAGGAGAAAACAAGGCCATAACAAAGGTAAAGATAAAAGTTACCGCTTGAAGAATCTCTAAGACACGTGGTTCCTTCATCTTCCAGGGAAGATCCTGAGCAAGGGCCTGCATGCATACAACACTCATGATCATGATGTAATTAAAATATTCATCAGAGTGAATGTGGAATGAGAAAGAAATGGATACCTCTTTCATTTCTTCAAGACTAATAGAACCATTTTTATCTACATCAATTGCAGCAAATTGATCCTTGAGGTCAGCAAGTTCCTCTTCATCAAGTGTGCTTGCTAGTGCCTGCAAGCAATATTTGTTAGACATTGACATGATATAATATCCTTTCCTCCTTGAACAAATCTTACAAGCAGTTTTGTTACCCGTAAAGCAAATTGTTTCAGTCGACCGTACTTCACAAATTGTCTCATATTGTTCAAAACTGATATATCAATAGGGATATCTGATGCATTTCCTCCTTCTCTGACCCATGGATATGCTGAAAGTTGCAGCAATGAATAAAGATCAATGTTAAGAGGAAACAGAAAATCCTCAGTTCCAAAGAAAATGAAAACCTCAGTTTTCAACCTCAATACTAGACTTGCGGCCTTTTACATGCCAAATCTCATCCAAAATTCCAGTTTGATAAGCAATTCAAGTGGGCTTGATCAGAAAGACTCTTAATATGAAATCTCATTTCTTCGCAGAGAATATGGAGAACCAATAAACAATCCACAAGAAAGAATAGTGTCCATCTCTCTCTCACATCTCAACAAGAAATAAGTTGCGAGAATATATGCACACACAACATACATAGGACATTCCAAAGTTTGATTTAACCGGCAGTGACAAAAGTTGGGAAAGGGTAGTGTCACCTCAACAAAAAGATAAAGAAAAGGGACACCAAGAGGAGCAACCATGATTTTCGAAATGCTCCATTTATCTAGTCTTTTCATTTCCACAACCGTATAATGGGCAAGCTATACACACCGTTCACTCAAAAGTTCGCAACCATGCTCTACAGGGACCTGGATAGCTTCAGAGCTACCCAGCTTAAGGTTAGCACTCATCCTCAACAATGCTTTAAATATCATGATCATACAAAACCATGTACATGATCAAGTCTCAGAAAATTGACTCTGTAATTCAGTACCAAGTCCATTAGCCTCAGAAGTCCTCTTAATTCGAAGTCTCTTCACAGAATTCACGAACATCCTGATATAAAAAGTTTAATTCCAGAATCAGATAGAAAGGATGGCATGCATAGAGAAAAACTTAACTGAGAACACATACATAGATATCAATTTGTCGAGCATTTTCTGTCACTACATCGCCTAGTCGGTGCTCTTCTAATATCATGCACTAACCGCTTTTATCCACACAACCCCAAATATCCCAGAAGAAAAGCCATAGAGTATTAACATGGCACCGAATTCTACCAAGTAGAATCCAAAATAAAAAAAACGAACCTTGGGACGTACGGGAGTCGCCAATGGGATGCCTATCGGTGGGGCTTGGGAAGGCGACGGCGTTGGCGGCGTCCGCGTTCAGGAGCAGGGGCGCTTCGCGGAGGAAAGAGAAAGAGCGAGCAGAGCGACCTTCGCTCGCGGAGAGGGAGGCCAAAACGCGAGCAGGGGTTCGTCGGCGTCGGGGTTGGGCGCTCCGCAGAGGAAAGAAGGAGAGAGCGGAGCGGAGGTCGCGAGAGGGAGGCGAAGGGGCGTCGGCGTCGGCGTTGGTGTCGGCGTCGGCGTCGGCGTCGGGCGCGTAGGCGGAGGCGGAGGCGGAGGCGTCGGCGTCGGCGTCGGAGTCGGGGGCGACGGACTCCGACGCCGACGGAGGCAACCGGCGGAGGGGCGTCGGCGTCGGGGTTTGCTGGAAGAGAGGCGAAGGAGCGTCGGCGTCAGAGTCGGGTCCAGGGGAGGAGCGGCTGCGTCGGCGTCGGAGTCGAGGGCGACGGAGGCAACCGGCGGAGGGCCGTCGGCGTCGCGTTTCGCTGGAAGAGAGGCACGACTTCGCGGAGGGGGGAGAGAGAGAGCAGAGCGGAGGTCGCGAGAGGGAGGCGGAGGAGCGTCGGCGACGTCGGCGTCGGCGTTGGCGTCGGCGTCGGTGGGGGACGATGGAAGCAACCAGCAGAGGCGGAGGGGAGAGTGACAGAGAGGAGAGAGAGGAGAGAGACGATCTGCAGAGGAGAGAGAGCGTCAGAGGGCTTATGCTCGAGAGAGGAGAGGGAGAACTTCCCGCGCCGTTGGTTTGAAACGGAGAAGTGGACGACGTGGACTGACACTTGTCCAGGTGTCACGCTCTGAATGGTTCAGAGCACGGATTGCGTGGCACTGTTAGGGTACCTAATATTTTCTCACCACGACCCAACTCCACCATGGACGAAAGCCTCACAAGCCGGAACACAAACAAGTCCAATCCGTGCCATCATACTCTGCCGCGCTCCGACCCTCATTTGTCAACGAACCACTCATCGGACAAGTTAGCGTCACTGACCACCAAGTTAGCGCCACTGCCCGACCTTGCATCATCCTTAGGAAGACAATGCCAGCATCAAGCAAGCACCATATCTCCGCCAAGTTAGTGCCGCTCAACCCTCCACGTTATCACAACGTTATCGCTTGAGAGCTGGCAATTTTTGTTTACATATAATAATCAGGTCTTGCAATCGTGTCAAGCAGCGCTTCCAAACCCGGACCAGTCAAAGAACCGGTTTGGGTTCTAGTCTAAAGGTCAATTGGTAGAATCGTCCGATTGAACCATCGGAACTGAGAAATTCTGTGTCCATAGTTAAGGACCTCTGCCCCTCCATTACCATGTAGTCTTCCAATGAAGAGGCTCAAGATCATGCGTAAGTCGGTTGCTCCTTTCACCATCAAGAGAGTTGACACCTGAAACGTTTACCTCTATGAAGAGGCTTTGAGACAATTGTCGCAAGGATGAGAGCTGTATTTAGTCTTTCCGATTCAAAGACTTGCCAAAGTGCGCAAGTAAGGTTTGCCACCGAAAACTCATCGTGAAAATTTTGCAAATTAGAGAGGAAACACATGTTTATCAATAGACTTTGCTCCATTGAAGTGTACGGAATATGAGTTTAGCCCCAACGTTCCATTATTATTTGAATATGTTGCCAACAGACCCATCTAATGATCCAACACCCAGACGGGTTAATGCCAGACTAACGCTAACAACATTCACTAGAACGAAGTGGAAAGTGTAAAAACAAAATAGAAGCATCACTTAGTTGAGATAATCAGAGATAAGTTGAGAAATTGGATTACCTTGAGTTCACAATATTGCTGCATTTAGCCATTGCACTTTTAAAGATTTTGGTTTTACATCCTTGACCACTGCTTAACATGCACACAACCCGGCTGAAATCCTTTTTGGCATATAGAGCAATGCACACTGCTGGTAGATTATCTCTTCCTACCCTCCCCGATTCTTGGTAATAGCTTTCGATTGACTTGGACATTGTGTTGTGGACGACAAAACGCTGACCACATGCCATAAAAAAATAATTACAGAACCAACAAAAATAAGTTGAAGTATGACAAAAACATTATAACAGAAAGTCAAGTTAGATCAGATTCATTTGCCACTTTCACAGTAAAGAAAAGAACTTTATCCTAGTTGAACTTAATTTCAGCACGCCAAAGTTCCATGCATGGAATAAAGAATTTGACTTGAAAAAGACACATAATCTGCTAGTTCCGCAATCAATAGCCAAGAATGACAATTTAGCAGGCCACTGGACCATGGAACCAGTAGAGTTTACTTCCAAGCACACCAACAAATCGATCAGTGAAACTAAAACATTAGAAAAAAAGTGAATTAGTTGAGTATTTGCCAGCATGTCACCTTGATTTCAAAACTAAAAATAGCCAAAAGGCAGAGAGTCCATTTCAACTTACAACGTCAGGTTTGTCTATTCCCATCCCAAAAGCAATGGTTGCACATACAACCTGGATCTCTCCAGTATGCCATTTCTTTTGAACAGCTACTCTTTGACAGGCTGCTAATCCAGCATGATATACACCGTTTTTATACCGCACTTATCATTCAAGTATTTTGCAACATCAGCACATTCACCATTCGAGATGCAATACACTATGCCCCACAAATTAGCAAAACAATTCTTTAGCAGCTCTCCAAGCTACTTCAGTGGTTCCTTGGTCTTAGCTATGACCTCATATTTTAGGTTTGGTCTGTCAAAGCTTGTCTCGAGAACAAGAGCATGGGGATCTTGAGAGCTTTTACGATATCCTGCAATGGATGTACATTTCGATCAGACCCAAATGAATTTTCAGCATAATCTGGAGGATAATGTGCAAATTTTGTACCTCATGAACTGGCCGAGTGGCAGTTGTAGTTAAGGCCATCACCAGGACACATGGAAAGTTTTGCTTGAGACAACCCAGTCCCCTATAATCTGGACGAAAATCATGTCCCCATTGACTGCAATAATGACAACCAAGAACGTAATGAGCAATAAGCTTTACTCATTTACAATCTATCAAATATATGAGAAAAGCTCAAAACAGCAATATGCTCCTTTCATGAGATCGCACTGGGAGAGCAAATCCAATAAAGACCTTATAAGAAACACAATCAATGATCAAATCGTGAAATTTTGCCTTATATCTCAAGTTGTTAATAACTAGCATAAAGGCTAAGAGAATAAGTAAGGACACAAGAACCAGCTTAAAAGACCTGACTATTGTGCCAAACATGGACACTTCCAATTACTTCCAAAAGTAATTTCCGTGGAGCTCAAATTAGCTGTATGCATTTTGCTTACTATGATTACTATGTTCCACTGACTTTTCGCAAAAGAAGTAACTAGATCATTTCCAGAATTAGTTATTTCAACATTGCATTCTGTTATACTAGAACTTTACAGAAAGTCTGGGTTTCAGAAGGTTCGGCATAACATCGCCAATTTTAATTAGGCCAGAAACGCAGAAGATGAAAAAACGTTCGAAAAAAAGAGTTTGAGTGAGCATATATAAAATTTAACCCGCTTTTCTTTATTTGGAACAAGGACAGTAGTTTTGCAGTGGCAACATCATAAATACTTATTCCTTTTGAAGTAACTTTAGCATGATCTTTGCTTCAGATAGAAGGATGCCAGAGAGCATACCCACACAGTGTGCCTCATCAACGACAAAACCAGCTAGTTGTGCTTGCAATGCGTGATGGCCGAGTATCAACAAGTTAAAAAGAAACTTTTAGACAAAATTACAACGTATCAGAAATAGTACCTTTCTATGCAAGCAGTTCAATATCTCGAGAAATGATGGGTTTCCCACTATCCCTTCAGGAGTTACATACAATAACTCGCACATTGGTTTTCTTTCCTGAGAAGGCATGCAAAGCAGTGGAGATTAATGACTTGACAATCACAAAACTCATCGAAAATAAAATAAAATTGAGAAGTCCAATTGAAATCACATTGCAACATATGGAGCATAGCAACATTTTATGGCGAGACAAAGTGTTTGGTATGATATACTTCTCTAGGAACACTAAGATCCTGAAATTTATCTTTAAGGGAAACATCTTAGTCACGCATCTTTTCATTAACTACATAAAAAATGTACATCCTTTGCAACATATGGGGTATGGAGCATAACCATTTTATGGCAGGAAAAAGATTGTTAGGTATAGATTGTATGGTATGATATAGTTTCTCTAGGAACACTAAGAACATCCTTTGCAACATATGGGGTATGGAGCCTAACCATTTTATGGCTGGATAAAGATTGTGTGGTATGATATACTTCACTAGGGCTAGAGAGAGAAAGAGAGAGAGAGAGAGAGAGAGAGAGAGAGAGAGAGAGAGAGAGAGAGAGCTAAACCTTGCCTTAGTTGTTGCAGTACAGCCGCTGCTTGGGCAGCAGTTTGCTGAGAGTTCAAGAAAGTAGATGGAATTCTGTACTTGGGTTAGAGTAATTATTTGATCCTGGATGAGAGATAGCAGGGGAGATATAACAACTGCAACTCCTGGTTTAAGAGTTGCTGGCAGCTGAAACGAAGGGTAAAAACATCAGAAGAGCACATGAAGAAAGGAAGGGATGAGGTAATTACGCTTTATGCACCTTCAGCTTATCAGCAAGCACCAGTTGTCACTATTTGTCTTATAATTACTTCAGCTAGAAACATACATCAACTGCTTCAAGACTAAGCAGAAAACACTTCACGATGATTCAACTTAATAAATTCAAATTAATATCTTCCTTCGTGATTCAGTAGATCCAATATTTTTCATGCTACCAAGATCCATCTTATATGAAAGGACATCAATTTCAAGCCAATTATGGGAAATGATCACCCCTAGTTGAGATGATGATATAGCGCAGACCTGTATAGGAAACATAGACATCTACAATGTGTATTTGGTGCAAGTGATTTGAAACCTTATTCCTCTGACTTAATAACCATTTTCAATTGGACCTGAACCATGACTGACAGGAACACTCGCATGCAAAAACAAGATAAATTTTGCAGTAAGTAATTAGAAGGTCCTAGAAGCACAGCACAAACCTCAATTCTAGAAATTGCAAAATAGATAGAGATGTGTGAAGGCAGAAGGAGAATGTCCTATATTTCCCTTCCTTTCCAACTTAGTCCGATCCCGTACATTGGAACCTATGGTTATGTACCTGAATCACTTCCTTTCGCTTAATTTGCATTTGGAAAACATTTTCTTCCTTAAGTTTAAGCACAAACTTCTCAAAAGTGCTAGCAAAGCAGATTATAAGATCATTTTAAAGCTTAAATTTCAATATACAGGTCTACCCATCCAGTATTTAATTGATGGAACCATTGAGCAAAGTGCACAAGGCTTGTGCTCTAAACATTGTCTCCACGCAAACTTCCATATACGATCATTAAACTAATGAAATAATGTTAGCATTCACTAACCTGGTAACATAAACTTTTACCACCTCCAGCGGGCATGAGAATGAAGCAATCTTGCTTGGCAACAAAGCTTTACAAGCCTGATGCGACCAATACATTGGTCGAAATGCCTTGTTTCCAAATATTACAACATTTGCCAACTCTATGTAATCCAAGGCTTGCAATTCCCCATAACTCAGAGTTCCTTGTTTGCATGAAGAAATCCAAGAGCAATGTCTTTTATTTGAAACTAATGATATCGAACCTTGAGTGATAGTGCTCTTACAGTCCTTCAACACAGACAAGCCTCTTCAGCACCATAAATAGTTTCTAACACGGAGGGATGGAAAATGAAAATTGTGCACAAAGAAATCCCAAGCCTTCATTTTGCAAAACCTCCTATCAAAGACGCTAGATGCTAAGTTCAACACTTCGATGACGTACTATACTCTCAAATATTTTAGAAACATAGGTACTGTTACATCATCCAAAAACAAAATCAATAGTTTTTATTGACCAAACAGTTCTAATATAAGTCATTTTAGATCTTAAGACTGTGGAAGTAACTGCCAAGTCAGGAGCATCTATTACACATTAAATCGGATGAGAGCCCTCATAAGCAATTTAATAAATACTTTTGTACAGGTACCCTGCATAAGGTCCTTTGCTGTGAGTAGAATTACAAGCAAACTGGAAATGATCAAGGAAAGACATCATTTTAAGATCAAAGAATAGTAACACACTAATTTAAGGGGTTGGGTAGTTTCATCTACGTCAACGGGAGGAGTTGTTTCACGATGACCAAGTGGAAATTACAATAAGAAATAAATCAATTTCTCCCTAACCAAAATCCCAGATGCAACAGTCAATCAAAAACGAATGAAACGAGGGGAAAGCGTTGGGCACTCTAATCTCTCCCGGTCAAAAACCAAGACAATATGTTCTCAATTCTTCTCATTTTCCTTGCTGACCCCAATATACCTCAGCAACAAAAATATATAAAAAAAGATTTGCAGAATCATTGTTGTAAGAATATAAAGTCGTGCCTAGATCCGCTAACTTTTTGTCAATCTCCTAAACAACTGGACCATTGTGGCCAGACTCCTGGGATTTGTCCGGTTACCGTTGTGGCCTCTTCAGGTGTCCACAGTTGCTTCACCAAACGGCCAACCCTGTACAATACTGAGACATTTTTCAAGACATGTATTCGGTCCATGCAATTACACGGGCCAATCACAAGCCAAATCTAGGTCCATGAATCAAAAACTCGAGCCACAAACTTAACAACTATCAACCAAATTAGTTTTGGGCATGGGGAAAAACATGCCAAGCCACCCTGCTTTTCTTTCTTTTTCTTAATCCCTTCAAACTAGTGGAGGCAGAAAGGAGTGAGACAACTTCACTGTTTTCAGAAGCATACCATGGATTCTAAAGATCGTCTGGCCAGAAGTTGAGTGGATGAATTGCTTGGAGTACTCCTTTGATCAGGAATATAGCATGTGGGTTTCCTGCCCAATTTACTGCCAAATATATCATCTTTGTCTTCACTGTCAGTAGAGAAATCCACCCGAAGAAAAGTTTGATTTTTTTCAGGTTGTGGAGAATCTTCTATAATATTGACATTGTGCACAACATTGCATTTGCCGTCATTAGGGAAATCTTGGCCAAACAACACAACCTCTGCAAATGCTAATCAGCATAAATAATGGGCGACGAAGTAATGATAGTTCGAGGTACCATAGAGGGAAACGAGACGGTCCAAGCACTTGAAGCTGTTCGGAGCAATCCCCCATGGAATCTCAACCTGTTCAGAGCGATTCGAGCAACCAATCGATCGATGATGCACCAGTCGGAATGGCATTTCAACCTTCTCGAGAGCGCGCGCCCCCCCGAATTGCTCGTGTTCGAAAAACCTTGCCAGCTATGGCGAGACCGCTGGTGAATGGGAGAGATTGGGGCCTATTCCGTTTTAGCGCCTGAAGTTAGTTGAAATTCTATTTATTGGGCTTGAATCATTCTTGAACTTGGTGAATAGGAATGTGGGTAAAGGCTTCTTTGCATACATAAGACTATGGGTAGTCATCTCAAATTTTCTTTTTATCTGTTGCTGTGTATCAGCAAAAGGAAAAATTGATAAGGTAATACTTCTCTTAATTTACATTTTTACCTTTTACCTTTATATATATTTCAATGGAACGAACTTCAAATAATTCGGAAAGATAGGTTTCCAACACTACTTTATTATTTGGCGAAAAAGAAAACACTATTTTGCTGTGCACAAAACGTCGTGATCGGGTTGGAAATTCCATAAGTCAAAGCTCTCATTTTACGGGACCAGTCCCGCATTCAATGTGGACCATTGGATAAGAAAGGGAAAAAACCGGTTTGTCAAATCTGTTTTGGAAAGTTGACTTTTGGTCATAATTTGAATTCGCAGACATTAAAGAAAAGTTATGAATGCAAAGATGATCAAACTGTCATTTGATTAAAAAAATTAAGATGAGTAAGGAAAATTACCAACATATAAGTCTCAAAACATTACAAAATGTGAAGAAAGTAACTATTATTTTAGATATTTCATTAAAGATACAAAAAAGAAATTTACCATTAACCGAATAAATTAATGTTTTCATGAAATATTACAAAGCACAAACTCCAAAGATTTATGCCCTCCAAACAAAAATTACATCCTCATAAGAAAAATTACAAAAAGATATTTTACAGATAAATTACTATTAGTGAGGATGATTATGTACACCAAACGAAAGTTAAGATCCATTATATAATTTACCAACAATAAGAAAAGAAATTTACTATAAATTTAGGTAGATTACAATTTTTAATGGAATATTACAAACTATAGGACCTACAAAGCTTGCAACTGTAGAAAGGAAATTACGTCGTGTTCAAAAAGTTATGAGATGATATCTTATTGGGAGATTACTATTAGTGAGGAAAATGATCAATACCAAAGAAAAATCACGATCAATTAGACAAGATCCAATTTGTTTTCCTTTCAGATTTGGTCGTTGTTGATCATTAGATTGGTCCTTGCCGATCCTTAGGTGGCTTTGAGTTGTGAAGAATATGGTGAATTTGTTCAAATCAAAATGGTGTGTCGTAGCTTTGTATAGACTTGCAGATTCCATATGGGTAGTTTTGGGATTTCATCTTCCATTTCGCTGCTTATGTTCTTGTGCTAGTTTACTAGTATAATGCTTACGCCACCCACAAGATTTCTTATTCTGCCCAGATTTAGTATTTTTCTTTTTAGGGGGGTTCCTCGCCTTATAGAAATCTTTGACTAGTTTTTTATGCATTAAATTTCACTAATATCCAAAACATGCTTGAAACAATCACATTCCGATTTTCTGATATGATAATTCATGCTCTTGTTTTACACCAAGGTGGATTTGTTTCATTGGTACTGTCTTGTACCTTGGAATGCGAGAATGAACTTACAAATCACATGAAAATTTAAGAATTTATTGAGACTGAAACCTAAAGATTTGGATTAGAAGTCAAGCAATTGAGTCATTCCATTTCAACACCTAATGTCAATTGAAATTGTGGACAAGAAGGGTGATACATTTTTCAACAAAATAGCAGTCGCCATAAAGGCAAAATTCCTCAAACATTACAAGAACGTCTAGCTCTCTCTCTCTTTTTTTTTTTTTTTTTGTAGCCACTGCCTTGGCTTCAAGGTTCAAGTTGGAGGGCCTCACAATGCTTCTTGTTCCATATTACAAATCTTTGGACTGAGTCCGGAGCTTCAAGTGGAGCACATATTGGCGATAACGATGAGTTGGCTCTCAAATATGCATGTGGCGTATGTCGGTCGATATAATACTACCCATCCACAGAGAAAGAATGCGACCTCATTAAGTAGTGCCCACAAACCTATATCGTCTTTGCTTTGAAGAACACCCCACAGCCCGTTGGAGATGTAATTGGGAATAGACTACACCAAGCACATTAATAGAGTTGGTGAATATAACCTCGAGAACGTGAAATGGTGGAACTTGTAACTTACTCATTCCACCGACATATATGGCACCTTTGAAGTCTACGTTCATTACTAGCTAACTTTTGGAAGTCAAATAGATCCAACTTGTTTGCGTGAAATTTAGAAATAATTACCGTAGGGTGAAATTAGTTTTTACAAGAATCAATTCCAGAGGAATGTACCCAACATGGACACAAGAACAACAATGACACTGTATAATCCAAATCATGGTGAGGATTTGAATTAGCATCAGATGAAAGAGGGAAGAGTCAAAGATCCAATGGTATTCCATTTATCCTACTATTGCTTTGGAAGACACTTGGGCTTCATTCGTTTTGCAAAAAACAATTTCCAGGAAAATGTTTTTTGGATTTTTCAGCGTTCGTTTAATAGAAAATAAACTGGTTGAGAAAAACATTTTGCATTAATATCAAAAAGTCTTATGTAATAGGGGAAAACATTTTCTTCACTTACTCTATCTTATCTCACACCCTTGCTAATCTCCTCTTCTTCTTCTTTTTTTCTTTTTTAAAAATTTTGCAAATTTTTAATCATTTTTCATTTTTCTTTTGTTTCCTTTCTTTTATTTTCCTTCTTTTTGGGCCCATCGCCAAGAACAAGGAGGAAAAAAAGAAGAAGGTAAAAATAGAAAAGAAAAAAAAAAAAAAATAAAATTTAAAAATAAAATGATCAAAATTCTAATTTTTTAAAAATAAAAAATTATTAAAATGAGTGCACAAAAAGAAATCAAATTGAATTTTCCACACCAAACGCCAAAAAATATTTTTTAGTTCATTTCAAGTTTCAGGCGAACACTGGAAAATATTGTTATTTTTTTAGAAAATGGCTTTCTGGAAAATATTTTCCAAAACCACAACATTTTATGCAAAACGAATGAAGCCTTAAAGAGCGCCTAGATACCTTTGATTCCCGTGGTTTATGACTAATAAGAGCCAGCAAAAATCGGATTTTTCATATCATTATAACTGTCCATTATCTGTCAAGCCAGAAAACGACAAGTATGTTCCTAGCAAAAGGCATAAATCTCACTAGTTTTACATGTTACTCCTTTTAATAGCATTCTCATGAATGGAGCAATTATTCTGTAAATCTGATATATGTGCTGAATTGTATTTGGACCAAAAAAATGTTGGATTTAATGTAAATCTCATAAATGAATAAATAAAAAAGAAACTCACGATCACCACAAGCAAAGCAAGCAGGGGAGAAGAAAATGAATTTTATGAATTTAAATAAAGATGATAATTTGAACAACTTAATGAAGTAACTACTTTTGGCTGTGCTGATTTATATTTTCAAGTAACATATAGCTTTCAAATGTAAATTTCAGCTGTCCTCAAACACTTGATGATAAACTAACATTAGGATCACACCTATCGCATATTCGTTCATTCACATCTATGGACTGTGACTTATATTGGCTCACTCTTGTCAATTTAAAGGAAAAAGAGTATAATTATAGAAGAATAACATTACCATGTATGCTATCAGAACAATATGAGTTACTTAGAGTCAATAGGCAAATTGAAGAGTTTGATGTATAACATATTTACGAAGCATTGTCGGACATCTAGATTTTATTAAAATACTTAAGAGAAACTGTGCAAACCCCATAAACCCAATCGGAAAATGCAAATTTTGCTACAATTATTATCTTATAATTTTCGGCCGCATCATTTATTTATTAAGTTTATACAATATTTTCAAGATAAATAATGGCCTTTCCTCTCCTGATGCAACCAAGCAAGCGAGATGGTAGAAGACTTTGACTTGCTTGTAATTGCTAGAATCTTCCCCCTAGGTTTTGTCAGCTTTTATCTTATCCCTTTCTTTGCAGCTAAGCAAGCAAGATGGTGGAAGACTTTAACTTACTTTTTCTCCCCCTTCCTTTTCCCCACCTTTCTTTCAAGTAGGTCTTGTCGACTTTTGCCTTATCACTTTCTTTGCGACTAAGCAAGCAAGATGGCGGAAGACTTAGACTTGCTTTCCCTCACCAGAGAATTTTTTAAAAGGTAATTAACTCGGTTCATAGAAAAATTGATATAGAATCTTCGAAAAAGTCTCTTTCTTGATAAAGATTTCTTTTGCGAAATGCAAATACTGACATGAGCATGCTATGTATGGAGAAATATCCTATTGACCCAATTTGGCGTCGTGCTTGATTGCTGCAACAACATATTTGTTCTTGAGATATGAATCCTCGATGATGGCCCACTGCAGTGTTGGGCTCTACATTAGATCTAATCGAGATCCGATGTCACGTATAGCTCGATGCATGCCAGAATGACTCAAATGCGACGCTAGATCTAGTCAAATGTCATTACAACAAGATGCCTCTATTTTTGAGTCAAGCCATGACAAAGGGTGGGAGGGGGGGAGAGAGAGATTGCAGGGGAGGGGATAGAGATAGGGGATAAATTGTGGAAGGCATCATTGGTGTTGGTTAGAGGAGTGATTATGGGATGGTGACATTAATTGGTAGTGGTAGGGAAGGGGGGTTGGCGGAGAGAAAGAGAGAGAAACGATGTAGTAGAATAAATGGTATTTCATGTGACAATTGTATGGAGGAGGTTTGGCTGAATTGCCCCAAATTGATGTTGTCATCTGGACGTGAAGCTCATTGATATCTTGAGAAAGATCATGTTTGGAAAACTAAAAAAGATAGGATCCATATAAGTTCCTCTTGAGTTCCACTAGATCTAGAAGTTTGTAACGAGTAGGGGACGAACGACGGACCACTCAATTGTTGGTCAAAGCAATAGGCAAGTGAAGAAAAAGCTCATGTAGTTGTCACACCACATACAATGGGCTCCATATGCAGGGGTACCACACTCGAGCATGAGGCCAACTAAGAAGGAGTCCCCGTGAAAGCAAATGGAAAAATCAATTTTATTTTTTCTTCGTTGATTAACATGAATTGCATATAGACATGATTCAGACTCATTAAAATACATATTAAATTAAATACTTTGAATTCATAAAAGCGTATCTTTAAATTTTAGCTAATCCATATATGATCCGAGTCACTAAATATGAGTTAAAATGTAAATTTTTTACCATTTCAATGCCTCTAGCAGTGAGAGGCTTTCATTTCAATGGGAAGGGAAAGCAAAATGTTGTCCATCTTCACTTTGATTTATGCAGTCATGCGATCCCATTACATAGAGAACTAACAAAAGCTGAGAGTTAATCGGTTAAAGTAGTAAATTTTTTCAACAAGGATGCGTAAATTCACGGTGGGATTGTGTGTATCCCAAGCACATCTGGCTCATCTTTTGAGGTAAGAGGGGAAGTAATTTCCGATGTGAACACCTTGCAAAAGTTGCCAATTAAAGTAGATGATTGTGGGGCTCTTTTGAAATAGCATTGTGTGTGAAAACTAATTTCCATTGTGAACACCTTGACTTCCACATAAAAGTATGTACTCTTGCAATTAATGGGGCAGGAAAAACAAAAGGCGAGGATAAAGCAAAAAGTATCGCCCATCTTCAATTTGATTTGAGTGGCCATGCAATCCAATTACAATCTAATTGCTACATCAATCGGCAATAGGGGTGCCAATCAATCAATAATTTGAGTGGCCAAGTGGAGCCATTGTCAAAAGGTGAGGATAAAGCAAAAAGTATCGCCCATCTTCAAAAAGTTAATTTTCATTATGATTTGCTTGGCCAATGGATCCAATAACAAAAAGAACTAACAAGGAAAAGGAAAGTCTACAGAGGGGTTGTCTTGGCAATTTCGAGGAAGGAATTGTTTTGGGCTCTTGGTCAAAAAGGTTAGAATCAAAAGAAGTCTTGGCAATTTCGAGGAAGGAATTGTTTTGGTGTCTTGGCCAAAAAGGTTAAAATCAAAAGAAGACATGGGAGGAAATTTCTAGAACCCGTCGTGAACTTCATGGGAGGAAGGTGACCTTCTTTCATTCTAAAATAATTTAATGTGTAGGAAATTTCTAGGAATACATCTGTGGATTGGATTAGAGAAACTTATCATTTAGTGTGGTTTATATATGATTCAATGAGAAAAAATTATCAAAAAAGTTCTAAATTTATTGAAATTGTACTAATTTATTTATAAATTTTTTAATTCAACTTGTTTAATCTTCAACTTATTAATAATTTCCCAATATAATATATTCGGATAATTTTGATTGGAAATTGTTGATTTGAACAATCAACATTTTACATGGCATGGCTAGTGAGAACTGGCAGCCTGACGGTAGAGGGCTCTCGGCTCCTGCTTGCCGTGTATGAGGGCAGCGATCCCTCGCCCTTGACCAGCCAATCAGCTATTTGATCCACCGTTCTACCACCGTGGGCCACCGATGTTCTTTTGAAATTTAGCCAACTTTGGCTTGGGCGTCCAAGACACGTGCCTCCACCTAAACATGGCACGTGATCATGTTCCCGCAGCAGAAAGCTGACACAGAACCGCGTCGTCGGACTCCCCAGGTACAAGTTCTCTCTTACTTCCAGATCTGAAGCATATCGAAGCCTCTACGACCAGAGCGAGAGCTTCGGCTTGAATCGGCGGAGGAAGCAGCGATCTTCTTTCTCGCGAATCCACCGAGCAGTACACCCGAGGCCGTCGCGAAGAGCACCTGCAGTCGCTCCTTCCGAACCACCGGCTTCAAAGGACTGGTTTTTCGGCGGGCACCAATCAGCAGGTAAAATCAACTCGAATCGTGTCGAGTTTCGAACATTTTAGTGTTCCGCTTGCTATAATTTCTGATCATGGACTCTGCTGAGGCGATTAGGGTTCCTGGGTTGGAGGGTCTTCGCTCGGAAGACGAGGGTCGTTTCTGGATCTCCGGATATAACAGAGGAGCTGCGATTTCATCGGAAGATAGTAAGTTTCCTGTCTGTTGTTGGTGATTTTGTAGCCACTACTCGTCCTTTCTCGTGATGTTCCGACCTGAGATGATCTGCAAATTTACCTCCGTGTCTTTCCAAACCAAGCCGGTCCAGGTTGAGGCGTGAACGTGATCCTCGGGATTGCGCTGCCTTTCGCGAATTGCACCCAACTCGATCTGCTTCGAGGCGACTTCTTCTCAAACACTGAAACCCATCATAGTTATTTCATCTCTGAATATCTTCTCCTCGAGGTAAGTCTGACCTTCATTCTCCGCTCTATTAAAATTCATAGGACAAAAATAGAATACATTTGATAATTACTCATCGCATAACGCCTGACATTCTTTAAGGCGTACAGAATATTACATGTGAAATTCTCTTGACTTTTTCAAAATCATATATTGCTAATTTTTCTTACTACAATCTTCTCATTTAAACTAATTGGTTGAATCTGGTATTTAAACTAATCGGTTGAATCTGGTGGAATCACATGCTGGCCCTTACCCCGGTATTGTTTTCGAAACATCAACGGTTGACTGAACTCCCTCAAGACGAAAGACCGGCTAGATGAAAATTATGAAAATACCCTTCTAGACCTGATTTTGGGTCCATTGGCCCTATATGTACCCCAATCGTCCAAAATTACTTAAAGCCTGAAACATCCAAAATACTCAGTTTCCGTAGAAATAATTCTCTATTTTCTCTTCAAAACAGTATTTTGTAGAAATAATTCTCTTTTTTTCTCTTGAAAACAGTTAAAAACTATATCTTTTCCAAATATAGATTGTGCTGGTATATTCTCTTCAATAATCGCACAAAACCTTTCAAAGGCTATGGATCAAAATTGTCAAGAACAAAAATTTGTCCAAACATATCAGATCAACTAGAGAATTTTTGTCCATAAGACCAATTTCCATTATGTTGGCAATAATCATAATATCTGGAAAATGACAGAATATTCAAATGTTTTCTAGAAGTCATGAAAAATACACAATTGTATTATTATTATTATTATTATTTTATTTTTCGGGGTGCTGGTTACAATGGAAAACTTGAAAGTGAGCAAAGCTGCTGGTTTCAATGCACTTACACATGTTTAATATGTGGATTATGCAGGTTAAAATAGAGAAACTTGTCATAAAGTGTGGTTTTCATAAGATTAACTACTTACAGCAAAGCCGTGATATAGCGTAGAAAGTTACTGACCTACGATAGATTTGACAATATAATTTATGCATGTGTAGGGTGGGAGAGAATGTAGCATTTACAAGAGGAAGAACGTCTTTGATAATATCATACCGAAATATTACCAAGGGCCAATATGGTTTATAAGTAGATATGAACAGAATTGGTCATTCTGTACTCTGGTCTCTCTCACGTTTGGCCTCTCTCTTGCAGAACAATTTGGAACTATTGTCCTCACTTGCTTTCTTTGATCTTTTCCCTCTTGAAAGTTTTCACCCAGGCTTGTTTAAGGTCTCCTCTCTCCAATCACGCCCCTCTCTTCGCATCTCAGCTCACTGGAGGTAATTGCTTTTTCATGTCTTATTAGCGTGTCGTTTATGTTGATTCATCACTTTGTTATTGGAATAATCGGCTGAACGAAGTGTGTTATGGACCCCTTTTTGTTGATTGGGGATGTGGGGTGGCCGCTAAATAGCAGAGGAGGGTCTTTTAATCTCTCTTTGGAGTCATTGTTACTTGTGGCTAAACCTATGAATGGCCTTGCTGTCTGATTGTTGCATCATAATTCAGTATTGATCTTTTGTTGAACTAGAATGAGTAGGTCTGCAAGCGGGCTGGACTCTATTGCGTGCAAAATTGCCGCATTTCGCTTAAACCCAGAGACCATTTCTTTTTTTATGCACTATGACGTTTTTCTGCGTTTGAAGGTCCTAGATCAATTTATAGAAAAATAAATCAGAAAAATAGAAGTAGGCTAGTTCTTGGGTCAACTAGTTTGACTCTCGGTTATAAAAATGGAGAACTGATTATTACGAAATAAGTTCCTGATTCTTAGTGTAGAACCTACTCATCCTGAAACCGATCATCCTAAGAGTAAGTCTTCTCTTAAGGAGATTTCATTCGACAATTTTACCTCCCAATAGAACATTCCAAATGAGTGATATTCTGTTTTCCTCAAGGACCATTAATAGTAGAAAGTATATTCCCTTTCAATAGCAAGAAAGAAAACCTAGTTGCTATTTTGACATACATGAAAACGATCAAATAAGTCAAGCCATACGCAAATGTTAGGAGATTCACCTAGCTTTATATCACTCATTTCTTACACCTCTTTTGTTACAAACAATAAATTCACTCTTCAAAATGCGATTAATCAATTTAACTTGACTTACCACAAATTTAGCCGATAATCCTATTCTACTTCTATTTAATTGGATAAAAAAATCTTTGCGGTGATATTTATAAGGTGGGCCCTCCAACAAAAATGGGGACAAGCACTTAACTCCTTTGTTTCAAACCTTGGTCGTCTCTAGATTTTCCGCTGCAGTTTCCTTCTACTTCCTTTCTTATCTTCTTCTCCTTCTTCCATCGAATCAGTACCTAATTTCCAATCGTTCAGACTAACATGGAGAAAGAAAAGGGTGCATAAAAAGAGAGCTCTTCCATTTGGTGCCTTCTAACAAATTAGCTCTATTCTATAGACAAGATATCAATCAACTTTTTAGGTTTAAAAATTCGAAATGAAAGACTCGGTATACCAATTCAAAATAAATTCATTTTACATGGAATTGTAGCATGTGGTGCCGGTATGGAATAGATAAAAGATTAGTAACCATGAGCATTTGTTTATCTCTACCGCACATTTCCAACTTCATTAAGAATAGGAAAAAAGCCACGAAAAACCCTGAACTTTGCCTAAAGTGACACATTTACCCCAAACATTTTTTTGTGACGTAAAAAACCCCAAACTTTTCAAACCGTGACACATTTACCCCATCAAGGGCATTTTTGTCTTTTTATTCTATTTTTTCCTTTTTCTTTTTTTTTCTTTTTTTCTTCTTCCTCCGCCAGCCATGGCGGAGCTGGCGGAGGGAAGCCGGCGTCCGGCAAGGGTCGCCCTTGCCAGACACAGGCGAGGGTCGCCCGACGCCGGCGAGGGCGAGGATGGCCCTCACCAGATCTGGCGAGGGCAGGGACACCCTCACCCGACGCAAGCGAGGGCGGCCCTCGCCGCGTCGAGCGAGGACGGCCCTCGCCCGTCCGGGCGAGGGCGGGGACACCCTCGCCCGACGCAGCGAGGGCCGCCCTCGCCGACGCCGGCGAGGGAAGCCCTCGCCGGATCCGGCTTCCCCTCCGGCGGCGAAGAGAGAAGAAAAAAAAATGAAAAAAATTTAAAAAAAAAATGAAAAGACCAAAATGCCCTATAATTTTGGGGTAAATGTGTCACATAACAAAAGTTCAAGGTTTTTTGTGTCACTAAAAAAAGTTTGGGATAAATGTGTCACGGTTGGTAAAGTTCAGGGTTTTTCACGTCACCAAAAAAAAGTTTTGGGTTAATGTGTCACTTTGCGCAAAGTTCAGGGTTTTTCGTGGCTTTTCCCTTAAGAATATGACAATTTTAAAAAAATGAAAATATAAAATCACATCTGCAATTACTAGCTCAGTCCTTTCTTGACATCTTCGACACATTTCTTATTCCATTTCAACTCACTTAAATGATTTTTCATATTATGATTTTCAATAACCAAATAAAAACAGAACTTATGCTTTTATTTTCAATTGAATGTAATATTCTTGTACACAGGTTCTAGTTCTTTATAGCCCAATTGAAAAATTAACGGACACGTTACTCGCGAGTGGATCAAGCCAACAAGTTTGACTTGAATAGGGTGTGAGGTCCAAAAGAAAATAAGGCAAGGATTAAAAGCATCTACAACTGCTCCTGGTCAATCAATTACCAATTAATTAAAGATTTCATGTTTGTTTTTTCTTGCGTGTAACAGATTCATGTTCATACATGTCCGTAGAGATTAGTTCATCGATCCTTTTATGCAGAGGAAAAGCATCTTTCGTTTCAACTTTCGCCCTCAGATTGCCTTGCATCTTTCATTCCCTTTTTAACTTTTAATTTGTGTTCATGAAGGTTTCTATGTGTCTTGAATTCGTAATTCAAAAGCCTTTCGGACATTTCCTCTCAATATCGTTGCTTCCTTCTAAAAGTAAGCCCAGACACTTCATTCCCATCTTTTCTACGCTTTTCGTAAATTATCTTTTGATTTTTTGAATATTTCGGATACTTATTTTTTCGTTGGTTTACTGACTTCAAGAGCTGAATGATATGCCGAAAAAGTTGTAATAAAAAAAAAAAAAAAGGACCTTGAAAAGAACTCAATGACAGTGTACAAGTATTTCATAAATCATTAGTAACTTAATACTAATGTGTTATGCTCATTGGGTGTCATTTAACAAATTATAGCTCTATTTTGCAGACTGTATATCAATCAATAATTTAAATTTGAAAGTTTGAAGTGAATAGCCCGGCAACATCATATCGTAAATCCATCTTACATAAAATTATTAGCAAGTGGGGCCAGTATGAAATAAATAAGAGACAAATGACAACGGCTGTTTGTACATCTCTATCTCACATATCTAACTTCATTAAGAATATGACAATTTTAAATAAAATTAAAAAAAGAAATCACCAAATTTTAACCTAAAACATAAAAGAAGTGAAGTAACAGACCTGAAACGAATAGAGAAGCAACATTCACTCAAAAAAGAGAAAAGAACATAAGGGAGAAGAGAGAGAGAGAGAGAGAGAGAGCTAGGAAGCAAGAGGGTAATGCGAGCCATTGGAAGAGAGAGGAACGTATCAACTTGTCAGGGAAGCTTGAGTTTTCCTGGAGAAATAGGGCCGAGAGACTTGTACACTTTTAGCAATTTTTTTTTTTAGTTTTTTATGTTCGGAAAAAAATCAAGTGAAAGTTTCGTTGAGTGGTCCTTAAAGATGGCGAAAATTCAGAGACTTTGGACTTTTTTATTATTATTTTTGTGAGCGATCATGTTACTAACAATACAACTAACGATTCATATTTTATCATATTAATTGTGTCATGTAGAGTTAAGGTATAACATGCATATGGCAAAACCTATACAAGACGTGTTTAGTAAACATATTAGACTGTCACAATACGAACATGACTCTCTCAATAAAGTAGTTCAGATGACACGACAAGACAAATGTGATTACTAAATGTGTCGCCAAAAGAAAATGTCAACACAACACCATTCAATATGCTGACCTGTATACATGCAAAAAGATGCGACACATTCCATTACATCCAAAGCAAAGAGCAAAATTGCTTCCCGTGATATTCTAATTACAAGTGAGACGCAGCCTTTAGTATTGATATTAAAGCCACAAATTTTGAACGTACTAAAGCCATAAATTTCAAAACCTAAAAATTAAGAACAAAAAAGCAAGCAGACCATGAAAGAAGAGAGGGAAAGTTAAAATTCCTCGAAATATGTTCGGATACATGTTGGGTGGAAATGATGTAAATGGAACTTAATTTCATTGATAGACTTAATTGTCCTTAATTTTATACATCCTTTAAAAGGAAGTAAGGCCAATTTTGGAAGAAAAGTGCAATCTTTGCATTTGCTAATTGCTATGCACTTTTGGAAAGAAATAAAAAGTGGGCCCAAAAAGAAGTATTTCCCTTTCATTTAGAATTATTTTCATTGTCTTCCTTCATAATTTAAACAACTGAGCAATTGAGTTCTCGATCAATATTTTAGCTTTAGTTAATTTTACATATGAGCGATGCCTAAGACTTGAAACTCGCCAAATTAAAAACATAATTATGGAAATTTTCTCGAATTAGGAAAGTGCAAGCATTCAGAGAATTAGGTTTATTGGGCAACAATTACATGACACTTCATTAGTCTGACCATTGGAAATGGGATTAGGCAAAAGGGGTTGTGAAGATGAGAGTGGTGGAGATAGATAGGGTTGTTTATTATTAGGCTAAAAATAATAAGAGTAAGGTTGAAGATTATGATAAGGATTAGGCATCCTGTGAGCATTTTATTATTGTGCTTCCCTGGAGTTCCTACCTAATTTCAAAATCTTAGGTGTGAACCATAAGAATCTGTCTTTGAATATTGAAGAGGCGCGTGAAGTTATGTAGTTGTTGGAATGTGTTTTAAGGAAGTCGATTAATTACACTTCAACCTGTTTAAATATGTGTTTAAATATCTATATGTGGTTCAAATATGTGTTTCTGAACAAGTAAATGATGTGGGCTTTTTGGGGGCCCTCTTTAGGGCTCCTAATCTTCCGCAGTGAAACGGCAATCAACTGAAGTTCGTGGCTTCATAACCCATCTCTTTCTTAAGAACAAGAACCTTCTTCAGCATTGCCTCGGGGAAAATGTTAGTTCACGTTATTTGAAGAGGACCAAGATATCGAGCATTTGCAGAAAAGCATCCTAAAGTGTCTTTGGTTGTTCATCAATCCTTTCTTTTAAGCAGCAGAAAAAGCATCTTCCTTTTCAACTTTCCCCCTCATATCGCCATGGACGGAGGGCAGAGTCAGGGAAAGAGAAAGAGAGCAGAGGAAGAGAGCACTGAGGGTACATCCACTTCTTCATTCATCTCTTCAGAAGCCACAACCATAGATAGCGATCAATACGACGTGTTCTTGAGCTTTAGGGGCTTGGATACCCGCAAATCATTCACCGATTGCCTCTATCACAATCTGCTGGAGGCAGGGATTGTACCATTTGGCGTGTTCAGGGACGATAACAGCATCCCAATTGGCGAGAAATTTGGTGCAAAGATTTTCAATGCCATCGCACGGTCTAAGATTTCGATCCTCATCATCTCCCAAAATTATGCTTCGAGCAAATGGTGCCTCTGCGAGCTCATTCACATCATGGGCCGCAAGAAGAGCACGTCACACATAGTCTTGCCCATTTTTTACAAAGTTGCCCCATCGGATGTGCGGCATCTAACAGGAAATTTTGGAAACGCCTTCTGTTTGAGTCAGAAGCATTTTGATGAGAAGGATATCCAGGAAGGGCGGCAAGCACTTAGAGAAGTGAGTGATTTACATGGATGGGAATCCGAGAAAGTTTTCAATGGGTACTTCTTTGAACTTTTCCTTTTTTTTTTTTTTTTTTTTTTGGTTTTATAAATTTGTTTTCTTCTTCACGCAAAACTGATGAAATGCAACCGAATTACTTTCACTGCAAGCTTAGAAACTATCCCCAAAGTGTCCCAATAAACAGCCATAATGCCTAGAAGACAACAAACACTGGTAGTCCCCAAGATGTCCCTGAAAACTAAACCAACAACTAAAACTAAAGCAACCCATAGTGCGCAAGAACTTTACATTTGTTTCTCGTACAGAGCAGGAACCTTGGAGACAACAACCCCTTCAACCAATAGTATCACACACTAAAAAATATGCCTACAATAGACTCCGATGCTCAGTCTTCCACAGCTTGATCACCACCAGCTAAAATCAACCTCCTATTACCAACGTGGGATTCGATCAATTGGTGGCATTGGCCATGTTTTGTTCATGATCTCTCATTGTTTTTGTTGTTTGACAGGCATGAGGGAGAATTGATAAAAGATGTGGTCAGAACTGTTCGAAGCGAGTTACGGAAATATTTTAAGCTAAATGTTCCCAGGCAGCTAGTTGGACTCGATGATCAACTGAAGAAAATCATGGATTGGATTCATAATCCTTCCGTCAATGCTCGAATGATTGGAATTTATGGCATGGGCGGGATAGGCAAGACAACACTTGCCAAGTGCGTCTACAATAAAGTCTCTGATGAATTTGTGCAAGCCAGCTTCCTTCCTAATATAAGGGAAAAAGCCACCCAGCACCAAGGTATTGAGAATCTGCAAAGTCAACTAATAAATGATATATTACGTAGCAAAACCGATGTGCCTAGAATTGACGATGGAATTAATATAATAGAAAATGGATTCAAAGGAAAAAAGGTTCTCATTGTTTTGGATGATATAGATGACAAGAAACAATTACATGCATTGGCTGGGGAACGTAATTGGTTTATGGCTGGAAGTATAATTATTGTTACCACTAGAAATCAAGCCATTCTCGATCAATCTGATTTCAAGGTAGACTACAAGTATGAATTGGAGGAAATGGATGAGGTGCATTCTCTGCTTTTATTTAACAGACATGCATTTCATATGAACCATTCTCTAAGGGATTTTGAGGGTATATCTCGTCATATCATATCCACCATGTGTGGGCTTCCTTTGGCACTTGAGGTCGTAGGTTCATACTTGTATACAAAAAAGAATAAAAAAGTATGGGAAGAAGTATGGAAGCGATTAAAAAACCAACTAGATGGAGAAGTTGAAAAGATATTAAAGATAAGTTATGATGCATTAAAAGATGGACAAAAGGAGATTTTTCTGGATATTGCTTGTTTCTTTATTGGCAAAAGGAGCAAACTCGCCATCTACATGTGGGAGGACTATGGGCTTGATCCAAATGAAGCAATTGAAGAGTTGAAATTGAGGTGCTTAATTAAAATTAATGAAGATGATACTTGTGATGATTTTGATATCTTTGAGATGCATGATCAACTAAGAGATCTAGGAAGGAGCATCTTTCGCCAAAAACTTGTGGAATCTGGCAAACCATGGGAGTACGACTACAAGGGATTCCCAAAAGCATTAAATCTAACGGTAACATGTGGTCCTTCTTTCTTTTTCTCTCCCTCTTATTTTAATATATTTAATATGATCTACTTTAATATTTCATTTAGGATGATCAGATGCTCTTATACTTTCTAGGAAAAAAATCTATGTAAACATACATTTATGTCCATCATAGATTAATTGTGACAGCTAAATGGATTATCAATATCTTAAGGATGAAAAAGTTACATCATTTGATTCAATTTCATTTGTATAAATTACAACTATAAAAATTTAATTTACAATCAATTTAAGATCCTTAAACTACAATTTTACAGTATTAATCTTGTTTATCAAAAGCATGTAATTGTCATAACTAGTTGAAAATATTGATAATCTGAAGGACTACAATAATGAATGAAGATGAAGTATCAACATCATAGATCAAATAAATGAAGATTTCTTGGTTAAAAAAAAAGAAGAAAATAGTATGTGCCAACTATAATAATTGATCATTAATTCAAACAATAAGTTTGGAAAAAGTTTCACGCTTATGACATGTGCTTGCTTTCTAGTATGGCCGAATGTATGATGGTGCTCCTGTGATCCAATGTCTGATTTTTTTTTTTTTTCGTTTTTGATTTTGAAGACATCCCTCTACTAGTTATTTCTATCTCTTTTCATTCTTATTTCCTCTTAATAGATAAGATAGCATAAATCCCCTTAAAAATATTTTTAGGAAAGTCTTACTATTTTTTAAGGTTTTTATCCTGTTGACCTTGCTCATTTCTTATAACAAACATTTCTATTCGCTATAAGTTGTTTTATATTACTTATATTTTTGGGACAATTTCTCTTTTGTCCCAAAAACAGCTATACTAACTTGACTGTTCTGACTAATTAGAGGAAATGTCATGCTTATTATTATATTTATACCTTTGTATTCATTATATATGATTTTCAGCATGAAGCCAATTTTCTCAACTGTGTCTCTTTTACTTAAATTATCAATGTCCGTGTCATTTCATTACTATAAATTGTCCATCTGGGAAGCCTCATAGGCTCATGGCCGATCAATGGCGAGGGATTAACCCTAGCAATTAAACAAGAGATGTCAGGCAAATAATACAGCTTTATATTCTTGATATAATTTGAAATAGTTCGTTGCTATGATTCAATAACACACTCTACTGTCGATCCAATGACTTCTCAACATCAGCAGAAAGAGCACACCATACGGGTGTTTGAAAAATGAAAACAAGAGTCAGATTTGTTTTGAACAGACAGATGATAATTAGTGTAGGAAAAAAATATTAAATGATTATGAGATGCAAGAGATTTTGATTTAACTTTGGAAAATGAAATACTTGTGGGACTAATTTCCAATTATCTCGACTATTTCAAACATGATTATGTCTATTTTGTTATATCTTATTTCTTCAGTTCATTTTGGTGAAATATATGCAAATTGCGTGGAAAATTTTGACGAAATTTTGAGGTTATGAAACCCCCTTTTCAAATAGTAGAATTTTTAATGTAATATATCGTGTAGGTTGATGTACAAGCGAAAATTATGAAAGATAGTGTGGGATGATGATTACAACAACTTAGCAACTTTTCCGACGAACAAACTTAAAAGAAATTATACCCATTGCATGTCTACGGTTAAGTTAAAGCAGAGATAATGACAAACATGTCAAACCATTAAAGTGAATTTCTGACTAATCGAACTTTTGGGGGAAAATATCGGTATTATTATAAAAGTCAATCAAAGCCATAAGGGAATTTTTTCACTATCTTCTACTAATTAAATGATATGTTTTAGCAGGAAAGTTAAATAGTATGTTTTGATTTATAAGATGCAAAAAGAAACAATGCCATTCTTATGGAAACCAACATATGATGATTAAATAATGTCACGACGTCAATTTTTAGTTAATCGGTTTTTCAGTTATTTTGAAAGCGACTTATTTTTTTCAGTCCTGGTCAAAACTGCTAACCAATGTCACCACGTCACTTTTTAAACATATTTTACCCCAAAAAAAAAAACATTTCAATTTTTAAAGAAACAAGTAAACATTTGGCACAAATAGTTAATGATGTTAAAAATATTTAGATATCTTTTAGAGATATTTAGGACATTTCTTTTGATTTTCTATTATTTTGATTATGTATATCAGATTTGATATCTTTTGATTTCCCTCCATGTAATCCTTTCTATATATCTAAATATATTAAAAATTCCACTTTTTTTCTCTTCCCTATTATTGCATTTGACTACTAAAATGAAAATAGGGTGCTTCCTTAGCTGCTTACAGGTGGCCCATCGGCACTCTCTAACAATTTATTTTTTAAAAGTTATACAAAAGCCATTTGAAAACTTTCAAGTAAATATTTGCACATTGTAAAATGGTTTCATGTATTTCGTCTTAAACGAAAGTCAAAATCCATGCGCTATAAAATTTTGAAAAAAAAAAAAAAGAGATAAAACATTGAGGTGCATTTGTCTTAGTCGTTTTAAAACAATAACTATTTTTTTCTTCATCTTCCCATCATTTGAGAAAAAAAGAATTAAATGTAAGTTTTTTTTTTTAACAGAGAATTAAATGTAAGTTCACATATCCATATATGTATAGGGGAAAGATGAAAAGGTGTCAATCGTGCAAATCCAAGATTTAAAAAAATCAAAAACTAAAAAGTCTAAAAACTTGCAGGGACGCCCCCAGTTCCTTGACTCTTTGGGGGCAGCTTTAAGTGGACACTCCCAGCAACTCCTTTCTGAAGTGAGATGGCTTCAGTGGAAATTTATTGAAAACGATGCTTCTCTTTCGACGGCCAATTTGTATTTGCCGAAATTATCGGTGTTGGAGTTAAAGTATAGCAAGATCACAGAGGATTGGCAAGGATGGATTTCATTCATGGTGAGATTGAAGGAAAAAAAAACATCCTCCCTGCAATTTTAGGGTTTTGTTTTTGTTCAACCAATCAATTCTTTCTTTGATAGTTTATTCTCCTTTTGTATTAGGTGTCAAAGCGGCTTAAAGTTCTCCACGTTGAACGCTGCAATAATTTAAGACGTACTCCTGATCTCTCGGCTTTCACGCAATTGAAGATGCTTAAGTTGAGGCTTTGTGAGGGATTGGAGCATCTCCACCCTTCTATTGGCAAATGCAAGAGCCTCGTTTCCTTGGATTTGAGTAAATGTGAATATCTCGAGGAGCTACCAGAGGAGGTGGGTGAATTAGAAAAATTAGAAGAACTTTTATTAGATAATTCTGGTATTACAAAGATTCCTCCGTCTATTGGTTGTCTGAGGAAGCTGGAGAAACTGAGTGCCATAAGTTGTAGGTCACTGAGAGAAATCCCTAACTCAATTGGGAATTTACAGAATTTGCAACTCCTTCACTTGAGCGATTCTGGGATCCAAAGGCTTCCAAGTGATATCGGTGACTTGCCTTCCCTCGAGGATCTCCATCTCTCTGACATAGCGATATCTGACCTACCAAAAAGTGTCCGGTATCTTTCTTCTCTCCAACGCCTTGACCTAGGGTTCTGCTACAGTCTCCGGTCACTGCCAGAGCTTCCTTCGTCTCTCCAAAGCCTTCGCCTATTCCAATGCGAGATGCTCCGGTCGCTGCCAAAGCTTCCTTCTTCTCTCCGAAGCCTTGACGTAAGTTACTGTGAGGAGCTCCGGTCGCTGCCAGAGATTCCTTCTTCTCTCCAACGCCTTGACCTAGGCTTTAAGGAGCTCCAGTCACTGCCAGAGCTTCCTTCGGGCTTAACATATCTATCGGTCACTTGTCAGAGTCTTGGACTACCACAGCTCCGTAGCCTCATCCACCTAAGAGAACTCAATCTTCAAGTAAGCCATTTACTTGAAGACATCCGCGACCTTCCCTCAATACCATTGAAACTCTGTTTTGAGGAGTGGGATAAGCTGACATCGCTTGAGCTCAGCGGACTCACGCACTTGGAAGAGCTTTCAATAAAAAAGTGCAGTTCCATTGAAAGATTGAGGCTTTCAAGATTGATTCATCTGAAACGATTACGCATTGAGCATTGCGATAGCCTAGTTGAATTTGACAGCTATCATATGGGCTATGGTAACTTGGAGTCCTTGGAGGTCATATTTTTAAATGAATGCAAGTGTTTGAAGAAATTAGTGGCTTATGGGTGCGGTAATCTAGTTGAAATTCAAGGTCTTGACAGTGCAAAGCTCTTAGAAAAGTTGGATTTTAAAGGATGCAAATCAATGAAGACTTTGCCAGATTTGATGGGATTTGAGAAGCTACGATCTCTAAAAGTTCGAGATTGCAAGAAACTTGCTCAGCTTCGGGGACTTGAAATGTTGAATTTAACTTATTTGGATATTTCTGGTTGTGACTCATTGGAAGCAATACCTAAATTATCTGGAACATGCGTATGTAGAAATTATGAAATTAGTCCCTGGTTTCAGTTCTAGCTGCAGTAATCTAGTTGAAATTCAAGGTTTTGATGGTGCGAAGTCCTTAGAAGAGTTGGTTTTTACAGGATGCAAATTAATGGAGACTTTGCCAGATTTGACAGGATGTGAGAAGTTACGATCTCTAATAGTTCGGGACTGCAAGAAACTTACTCAGCTTCAGGGACTTGAAATGTTGAATTTAACTTATTTGGATATTTCTGGCTGTGACTCATTGGAAGCAATACCTAACTTATCTGGAACGCGCGTCTTTAGAAATTATGAATAACGCCCTTTTTTTAGTTCTCTTTGGAAATATTATCTTGCGGTGATAATGATGTAATAAATCTTACACCCGTATTACAACAATGAGAGGAGTAATGTTTCTTCGACAAAGGTAAATAAGCAATGAACAATCATTTTTCTTCTGAGATTCATGACCAACTTTACATCACCATCTTCTTCTGACAAGAAGGCTTTCCATGACAGGGTCTAAATTGCTAGTCTAACATAATTGAAGGAGTGGGGGAGTTGGCCAGAAGCTAACGCGATGCTTCAGCCAAGATCAAAATGTAGACCCAATAGAAGGCATAGTAAGATTCTTCATCCTTGAATTGCCAACATGAGCGAAAAGAGAAATTTTTAGAATGATTTGCTCTACAATGGGTATTTATTTGATTGAGTTTGGAAACTCCGGATTTGCCTCTCTATAATTGCTGTTGATTACGTTATAGCAATGCTTTTTGTTTATTCTTCCATTGCCAGCTTCTGTAGACTGCAAACATATAGCAGCTTGCGAGGCATGAATATAAATACCAACAAAGTTAAACAGGAATTACCTAGTAATTAACATTTCCCTTATCGAAAAACCCGGGATTTGAAATTTTCATCTAAAGGCTGATGAACTTCCACTACTCGTTATTGTATACTAACTCCAGAATTTCCCAATGTCCAATGTTCATATTTTCTTTGAAAAAAATCCTTGGCCATTTTGAGTTCCTTTGTAAGTTCTTTTGTATGTCAAATTTGACTACTGGCAGATATTCTGTTTGAGACAAACACCTTTTGATTTTCTGTGATGAACAAAACCCCCGTCAAGTTTCTTATTGTTCCCTTGATGTCCCTCATTAACCTTCTAAGAAGAGCATCGCTTCTCGGAATATGATGAACTGAGCTAAAATAAAATTCAAGGTTCAAGTGTTTCTGTTTGGTGATAGAGAAGATGTTAAAAGTTGTTTTGGCTAGTCTGTCACATATGAATGTAGACCCCCTTAACATTACCAGTAGTCATACTATTGTTTTGAAATATTATCAAGCAAGGTAAACTGGTGCTGCTTCTATGACAGGTTTGGTTGGTCTATGTAATGATGAAGGCTTATTTTGGGACTTCAATTCAGTCAACCGTGTCGATGACCTTTTGATAATTAAACTATTTTTGCCCGTCTGTGAAACAAGGTGGGATGAGGGGCTGAAGAATTTGCTAATTGGTTTGCATCACATTTGATCCTATTGCTGCCATGGAATTGTTTTATCATCTGATTTGGGTGTGGCTAACTTGGCTGAGGAACTTCAAATTCCATACTTGAGACCAATCAAAATGAAGAAAAGGGATTTTGCAGAGGAAGCATCAGCAACAGCTGAGGACCATCTTGTGTGCCAACCTTGAAGACGTTCTAGGGGCAACTGGAGTGTCCAAAGGAAGTTTTGATTTGTGTAAAATGTTCAAACATTTGATCTTATCTCAACAACACATACTTGAATGATTATAAATGTACTTATTTTAATTAAATAGGCTTTATGTATGCTCTTTAGGTTCTACCTCTCCGTTAATCAAACACATAGCTTCTGACTTTTTATTTGTTGCCTTGATGCAGAGCTGCTTGATATAGTCGCATTCTAATGATATCACTCCTGAAGTTGACGAGGCTCTGAAGGGGAGGTATGCATTGCTAGTCGTGCCATGAAAGACTAACTTGTGTGCTGATACTCTATGAGCTGTGGAATTTCACTTGAAATTAGGACACAAGTATGCATGATGACAATCTCCTCATTTCTGTCAGTTTACTAGTGTGATACGATCCTATAAATGTTCTCAGATAGGTTTCTGATTTGATAGGCTCGGCTCTCATGTATGCAGCATTGGATTTGTAAAGT
Source organism: Eucalyptus curtisii (assembly GCA_017140595.1). Taxonomy (NCBI): domain Eukaryota; kingdom Viridiplantae; phylum Streptophyta; class Magnoliopsida; order Myrtales; family Myrtaceae; genus Eucalyptus; species Eucalyptus curtisii. The sequence continues at coordinate 19,217,993 of CM029495.1, forward strand.
TGAAATTGACCTCCTTACAACCTATCCTGTATTGCTGATTCTGCTGATTGGATCTTGCAAAATAACCAAGTAGCAAGTACATCTTTCTGTTCTATAGTTTAGGCTCTTCACCTTTTCAGCATAATTTTATTAACTTCAATTCTGTTCCTAAACACAAAAAGGGAAAGTGTTGCTAATTGCTTACTTCTTTTGAGCCTGTTGGTTTCTTTTTCATCGGCCAGCTAATGAAGTCTCTGTTCATTGTCGTCCAACTGCAATTGGTGTCAATGATGTTTACGCAATTGTACCTTATCTCTCATGGTGTAAATTGTGATGCTAGGATCTCAGATATCTTCATTTATTGATAATTAGTCAGTGCTATCTTCCTTGTGTAGATTGAACCTGCATTCCATAAAACCTGGAGAAAGTCCCGAAACACTGCAGGAATGAGCTATGTCATTATGGAAAGGCATCCTGAAGTTCCTTGCTAATGGCGTTTATCATGTGCTCCGTGTTGTTAATACTCTTCAAAGGATTCTTGATATAAAGCGACATCTTCTCATGTGGTGTTTTAGTCCTTTGCAACCTTTGGCATCGTCCTCTCCTTTGGCAAAAGCTGAATGACAAATCACTTTCAAGAAGACTGCATGTGCAGGTGGTTCTATATGTGAATTCAAGCATAAAATGAGATTTGTTAACATGATTACTACTTCTAACTTGGCTGAAGAATTTCAAATTCCATACATGAGACCAATCAAAATGAAGAAAGGGGATTTTGCAGAGGATTTTGCAGAGGAAGCATCAACAACAGCTGAGGACCATTTTGTGTGCCAACCTTGAAGACGCTCTGGGGCCAACTGGAGTGTCCTGAGGAAGTTTTGATGCTTGTGAATATTCGAACACTTGATCATGTCTCAATAGTACATACCTCAGCGATTGTAAATGTATTTTTTTTTTCAATTAAATATGCTTTCTATATGCTTATTAGGTTCTATCTCTCCGTTAATCAAACGCGTAGTTGCTGACTTTTTGTATGTTACCCCATTGTAGAGTTGTTTGATAAAGTTGCATTCTAAATATATCACTCCTCAACTCACTGAGGCTCTGAAGGGAGAGGTATGCAGTGCTAGTTGTACCATGAAAGACTACCTTGTGTGCTTAGACTAGATGATATGTGGAATTTCATCTGAAATTAGTATGCAAGTATGTATGATGACAATCTCCTTCATTTCTATCAGTTTTAGTGTGATAATACCTTGTAAATGTTTTCATATAGGTTTCTGATTTGATAGGCTCACCTCCCATGTGTATGCGGCATTGGATTTGTAAAGTTGAAATTGACCTCCTTGCAAACTATCTGGTATTGCTGATTTTGCTAATAGGATATTGTGAAATACCCAAGTAACAAATACATCTCTCTGTTCTGTAGTTTAGGCACTCACACCTTTTCAGCATCATTCCATTAGCATCAATTCTGTTCCTAAACACAAACAAGGGAAGTATTGCTAATTGCTTACTTCTCCAAGTCTGTTGTTTTCTATTTCATCGGCCAACTAATGAAGCGTCTGTTCATTGTGGTCCAACCGGTGGAAATGATGTTTATGCATTTGTACCTTATCTTTGATGGGGTAAATTGTGATGCTACGTATCTCGGTTTCTTTCATTACTGATGATTATAGTCAGTGCTATTCCTCGTGTAGATTCAAGCTGCAATTCATGAAACTTGGAGAAAGTCCCCAAACACCATGGGATGGAGATGCGAGCAGGAATGAGCTTTGTCATTATGGAAAGTCATCCGGAAGTTCTTTCATGTTGGCGTTTGTGTTGTTAGTACTCTTCAAAGGATTATGGATGTGAAGCGACCTCTTCTCATATGGTGCATTAGGCCTTGGCGAGCTTTGACATCGTGCTATTCTTTAGCAAAGGACGAATCACAAATTGCTTGCTGGAAGAATGCATTTGCAGGTTAAGCATAAAATGAGATTTGCTAACAAGATTACCGGTTAGATGTCCACTTCAAACTGTAATTTTGTGGTGGAGAGATTCTTTTTGTGGAAAAAGCGAATGCCATGGAATTAGCAAATAATTTGTCAATTGCAGGCAAGAGTTTCAATGATAATGTTTCCAAGAAGACAGAAGTTTTCTCATTTGAAAGAATTTTGAACACAAAATAAAGCACTCATTAGTGTACAATCATCTTTCTAGGCCGGTTACGTTGGAAAATCATATGTAGGTATTTTGCAATCGTTTTGGCCGTATAATCTCAAACTTGAACTATTTAAGCATGAATCTAAAAGCAGAAGAGTCATGTCCATGTACTTTTTCATATCCGAAACCTATTTTTCTCAGGCGTAGGTAGGCTACAATTGAAGACTATTGAAAAATGTGGGAAATTTTTGGAAGGATGAAAAGAGCCATTCCCAAAATTTACTCATTTAGTTTGAACAAGAAACTTTAAAAGGGTCATCTTATTGGTTAATAATCAGACTCTTACCACACCAAATTGTGTTAACCAGTCACGCATTGAAGCCTCAATCGAAGCAATTTCTTTGAGGTCACTCTTTGATATTCCTGTACGCTTGTACTAGATGATAATGGTAGAATTTTAGTAGTTGAAAGGCTGAAAGCTACTGGCAAGGTGCTCTGTCTGATTCGCTGCTTGTCTACTTGAACTTAAACTCAATTTTTCCAGAGCTCAATACAAGGCCAAGTAGCTTTTTAAGCCAAGTTCGAATCTATAATTACTAACACAAATATAGTGCGGGTCGTGTTGAAATACTTGTTAAACATACTTAATGTGAAATAATTAAATTTTCAGAATATTGATTGAACATTTCACATGAAAAATCACAAGTAAAGTCGATGTATTGAGTCTACAGTTTATTTACTAAGTTGCTTAACAAGTGTCTAACCCTATATTCCAAAGGGCAATGGCTATGTGTTTTGACTACTTTTAGAATTTTAGTCACAACCTTATCGGCTGAATTGATTTAAAATTTGGAAACTGTGAATCGACTGGATAACTGGATGAAGGTGTTAAACCTGGTGAACCGGTTCGGTTCTGCTCATGAGTTTTCATACTCTCCTTCTCCTTCGATTTCATGCCAGAGATTTGCTTTGACCTTGTTTTTGAAAGTTCTATCACATTATACATCAAGATCCTATAATTTACGACCATTTGAACAATAACTACGCAAGTTTTGATAGAATTAAAGAGGGTTCCCTTTGGGCTTTTCAGTTTTGCACATTTTCGTAACTCCGGTCTCAACGGGATGGCATTCGAAATATGAAAATTGTCCTCAAATCAAAATAAAACCATCGAAAGCCTTTCATTTTGTTTAGCACCGGCGCATGTCATTTTAGAATATCTACTTCAGCAATATATGTTGCCATATGATGAATCGTACAACGAAGAGGAATTGAAATAGACAAATTGAGGAAATTAGGGGGTTAAAGAACCCCAGAAACAAGGCGTAAACAACATTTGGCCAAAACAAAATCGTACCCAACAAAATCGACCACAAAATAGATGGTAATGTCAATCCTACAAATACAAGTATTCATCTGGTTTTGCAATCAGCATCACATTTATTAGGAAAAGAGCTTACAGAAAAGAGGAGAATTGAACAAATCAGACAATTCTACTTTGCATGGGCATGGATGCAGAATCCTGTTACAAATGTATTAGAAGGTAAGAAAATTCAAAAAAGAAAAAAAAATCGGCAAATATAAATATATATTACTATCACATACGAGTCGTCTCATTTGCCTATGTTTTGAATGCTGGAGATCGATGAATGAAACAATGAGTCATATGAACATAATATCAGAAAGATTGAACATTTGCGGCACCCTTCTGAATATTTGATTACCATTAGATACATATAAAGATGAACACCCAAAGAGCACAGCAAATCTCTTTCTCACCCTTTTTCTCTCTTGATGACGATGGACACGGTATTCCGTAATTTCTGCTAGTTAGAATCGACGTGCGAAGGTCGAGCATTTGCGCTTCAACCATCGGAACCCTTGTTTGAAAGAAGCCTTGAACTTGCCTTCGACCGAATAAGGCTTGTATCTGGCCACCTCCTCTTCCTCTTCTTCTCCGGATCATTCCACCACGATGCTTTTATCGCCGACTCCTTCACGTTGTCTAGTCTGTGCGGGGGCGAAGGGTGTTCGAGCATGCGAGGCCGGGATTTGGCTACGTACATCTGGTTTTGGTTAAGAGTTTGAATCGTCATGATCTCTAGACTCCGGCCAATTCCATGGGATCGGTAGCTCGGCGACCACGTGTCCATCCGTGTCCTCAATCTCTCTCTATCTCGGCCTCTCCCCTTTCTCGGATGGGAAGGATTTTTTTTTTAGAGGATTTTTTTCTCTCTTGATGATCATGAGCACATCTATTGGTTGTCTGAGGAAGTTGAAGAAATCGAGCGCTTATGGTTGTGAGTCTCTGAGAAAAATCCCTAGCTCGATTGGGGATTTACCGAATTTGCAACATCTTCACTTGAGTTTTTCTACGATCGAAAAGCTTCCCAATGCTATTGGGAAGGTTGAAAAATCTGCGACTCTACCTCTCTCATCGTGCTTTAGTCTGAAAAGTGAAATCGTTGACTTTCCTTCTCTCGAGATTTTCAGTAGAAAAGTGCAGTTTGGACCTTTCACGATTGATCTTTCTAAAATGATTACAGGCTGAGCATTGCGATAGCCTAGTTGAAATTCAGGGCATGATAATTTGGCATTCAGGTCATATTTGTATATGACCGCAATTCCATTAAAAGGCTTCTCTGTGCATAATCACGGTGTCTGAAGAAATTAGTGGCTGTCGGGTGCCACTATATAGTCAAAATTCAATTTCTTGACGGTGTGAAATTCTTAGAAGATTTGGATTTTATAGGATGCAAATCAATGGAGACTTTCCCAGATTTGATGGGATGTGAGAAGTTACGATCTCTAAGAGTTCGAGACAGCAAGAAACTTACTCAACTTTGGGGACTTGAAAAGTTGGATTTAATTGATTTGGATATTTCTGGTTGTGACTCATTGGAAGCAATCTCTTGACTTTTGGAGTGATGTTTCCTCAACAGAGGTAAATAAGCAGTTAACAATTATTCTTCTTCTGAGATTCATGACCTACTTTTCATCCCCATCTTCTTTTGACTAGAAGGTTTTCCATGACAGGGTTCTGTCATAATTGAAGGAATGGGGGAGTTGGTCATACATAATGCTTAAGCTAGGATCAAAATATAGACCCAAATGTCAATTGAAGGCATAGTAAGATTCTCCATCCTTGAATAGCCAGTGTGAGCAAATAGAGTAATACTTTTCTCAAAGCTTTATTTTTTTTTACAATGATTTGCTTTGGACTGAGTATCTATTTGATTGATTTTGGAAACTCCAGATTTGCCTACATATATTGCTGTTGGTTACAATATAGCAATATTTTTCATTTATCCTTCCATTGGCAGCTTCTACGGACTGCAAACAGATTAGGAGCTTATGAGGCAAGGATGAAAATATCAAGCAAAGGTAAACAAGAATTCCCCAGTAATTTAACAGTTACGCCATAAGTAAACCTGGGATTGCAAATTTTCAAATCAAGGCTGATGAACTTATGCTACTCAATATTGTAAACTACGCCCATAATTTCCCTATCCAGAATTAATATTTTCTTTGAAAAAATCCTTGGCCATTTTGAGTTACTTTGTGAGTTCTTTTGTGTCAGATTTGACTAGTGGCAGATGTCCTGTTTGAGACAAACATATTGGTTCTCCGCGATGAACAAAAACCCTGTCAAGTTTCTTATTGTTCCCTTGATGTCCGTCTTGAACCTTCTAAGAATAGCATCAATTCCCATTAACTATGCTGAACTGAGCTAAAATAAAACATATCAGGTGTTTTTGGTTAGTGATAAAAAAAAAAATGTTAAAGTAGTTTTGGCTAGTCTGTCATATATGAATGTACACCACCTTAACATTACTAGTAGTCAAACTATTGTTTTGAATATTATCAAGCAAGGTAAATTGGTGCTGCTTCTATGACAGGTTTGGTTGGTCTGTGTAACGATCAAGGCTTACTTTGGGACTTCAGTTCAATTAACTGTATCGATGACTTTTGCACTAATGAACAATGTTTTGCCCGTCGTGAAACAAGCTAGGATTAGGAGCTCAAGAATTTGCTAATTAGTTTGCATACCGTTTGATCCTATTGTTGCCATGGAATTGCTTTATCACATGACTGATTTGGGTGTGGCTCACTTGGCTGAGGAACTTCAAATTCCATACTTGAGACCGATCAAAATAAAGAAAAAGGATTTTGCAGAGGAAGCAACAGTCGAGGACCATCTTGCATGCCAAACTTGAAGAGGCTTTGGGGCCGACTGGAGTGTCCTAAGGAAGTTTTGATGCTTGTGAAGATCCAAAACACTTGATCTGATCTCAACGTCACATCCCTAAATGATTGTAAATGTATTTTTTTTTCAATTAAATATGCTTTATGTATGCTCATTAGGTTCTAGCTCTCCTTTAATCAAATACTAAGTTGATGATTTTTTTTATGTTACCATGATGCAGAGTTGTTCAATGCGATTGCAGTCTAATGATATCACTCTAGAATTGATGATGCTATGCAGAGGGAGGTATGCATTGCTAGGCTCCTTCATTTCTATCAGTTTATTTGTGTGATGATATCCTCTGAATGTTATTATCTAGGTTTGACGAGCTCAGTTCTGATGTATGCGGCATTGAATTTGTAAAGTTGAAATTGACCTCCTCACAAATGATCCCGTATTGCTAATTTTGCTAATTGGATCTTGCAAATTAACCAAGTAGCAAATGTATCTTTCTGTTATGTAGTTTAGGCACTTCACCTTTTTAGCATAATTTTATTAATTTCAATTCTGTTCCTAAACACAAATAGGGAAAGTATTGCCAATTGCTTACTTCTTTTAAGCCTATTGGTTTCTTTTTCATCGGCCAGCTAATGAAGTCTCCTTTCATTGTGGTCCAACTCTGATTGGTGTTGATGTTTATGCATTTGCACCTTAATCTCTCATGAGGTAAATTCTGATGCTACGATCTTGGATTTATTGATAAATTAGTTAGTGCTATCTTCCTTGTGCAGATTAAAGCTGCATTTGATGAAACTCGGAGAAAGTCCCCAAACACCATGGGGTTTAGATACGGGCAAGAATGAGCTATGTCAGTATAGAAAGGCATTTTGAAGTTCTTTGCAATTGGCATTTGTCATTTGCTCCATGTTGTTAATACTCTTCAAAGGTTCTTGATATAAGGCGACCTCTTCTCATGTGGTGTATTAGTCCTTTACAAGGTTGAAATCGTGCTATTCTTTAGCAAAGGCTGCATCACAAATCGCTTGGAGGAAGACTGCATGTGCAGGTGGTTTTATATGTGCAGTCAAGCATAAAATGAGATTTGTGAACAAGATTACCATTTAGATGTCCACTTCAAGCTACAGTTTTGTGACTGGGAGAGACTTTTTTTTGTAGAAAAAGCAAATGGCGTGGAATCAAAAAATAATCTGTCAACTGTAACCAAGAGTTTTAATGACAAGGTTTCCAAGAAGACGATAGTTTCTCATTTGGAAGAATTTTGAACCCAAAATAATGGCATTCTAAAGTCATCTGTCTAGTCTGGTTGCATTGGAAATTCATATGTAGGCATCGTCCAATCACTTTGGTCATTTAACCTCAAACTTGATTTATTTAAGCATGAATATAGAAGCAGAAGAGACACAGCCATGTGCATTTTCATACCTAAAACCAAGTAGAGAGACCAGTTTTTTTCTGGAAGAGCAGCATTACTTCTTCCCTTCGAGATTCTCTCATGTGGACGCATGCAGCTCACGCCGCTCAAAGTCGCTCCTTCATGGTTGTTCGTGGTGTTTTCACCACTAAAACCAGGTTTCTCTCTCTCTCTCTCTCTCTCTCTCTCTCTGGATTTGTTCTAGTGCACTTATGTTAGTCTGATCAAGCACTAGGGTTTGGAGTGAAGTATTGAGTTGTTTTATAGAATTCTTGATCAAAGGTTTGTTTGAGTCTCTAGTGTGGATGGAGTTTACGTGGGGTCTATTACTTGAACAAGAATCGGTGCGGAAAAAAGAGTTATTCTGTTTTTCTTTCGAGTTCTTCTTCCAATAAAAGCTATTGGGATATAATATGCGGAATTACCAAGATCTTGCAATTTACCTCAACGCGAAATCACCAGGAGAAATAAACGAGAAAAATAAGAACACCCAGAAATTTATGTAGTTTGGTCAGAGTATCGTGCACTACGTCATGAGGAGGAAGAAGTGACAAATAATCCACTAAAATCGGAGAAACATAGTTTACAATCGCTCAAGTATTTCCCACACCTAGATTTAACCCAAAATCATGCTTGTTTATAAATAAACAACTCACAGGTATAAACTCGCGCATAAAATTACCGCGTTCAAGTCGTATGCCAAAAGAAAAGAAAATCTCCAGCTTAGCTCTCTCTCGGCGGCGTGCGACTTCGTAGGGTTTCTCGCGGCTCCCTTCTGCGGCTTGTTTCTACGTAAAGGAATTCGGCAGCATCTCACCTCGGCGGCTTCGTTCTTTTTTCCGTAGGGTTTTATTTCTTAAAACCGACTTCATGGACGCCGAAAAGGGAATCTTCTTTGGCTCCGCGTGCAGGCTTCTTCTTGATCGGTAAAAGAAAACCCACGTATCAAATAAGTGTGTGTGTGGGCCCAACAAGTCAAAGTCTTGACTTGGCCCCACAAAGAAATAATTCGGCTTCTACAGGTGTGTGTCCACTTGTTTCGCACGTACGAAAGGAGGAAATCCAAGAAGAAATTATTTCTTTCTTCTTCATCCAATTTATAATCCACTTGGGAAAAACTTTATCGACAAATTCGATTTATCCGAATTCAAACTCGAGATATAATTTAACAATTCTTCATCTTGGCTCGATGTTTGAAGCCAAGTTATAGTCTTCATGTCCAATGCTGCTTCTCCCGTCTTGCGATGGGCGCTCACTCTCCATGAGATCAATAGAGCTCAAGCAAAGCTTGAGCTTCGCCAAAGAAAGGAAGACTTAGTCATAATGTCTTTGGGTTATCTCTTTGTAGCAATCTTTTTAACAATAACAATACCCTTAGCTAAGACATCTTGGATGAAGTGGTACCTGATGTTGATATGCTTCGTTCGCTCGTGATAAACTGGATTATTGCTAAATATATCGCACCTTGGTTGTCACAGTGTATATCCACACTTTTCTGTTCTAACCCAAAGTCCAGAGCAAACTTTGTAACCATATCGCCTCCTTTGCTACAAAGGTTAGTGCCATGTACTCTGCCTCAGTTGAAGACAAGGCAATGTGATCCTGTAAGGACGCTTTCCAACTAACTGCACCACCCGCCAGCGTAAACACGTACCCTGCTAAAGACCTGCAATCATCCAAGTCACTGGCGTGATCCAAGTCCACAAAACCAGTGGTCTCACTGCCATTGCTGTCCCTTCGGTATACTATACCCACGTTTGTTGTCCCCTTCAAATATTTGAGGATCCACTTCACAGCTTCCCAATAAGCTTTACTAGGACACTTCATATAGCGACTAACCACGCTCACAGCTTGTGAAATATCATGCCTAGTGCACACCATAGCATACATAATACTACCCACGGCACTAGAATAAGGAACACAAGACATATGCTCCTCCTCCTCCTCGGTTTGCGGTGATAATTTATCGAAAGTTTAAAGTGCTTCGCTAAAGGTGTACTTACAGATTTTCTTATTTTGCATATTAAAGCGTGCTACGATCTTCTCAATATATTTCTTTTGAGATAGACGTAAAACTCCCCGATCGTCACGCAAAATCTCCATACCCAATATTTTCTTTGCAGCACCTAAATCTTTCATCTCAAATTCAACATTTAACTACCTCTTCAGCACATCAATATCAGACATATTCTTAGCTGCTATCAGCATGTCATCAACATATAAGAGTAGATAAATCAAAGAACCATTCTCCAATCTCCTATAGTAAACGCAGCTGTCCATCTGACTTTTTGAATAGTTTTGACTAGCCATGAAAGCATCAAAACGTTTATACCACTGCCTAGGAGATTGTTTCAGCCCATACAAATATTTCTTTAACAAGCAAACATGATTTTCCTTACGGAATAGCAAATCCCTCCGGTTGCCTCATGTAAATCTGCTCCTCCAACTCACTGTGAAGAAACACAGTTTTCACATCTAGTTGCTCTAACTCGAGATCCTGCGAAGCAACTAAGGCAAGTAAAACACGAATAGAAGTATGTCTTACCACAGGAGAGAACACCTCATTGTAGTCAATGCCGTTACGCTGTGTATACCCTTTCGCCACAAGTCTCGCCTTATACCTCATTTTGCCTCGACACCGGGAATGCCCTCTTTCCGTTTAAAGACCCATTTACTTTCGACAATCTTTTGGCTCTTGGGTACTTTGACCAGCTCCCATGTCTGATTTCGATGGAGAGATTCCATCTCTTCACTCATAGCCCCTAGCCACTGCGATGACTCCAAACTAGCCATCGCCTCAGAGTAAGACGAATGCTCATCTGTCTCCACCTCATTACCTACAGTAAAATGCATAAGCAATATCTATATAACCATAACGTACCGGTGGTTTAATGTGCCTTCTCTGTCTATCTGCAGCTATAGTTTGCTGTGGCTTTGCTGGTTGTTCACTATCACCGACTTCAGGAACTGCAGCTTCATCTGCAGTCTCAACTTCTGTTACCTTCGAGGTCTCTGGAGTCTCCACCTGAAGCTCCACCTCACTCATGACACCATGATCTGTCTTCTCTGCTTGTTGTGTCTCAAAACTCCTTTGTTGAGGCATTGCTGTCTCGTCGAAGATCACATCTCTGCTGATTAGAAAACCGGGTGATCTGGGATCAGTGCACCACAGCCGGTAGCCTTTCACCCCATGTGCATAACCCATAAATATGCACTTCTTCAACCTCGGCTCAAGCTTACCATCACTCGCATGAGCATATGCAGGACATCCGAATATACGTAATCCGGAGTAATCAACAGCTTTCCCCGACCATACTTCCTCAGGAGTCTTCCACTCGATAGCAGACGATGGAGATCGATTTACCAGGTAACATGACATGTTCACTGCTTCGGCCCAAAATTCATTGCCAAGTCCTGCATGCGAAAGCATGCATCGAGCTCGCTCAAGCAAAGTTATATTCTTCCGTTCTACCACGCCATTCTGCTGTGGTGTCCTAGGTACTGTGCGGTGTCTAACAATACATTCTTTCTCGCAAAACTCGGTAAAATCTTTACCACAGAACTCCATACCATTATCGGTTCTCAGGCACTTGATTTGTTTATCTGACTGCTTCTCAATCAATGCCTTAAATTTCTTGAACCGATCAAACACATCATATTTGTGCTTCAGAAAGTATACCCATACTTTCCTCGAATAATCATCGATAAATGTCAGCATATATCGGGCACCTCCGTTCGAAGGAACCGAAGACGGGCCCCAGACATCTGAGTGAATATATTCAACAGGTCGCTTGGTCGAATGAATAGCTGTCGTAAACTTAACTTGGTGCTGCTTCCCATAGATGCAGTGCTCACATAAGTCCAGCTTTCCTGTCTTCTGACCCTTCAACAACCCCCTTTCACTCAGCATAGTCATACCTGCCTCACTCATGTGCCCCAAACGCATATGCCATAATTGAGTCAAGTCAGAATCTGACTCACCTGATGAAACTGCAACGGTTCCGGTCACGGTCTCTCCCATTAGATGATAGAGAGTATTCACTTTCTTCCCCTTCATCACTGTCATGGCACCTCGAGAGATCTTCAGTACTCCACCTTTAGCGGTGTACCTGCATCCGATATCATCGAGTGTCCCTAAAGAAATAAGGTTCTTCTTGAGCTCCGGTACATGCCTCACATCTATCAATGTGCGAACCACCCCATCGTGCATCCGGATCCGAATTGTCCCTATCCCCACAGCCTTACAGACTGCATTATTCTCCAAAAGAACTCTACCACCATTTGCAGCTTGGTAAGTAGTAAACCAGTTCTTATGAGGCGTCATGTGATAAGAACACCCCGAATCTAGCACCCATTCGTCTCCTGACGAAGTAGCAGTCACACATAAGACAACTTCAGCATCACTATTGCTCCCCTCATCAACGTTTGTCACATTGTTTGTGACATTCTGCTTATCAATTTTATTCCTCCGCTTAGGACGGTCTCTCCTGATGTGCCCCTCCTCGTGACACTCAAAGCACTTCATGCGTCCCTTGGACTTTCTATGGCGTGATTTTGATCTGCTTTTACCTCTGCTGCTACTAGGCACTCGATGTTGTTCTCTACCCCGAATCATCAATGCTTGCGCTGTTCCTTGCGCCGGACCATCATCTTGCAACTTTCTCTGCCACTCCTTAGAGAATAAGGCGGACTTTACCTCTTCTGAGGTAATTGTAGTACGCCCCTGTAATAGTGAATCAGTAAAGTGCTCCCATGACTCTGGTAAAAAAGCTAACAATATCATGCCCTGCTCTTCATCATCAAGTAACTTACCGACGTTCTTCAGATCTAACATGAGTTTATTAAATTCATCTAGGTGGGTTCTGATAGACGTACCTTCAGTATATCTAAATTGAAACATCTTCTTCAGCATGTATAAGCGATTGTTCAAACCTTTCTTCATATAGAGTGCTTGAAGTTTTGCCCATAATCTTTGCGGCATCCTTCTCCTCAGCAACCTCTAGTAAGACCTCATCCGTCAAATTTAACAGGATTATACTCTTTGCTTTTTCCATCAGCTCTGCCCTCTCTGAGGCTTTCATTATGATAGGCAACTCATCTTCACCATCCAGTGCCTTGGCCAAGCCTTGTGTTGTCAATAATGCTCACATCTTGATGCTCCATAACACAAAGTTGTTGCTCCGTTAAACTTCTCAATTTCAGATTTCCTCTCGGAGACATAATTGCGATAACAGAATTTCCAGATAATAATCGAGACAAGCAAAAGCTCCAAATCACAATCAAGAAATCCAACCCCAAGCTCTAATACAAATTGTTGGGATATAATATACGGAATTACCAGGATCTTGCAATTTACGTCAACGCGAAATCACTAGAGAAATAAACGAGAAAAATAAGAACACTAGAAATTTACGTGGTTCGGTCCAAGTATCGATGCACCTACGTCATAGGGAAGCCCGGCAAAATAATCCACTAAAATCGGAGAAACATAGTTTACAATCGCTCAATCGCTCAAGTATTTCCCACACCTAGATTTAACCCCAAACCCTAAGTATTTATAAATAAACAACTCACTTGGGTATAAACTCACGGCACAAAATTACCGCATTCAAGTCGTATGCCAAAAGAAAAGAAAATCTCCAGCTTAGCTCTCTCTCGGCGGCGTGCGACTTCGTAGGGTTTCTCGCGGCTCCCTTCTGCGGCTTGTTTCTACGTAAAGGAATTCGGCAGCATCTCACCTCGGCGGCTTCGTTCTTTTTTCCGTAGGGTTTTATTTCTTAAAATCGACTTCATGGACGCCGAAAAGGGAATTTTCTTCGGCTCCGCGTGCAGGCTTCTTCTTGATCGGTAAAAGAAAACCCACGTATCAAATAAGTGTGTGTGGGCCCAACAAGTCAAAGTCTTGACTTGGGCCCCCACGAAGAAATAATTCGGCTTCTGCAGGTGTGTGCCCACTTGTTTCGCACGTACGAAAGGAGGAAATCCAAGAAGAAATTATTTCTTTCTTCTTCATCCGATTTATAATCCGTTTGGGAAAAACTTTATCGACAAATTCGATTAATCCGAATTCAAACTCGAAACATAATTTAACAAAAGCTAACAGCACTGAGTATATGACACCGTCTTGATTTGAGGTTTCTTTTTGAATGTGGTGTTAAATGACAAACAATGAATCAGTGGTTCAAGTGAAAATTGCTGTTTAAGTTGTTTAGACAAGGAAGGAGGCTATTGGTAGAAGCAATAAAATAATGTGTTCATTGCAGAGAAGAGTGTGAAGAAAGCTGAGAAGATCAGATTATTGCTAGGATGGGAGAAGGTGCATCTCAGCGTTCGGCTGGATTGCCAAATTGAAATTGGGGAGAGTGTGGCAATCTTAGGATCCACAAGAGATTTGAGATCATGGAAGAAGAATGTGGCAATGGACTGGACCAAGAGCGGATGGGTATGTGAGTTAGAACTGAGGCGAATCTGTCAAATTAGAAGAACTAATATTAGATTTTGCTGATATTACTAAGATTCCTACGTCTATCGGTTCTCTGAGGAAGCTGGAGAAACCAAGTGCCAGCTTTTGTGAGTCACTCAGAGACATCACTAGCTCAACTTGGGATTTACAGAATTTGCAACATCTAGACATTAGTGGTTCTGGGATTGAAAAGCTTTCTGGTGCTATAGGAAGGCTGAAAAATTGGTGCACTATAAGTTTCCTATCATGCTGTAATCTGAAAGAGCAATTCCAAGTGAAATCGGTGACTTGTCTTCGCTTGAGATTCTCTATGTTACTTGGGGAATTTTTTATGCTTGTGAGGATCCAGTACACTTTATCTGGTCTCAACAGCACATACTTGAATGATTTTGATGTTGTATTTTGAGTTGAGTTCGCTTTTTGTATGTTCATGAGGTTCAACCTCTCTGTTAATCAAATATGTAGCTGCTGATTTTTTTTTTTGTATGTCACCCTGATGCAGAGGTGTTTGTTTAATACTGTTGCATTCTAATGTTATCATTCCGAAACTCGATAAGGCTCTGCAGAGGGAGGTATGCACTACTAGTCGTACTATAACAATGGAAAAATAACTTGTTTGCTCATACTATATGAGCTATGGAATTGCACCTGAAATCAGTATGCAAGTATGCATGAGGACAATCTCCTTCATTTCTATCAGTTCGTCAATGTGATACTATCCTTTGAATGTTGTCATATAGGTTTCTGACTTTTTTAATTTGTTAAGGTCAGTTCTCATGCGACGTTGGCTTTGTAAAGTTAAAATTCACCTCCTAGCAAACTATCCTGCATTGCTGATTTTGCTAACGGGATATTGCAAATTAACCAAATAATAAATTCATCTTTCTATCATGTAGTTTAAGCACTTCACCTTTCAGCATATTTTTATTGACATCAATTATGTTCCTAAACACAAACAAGGAAAGTGTTGCTAATTGCTACTTCTTCCAAGCCTGTTGTTTTCGTTTTCATCGGCCAGCTCATGAAGTTTCTGTTCATTACGGTCCAACTGCAATTGGTGCAAATGATGTTTGTGCATTTGTACCTTATCTTTCATGATGTATATTGTGATGATCCGATCTCAAATATCCCCATTTATTGATAATTAGTAAATCCTATCCTTTCTTGTGTAGATTCAAGCTGCATTTCATAAAATTCAGAACATTCCCAAGCATCACAGGACGGAGATGTGGACTGGAATGAGATATGTCATGAGACGTTATGGAAAGATGTTCCAAAGTTCTTTGCTAAAGGTGTTTATAATGTGCTCCATGCTGATAATCTTGATGGGATTCTTGATATAAGGGGACCTCTTCTGATGCGGTGCAGTAGTCCTTTGCAAACTTTGACATCATGCTATTATTTAGCAAAGGTCGAATTTCAAAATGCTTGCAGGAAGACTGCATGTACAGGTGGTTTTGGACATGAAGTTAAGCATAAAGTCATGTTTGTCGACAAGATTACCGTTTAGATGTCCACTTCTAGCGAGACTTCTTTCATGTAAAAAGCGAATATCATGGAATCAGCAAATAATCCGTCAATTGCAGGCAAGATTTTCAGTAAAAAGGTTCCCAAAAGATGGTAGTTTCTCATTTGGAAGAATGTTGAGCACAAAATAAGAGTGTTCGTTAGTGTACAATCAGCTATTGGATCTCGGGAAGTTCATGTATTGGCCTTTTGCAATCAATTTAATAGTATAATCTCAAACTTGATGCCTTTTAAGCGTGGGTCTATAAAGCTGAGTTGACACAGCCACACTTTTTCATATCAGAAACCAAATTTTCTTTGGCGGTGGCTACTGTTGTTTTAGACTGATCAAAAAATGTTCAGAAAAATCTTTGGAAGGGTGAAAGTAGCCCCTCCTAAGATTTATACTCATTTGGTTTGAACCAAACCATTTAACAGTCGTCTACTTGGTTAATACTTGGACTCTACTACGCCAAAGTGTAGTCGTTGGTAATGCACTCAAGTTTCAATTGAATTAACTTCTTTGGGGCCAATACTCTCAGATGTTCCTGTTCATCGTACTACATTACAATAACTTTAGTAGTTAAAAGCAACTCTCAAAATAATCAGATAGTCTGATTCACTCGTTGTGTACCCGAACTTTAACCAATACTTTCCGGAGCTCAAGATAAGGCCAAGCAACTTGTTAAGCCAAGTTTGAATATTTAAGTACTAAACCATACATAATGTGGGCCGCACAACGAGTCTAAACATTAGTTAAATATACCAAACATGAAATAATCTAACATATTGTTCATATATAACATGAGAAAAGTCGCAAGTAAAGTCAATGTATTGATTATATAATTTATAACATAGCTACTCAATAACACGAGAATGATAGTATGCCATGTCTTTTTATAACATACAATATAGACCTCTTCAATATGCCCCTTCATTTGAACAGCTACTCCTTGACAGGCTACTAATCCAGCATGATAGTACACTGTCTTTATACAGCACTTCTTATTCAAGTATTTTGCGACATCAACATATTCACTTGTTGAAAGGCAATATACCATGCCACAAAAATTAGCAAAACGATTCTTTAGCAGCTCTCCAAGTTGCTTCAGTGGTTTCAGGGTCTTAGCTATGACCTCATATTTAAATTGTCTGTCAAAGGTCGTCTCAAGAACAAGAGCATGGGTAATCCCAAGAGTTTTTAGGATATCCTGCAATGGATGAATAATTCAGTCGGAACGAACAGATGATTTCAACATAATGAGGAGGTTAATATATAAGTTTAGTGCCTAAAGAACTGACTGAGTGGCAGTTTCAACTAAGGCCATCACTGGGTCATACGCAAAGTTAGGCTTGAGACATACCAGTCCATAATCTGGACGAAAATCATGTCCCCATAGACTACATCAATGACAACCACGAAAGTGACAATCAATGAGCTTTCAACGTTAATCAGTCAAATGTACAAGAAAAGCTCAAATCAGCAGTACATTCCTTTCATGAAATCAAACTGGCAAAGCAAATCCAGTTAAGACCTTGAAAGAAACGCAATCAATGATCACATGGTTGAACCTTTGTCTTTCTCAAGTTGTTAACATAAAGCATAAGCGTTAATAGAATAAATAGGGATACAAGAACCAGTGAGTATCCTGCCAAACAAAGAGAGGAGATCGGATCCTTATCCAAGCTTATGCCGGATCCAATTACTCTAGGAAGTCATTTCCATTGGAGCTTATTTAAGTTGTGTCCTTTTTACTCAATATAATGAACGATGTGCCGCTAAGTGTTCCCAAATGATGGAACCTAAATCTTTTCATCAAACAAGGAACACTGCATTCTGTTCTATTAGAACTTCACATGGTTCTAGGCTTCGGAAGGTCTAATGTAACACTGACAATTTAATTAGGCAAGAAACACAGAAACTGCAGAAAAGTTTGGAAAGTTAACTTGCTTATATTTATCAGGAACAAGGACAACAGTTTTGCAGTGGCAATATCACAAATAATTATTCCTTTGAAGTAACTCTTAGCATGATCTTTCTTCATACAAAAGGCATGTCAATGATTACACACACCTCACGCAATGCGCCTCATCAACAACAAAACCAGCTAGTTGTGCCGGCAATGTATGATGGTCAAATATAAAAAATATACAATGAACCGTCTAGAAAAAGTTATGGTGCATCAGAAACAATATTTTTCTATGCAATCATTTCAATATCTCAAGAAATGATGGGTTTCCTACAATCCTTTCAGGAGTTACATACAATAGCTTGCACAATGGTTTATCTTTTCTGAAAAGGCAGGCAAAGCAGAAAGAGATTAATAATTTGACAGTCACGACACTAAGCATAAAAAATCTAGAAGTCAAATAGAGCTAGACCTTTGCCTTAGTTCTTGGAGAACAACTGTTGCTTGGGCAGCAGTTTGTTGAGAGTTCAAGAAAGTAGATGGGATTCCATACTTGAGGGGTAGAGTAATTATTTGATCTTGAATGAGAGATAGCAAGGGAGGTATAACAACCGTGACACCTGTTTTAAGAGTTGCTGGCAGCTGAAATGAAGGGAAAAAACATCAGAAGAGCGCATTAAGAAAGGAAGAAGGGGCAAGGAAGCCATTATTTCTTTCACCTTTAACTGATCAGGAATGACCTGTTGTCACTACTTGTTTTATAATTACTTTCAGCTAGGAACATATATCAACTACTTCAAGACTGAACAGAAAACACTTCTAAAAATTCAGCTTAATAAATCCAGAATTATATCTTCCTCCTTAATTCAGTACGTCAAATATTTCGCATGCTACCATGATACATTGTATATTGAAGGAAATTAATTTCCAACCAATTATGGGAAAAAAGAAGTCATAGATCATCACCCTCCATGAGATAATGGCATAGCCAATAACTGCAAGGAAATATAGAAATCTAGAACCCCTATTTGGTGAAAGCACTTTGAAAACTTATTCCTCTTTGACTTAGTAACCCATTTGAATTGGACCTAAGTTATGACTGACAACAGCACTTAAATGCATAAACAATTTGAGTTTTTAAGTAAGTGATTAGAAGGTCCTAGAAGCATAGTACAACCTTTAAATTCTAGAAATTACAACAGATAGAGATGTGCAAAGGCAGAAGGAGAATGTACCATATCTCCTTTTCTAATTTTGTCTGATGCCATAGATTGGAACCCATGATTATGTACCAGAATCCCTTCCTATTGCTTAATTTTCATTTGAAAAACATTTCCTTCCTTAAGTTCACGGCCTTCTCAACAGTGTGGAAAAAACAGATTAGAAGATCACATTAAAGCTTAAATTTTGACATACAAGTCTACCCTTTTACATTTAGTTGGTGGAACCATTGAGCAAAGTGCACAGGTCTTGTGCTCTTCACATTGTCTCCACGCTCTCCTACATACAATCAATACACAGCTGAGACAATGTTAACATTCGCTAACCTGGTAATATAAACTTTTACCACCTCCAGTGGGCATGATAATAAAGCAATCTTGCCTGGCTACAGAAGCTTTACAAGCGTGATGCTGGTCGAAATGCCTCGTTTCTAAATATGACAACATTTGCCAATTCTACATCATCAAAGGCTTGCAATTCCTCATAACTCGAGTCCCTTGTTTGGATGTCGAAATCCGAGAGCAATGTATTTTATTTGAAACTGACGATATTGAACCCGGAGTGACAATGCTCTTACAATCCTTCAACAGAAATAAGCCTCTTCAGTACCATAATAGTATCTGACATGGATTGTCATGGAAAATGAAAAATGTGCACAAAGAAATCACAAGCCTTCATTTACGCAAAACATTCCTATCAATGACGCTGGATTGCTAAGTTCCACACTTTGATGATCTGCTATACTCTCAACGCATTCGAGAGATATAGGTATTTTGTACATCATCCAAAACTAAAATTAACTTCTTTAGTGACCAAAGAGTTCTAATATGTCATTTTGGATCTTGAAGATTGTGGAAGTAATTGGCAAAAGTCAGGAGTGTCTATTGGATAGTTGATTGGACGAGAGGTCTCATAAGAAATTTACTAAATGCTTTTGTACATGTATATTGTGTAGGTCCTTTGCTGTGTGCAGAATCAAAGCAAATTGGAAACAATCAAGCAGAGAACAAGTTATTAGAGAAAAGGACAGTGACACACTGATTTAAGCGGTTTGGCAGTATTGTCTATGTCCATGGGAGAAGCATACCATGGATTCTAAAGCCCGTCTGGCCAAAATTTGAGTGGATGAATTGGTTAACTGCTTTAATCACGAATATAGCATGTGGATTTCCTACCTGTTTTACTGCCCAACACATCATCTTCATCTTTACCGTCAGTAGAGGAATCCACCCCAAGGAAAGTTTGATTTTTCACAGTTTGTGGAGAATCCTCTATAATATTGACATCGTGCACAACATTGCATTCACCATCATTACTGATATCTTGGCCAAACATATCAGTCAAAACTCCACAAGCTTCTGATTCTGCACCTTGCACATCATCCCAATCCTCAGTGTTTGGCATAGTTTGGGCCAGTTCCGCTAGAAAATGATCGCCACAATGGTCCACAATGATAAACTCTCGACCTCCATCACCTTAAGGAAACCAAAAGAAGAAAGAGGTGATTTTGCAAGTTCCATGGCAAACAAGATATCAAATAAACACAATCTACAATATGTAATTTGCAATTAGTTCAGCGAAACACCATACTTATATGTAGGCAAGACACCATAAGTAATTCGTAGTGAGTTCACAAATAAGTCAGACATTTCGCTAGTCAATAAGACTACTCTGCAAAACCCACAGAGAAATGGGGATGGGATTTACGCTCAATGAACTAGATTTAACCAGCTCCTCCAGTCCATTCAAATCCAAAGCGTACACCATTCCACAGCCATCGTCAGAATGATGACTAACCGCAATAAATCTCCTTATTTAGGAATGCACAACCAATCGATTCACGAATTATCCACGCAACACAAGCGATTAGGCCATTCCCTAATCCCCAGATACCAGCGATTCGGCTAATAACCAAGAAAAACCACCATCCGAAGCAACCTCAACACATCAAACTGGAACCGTGCCACACATTTCCTCGTCAACAAGACTACTTCACCAAACCTGCCCCGGTCTATTCAAACCAAGAGCAAACTATTCCACGGCCATCCTCATCGTATTGGACAATGAAATACCTACATAACCTCCGCAACACTAATCAGCATAAAAAATGGGCGACGAAGAAACGATTCGAGTTACCGTAGAGAGCGAATTGAGACGGTCCAAGCACTTGCTGGTGGACTGCTCATCGAAGCCGAACTCGAGAGCCAAGCTCAGCAACCCGAGCTTTCTCCACCTCCTCCAAGCCCCGATCCTCCATCGAGTCTCAACTTGTTCGACGCCATTCGATCGATCGATCGATCGATGATGCACCAGCTAGAATTGAATCGAATCGATCGTTAGTCTGTCTGGAGAGTGCGCGCTCGAAGTACTCTTTCGAAAAGCATTCCCAACGATGGCGGGGATTATTTTTTTTTCTGGATAAAAGAAGTCGTGCACTTTTCTCTGAGCGTATAGTGTCGATCTTTTCGAGTCGATGCATAAGTCTAGTTCATTTTGGGGCGTCCTTTCAATAGCGCTTGTCGCGCCAATTCTTCTTTGGATGTGCGCTTATAATCTTCTCAAGACGAGGAAAAAGAGCGGAAGCAATACCACATACAAAAAAAAAAAAAATTCAACGGGGCGTCGACATCTATGTTTGTCTCTCCAACACTAACAAAAGGGGGGAAGTGATCCCTTTAACATATTCTTGAGCTCGAGACTACAACAATATCATAGATGAAGGAACTGTGCCGATATTTGCGCTTACAGATGATGATAGCCTCCCTATTAGTGAAGGGTTAGGTTTATGGCATCTCGATGTGATCACATGGACTAATGTTTTCCGCGAAACAAACGGAGCCTAAAATTCCATCCATGTTACCTAGCCAAAAGATGTTTCGGCCAAATAAGATATATTAGTTGTCCTTGGCCTAGATTGATATAAAATGAAAGCGTGACAAAACTTCAACATGATTGGCCAACAAAAAAAGTAAATTCTATTGATGATTCTTTCGATTCCGTCAATAACTCTTCCCATAATTATCGTTGAAAGGTTAATGGTTGTCGATCAATAAAACATTTCCTAGATGCAAATCTTTTAATAATGGATAGTAAATCGCATTGTATTCATTAACAAAATCATTACTTTATTTTTCATTTGCCTATGCAACATAAGCCATGTCTCAAGGAATTATAAGTCATAACAAGGGCAACTTCTTAGGCTAGTCATTATGTTAAAGAACTTCAATGCCTCTGCCACTAGTCTTTTCAATTTGCAGAGGCACTTCATCAAAATGCCGAGACAAAAAACGTTGGGAGTCATTTTCTTCGGATTCATGCGACCGGTCGTGTCAATGGTCGGGGTGCAATGCTTCTTCATCTTCTCCGCCGCCCCCGAGGAGTTGGGTGAAACAGGGAGGTGAAGGCCAAGAGTTCATCCTAGTCAATCCTCTTCCAGTAGAATGAAGCATCGTTGCTCTTCTAGCAATCCGCCATTTTTGCATTTGTTTATCACAAAAGGCCGAAGACTCTGATTGATTTGTGGAGACAGTCATTCACATTGGTGGATGGGCAAGTGTGAGAGCAACGTGAAAAAAATGATTTGATGCGAAGACGGGAAGATAAGCGAGAGTTTCAGTGAGATAACTAGATTCTAACAAGACCATCAAATCAGAGAGCAGAAGCACAAATCGACTCATTTATTCTCTTCATTCAGGTCAATTTTGTCTGTGTGTGACACCTTCATAAGATAGTGTTTGGAGAGGGTGAAGTTAAGCAGTTCAACGAATTCCTTCAAGACGTGCAGGTTTAAGCTCTACTTAGGTCATTTAAAGTTACTAGAATTTCAGGAAAAGTCTCGGTCACCAAAAACTTCTGCAATTCATTGTTTCTACAAAATTTTTGTAAATTCTTCTACATTTCGGAGATAGTGGAGGAATCTAGATTTTTTTTTTTTTTTTTTTTTTTTTGTCGAAGTAAACATCTTTCATTATTTCAAGTAGCTCCATGATTACAAACTAAGTGGGCCTCTAAACAAATTAAGTCTCACAATATTTTTGGGGATAAGAAACCTAGTTAGTGGGAAGGGATTTTCGCCAATGGGCTTAGAGATCCAATCAGCTACCTGGCTCGCTTCTCTCCTCTAGTAGGCTAATCACATGCTCTTGTACTGCGCCAGCAGGTTTTTGCCTTTGGAGATAAGAGACTGGATGCTCCACATTGGTTGTTCTTGATCTGAAGGTGCACTTATCGTTGACCAACTGTCCAACTCTAGAGAGTACTTGAGTTCAAAAGTAAGACAAGAGAAGCGTAGGGCTTCCATGCACGCTAGGGCTTCCACTTGCTCCGCCGAGTTCGCCCATACTTCCTTCGTAAATCCAGCCACGATGTTCCCAGACTCATCTCTATAAACAACGGCGATGATTCCTATTCTCTCTCTTCGCACACGAGCCATCCACATTGATCTTTAGAATGCCTTTCTCGGGTGGAATCCATTTGGCAGCCAAAGGCTAAAGAATGCGCATCCTTATGATACAATTAATTGCAAATAATAGGAAAAAAAAGGTAGGACTTTTAGAAATGGCTATCTATATAAAGCAATTGGTAGATGCTGAACACAAATACAAAAAAGATCAATTAAAACACTCAATTCCAGTGGAAAACATGAATCATCAAGTGCCTAGTTTTGAGGAATGTACAAGGCGTCTGGACAAAACAGTGATTGACTTCCGAGGAACAGTGTCTAACGTGGACATGAGAGCACCCACTGGATTGTATAAATCATGGTGAATGACATGATTGTTCGAGTGCAATCGTTATTAGAGCACCACTAAGTGTATTTTTTTTTTCAAATTTATTTGAAGATATACTTGTGTTCGATTTGGTTTAACTGAGTGAGTGTTCTTTCTTATTAATTTTCCTCAAATAATTTACCATTATTTTCATTATTTGAGAAAAAAAATTACAATTGTTTTGAATTTAATTCTGCTTAAATTAATTTTTAAAAATGTCTAGGCCCATGCCCACCGTGCTTAGGTTGTGTCGGCCCAAGCTTGCCTTGGTGCTCAGTCCTAGTCACGCTTCGCCAAGCGAGAAGGCTCGAAAACTACATTGGTTGTAGTTAAGCTTGGAAATCACATCAGTTGTGATTAAGCCCAAAATCAAACATCTCAAGACGTAGATAAACCGTGAGCACTAATCCAATTTCCATAGTTCATAGTACAACATGCCGAGATATGCTAGAAATATTTCACCCATGTATATATTTTCTATGCATGTCCAAAATAACAATCTAACTCGAGTCAATGCTTGATCCAATTTTATTAAATAAGATGCCATGAAATGGATTTATTTTTCCCTTGATTCTCAAAGTGCGTGGGTTGAGGAAATTTGTGGTTGGACTATGAAAAATGCTATGTTATTCACTTCATAACTAGTTTGAAATATACTCACACGTTCAATGAAGTTTATAACTTACAAGAGTTGGACAAGAATCATTTAACAAATTTAGGGATTAGCATCTGCTTATTGTTTTCTTCTTGCAACCAAGTTGAAAGTAACGTTTGTCAAACAATACAACATTTCGAAGATCCAAACATTTAATTATTGTCTCGTTTGCCCTTTTGTCATAATTGCGAGAAGTTTCCATGATCTTTCGAGTGTTGGCGGCATTCACAGAGATACACATGAAACGCCACGAAACATTGAATTGGCTCAGCGAGATTACAACTAATAACAATAATAATGTAATGATTGTATTGCGTAAGTGCATCCATAAACAAAAGTAGTCTTCCTACCTAATTCTATTTTTTAAATTGAAATAATATTATAGTTGTTGTGCTTTTACCATGCATTAATTAATTTAATAATAGTCTATTTCTCTTTCATTACCCACAACTATAATATTATTTCAATTTAAAAAATAGAATTAGGTAGGAAGACTACCTAATTCTCTATTATAGTTGTTGTGCTTTTACGGTTTTACCATGCATTAATTAATTTAATAATAGTCTATTTCTCTATCATTACCCACAACCAATTTTTAAGGGCAATTATTGATTTTTAATCGTAGGAAGAATGCCACTATCGAAGATTCCATCCATGTTACCTAATTGGAAGATGTAACAAAGACCAAGACTTGTTCTGGCCAAAAATAAAAATAAAAAACAAAGACCAGGACTCACCCATAAAGAAAGACCAAGACAAATAATTAGTCACTAGTGGGGCAAACTCTAATTAATTTAATAATGGTATATTT
This sequence comes from Eucalyptus curtisii, assembly GCA_017140595.1. Lineage (NCBI taxonomy): Eukaryota > Viridiplantae > Streptophyta > Magnoliopsida > Myrtales > Myrtaceae > Eucalyptus > Eucalyptus curtisii. Next base: position 19,243,073 of record CM029495.1, read on the forward strand.
CTCTATCATTACCCACAATCAATTTTTAAAGGCAATCATTGATTCTTGATCTTAGGAAGAATGTCACGATTCCATCCATGTTACCTAGCTGGAAGATGTAACAAAGACCAAGACTCATTCAAGCCTAAAATTAAAATAAAAAACGAAGACCATGACTCGCCCATAATAAAAGACCAAGACAAATAATTAGTCACTAGTGGGGCAGATCATAATTAATTCAATAATAGTATATTTCTCTATCATTACCGACAACCAATTTTTAGAGGCAATTATTGATTCTTAATCTCAAGAAGAATTTCACTATCTAAGATTCCATCCATCTTACCGTGGCACCCCAATCCCTAAGGGTCGCCACATCCTGACCTCCACTTCGTTTCCTTGACTTAAGGTCTATAAGTCCCGAGAGTTTATTATTTAATTTTAACGGTCCTGGCGCAACGTAAGAGGTATAGCGGAAGTGATGTCACATCCCCCCAACCCATTGATTCCGAAATGATGCACACTTGCTAGACAATTTCATAAGATAAGCCGAGCACATTTATTTACATAACTTGATGGACAACATGAGTTGGTACAACAAAAAGCCAAGGCTTTTCTAAAACTCAGCTATAACCTAAAGTACCAAACTCCACAGCAGCCATATACTTCGGTCCATCGGATAGTGCCGGCAGTCCAAAAAAAAGCTCCATCAGCTACCCATCACACACGATCAATCACACCCAGCCCGGTCCATCGGCTGGCGGCGGCGGCAGCATCCCCATCATAATCCCGTCACGACGAACATGCACAGACAGGAACTCCTGTACCATGGGGCCTCCAGGTAGACCCACGTCATACGTGACTAGGACTCAAACACGGACGAATACCAATCCTCGCACACCAACACAGATGTGCTCCGAACACGAGCACTCAACGTCAACCGGGACGCCGTAAAAAGTGCCACGTGTGACGGAGTAATGAGAGGCATCTCTCAATCTGAAATGTTAGTTCCCAAACGGGGTGAGTACAACCACTTAGCAGCAAAAGATTCAACAAGCTATGTCGAGCATGACTATCAGTATCTAATTTCATACAAGATAGGCAAAGCAAGAAATCAAGGAATAAATGGATATCAATATCATGGAATTCTTCAATATTAAAGCAATTGCAATTCTATAAGAATCATATGCACATAATCAGATCACATATAATTTATTTAGCCTTCAAAAGATTTCATCCCCCAGAGGACCAATGTTTGCGTCCCTCCGGGCATTCGCATCCACCCTAGTATCGCGAAAGCCTCCAACATTCAGCCACTAAGGCCACCGGGCATCTGGAGCATATCACGCCTCCAGGCATCTCGTACCCACCTGGCATCACGAGGAAAACCTCCGAAGCTCACCATGAGGATGGTTGCTCGGTCATCCGGGTTTACATACTGACAAGCATACAATCGGGCATCCCGAAGCTCCCGGGGCAAACCTCCAGCATTTAGCCTCTTAGGGCCACTGGGCATCCACAAGGCATCGACTCTTTCGATCCTTTGGACCTCCCGACTCCCGGGGCATCATTGATCCGAGGGTTCAACGGTAACTATTAGCATTTTAATTCACAAAAGCACCTTCATATATCAAACAAGATATCTCGTGGACCTTTTATCAATCACAAGATTCCACCATCAGCATCATCATATCACATAGCAATTCGAAATACATTCACCTATAGGACAAATTTTGTGGAAATTCGAAGCAACGGTTTAATTTCCACATTCGCACGGTTCTGGTAACAATTTCGAATTAATTACTAAAAGGGCTCAGAAAATTATGAAATTTTGACACGTTATCAACGAGACCTAGAGAAACAAATTTTATGGAGAACACCAAGTCAGATTCCTTACGTAACGAGGGTAAAAATCTCGATTTTTCCTAACTATCATTCTGTAAAATTTCCAGATTTGGTGTTTTCATAGAAAAATCATTTCGATGGTCATTCCTTGTTCTTTTATTCTAAATTTTTGATATGTTGTTCATGAGGATGTGCCCTAAAACTTTCATCAAGGAGTCGAAGTCGAATCGTGGCTAGATAATTACATAAAAATCAAAAAGTCGCCGAGGGTCACACTGTTCTTCACAAGACAGTCCACTAATCTAACAAGAATTTTTCCTACTCCTTGAATTTCGACCTCCAGCATTTATATTCAATGTATATAAGTACGTTACACCACATCACAGCTTTGTCATTTCCAAAATTCTCCATAGTCAGATTTCTATTTTTTTTTTGTTCCATTTGTAAATTCCAAATTCGCAATGTATGCCCTATTCTCACCTAGTTTTCTTGATCTAACTCCATCCTACATGTCCAAAATCCCACATGCAGCTCTAACATTTCATCTTTCTCACATCTACCAACTCTTTTCTAGGTAAAAACAGCATGCAACACATAGATTGAAGAACTATTACTTGCCTTAAACTCTTCCACTCCGTGGCTGTCCAAAAAAAATGGAGGTTCGGGGGTCATGGCTTGGCCCGATCGGCGACGGGGACCGGCGGCGTCGACGGCGGCAGCTCGGACACGGCGGAAGGCGATCCTTCCTTCTCCTCCCTCGCTGCCCGCACTCACGCTCGATCTCTCTCCCTCTCACTTGCTCGGTTCACTTCCCTCTCTCGGTTTCTCTCTCTCCCTCTCACTTCCGAAATCCCCCTCCCCTTTTTGCTCTTTGATTAACAATTAATCTCTATTTTAATGTAGGAAATTAATTGAATGAAGATGCAATGGACAAGTGGCTAAAAGGAGAGAACAAGTGGAGGCAAAATTGAAGACAAGTGTTGGAGGGCATGCTCTCCCCCTCCCCTTCTTGGTCCGGTCAACACCCATGGGGGTCTTTGGGCTTGCTTGGGCCCGAAATCTTGGGCCCAAGAGTCCTTAAAATAAAGCCCAAAATTCCTTTTTTTTTTTAATTATTAAGCATTTTATTTCTACCGAATTTAATTTAATATCCCAAAAATTAAATTGCTTCCTATACAAGTATATACTCAAAATTCTTGCGTGCCGTCCAACATCCTCAAAGTTCTAATTCTTTAATTTCAGCACATATAATTCCTATGCAAGGCCGAATCCCATCCTTTTGGTTCAAAAAGATAAAATTAAAATATTAATTCGAATGAATAAATACAAATTAATGCCTGTAAAATAAAAATAAAGCCACAATTCGGTGACTGTCACCTATCCGAGGGTTGTCTAAATTTTGGATGCCACAATTCTCCCCTCCTTAGAGAATTTCGTCCTCGAAATTGAATATTACTTAAGTCTCATTAAACAAATGAGGATATCTTTCTTTTATCTCTTTTTCACTTTCCCAGGTGGCCTCTTCCACATCATGATGTCGCCATAACACCTTAACTAGAGGGATTTTCTTCGTCCGAAGGACTTGTTCTTTTCGATCCAACACTTGTACTGGCTCTTCTATGTATCTCACTTTCTCATCCACTTTGATGGCTTCATGATCGAGTATGTGACCAGGATCCGGCTCATACCTCCTTAGCATCGACACATGGAACACATGATGTAAATTTTCCAACTTAGGAGGCAATGCCAAACGATAAGCTACGTCTCCTATTCTCTCGAGTACCTCAAAGGGTCCAACGAATCTGGGGCTTAATTTTCCTTTCATTCCAAATTGTGATATCCCTTTCATTGGAGATACTTTAAGGAATACATGGTCTCCCACACTAAATTCCAAAGGTCTTCTGCGCTTATCTGCGTAGTCTTTTTGTCGGCTCTGAGCTGTCTTAAGTCTTTTCCTTATAACCTCGATAGCTTCTGTAGTAACCTGTATCAACTCAGGTCCTGTCAGTTTCCTTTCACCTACTTCATTCCAACAGACAGGAGTCCTACATCTCCTTCCATATAAGGCTTCATAGGGAGCCATGCCTATACTTTTCTGAAAACTATTGTTATAGGCAAATTCCACCAAGTGTAATCTTTCATCCCAACTTCCTTTAAAGTCAATCACACAAGCCCTTAACATATCCTCTAATGTTTGGATCACTCTTTCTGTTTGTCCATCCGTCTGTGGATGAAAAGCAGTACTAAATTGGAGCTTAGTTCCTAAGGCAATTTGAAGACTCCGCCAAAAGTTCGAAGTAAATCTCGAGTCCCGATCTGATGTAATAGTCACTGGAACACCATGTAAACGTACTACTTGACTTACATATATCTCCACATATTTGTCCATCGGGTAGTCTATGCGAACTGCTAAGAAATGAGCAGACTTAGTCAAACGGTCCACTATTACCCAAATAGAGTCATGACCGCTTGATGTCCTTGGCAATCCTTGTACAAAATCCATTGTTATATGCTCCCATTTCCACTTTAGGATATCTAATGGTCTTAATAGTCCTGCTGGTTTGCGGTGTTCCGCCTTCACTTGCTGGCATGTTAAACATTGGGAAACATGTTTGGCTATATCTATTTTCATGTCATTCCACCAATATTGTTGGCGTAAATTCCTATACATCTTTGTACTACTCGGATGAATACTATAATTACTTCTATGTGCTTCCGACAGAATTTCTCTCTTCACTTCCCCATTATCGGGAACACAGAAGTCGTCCATGACATCTTACCACTCCATCCTCAGAGACTTGAAATTCTGGTCTTTTTCCTAATGACACAGTATTTCGCACTTTTTCTATTTCCGGGTCAGATTCCTACAACTTCTTAATTTTCTGGATAATTTCCGGTTCAATCCTAAATGCAGAAATCATGCCAGTAAGTTGATCTACTTCCAATTTAAATTCTAAGTCTGCCACTGACTTTAACAGATTCCATTCTGCGACTCTCATACTGGTCAAAACCATAGTCGACTTACGACTAAGAGCGTCTGCCACTTTATTTGCCTTTCCAGGATGGTACCGTATTTCGCAATCATAGTCCTTTAACAACTCCATCCACCTTCTCTGTCTCATGTTCATTTCTTTTTGTGAGAACAAATATTTTAAACTCGTATGATCTGTATAGATTTCGAACTTCTCTCCATACAGATAATGTCTCCATATTTTCAAGGCAAAGACTATAGCTGCCAACTCTAGGTCATGAGTTGGGTAGTTCAGTTCATGAGGTTTCAATTGTCTGGATGCATAGGCTATGACCTTGCCATGTTGCATCAAAACACATCCCAGTCCTTTGTGAGACGCATCACTATATACTGTAAATCCATCAGACCTAGATGATATAGTCAGAATTGGAGCCGTAGTAAGTCTTCTTTTGAGCTCTTGGAAACTCCTTTCACAAGCTCCATTCCACTCGAATTTCACGTTCTTTCGAGTCAATTTTGTCAATGGCCCAGCAAGTTGTGAGAATCCTTCTATAAACCTTCTAAAATAGCCTGTCAGTCCCAAGAAACTTCGTATTTCTATTAGCGTTGTCGGTCTTGGCCAATTTATCACCATCTCAACTTTCGCTGGGTCCACTGCGATTCCTCCTCCTGACACCATGTGTCCCAAAAAAATTATCCGGTCCAACCAAAATTCACACTTACTGAACTTGGTGAATAATTTATGGTCTCTAAGGGTCTGCAACACTATTCTCAGGTGTTGTTCATGCTCTTCAGGTCTTTTAGAATATATCAAGATATCATCAATGAAGACAATTACAAACTGATCCAAATAGGGCTTAAATATCCTATTCATCAAATCCATGAATGCGGCTGGAGCATTCGTCAGTCCAAACGGCATAACTAGGAACTCATAATGTCCATAGCGAGTCCTAAATGCAGTCTTAGGAATGTCTTCCTTCTTAATTCTTAACTAATGGTATCCTGACCTTAAATCAATTTTAGAAAAGACCGAACTTCCCTGCAGTTGGTCAAATAGATCATTAATTCTAGGCAAAGGGTACTTATTCTTAACAGTTACCTGATTCAGTTGCCTATAGTCAATACACAGACGCATTGACCCATCTTTCTTTTCCACAAATAAAACCGGTGCGCCCCAAGGAGAAGCACTTGGCCTAACAAATCCTTTATCAAGCAAATCTTGTAGTTGCACTTTCAACTCTTTCAATTCTGTCAAGGCCATCATATACGGGGCTTTCGATATCGGTCCTGTTCCAGGCATCAGTTCAATCTTGAACTCAATTTCTCGATCCGGTGGTAACCCGGGCAGTTCCTCAGGAAATACATCTTGAAATTCATTGACTACTCGAATTTCATCGAGCTTGGACTCTTCCTTAGTATAATCCTTAACCACTGCCAGGTACCCTTGACATCCTTCGTCAAGTAATGCACGGGCTTCCACTACTGAAATAAGTGCTATAGATGGGTTGGTCTGACCTCCGAAAAATTCACAACTAGATTGGTCAGGTAAAACAAATTGGATTACTTTTCTATGGCAATCCACCTTAGCCTGATACTTATGGAGTCAGTCCATTCCTATGATAACGTCAAAGTCATACATGGCCATCATGACTAAGTCTATTTCCATACTTCATCCCCCTATAGTTACCTCACACTTTTCACATACCAAAGTAGATAACACCATATTCTTTAGCGGTGTGGAAACAAAAAGAGGCGTCTTAAGAGAGGTAGTTTCTATCTTACTCCATTGTCTATATCTTTCATATACAAAAGAATGTGTAGCACCAGTATCAAACAATGCATAAGCCTTTTTACTGTTTATAAGGATCGTACCTAAAATAACATTTTTGGAAGCTTCTGTTTCCTCTTGGGTGACTGCGTACACCCTTCCCTGAGCTGGTGGCCTCTGTGGATTCCTCGATAGCTTTGGTCCATCACTACTTCGTTGTACCTGTCGCACCAAGCCAACACTCAGCTGCGACCTTTCTTGTGGACAGTTTCTCTTAAAATGCCCCATCTGCCCACAGCCATAACACTTCAGTGGATTATTACAAAATCCTGGCCCATGCTGTCCACCACACCTCTGACGGTTATTACCCCGATAGGGTACTCTCCCTTGAACCGGGCCACTTTTGGCTCTTCCAATATTCCCAAAATTACTCCTCTTCTTAGATTCCCAGGGGCTGACTTTGACTAGGATAGGGTCTCTTACCCTTTCGAATATCACTAAAGGTCATCTGCCTCTTAGATTCCGATTGCTCTCTCACTAACTCTTGCTCCACCAACTGTGCCCTCTCATATATCTCATTATAATATCTTATATTCAGAGGCACAAGTTGTTTCTTGATATCAGTCCTTAGCCCTTTCAGAAATCTCTTTGCCTTTTCCTCTCGATCCTCAATCAATCTGGGAGCGTACCTCGATAACTCAGAAAATTTCGCTTCATACTGGTCCACAGATAGCTCCCTTTGTACTAACTGAACAAATTCTATGATCTTCTTATCCCTAGCACAGTCAGAGAAATGCTTTCTGTTGAAAGCTCTAACAAACTCATCCCAGTTTAGGTCAGTACCTGATGAAAAGATCGTGTCTCTTGAAACTCTCCACCAAAACTTTGCATTTTCCTCTAGTTGATATTCTGCTAAAGTTATCTTTTTAGCATCATTGCAATTCAATAACCGGAAAATCCGTTCCATTCCATCAATCCAATGCTCCGCCTCCTCAGGACTTCCCGTTCCAGTAAACTTAGGTGGTTTCAACTTCAGGAATTGTTCCACCAGTCCTTAAGGGCGACATTCCACTCTGGGTTGTTGTTGAGCTTGTCTTTCCATCAAATTTCCTACATTGGCCAATGCCTGCAGGATATCTTCCATTCGGGTTCAGCCCTCGGAGCGAGGCTCCGGCCCTCAAAGAATGGGAACTCCCGAGTTCGTACCATGATTTTCCTGCGGTTACCAAGCATTCACCTCAGGAATAATTTGCGACTCGATGTCATTGGTCAGAAAATAAGGTTACTACTCAAGTCATATAAGTAACATAGAATGTTACTGGCACACAAAGGTAGCACTACACTAATTATCAAGGATCTACGAGTGAATACCCATCACCCGTTGTTGAAAGTTAGTCAGCTACCCTTGGTTAGTATCCTAGGGTGTGCATCATTCTATCCTTAATTCCATTTGAGGCTCCTTATCACTCCATATAGACCATAGCTCTGATGCCAAAATCGTTGTGGCACCCCAATCCCTTAGGGTCGCCACATCCTGACCTCCACTTTGTTTCCTTGACTTAAGGTCTATAAGTCCTGAGAGTTTATTATTTAATTTTAACGGTCTCGGCGCAACGTAAGAGGTATAGCGGAAGTGATATCACATCTCCCCAACCCATTGATTCCGAAATGATACTCACTTACTAGACAATTTCATAAGATAAGCCGGGCACTTTTATTTACATAACTTGATGGACAACATGAGTTGGTACAACAAAAGGCCAAGGCTTTTCTAAAACTCGGCTATAACCTAAAGTACTCAACTCCATAGCAGCCATATACTTCGGTCCATCGGATAGTGCCGGCAAAAAAAAAAGCTCCATCGGCTACCCATCACACACGATCAATCACATCCAGCCCGGTCCATCGGGCGCGGCGACGGCAAAGCATCCCCATCATAATCCCGTCACGACGAACATGCACAGACAGGAACTCCTGTACCAGGGGACCTCTAGGTAGACCCACGTCATACATGACTAGGACTCGAACGCGGACGAATACCAATCCTCGCACACCAACACAGATGCGCTCCGAACACGAGCACTCAACATCAACCGGGACGCCGTAAAAAGTGCCACGTGTGACAGGTAACAGAGGCATCTCTCAATCTGAAATGTTAGTTCCCAAACGGGGTGAGTACAACCACTCAGCAGCAAAAGATTCAACAAGCTATGTCGAGCATGACTGTTAGTATCTAATTTCATACAAGATAGACAAAGCAAGAAATCAAGGAATAAATGGATATCAATATCATGGAATTCTTCAATATTAAAGCAATTGCAATTCTATAAGAATTATATGCCACATAATCGATGACATATCATTTATTTAGCCTTCAAAAGATTTCATCCCCCAGAGGACCAATGTTTGCGTCCCCCGGGCATTCGCATCCACCCTGGCATCACGAAAGCCTCCGGCATTCAGCCACTAAGGCCACCGGGCATCCGGAGCATATCACGCCTCCAGGCATCTCGTACCCCACTCCGGCATCACGAGGAAAACCTCCGAAGCTCACCATGAGGATGGTTGCTCGGTCATCCGGGTTTACATACCGACAAGCATACAATCGGGCATCCCGAAGCTCCCGGGGCAAACCTCCAGCATTTAGCCTCTTAGGGCCACTGGGCATCCACAAGGCATCGACTCTTTCGATCCTTTGGACCTCCCGACTCCCGGGGCATCATTGACCCGAGGGTTCAACGGTAACTATTAGCATTTTAATTCACAAAAGCACCTTCATATATCAAACAAGATATCTCGTGGACCTTTTATCAATCACAAGATTCCACCATCAGCATCATCATATCACATAGCAATTCGAAATACATTCACCTAGAGGAACAAATTTTGTGGAAATTCGAAGCAACGGTTTAATTTCCACATTCGCACGGTTCTGGTAACAATTCCGAATTAATTACTAAAAGGGCTCAGAAAATTATGAAATTTTGAAACGTTATCAATAAGACCTAGAGGAACAAATTTCATGGAGAATACCAAGTCAGATTCCTTACGTAACGAGGGTAGAAATCTCGATTTTTCCTAACTATCATTCTGTAAAATTTCCAGATTTGGTGTTTTCATAGAAAAATCATTTCGATGGTCATTCCTTGTTATTTTATTCTGAATTTTTGATATGTTGTTCATGAGGATGTGCCCTAAAACTTTCATCAAGGAGTCGAAGTCGAATTGTGGCCAGATAATTACATAAAAATCAAAAAGTCGCCGAGGGTCACACTGTTCTTCACAAGACAGTCCACTAATCTAACAAGAATTTTTCCTACTCCTTGAATTTCGACCTCCAGCATTTATATTCAATGTATATAAGTACATTACACCACATCACAGCTTTGTCATTTCCAAAATTCTCCATAGTCAGATTTCTAATTTGTTTTTTGTTCCATTTGTAAATTCGAAATTTGCAATGTACGCCCTATTCTCACCTAGTTTTCTTGATCTAACTCCATCCTACATGTCCAAAATCCCACATGCAACTCTAACATTTCATCTTCCTCACATCTACCAACTCTTCTCTAGGTAAAAACAGCATGCAACACATAGATTGAAGAACTATTACTTGCCTTAAACTCTTCCACTCCGTGGCTGTCCAAAAAAAATGGAGGTTCGGGGGTCACGGCTTGGCCCGATCGGCGACGGGGACCGGCGGCGTCGACGGCGGCAGCTCGGACACGGCGGAAGGCGATCTTTCCTTCTCCTCCTCGCTGCCCGCACTCATGCTCGATCTCTCTCCCTCTCACTTGCTCGGTTCACTTCCCTGTCTCGGTTTCTCTCTCTCCCTCTCACTTCCGAAATCCCCCTCCCTTTTTGCTCTTTGATTAACGATTAATCTCTATTTTGCATGTAGGAAATTAATTGAATGAAGATGCAATGGACAAGTGGCTAAAAGGAGAGAACAAGTGGAGGCAAAATTGAAGACAAGTGTTGGAGGGCATGCTCTCCCCCCTCCCCTTCTTGGTCCGGTCGACACCCATGGGGGGTCTTTGGGCTTGCTTGGGCCCAAGAGTCCTTAAAATAAAGCCCAAAATTCCTTTTTTTTTTTTTAATTATTAAGCATTTTGTTTCTACCGAATTTAATTTAATATCCCAAAAATTAAATTGCTTCCTATACAAGTATATACTCAAAATTCTTGCGTGCCGTCCAACATCCTCAAAGTTCTAATTCTTTAATTTCAGCACATATAATTCCTATTCAAGGCCGAATCCCATCCTTTTGGTTCAAAAAGATAAAATTAAAATATTAATTCGAATGAATAAATACAAATTAATGCCTGTAAAATAAAAACATAGCCACAATTCGGTGACTATCACCTATCCGAGGGTCGTCTAAATTTTGGATGCCACACTTACATTGCTGGAAGATGTAACAAAGACCAAGACTCGTTCTAGCCAAAAATAAAAATAAAAACAAAGACCAAGACTCACACATAATAAAAGACCACAACAAATAATTAGTCAGTACTAGGTAGACTCATATTTATCTTTTTTGGCCGAGTCAAACTTATTAATTATCCTCGACCTAGATGGATATAAAATAAAAGTGTGACAAAATTTGATTATGATCGGCAAGCGAAAAACATAAGTCCCATTTATGGTACTTTAGAATTCATTGAAAGAATAATCTATCTGACTTAAATAACTCTTCCCTCGGTTATCTTTGAATCTTGTTCTATTTTTTGACATATCTTCCAATAATGGACCAAAACTTCTTGAACAAATTTTTTAAACCACGTGCCTTCTATTCAAATCTTCTTCTTCTTTATTTATTTATTTATTTATTTATTTTTATTTTTTTAGTGATTGAGGATGACGATTATTTCTTTGTTTCCACATTCAACAACCAAATCCAATTAACAAGCAATATCGCAGAAGACAAATACCATGTTTTCTTATTTCAATGGAAAAATTACCAAAAAATTCTTAAACCTATTGTACATGTGCTAATTCAATCTTAAATCTTTTAATTTTGACAATTGATTCATAAACCTTTTAACGATTTGCCAATGTAGTCATTCCTATCAATTTTGTTCGATAACTAATGACATACACCAAATATCCTATGTGGCACAACGGGCGTTAATGTGGACAATTTTTTTCTTTATATATATATATATATATCAATCATATGTAAAAAGAATGACTATGATTCAATGTGAAGACTATGAGTAAATTGGATGAATTTCAAGTGTAGAGATTGCAATGGAAATTTGGTCAGGTAGATCTACAAGATGAATCTCGGGTTTCTTGGTAAAAGTGTTAGAAAAATCCTAAACATATTACATTGATGTCAATTTAATCATAAATCTTTTAATTGTGCTAATTTTAGTATTAAACGTTTTGACCGATTGCTAATTCAGTTATTCTAACTATTTTTTAGACGGATATCCTACATGATACGACCTAGGTCTTGACACACATAATTTTTAATGATATTTTAATAATTTTCGAATTCTTTCTTTCTTTACTTTCTCTCTTTTATTTTCCTCCTATTTTTGGTGGTTGGCAAGCGTCAATGAGGCCGGCCTCGCCAAATCTGGCGAGGCCGCCCTCGCCTAGGCAACACTTGGCCTCGCCAGATCTTGTAAGGGTAGCCTCACCAACACTTGCCCTCACCCTAGCAAGGTCGACAAGGTTCACCCTTGCTCATGTGAGACCAACCCTCACTAGCCATGGTTGTGCCGGCCACTGGAAAGAGGAGGAAAAAAAGAGATTAAAAAAAGAAAGAAAAAAATTCAAAATTGTTAAAAATGATCCACGTTAGGACCTATCATGCCATGTAGGCTTGCTGACGTTTAGCAATATTCGGCTAAAAGTAGCTTGAATGACTAAATTGACACTAGGCCGTAAGGTTTAGAATTAAATTTTGGCACCATTAAAAAGTTTTGGACTAAATTGTACCAATACAATAGGTTGGCTTTTCTAATACTTTTCCCCGAGTTTCTTTTATATGTTGCTTTGCATCAGCAAAAGAAAATATTGACAAAGTAACACTACTTCGTAATTTACATTTTTCTTGTATATATTAATTTAAATATTGCAATGAAATGATTTTAAAATTTTTAGAAAAAATATTGTTACCAACATTACTTTACTGTCCGGCAGTTTTTCAAATATTTCATAGTAATGGCTTTGATAGGAGTTATGAAAAGCAGTTTTTTTGTAACGGTTTTTTACCATCACCAATTTGTAATGGTTTTTGTGTAACATTAATCTATAATGTTCTTGTAACGGCTTTATAATGGTCATCCTTTTTCTTTTCTTTTTTATTCTCAATTAATTTATAATGGTTTCTTGATGGCCCTCTCTTTTGTTTGAATAAAAGATTAAATTACAAATCACAATCCTTTAAGATACACCAAATTAACAGAATTCACATATCTTTCCTTTTTTTGTCGGGTTATACACATAACTTTGTTCGTGTTCCTACTATTATTAAGTGCGGAATAAAGAAGAATGTTTATTGTATCTCGAGAGATAGCTGTCAGAGACTATCACATCGAATTTTGTACTCCAAAAGACATAATTATCCTTAAGTATAGTGTTTACAAGCCTCAAACAATTGATCTTATTTTTCTCGTCATTTTTAATAGTTTTCCAATAATTCTTATTTTACATATTTTTCATGTTTTAAATATTTTTCCAACACTTCTATGGAGAAAGGGCAAAGCTGGCGAAAGGGCAACAATGGGATGCCCTATTTCATTTTACATTATTCCTTCGTGGGTGCTTGTTGTGCCGATTTATATCTTTATGCTTGTATTCAATCAAGAAGAAGAACAAAAGCGCCGCATAAGAGAGCATCGAGGGAGCATCCGTCTCTTCTTCGGTGTCATGTAACAACTTACAGCTCTATATATCGATCAATTATTTAAAATTTCTAATGTTTAAGAGAATAATTCAGTGATATCGTATCATTTTAAAATGTATTGGATTCAGATGAAATCGTTAGTACATGGAGTTAACATGGAATGAGTACAACAAAAGTCAACGTCCATTTGTTTATCTCTAGACTCTACCTCACGTTCCCAACTCCATTTAGGGTTATGGGCCACGGATATACTTTCGAAAATTAGCCAACCGGGCTCCGGCGTCCAAGAAAAGTGCCCCCACCTACACGTGATCATGCTGAGACGAAAGTCCGAGACGAAAGCCCCTCCACCTAACCATGGCACGTGATCATGTTCCAGCAGAGAGAGACAACCAGGACCGCGTTGTCCGAGTACGAGGCTCTCTCTTCTTATAGCTCCGAAGTCAAAGCCTCCACGACGAGAGCGAGAGCTTCAGCTTGAATCGCGGAGGAAGCAAGGGATCTTCTTTCTCGCGAATCCATCGAGCAGTACGCCTGAGGCCGTCGCGAAGAGCACCTGCATTCGCTCCTTCCGGACCACCACCGGCTTCAAAGGACCCCATCGGTAGTTCTCTTGAGGGACTAGGTTTTCGGCGGGCACCGATTAACAGGTAAAATCGACTCGAATCGTGTCGAGTTTCCAACTTTTTAGTGTTCCGCTGGCTATAATTTCTGATCGTGGACTTCGCTGACGCGATTAGGGTTCTTGGGTTTGGTGGCGCGGTCTTCGATCGGAACACGAGGGTCGTTTCTGGGATCTCCAGATATACCAGAGAAGAGCTGCGATTTAATCGAGATATAGTAAGTTCCTTTCCTGCTGTTGGTGATTTTGTAGCCACTACTCGTCCTTTCTCGTGATGTTCTGACCTGAGATGATCTGCAAATTTACTTGGGCGTATTTCCAAACCAAGCCGGTCCAGGTCGAGGGGCGAAGGTGATCCTCGGGATTGCACTGCCTTACGGGACTCAGACACAACTCGATCTGCTTCAAGGCGACTTCTTCTCAAACACTGAAACCCATCGCAGTGAGCTCCTCGAGGTAAGCACGTCCTTTATTCTCCAGTCTATTACAATTGATCGGACAAATAATAAAATACATTTGATTATTACTCATAAGGCGTACGAAATATTACATGTGAAATTCCCTCAGACTTTTTCAAAATCATCAGCACATATATATTGCTAATTTTTCTTACTACAATCTTCTCATTTAAACTAATTGGTTATGAATGGTTAGACCGATTGAATTGGGTGGAATCACATGCTGGCCCTGGTTGACTGAACTCCCTTGGGACAAAAGGCCTGTCTTAAGATTACGAAAATACCCTTCTAGACGCAATAAAGCCTGAAACATCCAAAATACTCAGTTTTTGGAAAAGTATTTCTTTTTTTTTTTTCCTTGGAAGCAGTTAAAAACTAGATTTTTTTTTTTTTTTTTCAAATATCGATTGTGCTGGTCTATTCTCTTCAATAATCGCACAAAACCTTTCAAAGGCTACGGATCAGAATTGTCAACAACAAAAAATTATCTGAACAGATAGGGTCAACTGCAGAATTTTCGAATGTCCATAAAACTATTTTCCATTATATTGGCAATTTTCGTAATTTCTGGAAAATGACAGAAAATTCAAATGTTTTCCAGAAATTATACACTATTGTACTTTTTTTTTTTTTTTTTTTTTCGTGTTGGTTACCATAGAAAACTTGAAATTGAGCAAAGCTGCTGGTTTCGATGCACTTACACGGACAATTTTTAGGTGGATTGTGTCTTAGCGGATTGAATCAGAGAAACTCGTCACAAAGTGTGGTTTTCATGTAATTTAATTGCTTACAGCAAATACGTGACTTTTATGTATATATAGCATAGAAAGTTACTGACCTACCATAGATTTGACAATATGATTAATGCACGTTTAGGGTGGGAGAGAATGTAGCATTTACAGGAGGAAGAACGTCTTTGATAATATCATAATGAAAAATTAGCAAGAGCCACATTCATCTGTTTAACAAAATGGTTTATAAGTAGATATGAACAGAATTGGTCATTCTGTACTCTGGTTCAAATTGTGCTCTCTCTCTCTCTCTCTCTCTCTCTCTCTCTCTCATTCTCATGTTCGGCCTCTCTTTTGCAGAACAATTCAAAACTATCATCCTCATTCGCTTTCTTTGATCTTTTCCCTCTCGAAAGTTCTCACCTAGGCTTGTTTAGGGTCTCCTCTCTCTGATCTCGCACCTCTCTTTGCGTCTCAGATCGCGGGAGGTAATTGCTTTTTCATGTCTAATTAGCGTGTCGTTTCTATTGATCCGCTGCTTTGTTATTGGAATAATGATGGGCTGAACTAGTGTGTTTTGGGCCCTTTTTGTCTATTGGCGATGTGGGGTGGCTGCTGAATAGCTGAGGCGGGTCTTTTATTCTTTCTTTGGAGTCGCTGCTGCCTGTTGACGAGGTATGTGCCCCCGCTCAGATTTGACTTCGGTGAAAAAAGAAATCCTTTGTTTTCAACTTTAGATGTGGCTAATGCCATGATGGCCTTGTTGTCAGATTGTTGGTTGCATTGCAATTCAGTATTAATCTTTTGTTGAACTAGAATGAGTAGATCTGCAAGTGCGCCAGACTCTATTGCGCGCAAAATTTCCATATTTTGCTTGAATCCATAGATCTTTTTTTTTTTTTTTAATGCGTTGTGAGGTTTCTCTGTGTTTGAAGGTCCTAGATCAATTTATAGAAAAATAAATCAGAAAAATAAAAGTCGGCCAGTTCGGGGTCAGCTAGTTTGGTTCTCGGATACAAAAATGGAGAACCGATTATTATCGTATAAATTCCTAATTCTTAGCTTAGAACCTAATCATCTTGAAACCAATCATCCTAAGAGCAAGTCTTCAGTTAAAGGAGATTTCATTTGACAATTTTACCTCCCTACAGAACATTCCAAATGAGTAAAATTCTATTTTCCTCGAATTGTTGGACCATTAATCCTAGAAAGTATATTTCCTTTCACCTCTAGCTCATTTTCTCCCTTCAAAGCTTTAAAAATTGACCGAGTCTTTACTGAATAAGAGAAATGTAAATGACGAATAAAAAAGTGCAGTGAAAGTTTAAGTATTTTCACTATATTGCTACCTTTTACCTGCTCTCAACTCATGATTATTTTTCGACCAAAAAAAAACTCATGATTGTTTCAATCATCACAGTATAAAACATACCAACATCCATAGTATGATACTTCTTAAGATCTTTTACATGATATCTAATAGTAAGAAAAAAAAAACCTAGCTTGATCTAATGACACACATGAAAACAATAAAATAAATTGAGCCATGTGCACATATTAGGAGATTCACCTCTCTTTATATCACTCATTTCTTACACCTCTTTCGTTACGAACAGTAAATTCATTCTTCAAAATGTGATTAATGAATTTAACCAGACTTGTTACAAATTTAGCTGGTAATCCTACTCTAATTCCATTTCAGGTCGCTCCTTTGCAGTGCTTCTTGTGTCTCTAAACTTGTATTTAATAATCTCAATAGGCTCGGTGATAACATACCAGTTCAACATAAATTCATTTTACATAAAATTGGAGCATGTGGGCACCGGCTTGGAATGGATAAAAGATAAATAACCACGAGCATTTGTTTATCTCTTCCTCACATTTCCAACTTCATCAAGAATATGACAATTTTAAACAAAATTAAAGTATAAAGTCACATCCACAATTACTAGCTCGGTCCTTTCATGATGTCTTTCACACATTTCTAGTTCCGTTTCAACTCCATTAATTATCTTTTAAATGATTTATGAAATTCCATTTTCAATAACCAAATGAAAACCGAAACTATGCTTATATATTTAATTGCATGCAATATACTTGTACATATATTCTAGTTCTTTATAGCCCAATTGATAAATTAACGTACACGTTATTCGATAGTGGATCAAGCCAACAACTTTGACTTCAATAGGGTGAGGTCCAAAAGAAGATAAAGGCGAGGGCTAAAAGCATCTGCAACTGCTCCTAGTCGATGAATTACCAATTAATTAAAGATTTCATGTTCATTTTTTTCTTGTGTGGTAACAGATTCATGTTCATACTTCATGTTCATACTTGTTCGTAGAGACTTGTTCATTGATCCCTTTATGCAGCAGGAATGCAGCTTAAGTTCCTACTTTTGCCATCAGATTGCCATGCATCTTTCACTCCCTTTTTACCTCTAAATATCGCTACTTCCTTCTTAAAGTAAGTCCTGACACTTCATTCCCTTCTTTTTTATGCTTTCTCCGAAATTATCTTCTTTTTTTTAATATTTCGCATACTTCTTTTTCCATTGGTCTACTGATTTTTTAAGAGCTGAATGATATGCCAACAAAATTTTAGTAAAAGAAATGACAGTGTACAAGTATTTCATATATCATTAGTAACTTGATACTAACCTGTCATGCTCATTGGGTGTCATTTAAGAAATTATAGCTCTATTTTGTAGACAATATATCAATCAATAATTTAAATTAAATTAAATTGGTGTCTACCTCACATTTACAACTTCATTAAGAATATAGCAATTTTAAATAAGATGAAAATATGAAATCACCGAATTTGAACCAAAACACAAGCAGAGAGAACAAAGAGGTCTAAGATTAATTGAGGTTAAGCAGGAGGGAGAGTACCCTGACCCGAGAACAAAGGCCGAGAGACTTGTTCACTTTTAGCTATTCTTTTTTTTTTTTTTGTTCGGAAAAAAATCAAATATAAGTTTTGTTGAGCGGTCCTTAAATACCACAAAAATTCAGAGACTTTGGACATTCTTTTTATTTATTTATTTACTTATTTTCCATTGGTTTTGTGAGCGGTCATGTTTTAAAGATATAGCTGGGGATTTTTGTTATGTCATATTGAAGTAGGATATAACATGAATATGACAAAAGGTGTCATGTTGAAGTAGGATATAACATGAATATGACAAAAGCTGAACAAGACGTGTTTAGTAAACGCGTTGAACCGCCACGATATGAACATGACTCTTTTAATAAAGCAGGTCAGATGACACGACACAACAAATGCGAATATTAACCGTTTCACCATATGAAATGTCAACAGGACACCGTCTGATATGCAAATTTGTAAACATGCAAAAAGATGCAACATATTGCATTACATCTAAAGCAAAGAGCAAAATTGCTTCCCGCAGTATTGTAACTACAAGTGGGACGCAGACTTTTGTATTAATATTAATCTTATTTCAGAGCCATAAATTTTTATCCCACAAAAGGCCCAATTTTGAGCATATTAAAGCCATAAATTTAAAATTTTAATAATGAAGAATGAAAAAACAGGCAGACCATGAGAGGGAAAATTAAAATTCCTTGAAATATGTTCGTATACATGTTGGGTGGAAATGATGTAAATGGAACTTAATTTCATTGATAGACTTGATTATCCTTCATTTATTCATCCTTAAAAAAGGAAGCAAGGCCAATTTTGGAAGAAAAGTGCAACTTTTACATTTCCTAATTTCTATGCACTCCTAGAAAGGGAAAAAGAAAACGTGGGCCCAAAAGGAAGTAGTTGTCTTTCATTTAGAATCATTTTCATCGACTTCCTTCATAATTTAAGCAACTGGGCAATTGAAAATTTTTCCACGATTAATATTTTAGCTTTAGTTAATTTTACATATGAGCGATGCCTTAAACTTGAACCCTGCAAAATTAAAATCGCGAGTAGAAAAGTGCACACATCTAGAGGATGAGGTTATTGGGCAACAATTACGTGACACTATATTAGTTTGGCCAATGGAAATGGGATTAGACAGAGAAGGGATTGTGATGATGAGGTGGGGGACATAGTCAGGGTCGTTTATTATTAGGCCGCCAAAAATAATAAGAGTAAGGTTGAAGATTATGATAAGGATTAGGCATCATGTGAGCTTATGTTTAAGGGAAGATGCTTCCTTAGCGTTTCCTACATAGTTTCAGTATCTTAGGTGCGAATCGAAAGAATCAGTCTTAGAATATCATAGACGTGCATGAAGTTATATAGTTGTTCAATTTTTTACACTTCAATCTGTCTTCATATGTGTTTTAATATCTATATGTGTTTCAACTATGTGTTTCTAAACAAGTAAATGATGTGGGCTTTTCGGGGGCCTCTTTAGGGCCACCTAATCTTCCACAGTGAAACGACGTCAGCTTACTTAACTGAGGGCCGTGTCATCAAAATGTCTTTCTCAAGAATACGAACCTCCTTCAGCATTGCCTTGGGGAGAAATTAACGTCCACGTTATTTGGAGTGGACCAAGCCAGCAAGCATTTGCAGAAAAGCATCCTAAAAGTGTCTTTTGTTGTTCATCAATCCTTTTAAGCAGCAGAAAAAGCATCTTTCGTTTCAACTTCCCCTCTCAGATCACCATGGACAGAGGGGAGAGTCCAAGAAAGCGAAAGAGAGTAGAGGAAGAGAGCACCGAGGGAGCATCCACTTCTTCGTTCATCTCTCTGGTGCCCACAACACAAGGTGGTGATCAATATGATGTATTCTTGAGCTTTAGAGGCTCAGATACTCGAAAGAAATTCACTGATCACCTCTACCATAGATTGGTCAACGCAGGGACTGTACCTATTTCCGTGTTCAAGGACAATAACAGCATCCCAATTGGTGATGAATTTGGTTCACAGATTCTCAATGCCATCTCACGATCTAAGATTTCGATCCCCATCATCTCCAAAAATTATGCTACGAGCAAATGGTGCCTCCGTGAGCTTATTCATATGATAGATTGTAAGAATAGCATGTCACACATAGTGTTGCCAATTTTTTACAAAGTGAAGCCATCGTGTTGGGAATGTCGGATTCCCAAAATCGGATTCGACACTAAATCGAACCCCTAAAACGAATGCGGAAGATAAGTCCGGAAAAACATGTATCACCGATCCTAAAACACACCACGGAATCGAGCGTACCTTGTTAGCCACGATTAAACACCAACGCCGATAAGAGGAAGAGAAAACCGATCCGTTCGATCCGATGACGTTGATTAGCCTTGAAGGGAAGATGGATTCGCCTTTTCGTTTGTTTTCTTTTGGAGGGAGAGAGGGAGAGGAATGTACGTTTAATATGCCAAAAGGTGTGTTCCTCCCTCTCTTTCCTCCTTTATATACGTTCCTTCAATGAAAGCGAACGCACCTCTTCATCCATGGGCCCTAATCTTGTGGCCGGGCTTTTAGGCCCAACATGGGCGAACGGGCCAACTTAGGCCCATCACATAAAACCATCATCTCCCACTCGCACATAGTGGGCCGACAAGGATTCTCTTTACCTCTCTTCAACATTCATACCGGTGAATAATCCGTGCGACCAGCATACTTTGAGAGCTCGTTGCCATACATCTGTTAGGATGTATGCAGTACCCTAGATCGATCGATCACATTTAGTATGCAGTACCCTAGATCGATCGATCACATTTATATCTCTCTTGATCTCTTTTAAACAATGATATATTTATTGTATTCACAATTATGATTATCCTAAAGACAGTCATAATTGGTTAACCAGTGAATACAAAACTACAATGTGATTCTCCAAATTCGATCTTCCTCTTTCCTTCAAACTCTCAATTTCAGTTCAGCTTGCTTTTCTAGAAATGTCCCATTAGATCGAATCAACTCATGACCATTGGCAACATCCTAAGATAGCAAACACTAAATAGAAATCTTGAGAATAAGTAAAAGTCATGAGGGCACTAAAATCGATGAACTTCTTTTACTCAAGAGTCTCACACGACATAAAAGTTGAGATCAAACTTTTGCCACTCTTATTGGTCGTCTCCTGCATACGTAGTATGAAATACGTATTACGGTATTAACTCCTTTCCCATGGAGCGTATGTCTTTTCCTTCAATACCGCAGATGATAGTTCGGACATACCAAATGTCTAACTTGAGTTCACGTATCTACTCATTCACAAAATTCATCGAACTCACATCCGGCATCATGCAGATAAAGTAAAATATGTGGGTTATTTTACTTTCGGACATAGTAAGTATTATGTCATCATCTTAACACCCGATTAAGGCGACATACGTATTTTAAGCTTGAGCTCTCGATTATCACCTAGATAATAAGCTTAAAAACAGTCTCATCTCTATTTATCACACAAAGTAAATAGAGGCGATTACCGTGCGAGTGGACTAATCTTATATATCGTCCGACATACTTTCTCAAGTTAAAGTAATGCACTAAGCATTAAGATGCATAAAGATCAAATAAAGATTCATAGGCATTAATGATGAAAAAACACAAATTCATCAAATGTGAACACTTCATGGAAATTACAATCCAAGACATCGAGACTCTACGCAATCCTAGAGATTTCATATGGCCACAAAACACATCTCTAGGTATTGGCTTTGTCATAGGATCTGCTACCATTCTATGCGTAATATGTACTGTAAGTTCACATCTTTTCGTGCAATCATATCTTTGACAAAATTATACTTGGTATCTATATGTTTGGTCTTACCACGATATTTTGGATCTTTGGTGTACGCTTTTGTTGCTTGGCTATCACGGTTAACCAACAATGAATCTGCAGCACTTCCAATAACACCTAAATGATCCAATAATCTCTTAAGCCAAACATCTTCTTATATTGTCTGCCGATAATGCCACGAACTCGTTTCCATCGTGGACAAGGCTATACACTTTTGTTTCTTACTGCTCCAACATATGGTGCCATTATTCGGTAAGAAAACAAACCCATAGGTAGATTTTCTTTTATCTAAATCTCCTCCCCAATCAACATCAGAATAACCTTAGAGTCGCAGATCATTTCCTTAATAACTCAACGTATAATCGCAGTCCCCTTTAGATACCTCGGTATTCTCTTAACGGCCTTCCAATGTCTTGGACCTGGGTTGGATTGGTATCTACTCACCATTCCAACTGCAAAACATATGTCAGGTCTTGTACACATCATAGCGTACATCAAGCTCCCAACAGCACTAGCATAAGGAACGTGTTTCATTTGTTCCTTCTCTTGTGGAGTCCTTGGACACAATCTGTGGCTCAATCCTTTATCTTTTGCAATAGGAGTATCAATGGGTTTACAATCTTGCATACGAGATCGTTCAAGAACCTTATTTATATATGTTTCTTGCGAAAGAGATAACGATCTCTTCGAACGATCTCTTGAAATCTTAACTCCAAGAATGTATGCAGCCTCACCCATATCCTTCATCTCAAAGTTGGAAGACAACCAACTCTTGACAAGTATTAACAAACTCCATATTGCTTCCGGCAATTAGTATATCATCAACATATAATGATATGATCACAAAATGATCCTTGGATCTTTTGATATATACACAATGATCCTCATCAATCATTGTAAAATCATATGCCATTATGGCATTATGAAAACGTATATACCATTGTCTTTGACGACGCTTAAGGCCATATATCGACCTCAAAAGTTGACATACCTTTTCTTCTTGGCCTTTCACTATGAAACCAGCAGGTTGTTCCATATATATTTCTTCCTCTAATTCTCCATTGAGGAAAGCAGTCTTTACATCCATTTGATGTAACTCAAGATCCATACTAACCACTATTGCCAGAATAATGCGAATCGAGGCAAATCTTTCTACGGGAGAAAATGTTTCCTCATAATCAATTCCTTCCCGTTGATTATACTCCTTCGCTACAAGGCGAGCCTTATGCCTTTATATCGAGCCATCGCCTTTCGCTTTATTTTGAGAACCCACTTGTTCCCAATAGCTTTGCGTCCTTTTGGAATATCAACCAGTTCCTAAACTTGGTTTGACTTCATTGACTCAATTTCCTCTTCCATTGCATGAATCCATTTTTCCTTACTAGGGCAATTCGAGCCTCATTAATATTTCTTGGCTCATCCTCATCTTGCGGAGCAATCATAAAAGTTTCCCCTTCAATGTCAAAACGTCGACGGGGAATACTTTGGCGACTTGTTCGCCGTATGGGAGATTGTACACTTTGCACATCATTCCCCATTATGCTCCCACTTGGATTAGATAATGATAACGTCGTCTCATCATGTGGTTGCAATTGAGAATGAGTTGAATTCAATTCATCACTTCTCATATTACTTCCACTTGGACGAACTCCACTAATATCATTATTTTGATCCAAGATTACAAATAGGGAGTAATCTGCCCCTATTTAGCCCTTCTTAAGAAATTCATCCTCTAAGAATGTGACATCCCGTGATTCAAATTCAGTTATACTCTCACTTTCCTGCTCACCTACGAACACATACCATTTCGAGTGTTCGGAGTATCTCATTAAAATACTCATCTTTCCTTTGGGACCCTATTTCCCAAACTTGTGATAGGACTCATGAGTATAGGCAGCACAACCCCATGGCTTAAGAAAACTTAAGTCCGGTTCTCTACCTGTCCATAACTCATATGGAGTGGAAGCAACTGATTTTGGAAGGCACTCGATTAAGTATATAGGCAGCAGTTAACAATGCATCATTCCAAACAGTGATAGGTAAGTTAGCATGCGCCATCATGGACCTAACCATTTCTAGTAGGGTTCTGTTTCTTCTCTCCGCAACACCATTTTTTTTAGGAGTATATGGAATAGACAACTGTCTTTCTATTCCTTTTTTCATCACATAATTTTCTGAACTCATCAGATAAATATTCTCGACCTCGATCGGATCTCAATACTTTTATTTTCTTGTATAATTGATTTTCTTCCAAGTTCATAAACCTTTTGAAACAACTTAATGCTTCAAATTTATGAGAAATCAAATAGACATATCCGAATCGAGTATAATCATCTATAAAAGTGATGAAATAAACAGCCCCATGCCTTCCTCTCACATTCATTGAACCACGTACGTCGAATGGATTAAATGCAGAGGAAATTCAGCTCTTTTACCTTTTCCAAATGGTTTCCTTGTCGTTTTCCCTACTAGGCAATGCTCACATATGGGCAAATCGCATTTTTCAATGTTGCCCAACAAGCCCTATTTGGCCAGTCTATAAATACGTTGTTGGCCAATATGACCAAGTCTAGCATGACACACATTCACATCATTATCATATGAATTAGGAGATGTGAGAAGGGAATAACAAACATTTGCATTAACATAGTCAATATCTAATACAATGAAACCATCTAGAAAATAACCACAAGCATAGTAGTTTGTATCCAAATACAAATCTACACCTCTATTATGGAAATTCATATTAAAATCAAGCTTAACCAACACCAAAACAGACACTAAATTTCGACGAGTCTCCGGAGCATATGGAACATCATGTAGGAACAAGGTGCGTCCACCACGCATGTTCAATTGACAGGTGTCAATCCCTTTAACTTCAGCTCTGAAGTTATTTTCCACATAGATCCACTTAGTTCCAATTGGTATCGTCGGAATTCCACGAAGGATTCTCTATCCTTCACTACATGGTCTATCGCTCTTGAATCTACAGTCCACAAAGGATTGGATTCAGCCAATATCTGAGAACTTGACACATAAGCAAAGTTCTTAAATGTACAAGAGGTGTTTACCTTTTTCGGCTCACAATGATTGCGAGCATAGTGACCTTTCTTGTCACAATTGTACACCTCACCCTTGACATTTTCTTCACTTGAGAACGTTTTCCTCTCTTGTGTTGGTTAACTCTTGATTTCTTGCAAAAAGGACTTGATCCTTTGCATTGCCACATATTGAACGAATCAATACGCTTGCGCTTAATCAATACGCTTGCGCTTAGAGCTCAAAGCCCTTTCTGAGCTAGAATCTGCATTGCAAATATCTATTTTCGGCTCAAATGCCGTTATGCGGTCCTCTACTAGCTCAAGGTGGCGCACGGCATCCTCAAGATCTTCCATAACATGGTAAAGAGCTTCTAGTGCTTCTTGCTTTTCCAGCATATATTGAATTTTCATATTCAATATTTCACAATTGTTGCCGTTCATATCAGCAATTACGTTCTTAGTTGCTTTGAAACCATCGATCCGAACACATCGAGACATATATGCACGAATAATTAATGCCTATCATTTATGCATCCACTTTGCACAGACCCATCATATCAATGAACAATTTCAAGTAAGGTTTCAGAATCAAAAGGTCACTATGTTTCCAATCATCCTCCAAAAATCCGAACTTAAAATTATTATTAATATAATTGTCTTATGCGAAATAAATTCTATGAAGTTACATAAAACTTCTATGAACTACTCACAGCAGTCAACAATAACAGAAAGCAAATAATATCTAACATCTAATAGAATAATAAAGCTTTCACATAATACAACTATCCATTACACTAAGTAATATATACAAAGAAGAAATATCAACATAGAAAGAGATATTCACACTCAAAAAAATCTCAAAATAATCTAAGAAATAAATAGGGAATGTTCCTTCTAATCTACCAGTCAAAATATCTAAGAAAATTGAAGGCACATTTGCCAACCATGGAAAAACTTTTGGAGAGCTCTCATGTCGCCTCCAAGGTGCATTTACTCGCGCCATGTGGCGCTCAATCTAAGGGTTGAAGTTTTGGTTAACTCAATCCTATAGTACTCTCTTACAAAAGCTACCACTAGCCTTCTATAACCCGGGACCACGTTGACCTCCCATAGTCGATCTAACACCGCTTGCCATTCGGGTGGAAGAGTGTTCATCAAAGCCGGCACTTTCTCAAAATCCGGCATAAGATAACCATTCCGAGATGATTTCGTATCATCGATTGACCCTGACCACATGTGATACTAAATCACCATCATGCCACCGATAATTAGCTAACTCTGTCATCAGCCTTTTAAGTCTTGCACTTCCCTCGTCCGTTCTCGGGATTGCAAGTATCCGTGCATAACGCATCATAGTTCCTGCAACAAATGCAGAACTAAAAATGGATAACTTATAATCCATAATGAACATAAGGGAAAAATACATAATTTTCCATGATTCATGCAACAAATGCAGAATAAAAAATGGATTACTTATAACTCACATTGACATAATTGAAAAAGAAACAGATCTTTTTTTTTTTTTTTTTTTTTTCGGGTCAACGGTCAACGGTCGTCGGTCAACGATCGTCGGTCAACGATCGTCGGTCAACTGGTCAACGGTCGGCGGGTCGGACCTGTCGGGCCGGTTGGGCAGGGTCGGACGAACCGACCCGGCACGTGCCTCGCACGCGAGAGCGACCGTCGGATCTCGGGTCGGGTCACGTCTCGGTCGGGTCGGTTCGCCGATCGGGTCGGGTTGCCGGCCGGCCAATCTGTCGTCGGCGATGACGTCATCGATGACGTCATCCAGTGGTTACCGACCGTTGGGTGACGTCACGGTGACGTCGCACGCGTCGGTTCGCCGACCGCCGCGTGCCTGTCATTGTCGGCCGGGCGGCGCGCACGTGCGGTTCGCCGACCGGCCCGTGTGGCGCACGCGCCGGCCGAGCAGCGCGGCACGTCGCGCCCACGCGTTAGCGGCCGGGCCGCACGTGTGGCGCGCGCGCGCCCACGCGCAGCGGCTTCGGCCGCACATGTGGGCGCGTCCGGCGTCTTCCGGCGGCGCACGACACATCGACGGACTCGTCTCGACGAGCCCTTTCACCCTATGCCTTCAGAAATCGATTTCGACTTACAGAAACTCGAAAAAATGGATGAACAATGCTCGGGATTTTTTTCTTTTCTTTTCCCGGATCCGTGTCGGCCGATTATTTTCGCGAAAAATCAATCAAAAAACATGAAAGGGGTCGGGAAAACATGAACTAGGGCTCTGATACCAATGTTGGGAATGTCGGATTCCCAAAATCGGATTCGACACTAAATCGAACCCCTAAAACGAATGCGGAAGACAAGCCCGGGAAAAACATGTATCACCGATCCTAAAGCACACCACGGAATCGAGCGTACCTTGTTAGCCATGATTAAACACCAACGCCGATAAGAGGAAGAGAAAACCTGTTCGATCCGATGACGTTGATTAGCCTTGAAGGGAAGATGGATTCGCCTTTTCGTTTGTTTTCTTTTGGAGGGAGAGAGGGAGAGGAACGTACGTTTAATATGCCAAAAGGTGTGTTCCTCCCTCTCTTTCCTCCCTTATATACGTTCCTCCAACGAAAGGAACGTGCCCCTTCATCCATGGGCCCTAATCTTGTGGGCCGGGCTTTTAGGCCCAACATGGGCAGACGGGCCAACTTAGGCCCATCACATAAAACCATCACATCGGATGTGCGGTATCTAAAAGGGAGTTTTGGGGACGCCTTCCGTTCAAGTCAGAAGCATCTTAATGAGAAGGATATCCTGGAAGGGCAGCGGGCACTTAATGAAGTCAGTTTCTTACATGGATGGGTATCTAAGAAATTTGCCAACGGGTACTTCATATAACTTTTCTTTTTTTGATAAGTTTTCTTCTTCTTGCAGAATCGATGAGATGCAAATGAATTAATTCACTGCAGCTCTGAACAGATCCCCAAAATGTCCCAATAAACAACCATAATGCCTCGAAGACAACAAACACCATTACTCCCCAAGATGTCTCTGCAAACTAAACCAACGACAACTAAAACCAAAGCTTCCCATAGGTCCCAAGAATTTGATATTTTCCTCCGGTGTAGAGCAAAAAAAACATAGAAACGACAATACCTTTAGCTAATAGTATCAATCACTAAACAATAGGTGTACAAAGGACTCCAATGCACGGTCTTCCGAAGCTTGATCACCACCGAATAAAATTGACCTCCTATAGCCAACAAGGATTAGCTAAGTTGACAAGGATCGAATGCTTCGCAAAGACTATGTCTAGGTTCATAATCTCTCGTTGTTTTTGTTGTTTGACAGGCATGAAGGAGAATTAATTGAGCGTGTGGTTGAAACTATTATAAGCAAGTTACAGGTTGATTTTCAGTTGGACGTGCCTCAACAACTAGTTGGATGTGATGGTCCTATGAAGGAAATTATGAATTGGATAGACAGTCCTTCCGTCAATGCTCGAATGATTGGAATTTATGGCATGGGTGGGATAGGCAAGACAACTCTTGCCAAGTGCATCTACAATCAACTCTTGAATAAATTTGGACATGTCAGCTTCCTTCCAGATGTTCGAGAAACTGTTAGGCAAAGGGGGATTACATATCTACAGAGTCAACTAATATCGGATATACTGCAAAGCAAAAGTCAAGTGTCTACAATGGATGATGGAATTAATATCATCAAATCTAAATTTAGAGGAAAAAAGGTTCTCATTCTTCTGGATGATATAGATGACAAGATTCATCTTGATGCGTTGGCTAAGAAACGTGATTGGTTTATGGCAGGAAGTTTGATCATTGTTACCACTAGGAATGAAGCCATTCTTGATCAATCTGAATTCGAGGTAGACTACAAGTATAGATTGAATGAACTGGATGAGGCACGTGCTTTGCTTTTATTTAACAAACATGCATTTCGTGAGGACGATTCTCCAGAAGACTTTAAAGGTATATTTGGTGATATTATATCCACCATGGGTGGGCTTCCCTTGGCTCTTCAAGTTGTAGGTTCTTACTTGTATAAAAAAATGAATCGAAATGTATGGGAAGATGTGCGGAAGCAATTAAAAAACCAACCACATAGAGATGTCCAAAAAATATTGCAAATAAGTTATGATGCATTAGAAGATGGACATAAGCAGATTTTTCTCGACATTGTTTGTTTCTTTATTGGCGAAACAAGCAAATACCCCCATTTTAGCAAAATGAGCAAATATGCCTTTTTTGGCGAAACAAGCAAATGCGCCATGTACATGTGGGAGGACTGTGGGTTTTATCCAAGTCAAGGTATTGAAGAGTTGAAGTTGAGGTGCTTAATTAAAATTGGAGATTATGGTGAATTTCTAGTGCATGATCAACTAAGAGATCTTGGAAGGAGCATTTTTTGCCAAGGACAATCGCTTGAGCTTGAGAAACGTACTGGACCATGGGACAATGACTATAAGGGAGTCCCAAGAGTAATAAGACAAGCAGAGGTAAAATATGGCACTCCCTTCATTTTCTCTCCCTCTTACTTTAATATATTTAATATGGTGTATTCTAATTTCTTGTCTAGCATGAACAAATGCTCTTACTTTCTAGGAAAAAAGAATCGATACATCCACTTATGTCCATTGTAGATTAGATGTGATAGCTAAATAAATTATAAGTATCTCAAGGATGAAAAAGTTATATCATTTGATTCGATTTCATTGATATGAATTACGTCTGTTGAATTTTGATTGACAATCAATTTAAGATCCTTTTACTACAATTTTGCTCTATAAAACTTATTTACTAAAAGCATGCCATTGTCATATCTAGTTGAAAATATTGATAATCTGAAGGACTACAAGAATGGATTTAGATGAAGTATAAACATCATAGATCATATAAATGAAGATTTCTGGGTTAAAAGGAAAAAAAAAAAAAGATAGTATGTGCCAATTACAATAACTGATGATTAATTCAAAACAATAAGATTAGAAAAAATGTCACACTTATGACATGTGCTTGCTTTCTAGTATGGCCGAATGTATTGGGGGGCTCTTCGGATTCAGGCCAATGTTTGATATCATTTTCTCTATCTTGATTTTGAAGATATCGGTCCTCTATTAGTTATATCTATCTCTTTTCATTCTTATTTCCTCTTAATAGATGAGATAGCAAAAATCCGCATAAAAATATTTTTAGGAAGATCTTACTGGTTTTTAAAGTTTTATCCCGTTGACTTGTAGCGCATTCTCCCTCTTTCGCATATCTTCACTCCTTATAATAACAGACAACGAAAGATGCTAGGCACACTCTTATTTGCTCATTTCATGGATTAGGTTAGGCGTATGATAAAGAGTGGATTCTCTTGTAACAAACATTTCTATCCGCTATAAGTTGTTTTACATTATTTATTTTTTAGGGACAATGCCTCTTTTGTGACTGACTTGACTATTTATAAAATAAATAAATAAATAAAAAGAAAACTTGACCAATTAGCAGAAATGTCATGTTTATTATTATATCCATACCCTTGTCTTCATGATATATGATTTTCAGCATGAAGCAAATTTTTTCAACTATATTTTATCTTTTACTTAAATTATCAATGTTCATGTCATTTTATTATTATATATTGTCCATTTGAGATGCCTCGTAGGCTCATGGCTGATCAAAGGCGAGGAATTAACCCTAGCAATGAACCAAGAGATGGGCAAACAAAACAGCTTTACATTCTTGATATAATTCGAAATAGTTCATTCCTATGATTCAATTTCATTCTTTGGTTGATCCAGTAACTTCTTAACATTAGCAAAAAAAGCACACCATACGGGTGTTTGAAAAATGAAAAAAAAAAAAAAGGGCAAATCTGTTTTGAATAGACAAAATTGCTGAAATATGATAATTAGTGTGGGAAAAAAAATTAAACGATTGTACAATTCGAGAGATTTTGATTTAACTTTGAAAAATGAAATACTTATGGAACTAATTTCCAATTGTCTTTACTATTTCAAATATTATTATGTCTATTCTGTTATATCCAATTTGTTTAGTTCATTTTGGTGAAATATATGCGAATTACACGGAAGCTTTTTACGGAAATTTGAGGTTTGAAATCCCCTTTCCATACAGTAGATCTTTTTAATGTAATATACAGTATAGATCAAGGTACAAGTGAAAATGATGAAAGATAGCGTGGGACGATGATTACAACAATTTAGTGACTTTTCCAACGAACTGATTAAAGAGAAATTATACCCATTACATTTCATTGGTTAATATGTAAAGCAGAGATAACAACAAACGTGTCAAACCATAAAAGTGAATTACTGAATTCCTAACCAATTGAACTTTTGGGGGAAAATATAGGTATTGTTATGAAAGTCAATCAAAGCCATAAAAGGGAATTTTTTTTCACCATCTTCAACTGATTAAATGATCTGTTTAAGTACCGACCAAAAACAAAAAAATGATCTGTTTAAGTAGGAAAGTTAAACAGTACGTTTTGATTTATAAGATGCAAAAAGAAACAATGCCATTCTTATGGAAACGGACATATGACGATTAAACAACGTCACCACGTCACTTTTTAGTTAATTGGTTCATTTTTTTAGTTACTCTGAGAGCAACTTTTTTTTTCAATCCCTGTTAAAATTGCTCACCAATGTCACCATGTCACTTTTTAAACATAATGTTTCAGTTTTCAAAGAAATGATTCAAGATTTTTTAGATATCTTCTAAAGATATTTAAGATATTTCCTTTGATCTTTTATATCTATTTTGATTATACATATCTACTTTGATTTCTTTTGATTTCCTTAAATGGTCCTAGCCATGTAATCTTTTCTATATATCAAAATATATTGAAAATTCCCCATTTTTTTCTCTTCCGCATTATTACATTTAACTAATGAAATCAAAATCAAGTGCTTCCTTAGCCACTTACAGGTGGCCCACGGACATCCTTTAACAAATTCTTTTGAGAAATTATACACACGAAAATTTACAAGTAAACAATTGTATTTTGTAAACTGGTTTCATGTATTTTGTCTTAAATAAAAGTCCAACTACACGTGCTGCAAAATTAAAAAAAGGGAAAAAGATAAAACATTAAGGTGCATTTACCTTAGTTGTTTTAATGCAATGACTATTTTTTTTTTTTTAATTTTCACATCATTTGTTCAATTTTCGAAAGGTCGGCAGAAATAAAAATCAAATGTAAGTTCACGTGTCCATATTTTTATACGGAAAGGATGGGAAGGTTACAGATCGTGCAAGTCCAAGATTTCAAAAAGCAAAAACTAAAAAGTTAAAAAACTCGCAGGGACGCCCCTCCAGATTCTTACGACATTTTGAGGGCAGCTGCAAGCGGAACTTCCAACGACAAACTCCTTTATGAAGTGAGATGGCTTGAGTGGGAAGTCTTTGGAAGCAATTCGTACCTTCCGCCGTTCAATTTGCATCTACCGAAATTATTGGTGCTGATGTTATGGGGCAGCGGCGTCACACAGGATTGGAAAGAATGGAGTTCATTCATGGTAAGATTGGGAAAAGTAGACATTCTCTTTGTGATTTTAGGTTTTGTTTTTTTTTTTTTCAACCGATCAACTCCTCCTTTGAGGGCTTATTCTCCTTTTGTATCAGGCGTCAAAGCGGCTCAAAATTCTCGTGTTTAAATATTGCCCTAATTTAAGAAGTATTCCTGATCTGTCGGCTTTCACACAGTTGAAGATTCTCAAATTCAGCAGATGTTTTGAATTAGAGCATCTCCACCCTTCTATTGGCAAACTCACGAGCCTCGTTTCCTTAGATTTGAGTAACTGCAGGCCTCTCAAGGAGCTACCACAGGCTATTGGCAAACTCACGAGCCTCGTTTCCTTATATTTGAGTCACTGTGGGCATCTCAAGGAGCTACCACAGGAGGTGGGCGAATTAAAAGATTTAGAAGAACTTTATTTAGCTGGCACTGCTATTATAGAGATTCCTACGTTTATTGGTTCTCTGAGGAAGCTGAAGAAATTGGTTGCCCCATATTGTCACTCACTGAGAGAAATCCCTAGCTCAATTGGGGATTTACAGAATTTGCAACATCTTGAGTTGAGTTGTGCTGCAATCAAAAAGCTTCCCAGTGCTATTGGGGATTTACAGAATTTGCAACATCTTGACTTAGATTGTTCTGCAATCGAAAAGCTTCCCAGTGCTATCGGTTCTCTGAGGAAGCTGGAGAAACTGAGTGCCTTTATTTGTACGTCGCTGAGAGAAATCCCTAGCTCAATTGGGGATTTACAGAATTTGCAACATCTTAACTTGAGTCGGTCTGCGATCAAAAAACTTTCAAGTGAAATCGGTGACTTGCCTTCCCTCCAGATTCTTGATATAGGTGACACTTCGATATATGACCTACAAGAAAGCATCCGGAATCTTTCTTCTCTCCAATCCCTTAAACTAAATGGTTGTACCAAGCTCTGCTCGCTGCCAGAGCTTCCTTCGGGCTTAACGAATTTGGCGGTTTGTTGTCAGAGTCTCACGTTGCCACAACTTTCTAGCCTAAAACACCTAAAAGATCTCTGTCTTGGCCGTTGCAATCTCCTTGAAGACATCCCTGAGCTTTCCTCAAGACTCTTGAAACTCACTATTTTCAAGTGTGATAAGCTGAAATTGCTTAAGCTCGACCGATTCAAGTACTTGGAAGACTTTTCAATGGCATGTTGCACTTTCATTGAGAGATTGGACCTTTCATGTTTAAATCATCTGGAAAAATTAGAAGTTAAAAAATGCGATAACCTAGTCGAAATGCAAGGCCCTGACGGGGCAAAGTTCTTGGAACCGTTGGATTTTATGGGATGCAAATCAATGGAGACTTTGCCAGATTTGACTGCATGTCAGAGGTTACGACATGTAAAAGTTGAATATTGCAAGAAACTTACTCAGCTTCGGGGATTTGAAAAGTTGGATATAAATCATATGATTACATGGGATACTAGTGGCTGCGACTCATTGGAAATAACGGGCCTCTTTGATAATTATGAACAATAGCTGTCTTTTGACTCATGGAGTGATGCTTCCTCAAATGAGGTAAATAAACAGCGACAATCATTTTTCTTCTGAGATTCATGACCTACTTTTCATTGCCAGCTTCTTTTGACAAGTTTTCCATAACAGGGTTCTGTACTTTCCTAAATTGCTAGTCTTACATAATTGAAGGAGTGGGGGAGTTGGTCATAGAAGCTGACATGATGCTTCAGCCAAGATCAAAATGTAGACCCAAATGTCAATAGAAGACATCTGGTCATCTAATAAGACTCTTCATCCTTCAAATAGCCAGGGTGAGCAGATAGACTAATACTTTTCTTGAAGCTCTATTTTTTTAGAATGATTTGCTCCACACAGTGTATCTAGTTAATTGATTTCGGAAATTCTGGATTTGCCTGCATATATTGCTATTTTGGTTATGTTATTGCAATGTTTTTCATTTATCCATCCTTTGGCAGCTTTTTTAGACTGCAAACAGATGAGCGGCTTGTGAGGCAAGGATGAAAACACCAAACATACGTAAACAAGAATTCCTTGGTGATTTCCAGTTCCCCTCTCGGTGAACTGGGATTTGAAGTTTTCACCTATAGGCCAATGATCTTCCGTTACTCAATATTGTCAACTACGCCCAGAATTTCCCGATGTCCAAAAGTTCATAATTTCTTTCTAAAAATCCTTGGTCATTTTGAGTTCCTTCGTGTCAAACTTGACTAATGGCAGATGTCCTGGTTGGACAAACGTCTTTCGGTTTTTCATGATGAACGAAAACCCTGTCAAGTTTCTTAATGTTCCCTTGATGTTCCTCTTGAACCTCCTAGAAGACCATCAAGTCCCAGTAAGTATGATGAAATGAGCTAAAATTAAATATAAGGTTGAAGTGTTTTTGTTCAGTGATAAAAAAATGTCAAAAGTAGTTTTGACTAGTCTGTAATGTATGAATGTGGACCACCTTAACATTACCAGTAGTCAAACTGTTGTTTCGAAAGATTATCAAGCAAGGTAAATCGGTGCTGCTTCTATGAGTCTATGACAGGTTTGGTTGGTCTATGTAATGATCTAAGATTACTTTGGGACTTAAATTCAATTAACTGTATCGATGGCCTTTTGCATTAATAGACAAATTTTTGCCCATCTGTGAAACAAGCTGGGACGTGGAGCTCAAGAATTTGCTAATTAGTTTGCATCCCGTTTGATCCTATTGTTGTCATGGGATTGCTTTATCACATGACTGATTTGGGTGTGGCTAACTGGGTTGAGGAACTTCAAATTCCATACTGAGATGGATCAAAATAAAGAGAAGGGATTTTGTAGATGAAGCATCAGCAACAGCTGAGGACCATCTTGCGTGCCAACCCTGGAGATGCTCTACGGCTAACTGGCGTGTCCCATGGAAGTTTTGATACTTCTCAATTTTCAGACACTTGATTTGATCTCAATGTCACATCCCTGAGTGATTGTAAATGTATTTATTTTCTGTTAAATATGCATTCTGTATGCTCATTCGGTTCTAGCGCTCTTTTAATCAAATGCTAAGCTGCTGATTTTTTTAACGTTACCCTGATGTAGAATTTTTGATGCGGATGCATTCTAATGATATCACTTTAGAATTGATGAGGCTCTGCAGAGGGAAGTATGCACTGCTAGGCTCCTCCATTTCTATCAGTTTAATTTTGTGATGATATCCTTTGAATGTGATCATAAAGGTTTCTGATTTGATAAGCTCAGTTCTCACGTGTACAACATTGAATTTGTGAAGTTGAAATTAACCTCCTCGCAAACTATCCCGTAATGCTGATACATCTTTCTATCCTGTAGTTTAGGCAATTCACCTTTTCAGCATGATTTTTTTAACTTCAATTCTGTTCCTAAACACATATAGGGAAAGTGTTGCTAATTGCTTCTTTTAAGCTTGTTGGTTTCTTTTTCATTGGCTAGCTAATGAAGTCTCTGTTCATTGTGGTTCAACTCCGATTGGTGTCAATGTTTATGCATTTGTACCTTATATCTCATGGGGTAAATTCTGATACTACAATCTTGGCTATCTTCATTTATTGATAATTAGTCACTGCTATCTTCCTTGTGCAGATTAAAGCTGCATTTGATGAAACTCGGAGAAGTCCCCAACCATCACGGGTTGGAGATATGGGCAAGAATGAGCTATGTCAGTATGGAAAGGCATTACGAAGTTCTTTGCTGTTGGCGTTTATCATTTGCTCCATGTTGTTAATACTCTTCAAAGGATTCCTAATATAATGCGACCTCTTCTCCTGTGGTGTATTAGTCCTTTGCAAGCTTTGAAATTGTGCTATTCTTTAGCAAAAGCACATGGCAAATCTCTAGGAGGAAGACCCCATGTGCAGGTAGTTCTGTATGTGAAGTCAAGTACAATATGTGATTTGTTAACAAGATTACCATTTTGATTTCCACTTCAAGCTACAATTTTGTGACTGGGAGAGACTTTTTTCGTGGAAAAAGCAAATGTCGTGGAATCAGCAAATAATCTGTCAATTGCAGCCAAGAGTTTCAATGAAAATGTTTCCAAGAAGACTGTAGTATCTCATTTGGAAGAATTTTGAACACAAAATAAGGGCATTCATTAGTTTAGCATCATCTCTGGTCTAGTTGCATCTGTAAATTCATATGTAGGCATTTTACAATCACTTTGGTCATATAATCTCAAACTTGATTTATTTAAGCATGAATCTAAAAGCGGAAGAGTCACGGCCTTGTATATTTTCATACCTAAAACCAAGTAGAGAGACCAGTTCGTTCATGAAGAGCAGCATTACTTTTCCCCTTTGAGATTCTCTCAGGTGGACGCATGGAGCTCCCGCCACTTGGAGTCGCTCCTCCATGGTTGTTTGTGGCGTTTCCACCACTAAAACCTCTCTCTCTCTCTCTCTCTCTCTCTCTCTCTCTCTCTCTCTCTCTCTCTCTCGGTGGATTTGTCATGGTACACTTACATCAGTCTGATCAAGCACTGGGGTTAGGAGTGAAGTATTGAGTTGTTTTATGCAATTCTCGATCAAAGGTTTGTCTGATTCTCTAGCGTGGATAGAGTTTATGTGGGGTCTATTTCTTGAATGAGAATCGGTGCAGAAAAAAAGAGTTTTTCTGTTCTTTCGAGTTCTTCTTGCTAAAAAAGGTAGTGGCATTAATTATCTTACATCATCTTGATTTGAGGTTTCTCTTTGAATGTGGTGTTAAATGGCAAAGAATGAATTGGTGGTTCGTGTGAAAATTGCTATTTAAGTTGTCTAGACAAGGAAGGAGGCTATTTGGTAGAAGCTATAACATAGTGTGTTTATTGCAGAGAAGAGGAGAATAAAGTGAAGAAGATCATATCAAAGCTGGGACAAGAGAAGGTGCATCTTAGTGTTCAGTTGGATTACCTAGTTGAACTTGGGGAGAGCATTGCAATCTCAGGATCCCCAAGAGAGTTGGGATCGTGGAAGAAGAATATGGCAATGGACCGGACCAAGAGCGGATGGGTATGAGTTAAAACTGAAAGGAGGCGAATCTGTCAAATTAGAAGAACTTATATTAGATTTTGCCGATATTACTGAGATTCCTGTGTTTATTGGTTCTCTGAGGAAGCTGAAGAAATTGAGTGCCAGCTGTTATGAGTCACTAAGGGAAATCCCTACCTCAATTGGGGATTTACAGAATTTGCAACATCTGGACATTAGTGGTTCTACTATTGAAAAGCTTCCTAGTGCTATTAGAAGGTTAATTCCAATTGTCTGAAAGGGGCAATTCCAAGTGAAATTGTTGGCTTATCTTTGCTCGAGATTCTCAATATCACCTGCGCACTGATATCTGACTTGCCAGAGAGCATCTGGAATCTTTCTTCTCTCCAATGCCTTAGCCTATTGGGCCGTGACAAGCTCCGGTCGCCACTTGAGCTTCCTTTGGGCTTAACATATGTGGCGATCACTTGTCAGAGTCCCAGGTTGCCACATCTTTCTAGCCTAATCCACCTAGAACTCCATCTTCAGGCGTGCCATCTACTTGGATACATCCTCAGGCTTTCCTCTAGACTCTTGACATTGTATTGAGGAGTGATAAGCTGATCTTGTTGATGCTCGACGGATTCGAGTACTTGGAAGAGTATTCAATAAAAAGGTGCATTTCAATTGAAAGATTGGACCTTTCACAATGAATTCATTCGAAACAATTACACATTGAGCGTTGCAATGACCTAGTTGAAATTCAGGGCCATGATAATTTGAAGTTCTTGGAGGGCATATTTATATATGACTGCAACTTCATTGAAAGGCTTCTCTGTCCAAAATCACAGTTTTTGAAGAAATTGGTGGCTGTGAGGTGCAAGAATCTAGTCGAAATTGGAGGTCTTGACGGTGCAAAGTTCTTAGAAGATTTGGATTTTACAGAATGCATATCAATGGAGACTGTCACAAAGCTGATTAGAGAATCCGCAGTAAATAGTAAGAGAGAAAGAAGAAAGGAGAAGGAATAGAGAAGAGGAGAAGGAGAATGTACAAGAAAGAAACAAAGAGGGGGCTGTAGATTTCTGTAGTAACAGAAAACCCTACACCCATTGTATTTATATTGAATATAAATTGTATATGACAATAATACCAAAAAAGAAATAAAACTCGATAATAAAGGAAACTCGATAATAAAGGAAACTCAATTAAAGTAACTTAACACTCCCCCTCAAGTGGAGCATATAGGTCACCCATGCCCAGCTTGGAACAACCAGCAACAAAAGCGGGACGAAGTAATGCTTTGGTAAACATATCAGCAATTACTAAGGCTCATATAGTAGAGCCCAATCGCGATCGTAGTAGTAATAGTTGTAGCAGTAGTAGTAGCAGCAGTAGCAGTAGCAGCAAGAGTAGCAACAGCAGGAGTAGCAACAACAGAAGTAGCAGCAGCAGAAGTAGCTGCAACAGTAGTAGTAGGAGCAGCAATAGCAGCAGCAATAGTAACAGTAGTAGCCGCAATAGCAACGGTAGTAGGAGCGTGATAGTAGCCACGTAGCAACGGTAGGTAGCGATGCTTGAGTCGTAGTAGTATCACTCATGATGATAATCTCAATATAAATATATCTACCACTAATTAAGAAGGCTGAAACTTTAGTGCAAGAAACAAAATAGCAACACTGATGTATAATCAGATGTAATTAGCTCCATCAGTTAACCAAAGGAAACCCAGCAAAATTAGTCAACCATAATCAATGAAATACTCTGATTCTTGAATCGTATAATTAGATGTAATTGGCTCCATCAGTTAACCAAAGGGAACCCAGCAAAATCAGTCAACCATAATCAATGAAATACTCTAATTCTTGAATCCGCTGATCAATGAGTGTTGTAATCCGTGTTCGTAAATCGAACCCGATGAATATGATATCTTCGATCTCATATATATCAAGACTTGAAGAGAAAACAGATAAAAATTACAGCTTTAGGTGGCTGTGCACCAGAGAAGAATTAGGGTTACTAGGCGACTCTCAAACCAGCAATAGGATCAAGTAATTAGGTAGTTAAACCTTGCTCTGATACCATGTCACAAAGCTGATTAGAGAATCCGCAGTAAATAGTAAGAGAGAAAGAAGAAGGGAGAAGGAATAGAGAAGAGGAGAAGGAGAATGTACAAGAAAAAAACAAAGAGGGGGCTGTAGATTTCTGTAGTAACAGAAAACCCTACACCCATTGTATTTATATTGAATATAAACTGTATATGACAATAATACCAAAAAGGAAATAAAACTCTGATAATAAAGGAAACTCAATTAAAGTAACTTAACAGAGACTTTGCCAAATTTAACAGGATGTGAGAACTTAGAATCTCTAAATGTTCAAGATTACAAGAAACTTACTCAGCTTTAGAGACATGAAAAGTTGGATTTAATTGATTTGGATATGGTTACATTGGAAGCAATACCAAAATTATCTGGAAAACTCGTCTTTAGAAATAATGGACGTTCACTATGGAAATTGCAGTGATAATGATGTGAGGTATCTTATACCCATATTGTGACAGTGAGACTAGTCATGCTTCTTCAACAGAGGTAACTAAGCAATTAACGATCATTTTTCTTTTGAGATTCATGACCTACTTTTCACATGACAGGATTCTGTACTTTCCTAAATCGATAGTCTTACATAATTGAAGGAGAAGCGTAGTTGGTCATAGAAGCTGGCATTATGCTTCAGCCAAGATCAAAATGTAGACCCAAAACGTCAATAGAAGGCATTGGTCGTCTAGTAAGATTCTTCATCCTTGGATGGCCAGCATGAGCGAATAGAATAATACTTTTCTCGAAGTTATATTTGTTTAGAATGATTTGCTCCACACTGGGTATCTATTTGATTGATTTTTGAAGCTCCAGATTTGCCTGCATATATTGCTATTGGTTACGTTATAGCAATGTTTTTCATTTATCCTTCCATCGGCAGCTTTTTAGATTGCAAACAGATTAGCGGCTTGTTAGGCAAAGATGAAAATATCAAACATAGGAAAACAAGAATTCCCTAGTGATCTACAGTTTCCCTCTCGGTAAACCCGTGATTTGAATTTTCACCTAGAGGCCGATGGTAATCTGCTGATCAATATTGTAAACTATGCCCACAATTTCCCAGTCCAAATTTCATATTTTCTTTGAAAAATCCTTGGCCATTTTGAGTTCCTTCGTGTCAAATTTGACTAATGGTAGATGTCCCGTTTGGGACAAATGCCTTTCGGTTTTTCGTGATGAACGAAAACCTTGTCAAGTTTCTTAATGTTCCCTTGATGTTCCTCTTGAACCTTCTAAGAAGAGCATCAATCCCCAGTAAGCATGATGAACTGAGCTAAAATTAAATATAAGGTTAAAGTGTTTTTGTTTGGTGAAAAAAAAAATGTCAAAAGTAGTTTTGACTAGTCTGTCATATATGAAGGTAGACCGCCTTAACATTACCAGTAGTCAAACTGTTGTTTTGAAAGATTAGCAAGCAAGCTAAAGTGTTGTTGCTTCTATGACAGGTTTGGTTGGTCTATGTAATTATCAAGGCTTACTTTGGGACTTCAATTCAATCAGCTATATCAATGACCTTTTGCATAATTGGACAATTTTTTGCCCGTCTGTGAAACAACCTGGGGCGAGCAGCTCAGGATTTTGCATCCCATTTGATCTTATTGTTGTCATGGAATTGTTTTATCACATGACTGATTTGGGTGTGGCTAACTTGGCTGAGGAACTTCAAATTCCATACCTGAGAATGATAAAATTAAAGAACAGGGATTTTGAATAGTTGAGGACCATCGTGGGTGCCAAACCTTGAAGATGCTCTGGGGCCGACTGGAGTGTCCCGAGGAAGTTTCGATGCTTGTGAAGATTCAAACACTTGATCTGGTCTCAACAACACATACCTGGATGATTGTAAGTGGATTTTTTTTTTAATTGAATATGCTTTATATATGCTCATTAGGTTCTGCATTTCCGTTAATCAAATATGCAACTGCTGATTTTTTGTATGTTACCCTAATGCAGAGTTGTTTGATGCAGTTGCATTCTAAAGATATCACTTCTGAACTTGATGAGGCTCTGCATGCAGAGGGAGGAATGCACTGTTAGTCGTACCGTGAAAGACTAACTTGTGTGCT
This sequence comes from Eucalyptus curtisii, assembly GCA_017140595.1. Classification (NCBI taxonomy): domain Eukaryota; kingdom Viridiplantae; phylum Streptophyta; class Magnoliopsida; order Myrtales; family Myrtaceae; genus Eucalyptus; species Eucalyptus curtisii. The sequence goes on from CM029495.1 coordinate 19,284,680, forward strand.
TATACTGCACGTGCTGAGGAATTTCACTTGAAAACAGAATACATGTATGCATGATGACAATCTCCTCCATTCTAATAGTTTATGGTGTGATAATATCCTTTGAATATTTAGGTTTCTGATTTGATAAGCTCAGTTCTCATGTATGTGGCATTGGATTTGTAAAGTTGAAATTGACCTACTTGCAAACTATCCCAGATTGCTGATTTTGCTAGTTGGATATTGCAAAATGCCCAAGTAAAGATTAGATCTTCCTATTCTGTAGTTTAGGCACTTACACCTTTTCAGCATACTTCTATTAGCATCAACTCTGTTCCTAAACACAAACAAGGGAAGTATTGCTAATTGCTTACTTCTCCAAAGTCTATTGTTTTCATTTTCATTGGCCAGCTAATGAAGTGTCTGTTCATTGTGGTCCAACTGATGGAAATGATTTTTACGCATACGTACCTTATCTTTGATGGGATCAATTGTGATGCTATGATCTCAGTTTTTTTCATTTATTGATGATTACAATTAGTGCTATTCTTCTTGTGTAGATTCAAGCTTTTTTTCGTGAAACTCAAAGGAAGTCCCCAAACACCACGGGATGGAGATACAAGCAGGAATGAGCTATGTCATTATGGAAAGGCATCCTGAAGTTCTTTCCTGTTGGTGTTTATCATGTGCTCCATGTTGTTAGTACTATTCAAAGGATTCTGATGTGAAGCGACCTCTTCTCATGTGGTGTATAAGGCCTTTGCGAGCTTTGACATTGTGCTATTCCTTAGCAAAGGCGGAATCACAAATCGCTTGCAGGAAGACTGCCTGTGCAGGTGGTTCTACATGTATAAGTTGCATAAAATGAACAATATTTCCAGTTAGATGTTCACTTCAAGCTACATTTTGTGACGGGGAGAGATTCTTTTCGTGGAGAAAGCGAATGTCATGGAATTAGCAAAGAATCTGTCAATTGCAGACAAGAGTTTCAATGAAAATGTTTCCAAGAAAACTGGGTGAAAATGGTGGGGTTTTATTAGTTGAGAGGCTGAAAGCTACTCGCAAGGTACCCAGTCTACTTGAACATATACTCAATTTTTGCCAGAGCTCAAGACAAGGCCAAGGAGCTTGTTAAGCCAAGTTCGAATCTATAAATACTAACACAAATGAAGTGCGGGTCGTGTTGAAATACTTGTTAAACGTACTAAATATGGAATAATTCAATTTAGAGTATTGGTTGAACATTCCACAAGAAAAATCGCAAGTCAAAGTATCGAGTCTACACTTTATTTACTAAGTTCCTTAACTAGTGTCTAGGTGATTATTCCAAAGGGCAATAGCTTTGTGTTTGACTATTTATAGAATATAAGTCGCAACCTTATGGCTGAATTGATTTGATGTTGGACAACTATGAATTGACCGGATAACTAGATGAGCGTGTTAAACCAGGTGAACAGATTTGGTTTTGTTCATGAGTTTTCATATTTCCTTTGCTTCTCCTTCGATTTCATGCCAGCAATTTGCTTCGAGCTTGTTTTTGAAAGTTCTATCACAATTTACATCAAGATCCTATAAATTACAGCCATTTGAACAATAACTAAGCAATTTTTGATAGGATTAAAAAAGGTTCCCTTTAGGCTTTTCAGTTTTCCACATTTTTGTAACTTCAGGCTCACCGAGACGGTACTTGAGAAAAGAAAACTGTCCTCAAATCTAAATGGAACCATGGAAAGCCTTTTGTTTTATTTAGCACCGGCGCACGGCAATTTAGAATAACTAGCTTCGGCAATATACGTTGCCACATGATGAATTGTACAAGGAAGAGGAACCGTAACAGACAAATTGAGGAAATTAGGGGGTTAAAAAACCCCAAAAATGAGCTGTAAACAACATTTGGCCAAAACAAAGTCGTAACTAACAAAATCGACCACGAAATAGATCAAAACGTCAATCCTACAAATACAAACTATGCAGCTGGTTTTGCAATCAGCATCAAATTTATTAGGAAAAGAGAAGAAATAAACAAATCAGACAATTTTACTTTGCATGGGTATGGATACGGAATCTTGTTACAAATGTATCAATAGGTAAGAAAATTCAAAAAGAAAAAGGAAAAATCGGCAAATATAAATATATACGACCATCACATACAAGTCGTCTCATTTTCCTTTGCTTTGAATGCTGGAGATAAATGAATGAGAACACGAGTTGGACGAACATAATACCCGAAAGATTGAACATTGTGGCACACTTCTGAATATTTGATTACCATTAGATACATATAAAGGAGAACACACATAGAACACAGCAAACCTCTATGTTTCCTCTTTCTCATCCTTCTTCTCTCTTGATGACGATGAACACGGTATTCCGTAATTTCTACCAATTAGAATCGACGTGCGGAGGTCGAGCATTTGCGCTTCAACCATCGGAACCCCTGTTTGAAAGAAGACTTGAACTTGCCTTCGACCGAATAAAGCTTGTATCTGACCACCCTCCTCTTCCTCTTCTTCTTCGGGTCATTCCTGTCACGCCCCGAACCTCGAGCGCGCGCGCAACCCTTGGTGGTCGATAGAATTTCGCGACGTTCCCAGGACTCGTCGCCGACCCTTTTTCTTTTATTGCACATGCGGAAGCGAATTAACTAATCCCCTGACAACAACATACATGGGATAAAAAAGCAGGACAACGAGTTTCGAATCAAATACACTTTTATAAACACTTCAAGCTTATACAGAAGGTCTATGTCATAAAGAACTACCGAGCCACCTATGCTCCCGACCTTCCGCTTCAAGCTCCTAGCTCTTCACACTAGGGACCTGAAAATGGTTATTCAATAACCAAGTGAGATATAAATCTCGGCGAGTTCCACCCCTAAGCCCCGGTTAGTACACCAACTCAACTCGGGTATCTATCCGTAACTACCCTACCACAAGCAACAACCAACGGTCGATTCGCATACAACCTTACCGTTATGCCATACCCCGCACGTTATAATTCAACACGATACACGCAATGCACATGACCATTAGATGATACATTTCATCAATCACATACGAGTCGCATCGCAAGCAATCTCACCGGCCATTGCCACACCCCGCACGTTATCGAGTCATGCGTGCGTGCCATAAACAATGTACTTAACTCCCCGCATGACTGAAATCACAAATGCCATGATTCTCATGCATTCTTGCACATTATCACAGTTCATAAATACAATGCATATATTCAATGCATACAACAATTGAAACGCCTTACTCATCTCGATCAATCACATGGGTCCCGATTATAAGACCAAATCGTTATGACACGTCCCATTCCGTGCCACACAATTTCGTCCCATAATCCGGCGCATCAATAACACTCAAAGATGCGTTCCAATTGTTAATCACCGCCACACATGGGCATAGCCTACTCGCAGTTCGGCTATCTACCGGCGTTTAACCAGGCATCGTCTCCCCCGTGGAGCACGGCTTCGTCACTACGTCGACGGCATTCCCGAAAAGAGTATCGTCTCCCCCTTGGAGCACGGCTTCGCCACTACGTCGACGGCATTCCGAAGGAGCATCGGTCCAGTCGGCCCGGCCCTCTTGCGACCGGCATCCATTGCGCGGGCATCCCATATAGGGGCACGTCTAGCTCAACAGCTCAGGATGATTCCTCATTAGCCAACACACGACAATTCATAATCGGCCCAGGATACTTTGCATTTCACTCAAATGCCTCAATTAAAATAGTAATCCCGGCCTCTTTTCTTCGTATTAAAAACATCCGCGAAAGTAGTCGTGCGTGGGTACACGTCAATTCGAACCAGAAAGCGATACTTTCCTTTTTCAAACCCCTTGTTTGATATAATACTTAAAATCCATTTTCGGTGTCCAAACCCGACACCCGGGATTTTTCGAATAAAATCCAATTTTCCAATCACCACACAATTGCACAAATCATCATTCCATTCATGCAGATGTTTATGCAATAACACATCTAATCACTTCATAGGATTAAACCCACATGAAATTAGAAATTTTTCGTTCTCGGGTGAACAGTGTTTTGTGAACAGTAACTTATGAACAGTGCCTCGTGAACAGTATATCGTGAATAGTGTCGAGTGAACAGTAAATTTCCAGAATTTAATAAATGATAATTTAAACTCAGAAATCATTAAAAATATTAATTAAAACAATCAAACAATTAATTAAGCAAAACAATCTTAATTAAACACAGGCACAATTAAGCAAATAAAGCAAGATTAAGCTAAACTAATTTAATCCATCCATCTAACCACCTATCTTAGAGCTAATACAACTTAATTAAATCGCCTAAACTAGAATTAAATCTAACTAAACCAACCCTAAGCAAGTTTAGGCACTAAACGAAGGATTAGGAGCTAAACTCACCCGTTAAGCGGGCCGGAGGCACCGACGCGGCGGCGACGACGGTGGCTACGCATCGAGACCTCTACAACAACGATCCAAGGCGTTCCCAAGCTCCACACGGCAACCACAGCTCGGACTCCCACTGAAAACACTGAAAAACAGGACTGCTGGAGGAGAGACAGAGCTGAACGGGCTTGGCCGGAGCTCCGGCGAGGGTTGGCCGGCAACCGGCAGCACTCGGGGGTTGAGGGGGACCTGCTGGTGGTTGGTATGGGTGGAGGTAGGGTTGGAATGGAAGAAAAACGGAAGAAAACGCTGAAATGGCGAAACCGGGCAAACTGCCAGGCGGACCGACGGACCGGCGACCGGTAACTTCACGACGGCGTACCGGACGGACGGCGGATCCGTTCAGGGCGAGGTTGGGCTTGTTGGAACGGTCTAGATGTCCTCTTCGTATAGATGGGTGGCTCGTTCACTGGTTCAACCGGGAAGTTAACTTTTTATACGGATCTTTGGCAAAAGGTCGGCTGGAGCAGAAACTGGAACGAGGGGAAAATAGGGGAGGAAAACGGGTCCGACGGGCATGCGACCGAAGAGGGGGATGAGCTGCGGTTTTCCTCTGGTTTTTCTGAGCTTTTCCACTTCTCCCACAATGGAGAAAGCCTACAAACAAGGAAGAAGAAGGCTGGTTGGAGGGGGCTCCCTTGGTGAGCATTCAAGAGCCAACACTTGTCCAAACTTCATTGGCTTTGCCCCACATGACATCACATGACTTCAGCCCTTTCTCTCTCCTCAAATCTTCCTCTACAAGCTTGGCAATAGGTGCAAATGTCCTTAGGCCCTTGGCATACGAATTTTGAGGATTTGTACATCAATTTCCTTCAATTCCTTTCAATTCCCTTCCAATTGAACCGAATTGAAGTCCAAATAAATCAGTCATCTTGTCCTTGTCCCTCTTATGATTTTTCCCCGTTATATGATCCAACTTGCACCCCAAAGATGCGATCAAAAGCAGTCCTATGACTTTCCCGATAAAAAACGACCTTACTTTGCTTTTCTGCCAAAAATCTCGGTTTGTAGAAAAATCTTCTAAGGATGAGCCGACGTTCCTAAAATGAATTGTGACATGACAGAACTTTCAATTTCTGAAATCGAGTTCAATTTCTCGGTTAATTTCAATCTGGCGCGACTTTAGCGCGTCCTAACCTACCGGGTAGCTTTTAGGAATTTTCTATGCAATTGACTTGTGGTTGATTATTTTCAAACCACAAAGTGCATCTTCGACACATTGGCGACTCTCGGTTGTCGTAGAAATCTCAAGGTTTCAAATACGGACACAGGGTACCCAAAACGACAGAAGAATCAGTCTAGTGCCGGTCGACGAGGATATTGTGATCGGGTGGAATCACCCACACTCGATCACATATCTCGATCGAATCGACCTATTACTAATCTCGTTCGATTCGACGGTGTCGTGATGATCCTTGCAGATTAATACGGTCGAGCAAATCGGTTCTCGGGTCGAATTCTCAAGTCTATTGCGTTTAGATTCCTTAACGGCTTCACCGATAGACTAGTTATCTCGTGAGTGGCCAACTCAGAGAAGGAAGCTATAGGCGCACAGATGAAAAGCCCGACTTATTCAATTGAAACCAGAATTGTAAAATCGGGATGTCACAATTCCACCACGATGCTTTTATCGCCGACTCCTTCACGTTGTCTAGTCTGTGCGGGGGGTGAAGCGTGTTCGAGCATGCGAGGCCGGGATTTGGCTACGTACATCTGGTTTTGGTTAAGAGTTTGAATCGTCATGATCTCTAGACTCCGGCCAACTCCATGGGATCGGTAGCTCGGCGACCACGGGTCCTTCCGTGTCCTCAATCTCTCTCTCTCCCCCCCCCTCTCTCTCTCTATCTCTCTCCCGGCCTCTCCCCTTTCTCGGATGGCAAGGATTTTTTTTTTTCTCTCTTGATGACCATGAACACGTCTATTGGTTCTCTGAGGAAGTTAAAGAAATCGAGCACTTATGGTTGTGAGTCTCTGAGAGAAATCCCTAGCTCGATTAGGGATTTACCGAATTTGCAACATCTTCACTTGAGTTTTTCTGTGATTGAAAAGCTTCCCGGTGCTATTGGAAGGTTGAAAAATCTGCAGACTCTACATCTCTCATTGTGCTGCAGTCTGAAAAGTGAAATCGGTGACTTACCTTCCCTCGAGATTTTCAATAGAAAAGTGCAGTTCCATTGAAAGATTGGACCTTAGACAATTGATTCGTCCGAAATGATTGCACGCCGAGCATCGTGATAGCCTAATTGAAATTCAGGGCATGATAATTTGGCATTCTTGGAGGTCATATTCATATATGACTGCAATTCCATTAAAAAAGGCTCTCTGTCCAGAATCATGGTATTTGAAGAAATTAGTGGCTGTCGAGTGCGACAATATAGTCGAAATTCAATGTCTTGACGGTGCGAAGTTCTTAGAAAAGTTGGATTTTATAGGATGCAAATCAATGGAGACTTTGCCAGATTTGATGTATGTGAGAAGTTACGATCTCTAAGAGTTCGAGACTACAAGAAACTTACTTAGTTTCGGGGACTTGAAAAGTTGGATTTAATTTATTTGGATATTTCTGGTTGTGACTCATTGGAAGCAATACCGAAATTATCTGGGAACGCACATCTTTAGAAATTATGAACAACATCGGTTTGGAGTTCTCTATGGAAATATTATCTTGCAGTGATAATGATGTGAGGAATCTTTTACCCATATTACAACAGTGAGACTAGTCCTGTTTCTTCAATAGAGGTAAATAAGCATCATTTTTTTTATGAGATTGATGACCTAGTTTCCATCACTATCTCCTTTTGACAAGAAGGTTTTTCATGACAGGTTTCTGTACTTCCCAAAATTCCTTGTCTTAGATATTTGAAGGAGTGGGGGAGTTGGTCAGAGAATCTGACATGATGCTTCAGCCGAGATCAAAATGCAGACTCGAATGTCAATAAAAGGCATAGTAAGATTCTTCATCCTTGAATGATCAGCATGAGCAAATAGAGTAATACTTTTCTCGAAGCTCTACTTTTTTTTTTTTTTAAAGAATGATTTGCTCCACACTAGGTATCTATCTGATTGATTTTGGAAACTCCAGATTTGCCTACATATATTGCCATTGGTTTCGACATAGCAATATTTTTCATTTATTCTTCCATTGGCAGCTTCTGTAGACTGCAAACAGATTAGCAGCTTGCGAGGCAAAGATGAAAATATCGAGCAAAGATGAACAATTCCCTAGTGATTTAATAGTTCCTCTATCAGTAAACCTGGGATTTGAAATTTTCGAATTGAGGCCGATGAACTTTTGCTACTCAATATAGTAAACTATGCCTAGAATTTCCTTGTCCAGAATTAATATTTTCTTTGAAAAAAATCCTTGGCCATTTTGAGTTACTTTTGTGAGTTCTTTTGTATCAAATTTGACTAATGGCAGATGTCTTGTTTGGAACAAACATATCAGTTTTTATGTGATAAATGGAAACCCTGTCAAGTTTCTTATTGTTCCCTTGATGTCCCTCTTGAAACTTCGAAGAAGAGCATCAATTCCCATTAAGTATGATGAACTGAGCTAAAATAAAACATATCAAGTGTTTCTAGTTAGTGATAAAAAAAAAAATGTTGAAGTAGTTTTGGTTAGTCTGTCACATATGAATGTACACCACCTTAACATTACTAGTAGTCAAACTATTGTTTTGAAAGTTTATCAAGCAAGGTAAATTGGTGTTGCTTCTATGACAGGTTTGGTTGGTCTATGTAACGACCAAGGCTTACTTTGGGACTTCAATCCAATCTACTGTGAAACAAGCTGGGACGAGGAGCTCAAGAATTTGCTGATTAGTTTGCATCCCATTTGATCCTATTATTGTCATGGAATTGCTTTATCACATGACTGATTTGGGCGTGGCTCACTTGGCCAAGGAACTTCAAATTCCATACTTGAGACCTATCAAAATAAAGAAAAGGGATTTTGCAGAGGAAGCATCAGCAACAGCTACGGACCATCTTGGGTGGCAAACTTGAAGAGGCTTTGGGGCCAACTAGAGTGTCCTGAGGAAGTTTTGATGCTTGTGAAGATCCAAAACACTCAATCTGATCTCAACGTCACATCCCTAAGTGATTGTAAATGTATTTTTTTCAATTAAATATGCTTTCCGTATGCTCATTAGGTTCTAGCTCTCCTTTAATCAAATACTAAACTGCTGATTTTTTGTATGTTACCCTAATCCCTAATGCAGAGTTGTTCGATGCGGTTGCAGTCTAATGATATCACATTGGAATTGATGAGGCTATGAAGAGGGAGGTATGCACTGCTAGGCTCCTCCATTTCTATCAGTTTATTTGTGTGATGATATCCTTCGAACGTTATCATATAGATTTGACAAGCTCAATTCTCATGTATGTGGCATTGGATTTGTAAAGTTGAAATTGACCTCCTCGCAAACTATCCCGTATTGCTATTGGATCTTGCAAAATTACCAAGTAGCAAATACATCTTTATGTTTTGTAGTTTAGGCACTTCACCTTTTCAGCAGAATTTTATTAATTTCAGTTCTGTTCCTAAACACAAACAGGGAGCTAATTGCTTACCTCTTTTAGCCTGTTGGTTTCTTTTTCATTGGCCAGCTAATGAAGTCTCTGTTCATTGCGGTCTAACTCTAATTGGTGCCGATGTTTATGCATTTGTACCTTATCTCTCATGGGGTAAGTTCTGATGCTATGATCTTGGACATCTTCATTTATTAATAATTACTCAGCGCTATCTTCCTTGTGTAGATTAAATCTGCATTTGATGAAACTTGGAGAAAGTCCCCAAACACCATAGGGTTTAGATACGGGCAAGAATGAGCTATGCCCATATAGAAAGGCATTTCGAAGTTCTTTGCTATCAGCATTTATCATTTGCTCCATGCTGTTAATATTCTTCAAAGGGTTCTTGATATAAGGCGACCCCTTCTCATGTGGTGTATTAGTTTGCAAGGTTGAAATCATGCTATTCTTTAGCAAAGGCTACATCACAGATCACTTGGAGGAAGACCGCATGTGTAGGTGGTTTTATATGTGAAGTCAAGCATAAAATGAGATTTGTTAACAAGATTACCATTTAGATGCCCACTTCAAGCTACAGTTTTATGACTGGGAGAGACATTTTTTGTGGAAAAAGCAAATGTCGTGGAATCAGCAAATAATCTGTCAAATGCAGCCAAGAGTTTCAATGAAAAGGTTTCCAAGAAGACAATGTTTCTTATTTGGAAGAATTTTGAACCCAAAATAATGGCATTCTAAAATCATCTGTCTGCCCTGGTTACATCAAAATTCATATGTAGGCATTTCCAATCACTTTGGTCGGATAACCTCAAACTTGATTTATTTAAGCATGAATATAAAAGTAGGAGAGACGCAGCCATGTACATTTTCATACCTAAAACCAAGTAGAGAGACCAGTTCGTTCTTGAAGAGCAGCATTACTTCTCCCCTTCGAGATTCTCTCATGCGGATGCATGGAGCTCACGCCACTTGGAGTCGCTCCTCCATGGTTGTTTGTGGTGATTCCACTACCAAAACCAAGTCTTGGTGAATTTGTTCTAGTACACTTACCTCAGTCTGATCGGGAACTGGGGTCTACAGTGAAGTATTGAGTTGTTTTATGCAATTTTTTTTTATCAAAGGTTTGTCTGTGTTGCTAGTGTGGATGGAGTTTATGTGGGGTCTATTTCTTGAATGAGAATTGGTGCGAAATAAAAGAGTTATTTTGTTTTTCTTTTGAGTTTTTCTTGCAATAAAAGCTAGCGGCACTGATCGTCTGACACTGTCTGTATTTGAGGTTTCTCTTTGAATGTGGTGTTAAATGACAAAGAATGAATTGATGGTTCAAGTGAAAATTGATATTTAAGTTGCTTAGACAAGGAAGGAGGCTATTGGTAGAAGCTATAATTTAGTGTGTTTGTTGCAGAGAAGAGAGAAGAAAGCGAAGAATATCATATCAAAGTCGGGACGGGAGAAGGTGCATCTCAACGTTCGGTTGGATCACCAAGTTGAAATTGGAGAGAGTGGCAATCTTAGGATCCACAGGAGATTTGGGATCGTCGAAGAAGAATGTGGCAATGGACTGGACCAAGAGCGGATGATACGTGAGTTAGAATTGAAAGGAGGCGAATATGGCAATGGACTGGACCAAGAGCGGATGGTACGTGAGTTAGAACTGAAAGGAGGCGAATATGTCAAATTAGAAGAACTTATATTAGATTTTGCTGATATTACTGAGATTCCTAAGTCTATCGGTTCTTTGAGGAATCTGGAGAAAACTGAGTGCCGGCTGTTATGTGTCACTCGGACACATCCCTAGCTTAATTTGGGATTTATAGAATTTGCAACATCTAGACATTAATGGTGTTGGGATTGAAAAGCTTCCTAGTGCTATAGGATTGTTGAAAAATCTGCGCACTACAAGTCTCTTATCATGCTGTAATTTGAAAGAGCAATTCCAAGTGAAATCGGTGACTTGTCTTCGCCCGAGATTCTCTATGTCACTTGAGGAAGTTTTTATGCTTGTGAGGATCTAGTACACTTTTTCTAGGCTCAACAGGACATACCTGAATGATTTTGATGTTGTATTTTGACTTGAGTCTGCTTTTTGTATGCTCATGAGGTTCAACCTCTCTGTTAATCAAATACGTAGCTACTGATTTTTTTGGATGTCACTCTGATGCAGAGGTGTTTGATACCGTTGCATTCAAATGTTACTGCTCCTAAACTCGATAAGGCTCTAAAAAGGGAGGTATGCACTACTAGTCGTACCATAACAATGAAAAAATAACCTGTGTGCTTATGCTATGAAAGCTGTGGAATTTTACTTGAAAATTCAGTATGTAAGTATGCATGAGGACAATCTCCTTCATATCTATCAGTTTATCGATGTGATACTATCATGTATTGCTGATTTTGCTAATAGGATATTGCAAAATAACCAAGTAATAAATTCATCTTTCTGCTTTGTAGTTTAAGCACTTCACCTTTCAGCATATTTTTATTGACATCAATTATGTTCCTTAACACAAACAAGGAAAGTGTTGCTAATTGCTACTTCTCCCAAGCCTGTTGTTTTCGTTTTCATCAGGCAGCTCATGAAGTCTCTGTTCATTGCGGTCCAACTGCAATTGGTGCAAATGATGTTTGTGCATTTGTACCGTATCTTTCATGATGTAAATCGTGATGCTCCGATCTTAGTTATCTCTATTTATTGATAATTAGTAAATCCTATCCTTCTTGTGTAGATTCAAGCTGCATTTCATAAAATTCAGAGAGCATTCCCAAACATCACAAGATGGAGATGTGGACCGGAATGAGATTTGTCATGAGACGTTATGGAAAGGCGTTCCAAAGTTCTTTGCTAAAGGTCCTTATAATGTGCTTGATGCTGATAATCTTGATAGGATTCTTGATATAAAGGGACCTCTTCTAATGTGGTGCAGTAGTCGACTCTTTGCAAGCTTTGACATCGTGTTATTATTTAGCAAAGGTCGAATTTCAAGATGCTTGCAGGAAGACTGCATGTGCAGGTGGTTCTGGATGTGAAGTTAAGCATAAAGTCATGTTTGTCAACAAGATTACCATTTAGATGACCACTTCAAGCTACAATTCTGGGAATGTGAGAGACGTCTTTCATGAAAAAAGCGAATGTCATGGGATCAGCAAATAATCTATCGATTGCAAGCAAGATTTTCAGTAACAAGGCTCCTGAAAGACAGTTGTTTCTCATTCGTAAGAATTTTGAGCACAAAATAAAAGTGTTTGTTAGTGTACAATCAGCTCTTGGATTCCGGGAAGTTCACGTGTTGGCATTTTGCAATCACTTTGATAGTATAATCTCAAACTTGATTCTTTTAAGCATGAGTCTCAAGACCAAAAAAAAAAAGAAAAAAAGAAAACATGAGTCTATAAAGTAGGGTAGACACAGCCATACATTTTCATACCTGAAACCAAATTTTCTTTGGCGTTGGCTACAGTTGAAGATTGAGAAAAATGTTAAGAACCTTTGGAAGGGTGAAAGTACCCTCTCAAGATTTATACTCATTTGGTTGGTACTTGGACTCTACTATGCCAAATTGTAGTCATTGGTCGTGCATTCAAGTTTCAATCGAAGCAATTTCTTTTGGGCCACCACTCTCAGATGTTCCTCTTCATCGTATCGCATTACAATGGTGGAACTTTGTAGTTAAAAGCTACTCACAAGATAATCATAGTGTTTGATTCGTTCGATCTCTACCAAAACTTTAACTCAATCATGCATAATGTGGGCCGCACTAACAAGTTAAAACAGTAGTGAAATATACCAAACACAAAATAATCTAATTTTGAGCATATTGATTATATATAACACGAGAAAAGTCGCAATTAAAGTCAATGTATCGATTATATAATTTATAACTTCGCTACTCAATAACACGAGAAAAGTCGCAAGTAAAGTCAATGTATTGACTGTATAATTTATAACTTAGCTGCTCAACAAGTGCCTAGATATTTTATCCAAAGGGCAATGGCATTATGTTTGACTGCTTATACGACACGAGTCATGACCTTATTGACCGAACTATTCGAAGTTGGAACGTGAATCGACCAGATGATTGGATGGACATGTTGAACTGATTGAACCATTTGGTTCTATTCATGAGTTTCCCCCCTTTTTCTCTTCTACTTTGGTTTCATGCAGAGGATTTGCTTTGAGCTTGTTTATAATAGTTCCATCACATATTACATAAAGATCCTATTAATAACAGCCATTCGAACAATAACAACGTAGTTTCGAAAGGACAGGAGAAAGTTCTTTGGTTCTCCTCATTTTTTTTTGGCCCGAGCTTGACGGGAGGGTACTGGAATAATGAAAGCTGTCACTCAAATCAGAATGAAACCGGTGAAGGCCTTTCGATTTATTTTACACCTGCAAACTGCATGTCGGACTATAGAGCTTCTTTAGTTTGCCATATGATGAATCATATAACGCAGAGGAATCGAAATAGACAAATTGAGGAAATTACAGGGTTAAAAGAACCCCAAAACGGAGACTTAAAAAACATTTGGCCAAAAGAGAGTTCTAAACAATGAAACCGACCACGAAGTAGATCTAAACGTTAAATCCAACAAATGAAAGTAGTCTTCTTATTTTGCATTCTGCATCATGTTGTCAAGAAGAGGAGAAATTAGCAGGACAGATGATTTTTACTTTGCATGGGAATGCATGCATGCTTGCAAAATCATGTTGCAGATAAATCAAAAGGTAAGGAAATTCGGGGAAAAAAAAAAACAATCCTTTTGGCAAATATAAAGACATATGGACTATCACATACCAGTCGTCTCATTTTCCTATGTCTTGAATGCTGAAGATCGATGAATGAAAGAACAATTTGAACGGACATCATACCAGAAGGATTGAACATTGTGACACTCTTTTGGATACTTATTTAACATTAGATACATATTAAAGTGATAACCCAATAAACAAAACAAACCCCTCTGTTTCCTCCTGACTGATTTCATCCTTTTCTCTCTTAATGACGATAAGCATGATATTCAGTAATTTCTACATATTAAATCGACACACAAAGCTCGAGCATTTGCGCTTCAACCTTCGAAACCCTTGTTTGAAAGAAGCCTTGAACTTGACTCGACAAATAAAGCTTGTATCTGACCACCTTCCTCTTCCTCCGCTTCTCCAGGCATCATACCACGATGATTTTATCGACTTCTAAAAGATAAGAAATAGGCAAAGGCCAGAGTCCATTTCTACATACGACATTAGGTTTGTCTATTCCCATTCCAAAGGCAGGTAGCACATACAATCTGGGCCTCTCCAGTATGCCATTTCTTTTGAACAGCTACTCTTCGATGGGCTAGTAATCAAGCATGATAGTACACTATCTTTATACAGCACTTCTTATTCAAGTATCTTGTGATATCAACACATTCACTCTTTGAAAGGCAATATGCTATGCCACAACAATTAGCAAAACAATTCTTTAGCAGCTCTCCCAGCTGCCTCATAATTTAGATTTAGTTTGTCAAAGCTTGTCTCGAGAACAAGAGCATGGGGAAGCCCAAGAGTTTGTAGGATATCCTCCGATGGATGAATAATTCAATCAGAACGAACAGATTATTTCAACATAATGAGGAGGTTAATATATAAGTTTAGTACCTCACGAACTCACTGAGTGGCAATTGCGGCTAAGGCCATCACTAAGTCATACGCAAAGTTAGTCTTGAGACATACCAGTCCATAATCTGGACGAAAATCTTGTCCCCATAGACTACAATAATGACAACCACGAAAGTGACAATCAATGAGCTTTCAACGATAATCAGTCTAATGTAGAAGAAAAGCTCAAACCAGCAGTACGTTCCTTTCATGAGATCAAACTGGCATAGCAAATCCAGTTAAGACCTTGTAAGAAACACAATCAATGATCACATGGTCAAACCTTTGCCTTTCTCAAGTTGTTAACATAAAGTATAAGCATTAATATAATAAATAGGGATACAAGAGCCAGCTTAAGAGACTGAGTATCCTGTCAAACATAGAGAGGAGTTTGGATCCTTATCCAAGCTTATGCTGGATTCAATTTCTCTAGAAAGTAATTTCCATTGGAGCTTATTTAAGTTGTGTGCTCTTTACTCAATATAATGAACGATGTGCCACTATGTATTCCCAAATGACAGAACCTAAATCTTTTCATCAAACAAGGAACACTGCATTATGTTATATTAGAACTTCACAGGATTCTGGGCTTCGAAGACAATTTAATTAGGCTAGAAATGCAGAAAATGTAGAAAAGTTTGGAAAAAGAGTTAGCATATATAAAAGTTAACTTGCTTATATTTATCAGGAACAAGGACAACAGTTCTGCAGTGACAACAATAAAACCAGCTAGTCGTGCTCATAATGCACGATGGTCAAATATAAAAATTTTATAAAGAACCATTTAGAAAAAGTTATGGTGCGTCAGAAACAATACCTTTCTATGCAAGCATTTCAATATCTTGAGAAAAGGTGGGTTTCCCACAATCCTTTCAGGAGTTACATACAATAGCTAGCATGATGGTTTATCTTTTCTGAAAAAGCAGGCAAAGCAGAAGTGGAGATTAACAATTTGACAGTCACAACACTTAGAATATAAGTTTTAGAAGTCCAATAGAGCTAACTCTTGCATTAGTTATTGGAGGACGGCTGCTGCTTGGGCAGCACCTTTTTGAGAGTTCAAGAAAATAGATGGTATGCCGTACTTGAGGTATAGACTAATTATTTGATCTTAAATGAGAGATAGCCGGGGAGATATAACAACTGTTACACCTCGTTTAAGAGTTGCTGGCAGCTGAAACGAAGGGTAAAAACAATCAGAAGAGCACATGAAGAAAGGAAGGGACAAGGGAATTATTATTTCTTTCACCATCAGCTGATCAGGAAGGACCAGTAGTCACTACTTGTCTTCTAATTACTTTGAGCTAGAAACATATATCAACTACTTCAAGACTGAACAGAAAACACTTCTAAAATTTTTGACTTAATAAATCCAGATTATTATCTTCCTCCTTAATTCGATAAATCAAATATTTTGCATGCTATGAAGATCCATTGTATATTAAAGGACATTAATTTCGAACCAATTATGGGAAAAAGAAGTGATAGATTATCAACCCTTGTGAGATAATGGCATAGCCAATAACTGCGAGGAAATATAGAAATCTAGAACCTTTATTTGGCGGAAGTACTTTAAAAACTTATTCCTCTTTGACTTAGCATAACCCATTTGAATTGGACCTAAATTATGACTGACAATAACACTTACATGCATAAACAAGATGAATTTTCCGGTAAGTGATTAGAAGGTCCTAGAAGAATAGTACAAACTTTTTTTTCCCTTGAAATCACATAACAGATAGAGATGTGCGAAGGCAGAATGAGAATGTACTCTATTTCCTTCTTTTCTAATTTTGTCTCAGGCCATACGTTGGAACCCATGGTTATGTACCTGAATCACTTCCTATCGCTTAATCTTCATTTTAAAAACATTTCCTTCCTTAAGTTCATGACCTTCTCAACAGAGCTAAACAAAGCAGAATAGAAGATCGTGTTAAAGCTTAAATTTTGACATACAGGTCTACCCTTTTACATTTAGTCGGTGCAACCATTGAGCAAAGTGCACAGGCCTTGTGCTCTAAACATTGTCTCCACACATACTTCTACATACGATCATTACATAAACGAAATAATGTTAAAATTCACTAACCGGGTAACATAAACTTTTACCACCCCTGGTGGGCATGAGAATGAAGGAATCTTGCTTGGCTATGGAAGCTTTACAAGCCCGATGCTACATCGGTTGAAATGCCCTGTTTCCGAATATTACAACAGTTGTCAATTCTATGTCATCCAAGGCTTGCAATTCCTCATAACTCAGAGTTTCTTGTTTGCATGTCGAAATTCGAGAGAAATGTCTTATTTGAAAATGACGATATCGAACCTTGAGCGACAGTGCTCTTACAGTCCTTTAACATAAATAAGCCTCTTCAGCACCATAAAAAGTTTCTGACATGGAGTGATGGAAAAAGAAAATTGTGCACAGGAGATCCCTAGCTTTCATTTTGCAAAACACTCCTATCAAAGACGCTGGATGCTAGTTTCACACTCGGATGATGTACTATACTCTCATAATATTTGAAAAATATAGGTATTTTACATCATCCTAAACAGAAATCAACTGTCTTATTTGACCAAACAATTATAATATAAGTCAATATAGATCTTAGAGACTGTGGAAGTAACTGGCAAAAGTTAGGAGTGTCTATGAAATTTGATCGGATGAGAGCCCTCATAAGCAATTTACCAAATGTTTTTGTACAGGTACCCTGCACAAGGTCCTCTGCTGTGAGCAGATTACAAGCAAACTCGAAATTTTCAAGGAAAGACATTTTAAGAGCAAAGAACAGTGACACACTAATTTAAGGGGTTGGGCAGTTTCATCTACGTCAACAGGAGGAGTTTTTTTACGATGACCAAAAGTGAATTACAATAAGAAATAAATCAGTTTCTCACAAACCAAAACTCCAATTGCAAGAGTCAATCAAAAACAAATGAGACGAGTGGAAAGCGTTTGCCAGGAGTTTTCTGAGAAGGACCTCTAATCTCTCCCGATCAAAAACCAAGACAATCTGTTCTCAATTCTTCTCGTTTTCCCTGTTGACCCAATATACCTCAGCAACAAAAATATATAAAAACATGGTTGCAGAATCATTGTTAAAAGAATAAAAAGTTGCGCCGAGATCTGCCTACTTTTTGTTAACCTCCTAAACAACTGGACCATTGTGGCCAGACTCTGGGGATTTGCCCGATAACTATTGTGGCTTCTTCAGGCGTCCACAGTTGCTTCACCAAACGGCCAACCCTGTACAATACTCAGACATTCTTCAAGCTGCATATTTGGTCCAAGTAATTACATGGGCCAATCCCAAGCCAAATCTAGGTCCATGAATCAAAAACTCAAGCAACATACTTAACAACTATCAACCAAATTAGTTTTGGGCATGGGAAGACACATGCCAAGCCACCCTGCTTTTTTTTCTTTTTCTTAATCCCTTCAAACTGGTGAGGACAGAAAGGAGTGAGACAACTTCACAGTTTTCAGAAGCATATCATGGATTCTAAAGATCGTCTGGCCAGAAGTTGAGTGGATGAATTGCTCGGAGTACTGCTTTGATCAAGAATATAGCATGTGGATTTCCTGCCCATTTTACTGCCAAATATATCATCTTTGTCTTCACTGTCAGTAGAGGAATCTACCTCAAGAAAAGTTAGGTTTTTCTCAGGTTGTGGAGAATCTTCTATAATATTGACATCATGTATAACACTGCATTCACCATCATTACGGATATCTTGGCCAAACATATCAGTCAAAACTCCACAAGCCTCTGATTCCACAGCTTGCAAATCATCCCAATCCTCAGAATTTTGCGTGGTTTCAGGAAGTTCTGCTAGGAACTCATAGCCCCACTGCTCAACAATGATAAACTCTCGACCTTCATCGCCTTAAGAAAACCGAAAGAAGAAAGAAATGATTTTGCAAGTTCCATGGCAAACAAGAAATCAAATAAACACAATCCACATTACATAATTTGCACTTAGTTCAGTGAGACACCATATTTATATGTAGGCAAGACACCATATGTAAATTTGCAGTCAGTTCAGAAATAAGTCAGACATTTCGCTAGTCAATAAGACTGCTCCACAAAACCCACAGAGAAATAGGGACGAGATCAATGAACTAAATTTAACCAGCTCCTCTGGTCCATTCACATCCAAAAGGCAGACCATTCCACAGCCATCGTCAGAATGACGACTAACCCCAATAAATCTCCGCATTCGGGACTGCACAATCAATCGATTCACGAATCATCCACGCAACACAATCAATAGTCAGAATACCTACACAACCTCCGCAACGCTAATCAGCATAAAAGAATGGGCGACGAAATAACGATTCGAGTTACCGTAGAGGGAAACGAGACGGTCCCAAGCACTTGCTGGCGGACTGCTCGTCGAAGCCGAACTCAAGAGCCAAGCTCGGCAACCCCGAGCTTTCTCTACCTCTTCCAAGCCCCGATCCTCCATGGAGTCTCAACATGTTCGAACGATTCAATCGAGACGATCGCTAATTGATTTTCTGTCATCACTTCAATACATGAAAGGAAAGTTATGGATGTGATCAAATTATCATTTGATTGAGAAAAGTTAAGATGAGTAAGGAAATTTACCAAGACAAAGATCTCAAGACTTTACCAAGTGCAAAGGAGAATTATGGGTTCTGTCTTTCGTTCATGATGTGAACAAATTATCATTCACAATGGTCATCATTTTATTAATTATCAATTAATTTATAATCGTTTCTTAATAGCTTCTCTTTCATTCAAATACAAGATTAAACTATAAACCAAAATCATTTGAGATACATTGAATTCACGTAATTCAGATATATTTCCCTTTTTTTTTTGCTGCGCTATACACATTATATGTTCCCATTTCTTTTATTATTCCTTCTAGAGTTATATCTTGTGAGGATAACTTGTAGAGCCTATTGTACTGAGTTTCATACTTCGAGAGATAGAATTATCCTCAATAATAGTGCTTATATGCGTCAAACAATTGATTTTTTTTAATATATCTTTTTCAATAGATTTCCACTAATTCTTATTTTTTTTTCTATTGTCTAATACGTTTCCACCACTTCCATGGAGAGCAAGGGAAACAAGAGAGAGACATTGTTTCATTTCACATCATTCCTTTGCGTGTGCTCGCTACACTAGTTCTTCTTTCTATCCTTGTATTCAATCATTTCAAGATGAAAAACCAAGAGCGCCATAGAAGGGAGCATCGAGGGAGCATCCGCTTCTTCTTTGGTGTCATCTAACAATTTATAGCTCTATGTATCAATCCATTATTTAAAACTTTAAAGGTTTAAGAGAATAAACCGGTGATATCGTATCATTTAAAATATATTGAATTTAGATGAAATCGTTAGCGTGTGGAGCTAGCGATGAATAAATACAACCCTGATGACGTCCATTTATTTATCACATCCTCACATTCCCAACTCCATTTAGGGATGTGGGCTGCGGATACACTTTTGAAAATTAGCTAGCTGGGCCAAGACAAGGTTGGGCTTTGCTACTCTGAAGCATAATAACCTGTTCTTAAAAGTTAAACCAGAAAAGATAATACCTAGCCCACTAAGTATGAGTGGATTTTCCTTTTTGTTGATCATACTCTAACTCTCAATTTCAGACTTTTGCCCTACTTTCTGGAAGTCGGAACCTACATCTAAAACTAAATCGTTCTTACTCCAACCCCCTTAAGAAGAGGGGGATTTAAACCCCCCACCTCCCCCTTCTCATGTGAGAAAGATAGCCACCGAGGCAAACCCAGTGATTCCACTAAGTATGAGTTAAAAAGTTAATCTTTGACCCAATTTTGCCACCTTTGCTCGGGATAGACTAAGGGGGGTCAAGGCTGTAGAATTTTTCTTGCTGATACCACTAGGTTAGAGGGGCTAGGCTTTTTAGGTTCACATTGTTTTGAACCTTTTCGCTTCAAGTTTCCTCCACTAAATCCCCAATGCACACCCACCCACTCCACCATATAATCAAACACATGCGCCACACAAAAGAAAATGGAACTTAACGTGTTTTTGACAATTGAAAGGCCTCATTGGTCGTGTCACATAGTTTTCTTTAGAACTTGGCAGTTTTTATTTATATCGTAGACTTTTCCCTAACACATAGCCATTTCAGCAATCGTATTTTCTAAAAGTCACAGTTAGATCTTGGATTTGAATTTCACATATGCTTTGTTTCCACATGAGATGCTGTATACTACCTTGTTGCCAGGCTCTCTTATGAAGCATTAATCCAAACACTTCCCTTCATTTTCTTGGGTCCCACCTCCTTTCTCTACAATTACTTCCGTTTTTATTTTGTCTATTTTTTATTTTTTTTTTGTTGGGTTCAGCTGATGGGAGGAGAGTGACACTGTGTGATATGATTTATTTGAATCTTATCAGCCATGAAGCTCAGAGTTATTTCACTGCCCTCTTCTTTTCATGGCTTTCACTATTAGTGCACATGACTAGGCAAATTTGAATGATTTTTCATCTTTAACGGTTTCTTTGCGCGACGTAACTGACTTGATAATGGCTTTTTTATTAGATTTATTAATGTTTGATGCCAAGGGGTTCAGAAGAATTTTCATTTTGTTGGTTCCTTAATTGTGGTTTATGTTATTGCATTGCTTACCAAAGTTAGCATTCTCCGCCAGATATTCAGGCTCTACAACATCAATCTGGAGCATTGGATGATTTTCAGGAATTGGAAGGAAAAAGAAATTCCTAAAAGACAATATGATATGGATGTTGCGATGGAGGACAAGATTTGTGATCTCTATGACCTTTTCGTTGATGTACATATTTCCTTTGCATTTTTTATACTGCCTTTTTCTAGTTGAAACATGCTTTAGAAAGCTACTTTTAAACATGATTGTCTATTTGATTTCATGCTTTCAGGGTCTTGATGAGGACACCGATCTACAAGACAGAAAATTATATGCCGAGGTACCACTAGCCCGAAAACTAAAAATTACCATCCGTATGGCTGTCTAGCTGTTATAGACATGTTGCAATCTTGTTTTGACAGTTCATCTTTGTGAAGTGTTCACAAAACCATCATGATGGTGTATATTGCCATAGTTTGCAGGATATAATAGTTGGATGTGGGATCAACTGCATTTACAGTGCTGATATTTAATATATTTTATATTCACAGTTGCAAGTATGTTCATATAGTGGTCAAACATGGTGATGGTTTTCCTAATGTGATTTTCACCTACAGTGTTAGTTTATGATTTATTTATGCAATTATATGAAATTACGCAAGCACTAAACCCGCCTTTCCCCTTGTTCTGAATTAATAACCGATGCAAAGGGTGGACGGTGCAACCTACTTTTTGAAATGGCTACAATTGTCAACTCTGGGCCGCTAGGAAGTCGCTTCGAGTAAATGTTTTGATGATAATCGTGATAGCATGCATATGAAATCTGGAGAACCCACGGAATTGGTTGGCTTGACTTGTTATTTCATATTATCTCTGTTTATTTATCACCTTTTGATCTCCATCCTCGTCTGAACATCGGGATTACTGGGATTCAAAACAACTAAAGGGTATTTCAGAGAAGAAAAAGATATAAGAGGAATTGAGGGCGCAAAGTGTGTTGGCACTAACATGTTAAAATAAGAAATATTTCCATGGAGTTCGTCATCTCTACATCACAAACGGTTTTATATGATTTCTGTTTATTTATCACCTCTGTTGGTTTTTACCTGCATCCACTGGTTCCAAGGCTTTTGTCAGTGTAATGTCTTGACTTTTTTGAGACTAGGTACAGCTTGCAGAGTTGTGGCCAAATGGTTTTATGGACAACCATGGTATTAAGCGGGCAATTTGTAGGGCCGAAGAGGCGAAGGGCACTTTACAGCAGACACGAGGTATGGTTATTTCTACATTCTTCCACCAACTTTCTTTTCCATGAATTGAAAGAGAATATGACTGCTTGGTGAAAGGGGAGAACGCCAATATTTTTTGTGTTTTACCTGGCCGCCATATGACTTAACATAGTTTTCCTTCAAAGTGATTATAATATTATCTTTACTTATTCCACCTATTGCTTTGACTTTTTTTTTTTTATGGATAATTGCTATGTCATATGGCTTTTATGTTTCTTCGTGTGGACGGAGGAAACGGTGATTCCCGATTCGCAAAGAAATAAAAGTGGTTGTCTACTTTATAAAATAGATTAGACATTGATAGTATAATTAATGTATGTGCCTTGAGCGGTGTAATTTATGAATTTTGAGACTTCATAGTGGTAGAAGTATTTGCAGTTTCGCTTTTCATGAGAATGTAGAGTAGCATCTTTCTTCTTTACTCCTGTATGTGAATCTTCTTCCAAGTGTGACGCGTAAGCAGATATATGCCACTGAATTGTAGCTTATGTTGTTCTTATCATCTGGTTATAGGAGGACCAAGAGAAAATGAGGCGGAAAAAGATGTTGGCGCCTAAAACAAAGGAGTCAGTTCTAGTTGAAGGTCTTTCAGTTGCTCAGCCACAACCCCTGCTAGAGAGATTGTCTATTGATTTCGGCATTCATGGTTCAACTTCGCTAGCAGACCTATGTAAGAATTATTGTGACCCACATGATATGATTTATTATATGGTTTAATAATTATTGAAATGCTATAAAATAAATAATTATTGGTTACGAGAAGTTGCAACTCTAATAAAATGAAAAGGTATATCGCTTTGATGGAAGGCATCTTTTCAACGAACGTACAAATAGAGTCCGGTCCTCTCTCCACCCACAATGAACAACAATAACTGAAAGGAATTGGGTATTCTCTCCTCCATCGATAGAATACATTAAAGTATAGTGAGTTAAGGGAGAGAAATCGGATTTCTTCTTTTGGTTCGAGTTCTTCGGTTTTCTACAACGATCATCACAATTACAACGCTATGGATAAAGGTATGTCTTCATCTATTTGTGAAAATCATGAAGATCAAAGATCGCTGTTTTTCTTTTTGAATTTCCACATCAAAGTATTATAAGTATAATCTAACAACCTATTCACAGCCCAATAGCAGCAATTGCTAGGGTTCCTAAATTTGTTTATGCAAAAAAGCTTTCGATCCTTACCATGTTGACATGATTCTGGGATCAGAATCCCAACTGTTTCATCTCTATAATCTGAGCATATTTAAGGTTGTACGCCATGATTACATGTGGAGTTTGCATCGAAAACGGTAAACAAAGGAAAGGATGGAAAAGAAAAGCTCACTTGTGTTTTAAAATAGTAACTATAATCAATCATCATCATCATCATCATCCGGTGCTAAAAGAATCCTAATAAACTGCTAGGGTGTGGGAGAGCAAGCTTTTGCCTCTTCTCTTCCTCATGGTGGTCGACACTGACGGAGATGATGAACTGCTATGCCTGTTCTACATTTTAAGAGCGAATGGTGGTGAAAGCATTTTTCACAGAGAGAGAGAGAGAGAGAGGATTTGAGGAGGAAGACGAGAGGTGCGAGTTTTATGAATTTTTGGTTGAATGGGAACTGAGGCAATAGAATGGCGAGTTTTGACCTCACGGGTTTGGACAGGCGCGTTTTCTACACGCTCCTTCGCCACGGGGGCAGCTGTAATTTATTGATCTTTTTGGCAGTCAAACTCTCTGCACAAATTTTTTGACCAAAAAATGGAAGACTTTGCATCGGATCTAGATAGGTCCTTAAAAGACCTACAAGGAAACAAAAGGGAGAACCTTCCTAGGGAGGGTGATCCCTTAATGCCCCTATTCCTAAAGGATGGGGTTGCCCCCTCATGGGAAGGGACAGTCAGCTAATAGACACTGGCCCCTTACAGGGGTTCCCTCCCGGCGTAAAGCTAAGGAGGGTAGAGGTAGCTCTCATGCCTTGATAAATATTGTGGCTGAGTTAATCGCCCGTAAGATCGAATCTGAACAGGTCCTTAAAAAGCTTAAGAAGGAAACAGGCGGGAGAATCGCCCTGGGGTGGGAGATCCTACGATGTCCTCTTTATTTCATCTTTGTCGGGAAGATAAAGATAGACATGGAATTTAGAGGTCTCATGATGGGGAAGATAGACTCCATGTCGAGGTATGCTTGCATTGTTCGACTATTGCCAGGTACGCTGGCCTAATAAGCCACCCACACCTAGGGTGAGTAAGGGTGGGTGCAATTGAAAAGTTTATAACTAAATTGATAAAAATATAAAAGATTTAAGACTTTTTTTTTTTTTGTAACTCTCCATAATTTATTTCATTTTCTATGTGAGATGAGATTTCTTTTTCAATTAGGCTTTTCTTGTAAGAGTCAATAGAAACATAAGACCGGACCTAAGCAAGTCTCTAAAAGGCTTAAGGAGGAAACAGGCGGGAGGTCCGCCCTGGGGTAGGAGACCTCGGCGTTGTCCTCCGTATTCATTTTCTGTCGGGAAGATAAATATAGACGGGGAACTTGGGGGTGTCATGATAGAGAATGTAGACTCCACGTCAAGGTATGTTTGCATATTTTAGCTAATGCCGGGTAAGCTAGCCTACAAGCCACCTGCACCTGGAGTGAGTGAAGGTGGACACGAGGCCCACAACTATGTTGGCGCGCCTTTGGCACTGTCCCTAAATTGACAGGCCAAACTCTCTGCACAAAGTTTTTGACCAAAAAATAGAAGACTTTGCAGCAATTCTATTGATCCGGTCTTATAAATTATAATTTACTCGTACTTCTTTCTCGACGATAATCCAATTTCAGAAAAATCTTCGAAAATAACCTTCTAACGTCGTAAACCGAATAAAACATAAGTCAAAATTCTAATAAGTGGCCAAAGCATTTGTATTACTTCTTTCTATACAACGCATCTAATTCATCTCGAGAGATTTGTTCTCGTTTTTTTGCAAAAATTGAGGTTTCTCCACTATTCAAAAATAATTTTATTGCCAATAACTGAAAATGGAACAAAAAAAAAGGGTACCCGGATATACATGGCTTCAATTTGTCGGACTTTCCCTTTTCAAGATCTCTTTCCCTTAATTAGCTAAAAAAGAAAAGAAAAGGAAATTTCGTCCTGCATAAAAATCCCAAGCGGAGGAGAAAAAATAATGTATGGAAACTTGTAAAAGGGGAAGAGGGGGAAAAATCGGGATTTGCCTTGTTAGAAATATTCGATTTGGCCTTTAATCATATTCGAGATAAAGAAAAGATGAAAAGTTAAAAAAGGGAGGATGGAAGAGCGAAACGACGTTCCCCTCTGCCAAGAACTGCCGAGGCCGAACGGTGCGTGCTGTGTTGTGGTTTTTTTCCTTTAAACTCCAAGCGCTGAAGCTGGCGGAAGTAAACTGGAAGCCTTCGAATCTCTCTCTGTCTCTGCACCTGCGAGTCACGTGCCACGGACGAGAAATGTGGGTTGGGCGAGGAAAGGGGCCATCTGCCCGTTGCAGTCGGTGCTGCGAAAACGGTGCTGAGTCCGGATCTGATCGGGGCGTGTTTTTGTCTTTTTATCCCTCTTGAAAATAGGTCGTAAACGTACATAATAAATGACAAGGTATTAAATGGATTTATGACCCGACCCACCTCGATTTTGAGCGTGAATTTTCCTAAATTTGGGTTAAATAAAGAAATGTTTTAGCATCGTGGGACATTATTCTTGGATATGAGTCATTATATACGTAGTGTATGTAAATGGATTAAAACGGATTAAAATGAGTTTATTTGAGCTGAACCATTTTTGACCAATTCCAAAACCAACTCAAAACACCCTTTTTGATGGGTATATGAAGATCTATTTCCAAATGGCAAAATAAGTTCATTGCCATTCAATTTTTTTTTGCTCATGGTCCCGGGTTCGAATGTCGCAACACTTGCACCTCTTTGTTTTCACCAAAACATTATTTTGTCGCTCTCTTTTTTCCAAAATTGCCCTCCCATTGAAGGTTAAAATTACAAACCCTCTCCTTACCAAATAATCACGAAATTACACCCGTGTGTAATTAGCACGCATTCCACATCCGCTCAATAAAAACAATTCTTGTCTCTTCATACGCTATCCATTTGTGATCATGCGTGCGTGCCTCAACACTAAAGCTAATGCGAGAAAATGCCTCTTCGTTCCGTGGAGGCCTGACGAGTTTTTCTTTTGGGCGTCTCTTCAAAATTATTGCACCTATAGTTACAGCAACGTTGCCCTAATTTAGTAAGAAGTGATCAATCTATAAGAAATGTGGAGTGAGAGCTGACTCATTGCCCAGAATTTCATTATGCAAAAAAGCTTTCGATTCTTACCGTGTTGACATGATAGACTAGAATCCCTCTCCAATCGGAGCATATTTAAGGTTGTATGCCATGATTACAGGGAAAAGTGCCAAAAAAGTTTTAAACATTTTGCCTTTGTGCCGATTTAGTCCTAAACATTTTTTGGTGCCGATTTAGTCCTAAACCTTTTTAAGTTGTGCCAATTCAGTCCTTTCCGGTTAATTTTCGCCGAATTTTGGTAATCGAACGTCGGTAGGTTGACGTGGCACGATCGACGCCGATGTGGACAACTTTTAATAATATTTTAATATTTATTTATTATTATTATTTTATTATTTATTATTTTTCTTTTTCTTTTTTGTCTTTTTCCTCTAGCCGATCGCCGAGGTCCGGCGACCGGCCGAGGCGACCACCGACGAGGTTGAAGCCGACCTCGCCGGCCACCTCGCGGCCTAGGGTTGAGCCTCGCGCTAGGCGGCGAGGCTCGCCCTCACCGGATATGGCGAGGTCGAGCCTTGCTAGCCATGGGCGAGGCTCGCCTCGCCAAATCCAGCGAGGTGGCCAGCAAGGTTGGCCTCACCCTCGCCGGCGGTCGCCTTTGGCCAGTCGCCGAGGTCTGGCGACCGGCTGGAGGAAAAAGACAAATAATAATAATAATAATAAAGAAATATTAAAATATTATTAAAAGTTGTCCACATCAGCGCCTATCAGGCCACGTCAACCAGCCGACATCCAGTTAGCAAAATTGGTCGAAAAGGATTGAATTGGCACAACTTAAAAAGGTTTAGGACTGAATCGGCACCAGAAAAAGGTTTACCACTTTTTTTGCACTTTTCTCCATGATTACATGTGAGCTCCGCAACGAAAACGACAAACAAAGGAAAGGATGGAAAAGAAAAGCTCACTTGCGCTGTATAAAAGTAACTGTAATCAATCATCATCCAATTGTAAAAGAATCATGATAAACTATTCGAGATCATATAGAACTAAGCAAGGGGAAACCAAGATAACTTCGAGCACCTTCTCGGAAGATGCAAGACAAGGAGAGGCCATATTGCCTTAGAAGAAGGTTAAGAAAAACCGGAGGTGGATTCGAATGAAATGCTTTTCCATTCAGAGAAGTCCAGAGAGGAAAGACTCATATCTACCAAACCCAATCCCTTTCTTCCCCCTAAAATAAACCTTCAACCAACTGCACCTCCGAGGTTTGAACAATCTAGTTACTGCTACATAGCGAGAATTAGAAAGCATACACCTTTAAGATGTCCCTTGCAACATGAGTTCATTTCCTTTTGCTGAACTTTCAATAGCTATTTGAATTCATTTGACTGACTGGTCGTCATCGCCTATATAGTTAACTGGCATTGCGGGATGCCTCATATCTCTAGTAATGATTTCTTTGGGGCAAGAGCTGGAAATTCCTATTGCCTTAAAATTAGTTGTCTTTTTTGAGTTTATTTTGGAGATTGTCTTCTATATCATCAATATAGAGCGGCGGATTACTGGTAAGTTTTTCACTTGATGGACAAGGTACTCTTGGTCATTCTGTAATGAAGTACCTTACTAGGTGCATAACTTTTCCTTGTTTAACTATTTGATCACGTGAAGCCCAATTGATTCCATTGGTCGGCTCCTATATTAAGGCTAGCCATGGGCATACCGATGAATTAGTCCAGCAGTCCCGCTTGAGAAACATTAATACAAACTTATTTAGAAACTAAGGTCAAAGACATCTCTGATGAATAGTAAATTTAAGGCATTCACGAATAGTAGTGTCACAAACTCAACATGAATATAGCACCAGGGTTAATTAAATGAATGCATATAATATAAACCAGTATACCTATACGGAAATTGTTTATATACGACTTGATGGCTCATTCAAAATCTTCTTTGTACGAAGTGTGTTGGAACTTTGGGGTTCCAAATACCTCCTCTATAGGTTCCAGAGTCCCAAAGTATAGATTGGATCTAATTGTACATTTACTCCTACCACTAGACTTCCTTTTCCGTCTTACAAATTTCATTGGGCTCTGAATGCTCTATCCAATATCGCAATACTCATATCCGACCCGAGATGTCATGGATTGATTCTTTGGATTTTTGTAATTATTATATTCGTCCAAAGATTATATATGTGAACATAGCAAGCAATTATTATCGATCGTTAGTTTTGTTAGCATGGGATATGTGTGTCTCCATTGATGAATTTGTAAGTCAACCTAAAAGATGTCGCAACGATACATTTGGGTCTTAAAACTTTCGTTTCGTGCACCTAGGCCCTCAACTCATTGTATTCATCCACTTTAGTCTTCCCATTAGTCCTATTAGGTTTTAGCATATAGAAAATGCCCCGTGGGTAGAAAAAAGCCACTTGTTATTATCCATCCATTGACAAAATTAACAGAAGGACTCACACATGTTGAAGTTACAGCTTTTGGGATTTAAATATACAAAATGAAAGTTTTGACTCACGTTTATTATTATAATTAATATTAGGATCTGCTCTAAAAGTGTCTTTAAAATTCTTTTGGTCGGCATATAATGTAGAGTTGAACTCTATAAAAAGATATCAACCAAAAAAAAAATATATAAAAAGATTTATCGCTAAGAAGCCCCAATCTTTGGTTGCTCTTGAAACATGATAAAAAGTGTTATCCATGATCCAATGTAATTTTTCGGCACTTTTGGGTCCACAATAAAAACTTCATGTGAAGTTTTGATCTAGACATGTGACTAACTTCTTAGGGAAAATTAACAAAATAATCTTTAATGGATGTCAATTTCATTATGAGCTTTTTAATTTGATCAATTTAATTCTAAAACCTTTGACAATTCATTAATATAATTTTTTTGGTAATTTTGATTGAAAATCGCGACGTAAATGTCAATTATTTGTCGACATAATCAATCTTTGGTATGGACAACTTTTTGCAATTTTCAGAAAAATCTTTTTGAATTCTTTGCTTTTATTCTTGTCTTTTATCTTCTTTTCATGGCTCGTGTCCCCGGCGCGGGCGTAGTGCGTAACTTTTTCAAAGTTGGAGAGCAGTCATGCAACGGTGTGAAAGTTGGGGGGTTTTTGAGAAATTATCCACAAAATTAATAGCGCAAAAAAGGGGAATTAAAAGGAAAATCCGAAAAGAGCCCAAGAAAAACCCTTTCCCGCGCTTTCTCATGCCCTAATCCATCCCAATTTGGGGAAGAACTCAATTTTTCCCCAAATCGCTCCTCCTTCATCCTCTTCCAAGTTCCGATTCCCTTTGCGCTTCATTGTTGGTCTCACATGCATTTGGATTTCGGAGAAATCCTTAGCAACGAGACCGATCATCTGTTGAGGAAGTCGCTGCCGGAGAAGGAAGATAGGAAATGGCGAAGACGAAGCCATTTCAGGGGGCGAACGTGTTCGTGCCGAGGAACTTGAGTGCCTGCCGAGCTGTTCGACGCGCTCAAGCTGAACGGAGCTGAGGCCTTCCATCCGCTGCGACCCTTCCAGGAGCGGGCCCCGCGATTTTCACGCTGTTTCTTCTCCCCGATCACGTGAGTACGTTGGGATAGGGCGGCGCTAACGGCTTTTGGGTTCATTTTGAAAATTGGGTTTGAGGTTGTTTTACGTCTTGAGAAGTTCGAGGATCTTCAGGCGAAAGGGTTGTGAGCTAGTCGGTAAAGATCTTGTTCTCGTCCTAGTCTTATCTTCTGGTTTTTGCTCGAGGCTGCTAAATGCTAAACCAGGACTTGTAGTTGAGAAATGAAAGCGGAGGCATTGGGGTAAATGTGCTGGTCTAGCAAGTCGAGAGGAGTTCTTCTGCCTGGGAAAAAAATGTTGACTTTGATGGGGGATATTTCTTGCGGGTCCGCAGTGTGTGGTGGTTTCGCGTGCGAAAGAACGGAAACCTCTACCGCAAAAAGGGTATACTTGTTTGTCTTGCGATGGATGGTGTCGAAGTCCTTGCATCTGGATTTGAGATGGATGAGGAGGTATGCCTGTTCCTAGATAAGCCTGGCCTTGTATGATTTTTTAGCATGTAATCTTTGTCATAACTCGTCTCTCGAATTCAGTGTGACGCGTCACTTATCGTTATCCATGTATCCTTCTCTGTGACCCCTTTTGCCTTCAGATGTGCTTTTGTCTGAACAAATATGGTGGCAGCCTGTTGTCTCTCTTATTGTTTCACCATTTCTGTGAATCTGCAGGCTGAGATTGAGAAATTGGTAGCTTCAATGGGGCGAGTTCTACAAACCAAAACTTCAGTAGATGTTAGCTTCGTAATTGCGAAGAATATTTTGGCTGCAAAATACAAGGTTTAGGTCCTGGAGTTAATAATTTGAATTTAGTTTAAGAGTAGCGAATTTGTTGTATCTTGTTAAGGTTAAATCACTTTAAAAATGAGATTCATTATGCTTTTTCACTTAGTATGGGAAACATTGTGGGTAGTACTCTGATTGAGTTGGCTGAACTTAGGAAGAGTTTCCTCCATATATATATATTTTGAATATTCTCTGTGCAAATTCTTTAATGAATCCCATCTTGAGAGATAAATTGTATTTATCAATTAATGTTGTCATCGTGCAGTGAGAAACCTGTTGTCGCCAGTAATTGGTTATACCAATGCCGTGTTGTGCGCCGTGTTGTGCACTGTGTTGTACCTCGGGAGTCTTACAGAGTTCTTCCATTTTCTGGATCGACAATGTATGTGTCACAGGAATTTCTGCACATACTGATTATTTGATATAGCTGCTGCTGTTGGTTGTCCTTTAGTTCTTCAATTTTTATGTCCTTCATTATCTTAGATGCACGGAAGGAGATTCAGAAGCATATCACACAAAATGGTGGGAAATATTCTGCAGAATTGACCAGGAAGTGCACTCATTTAATTGCAGAAATAACTTTTTCTTCTTCAAGATTAAAGTCCAGTGATTTGCTTGCATATTTTCCCTTTGATATCTGATTGCTGTGTGAAAATGCACATATCTTTATCTTGTCCTCACATATGAAAACACTTTTAAGAGTTTGAAAAGAAGATCTGTATCATTTCAAGGTTTAGTGACGATTATAGTTTGAAATAGGAAATAGCTATACTTGATTTAATCCTGGTTTTTGCTAATATCCTTTTACTTGGGAATTTGATTACTCAGATGAGAAACAGTGAAACTTCCCAGCATGAGAATATCATTGACTTTGACCTCTAAATCAGTCCTAAAGAATTGTGTTCTGTGGTTCAAGGAAACAAGGTGTTAAACAACGTACAATTTGAACCACCAATTGTTAAAAGATCCTCAGCCAGTTCTCGCTTTTCCAGTGTGAGTTAGGACTGCCTGTTGGTTGCTCAAAGCACATTGCTCAGCAATGTTATTGCCATTGAATCTTTCTATTGGCCTCATATATGATGCTCTGTAGCACTGTGAGTCCCACTACGATGCCCTTGACTGGCTGTAAGCTCCAGAAGATAAATACAAGGTTGCTAAAAGATGGGGTCACATTCATATTTTGAATCGCGAATGGTTTGATCAATCAACATCCAGGAAAGGTTATATTTTAGTTACTAAAATACCTTGTTGCTGTCAACTGTAGGAACATTTATGTTCTTTTTGAGCCATCTTGTTGTCTGCCTCTAATTTTGAGTGCTTTTGCCGACTAGCATGTCTTAATGAGGAGTCCTATCCTGTTCAGGGTAGTTCCATGTCTTTAGTGAAAACTGCAAGTAGTCAGCAAAATCAGTACAGAGTTATTAGAAGTTCACAGTCTCTCCCCTCTTCAATGGTTGGAGATCAGGACTTCCATTCCATTTCAGCTACTGACCATGCCGATCCAGATTTAGAAACTACTCTCTCACAGAATGTGTCTTCAATGTTTGTGGATCCCCATTTCCTTGCAAGAAAGGATAATAGTGAAGTGGCAGCTGTGCAATCCAATGGTGAAGTGAATCATGATGGTTGGGTTGCTGAAGACTCTGAAAATGAAGACAATGACCTGCATTTGTTAGAATGTAGGTTAACATCATCAAATGCTTGATTTCCCCAAGAGTGTTCCTAAAAGAAGTGATCTGCAACTACCATTCAAAGTTGGCTTGAAGATGCAAAACTTGGCGATCTGATTTTGAAGGCAGTGGAGCCTTAAATGGTTCTGCTTGACACATATGATGACTGACTAAAGAGTATATCATCGTACACTGCTTTCTCTCGTTTCATTATGATTCTCCGTGCTCTTCATGTGAACAATGGGAAGGCTGAAATGTTAGTATTGCCTAATAGGACAGTAGTTGCTGATTCACGTGACATTTGGCTGTCTTTCACATATGATTAGTGGCTGAAGGCTGCGATCCTTTAAATGGCTTTGTCAGCTTGCAACTCTCCAATTTGAGGATACCATGCACTTCATGACATGGGTGGCCAATTTTGCCGAATGAAATCATTGTGTTTACATGTTAAAAGATGACGTATGACTATAGTTAATTTGTGTTAAAGACAATCTTTTAGCTCTTCCCGCTAATGGCATGCATATAGTTTCCAGGATGGTATATGCTTGTAAGTAATAAACGGTTTCATATGGTTTTCTTCTGGATCTCTTTCCTGCATTTGCTGCTGACCTTGCAATCTTTTGGCTGGTGAAGGTAAAGGATCTTTTTTCTCTTCATGTGTTGATCCTTTGCTTTTTGTTTATTGTGCAGCAGAACCCAGGATTTTTAAACTCGTTTTGAAGTCTTATGTTTGTTGGTACGGGTGTCACTGAATTTATTCCTTTTTGTTCTTTTGTGTTTTGGGCCACTGATGTCTTATCTCAGTCAACGGATGAAAGAGGAAGGGTCAAAGAACCAATAGTACTCCATTTATCCTGGTATTGCTCCGGAAGACACTAGATAGAGTTCCGACACACCTTTGATTTATGTAGTTTCTATCCAATAAAAGCCGATGAAATCAGATTTTTCCAGATCAGTCTAACGGTTCTTTATATGTTAAGCCGGAAAATGACAAGTTTGATCCTCAGCAGAAGGCAAAAATCTTGTTAGTTTTTCATGTTACTCCTTTTAATAGCACTCTCGTACTATTGTTCCCCTGGATCAATGAAAATAATTGGACTAACGTGGACTTAATAAACTCACCACGAGCAGAGCAAGCATGAGAGAAGAAAACACATTATGAATTAGGACAAAGATGAAAATTTGACAAATTTTATTAGGATATTGATGTATATTCCAAGCAACCAATAGCTTGACAAGTCAATGTCGACCCCCTTTAAACCTTTCATGAAGCTAGCAATTGAATGCATCGCATATTCTCATGTTCACATTCATGTATCGTGACTTATATTAGGTCACTCCTTTTCATTTCAAGGGGAAAAAGAAAAAAGTATAGTTATAGAGCAGCAAATGTATAGATAAATAAGAGTTACTTGGAGTTAATAAACAAAATGAAAAGTTCAGTGCATATCAAATTTACAGCAAACATCAAAATTTCTTAAAATAATCTATGAAAAACTATTAGAACCCTATATCAAGTCTTACTAGAAAACACAAGTGGCCACACTTTCATCCAAAAGCTCCAAATTATGATTAGTATTGTCCGTTGCGTCACTTATAAATTCCTATGCAACATTTCCACAATAAAGACCGGTCTCTTGTCTTGCCGTGAACATAACCTAAGTGTTTGTAATTATGATGTCCCCTAGAGATAGGTACACATGATTACCTCACATTCACACACCTTCGAGGAAATTCAGGGGAAGAACAAGAATCACTCCAAAGTTGAACGTTGACTACAGTCTTTTATTTATTTATTAATTTTTTGGAGTAGGTTTTGTCCGCATTTGCCTTGTCCCTTTCTTTGGTTAAAAGAGGACTTGGGAAATGCAATGAAGCGAGCAAGATGAACGATGACTTTGACTTGCTTTCCCTCGCCTCACGCTATGAAATATGATTAGCTAACAATCATGATTTGGAAGTTGTATGCTTTCCACATAAATAACCAACCGAGATTGATTTAAATATGAGTATACATCACCTCCTTCATTACCTTCTTTTAAATATAATTTAAGCAAGCTGCAAATTAAAAATATGGAATGAAATCTATCAAGCTGCTCTGATTACTTCATAATTATATAAAAAGAGTTATTACGAATTTTGTAATTCAATCCATTATTAAGTCGTAGTATGGGTGAAAATTGAAAACTATCCGCTAGAACCGCATTCAATTTTTTACGCAAATCTTCTTTGGTTCCCACATCCAATGACCCAGCAACACTGCGGAAGACAGAGACCGTGTTTTCTCATTTTCACACGTGCAAAAACCAAAGATATTTGCAATCCATTTTACTTGCCATAAACCAAAGTAAAACGTCTGTTTCAAATTTCCCTCCCCTAGTTTTAAACATTGAAGCTGGTTGACATTAAGGGTGTGTTTGTCTTGTGGAAAATGAATTTGACAAACATTTCCACTATACTCGCTAACAATAACGAATGAACAAAAGATACTTTTATGACTCACAAAAATGTTTGGACCTAAATTTTTGTCAATAATGAAAACATTTTTCATTGACTAATTACGTTAAGTGATAAAAGCAATAATATTTATGATATAAGCACCTTGCCATGTGCATGAAAAGTACGTTTGAGAGTGATGTGCTTTTTGAATACCATGCTCTTCATGACTGGGGCGGTAAATTTTGCTGAATGAAATGGTTGTTTTTACACGTGAAAAAAGAGAGGTATGACTACAGTTATTTTGTATTGAAGACAATCTTTTAGCTCTTCCCCTTGATGGCGTGCATATTGTTTCTAAGATGGTATATGTTCGTAAATAATAAAAGGTTTCGTATGGTTTTCTTCTATTTCTTTCCTGCATTTGCTGTTGACCTTGCAATCTTTTGGCTGGTGAAGGTAAACAATATTCTTTGTTCTCTTCATGCGTTGATCCTTTGCGTTTGTCTATTGAGCAATAGAACCCAAGGTTTTTAACCTCGTTTCGAAGTCTTAATATTTGGTGGTACTAAGATTATGGGTGTGAATGAATTTATTCCTTCTTGCTCTTTTCCATTTTGGGCGACTGATGTCTCATCTCAGTCGACTGATGAAAGAGGGAAGAGTCAAAGATACAATCTTAGGCCCCGTTTGGTTGGGCTTTCCCAAGGGGCTTTTGGGCCCGAAAGCTCCTTGGGGAAAATTTTTTGTGTTTGGCAAAACTTTTGAATGCTATTTTGCGAAATGTGGGCATTCCAAATGCTCAAAGCCCAATGTTGGGGTCGGGCTGCTTTGAGCATTCGGCATTCTCCCAATGCAAGCTCTATTGTTCACGCGTCGTTCATCTTCTTCCCCATGACTTCTTCGAGTTCTCCGCCGGCCCCGCCGCCGCCTCCGTTGTCAACGCCGCCTCCGCCTCCGCCTCCGCCTCCGCCTCCGTCTCCGTCATCGACTCCGCCTCCGCCTCCGCCTCCGCCTCCGTCATCGACTCCGCCTCCGCCTCCTCCGCCGTCGATGCCTTCCTCTTCGCGACGAGATCCATCCCCTTCGACGAGCGCGAGCGACCACGTCGACTCCTTCGACTTGCGTGAACCAGGCCTCAGCCGCTAGATCCGGCCGTCGGAGGCCAAAACCGCGATCCGAAGGCCGGATCTAGCCGTCGAACGGCCGGATCCGCCTTCACCCCCTCGACCAACCCGACGGCCCCCCCCTCTCGCCGTTCCGGGATGCCCCCGACTTCGAGTACTCCATCGGCCCCGCCGCCACCTCCGCCTCCACCGTCGACGCCTTCCTCTTCTGCGGCAGATCCATCCCCTTCGACGAGTGCGAGCAGCACCGCGTCGACTCCCTGCTTCTGCGCTCCGACTCCTTCGGCTCGCACGGGTGGGCCTCGGGCCGCCAGATCTCGGCCATCCGGAGGCCGGATCCGTCTTCCGGAGGCCAAATCGGCCGTCCGGCGGCTAGATCTAGCCTCTGCGACCGTAGACGACGGCGTGCGTCGCCTGAGGTTGCGACCTCGGCCGGTCCCGCCATCCGGCGGTTGGCCGGTGTTTAGCCGGCCGCCGGATTTAACTTTCAGATTAAAAAAAAAAAAAAGCGAAAGCCCATTACAAATGCGATTTTTGCCAAACGGTATTTATGCCAAGTAACATTTCAATGCTATAATTTACCAAACGGTGTAGCATTTCGAGAAACCCCATTCTACTAAAGGTATTTGCATTCTCCCAAGGGCATTTCCCCAAAGCCAAACCAACGGGCCCTTATTCCATTTATCCAACTCTAGAAGACACTTAAGAGAGTACCAAGATACCTTTGATTCCTGTGGTTTATGACCAATAAAAGCCAGCAAAATGGGATTTAACAGTCCATTATCTGTTAACTTGTTAAGCCCGAGAACAACAAGGATGTTCCTCCTTTTAATAGCATTCTCATAATACGGAGCAATTTTTTTTCTATCTTATATATGTGCTGAATTCTGTCTGGACCGAAAAAATGTTGGATCTAATGTAAATCTCAAAAACAAAACAACTCACGACCAGCAAAAGCGAAGCAAGCAGGGCAGAGGAAAATGGATTTTATGAATTTAAATAAAGATGAAAATTTGATAAACTTTATCAGGTAGCTACTTTTGGATATGTTGATGTAATTTCAAGTAACAGATAGCTTTCACATGTCAATTTCAACTCTTGCCAAACACTTGATGACGGAGTAGCATTAGGATTACATGAATCGAATATTCGTGAGTTCACATTTTGTCAATTTAAAGGAAAAAGAGAATAATTATAAAACAATAATATTATCACATGTGCTATTAGATAAATATAAGTTGTTTAGATTCAATAGGCAAATCGAACAATTTGATATATAACATATTTATGTAGCATTGTCAAACATATAGATTTTAATAAAACACCTAAGAGAAACCGTGCAAACCCCACACAAAGCCCCACCGCAAAATGCAAATTTCAATACAATTATTATATCATAGTTGATTTGCCCGCCGCATCATTTATAAATTAAATTTAGACAATATTTTCACCATAAATAATGGTTTCTGTTCTCCCAATGCAACTAAGCAAGCAAGATGGTGGAAGACTTTGACTTGCTTTCAATTGCTAGAATTTTCCTCCCGTTTCTTTTGAGTAGGTCTTGTTGGTTTAGCAAGCAAGATGGTGGAAGACTTTGATTTGCTTTTCCTCGTCAATCCTTCTCCCACCCCCTCCTTCTTTTGAGTAGGTCTTGTTAGCTTTTGCCTTACCACTTTCTTTGTAATTGAGTGAGCAGGATAGTGGAAGACTTTGATTTGCTTTTCCTTGCCAGTCCTCCCCCCTCCCTCTTCTTTTAGGTCATCTTAGCTCTCACCTTACCGCCTTCTTTACAACTAAGCAAGTACGATGGTGGAAGACTTTGACTTGCTTTTCCTCAGCAATCCTTCCCCCTTCTTTTAGGTCTTGTTAGCTTTTGCCTTATCACTTTCTTTGCAATGAAGCAAGATGATGGAAGACTTTGACTTGCTCTTCCTCACTAGTCTGTCCCCTCCCCCCTTCCTTTTAGGTCTTGTCAGCTTTTGTCTTATCGCTTTCTTTGTAACTAAGCAAGCAAGATGGTGGAAGACTTTGACTTGCTTTTCCTCACCAGTCCCTCCCCCCTCCCCCTCTTCTTTTAGGTCTTGTCGGCTTTTGCCTTATCGCTTTATTTGCAAAGCAAGCAAGATGGTGGAATGGTTTGACTTGCTTGTCCTCACCAGTCCTCCCCCCTCCCCCTCACCCTCGCTCTCTTCTTTAGGTCTTGTTAGCAGTTGCATTATCATTTTCTTTGCATCTGAGCAAGCAAGATGGTGGAAGACTTTAACTTGCATCTCCTCGCTAGTCCCCACGCCCCCTCGCCAGATAATTTTCTAAAAGGTAATTAACTTGGTTTCATAGAAAAATTGATATAGAATTTTTGAAAAAGCCATTTTTTCGTGATAAAGATTTCTTTTGCAAAATGCAGATACTGGCATGATCATGCTATGTGAGGAGAAACATCCCATTGACCCAATTTGGCGACGCGCTTGACTATTGCAACAACATATTTATCCTTGAGTTATGAGTCCTCAATGATGGCCCACTGCAATGTTGGGCTCGACATTAGATCTAGTTGAGATCAACATCGCGTCTAGCTCAATGCATGCTAGAATTACTCAAATGCGACGCTAGATTTAGTCAAGTGTCATTGCAGCTTTGAGCAAGACGCCTCTATTTCGAGTTTGGCCATGACAAAGAGGAGAGAGAGAGAGAGAGAGAGAGAGAGAGAGAGAGAGAGAGAGAGAGAGAGGGGGGGGGGGCTAAGTTGTGGAGGGCATGGTTGGTGTTGTTCAGGCGAGTGACTGAAGGATGGTGACATTAATTCGCGGTGGTGAGGGCGGAGAGAGAGAGAAATGATGTGGTAGAATAACAAATATTTCATGTGACAGTTGTATCATATGGTGTGAAAAGCTAATGAAGAGTATTTTTTACATTTAAGCGCCCATTAGGATGCAATTCAGCTAATAATCAAGAAAAACCACCATCCAAAGCAACCTAAACCC
Organism: Eucalyptus curtisii; assembly: GCA_017140595.1. Taxonomy (NCBI): domain Eukaryota; kingdom Viridiplantae; phylum Streptophyta; class Magnoliopsida; order Myrtales; family Myrtaceae; genus Eucalyptus; species Eucalyptus curtisii. The sequence continues at coordinate 19,324,019 of CM029495.1, forward strand.
ATCAAAATTGGCCAGATGGACTATATTGGCAAATTATCAAAAGGTTTAGGACTAAATTGATCAAATTTAAAGGTTTATGACTGAATTAGCACAAATGCAATTGGTTTAGGACTTTTTCGGTAATTTTCCCATGCTTTCTTCATTCCTACTTCACCATAACTTTGACCCCTAAATACCAAAGATAAAATTTTTGTGTGTAGACTAAGCACATGATATCAATCTAATTCCTTACGTCCTTAAGAGTACAGAAAAGATTTGGCTGAATTGGCCCTAATTGACGTTGTCGTCTAGATGTGGAGCTAAATGATATCATGGGAAAGATTACACTTGGAAAACTAAAAATGACCAGAGCCTTATAAGTTCTACATGAGTCCCACTAGATTAAACAATCGATAATGAATAGGGAATGAATGACAGGTCACTCAATCATTGATTAAAGCAACGGGCAAGTGAAGAAAAAGCTCATGCAATTGTCGCGCCACATACAGTGGGCACCATGTGTCGAGGCGTACCACACTCGAGCATGAGTTCCCCTAAGAAGAGTCATGTGAAAGCAAATGAAAAGATCATTACTTTTCTCTCTCTTTTTTTTTTTTAATTAACATGAATTGCATATAGACATGATTCAAACTCATTAAAATATATTATATATTGAATAAAATCTTGTTACTTTAAATTCATAACAACCTATTCTTTCAATTTGAGCCAATCCATATATGATTCAGGTCACTAAATATGAGTTAACAAATAGATTTTTGACCATTTCAATGCCTCCAATGGTGAGAGGCTTTTATTTCAATAGGAAGGGAAAGCAAAATGTTGTCCATCTTCACTTTGATTTGTGCGGTCATGTGATTCCACTACAAAGAGAACTAACACGAGGTGGGGGTTCGTCTATAAAAATAGTAAATTTTCTCATCGAGGACATGCAAATCCATGGTAAGATTGTGTGTGTCCCTAGCACATCGCACTCACTTTTCGAGGCAAGAGAAGAAGTAATTTTCAATATGAACACCTTGCAAAAGTTCCCAAGTAAAGGAGATAATTTCGTTTGACAAAAAAAGAAAAAAGAAAAAGAAAGAAAAGGAGATTATTCCGTGGCTGTTGAGGACTAGCATCGTGTAAAAAAGTTAATTTCCAGTATGATTTGCTTGGCCACAGAATCCAATAACAAAAAGAATTAATAAGTGAAGTCTATAGGGGGCGTCTTGCCAATTTCGAGGAAGGGATTGTTCTGGTGGTCTTGGTCAAAAAGGCAAGAATCAAAAGAAGTACAATTGCCTCGTCCAAGAAACGCCATCCACCACAAGTTTTCTCTACTTCTAGATCTGAAGCACATCGAATCCTCTTACCAGAGCGAGAGCTTCAGCTTGAATCGGCGGAGGAAGCAAGGGATCTTCTTTCTCGCGAATCCACCGAGCAGTACGCCTGAGGCCGTCGCGAAGAGCACCTGCAATCGCTCCTTCCGAACCACCGGCTTCAAAGAACCCCATCGATAGTTTTCTTGAGGGACTGGGTTTTCGGCGGGCACCGATTAACAGGTAAAATCGACTCGAATCGTGTCGAGTTTCCAACTTTTTAGTGTTCCGCTCGCTATAATTTCTGATCGTGGACTCCGCTGACGCGATTAGGGTTCCTGGGTTTGGTGGCGCGGTCTTCGCTCGGAACACGAGGGTCGTTTCTGGGATCTCCAGATATACCAGAGAAGAGCTGCGATTTAATCGAGAGATAGTAAGTTCCCTGCCTGCTGTTGGTGATTTTGTAGCCACTACTCGTCCTTTCTCGTGATGTTCTGACCTGAGATGATCTGCAAATTTACCTCTGCGTATTTCCAAACCAAGTCGGTCCAGGTCGAGGCGTGAAGGTGATCCTCGGGATTGCGCTGCCTTTCGGGACTCAGACACAACTCGATCTGCTTCGAGGCGACTTCTTCTCAAACACTGAAACCCATCACAGTGAGCTCCTCTAGGTAAGCACGACCTTCATTCTCCAGTCTATTATAATTGATAGGACAAAAAATAAAATACATTCGATTCTTACTCATAAGGCGTACGAAATATTACATGTGACATTCCCTCAACTTTTTCAAAATCATCATCACATATATATTGCTAATTTTTCTTACTACAATCTTCTCATTTAAACTAATTGGTTATGAATGGTTAGACCGATTGAATTTGGTGGAATCACATGCTGGCCCTCATTCCGATATTGTTTGCAAAACATTAATGGTTGACTGAACTCCCTTGGGACAAAAGGCCTGTCTTAAGATTACGAAAATACCCTTCTAGACGCAATAAAGCCTGAAACATCCAAAATACTCAGTTTTTGGAAAAGTAATTCTTTTTTTTTCCTTGGAAGCAATTAAAAACTAGATATTTTTTTTCAAATATCGATTGTGCTAGTCTACTCTCTTCAATAATCGCACAAAACCTTTCAAAGGCTATGGATCAGAATTGTCAACAGCAAAAAATTATCTGAACAGATCGGATCAACTGGAGAATTTTTGAATGTCCATAAAGCTATTTTCCATTATACTGGCAATTTTCGTAATTTCTGGAAAATGACAGAAAATTCAAATGTTTTCCAGAAATTATACACAATTGTACTTTTTTTTTTTTTTTTTGGTGTTGGTTACAGTGGAAAACTTGAAATTGAGCAAAGCTGCTGGTTTCGATGCACTTACACATATTTAATATGTGGACAATTTTTAGGTGGACTGTATCTTAGCGGATTGAATTAGAGAAACTCATCACAAAGTGTGGTTTTCATGTAATTTAATTGCTTACAGCAAATACATGACTTTTACGTATAGATAGCATAGAAAGTTACTGACCTACCATCGATTTGACAATATGATTAATGCACGTTTAGGGTGGGAGAGAATGTAGCATTTACAGGAGGAAGTACGTCTTTGATAATATCATAATGAAAAATTAGCAAGAGCCACATTCATCTGTTTAACAAAATGGTTTATAAGTAGATATGAACAGAATTGGTCATTCTGTACTTTGGTCCAAATTGTGCTCTCTCTCTCTCTCATTCTCATGTTCGGCCTCTCTTTTGCGGAACAATTCAAAACCATCGTCCTCATTCGCTTTCTTTGATCTTTTCCCTCTCGAAAGTTCTCACCTAGGCTTATTTAGGGTCTCCTCTCTCTGATCTCGCACCTCTCTTTGCGTCTCAGCTCGCGGGAGGTAATTGCTTTTTCATGTCTAATTAACGTGTCGTTTCTATTGATCCGCTGCTTTGTTATTGGAATAATAATGGGCTGAACTAGTGTGTTTTGGGCCCTTTTTGTCTATTGGCGATGTGGGGTGGTGCTGAATAGCTGAGGAGGGTCTTTTATTCTTTCTTTGGAGTCGCTGCTGCCTGTTGACGAGGTATGTCCCCCCGCTCAGATTTGACTTCGGTGAAAAAAGAAATCCTTTGTTTTCAACTTTAGATGTGGCTAATGCCATGATGGCCTTGTTGTCAGATTGTGAGTTGCATTACAATCCGGTATTAATCTTTTGTTGAACTAGAATGAGTAGATCTGCAAGTGCGCGGACTCTATTGCGTGCAAAATTTCCATATTTTGCTTGAATCCGAGAGATCTTTTTTTTTTTTTTTTTAATACGTTGTGAGGTTTTCTCGTGTTTGAAGGTCCTAGATCAATTTATAGAAAAATAAATCAGAAAAATAAAAGTCGGCCGGTTCGGGGTCAGCTAGTTTGGTTCTCGGATACAAAAATGGAGAACCGCTTATTATTGTATAAATTCCTAATTCTTAGCTTAGAACCTAATCATCTTGAAACCAATCATCCTAAGAGTAAGTCTTCGGTTAAAGGAGATTTCATTTGACACTTCATTCCCTTCTTTTTTATGCTTTCTCCGAAATTATCTTTTTTTTTTTTTTAAATATTTCGCATACTTCTTTTTTCATTGGTCTACCGATTTTTCAAGAGCTGAATAATATGCCAACAAAATTTTAATAAAAGAAATGACGGTGTACAAGTATTTCATATATCATTAGTAACTTGATTTTAATGTTTGTCATGCTCATTGGGTGTCATTTAAGAAATTATAGCTCTATTTTGTAGACAATATATCAATCGATAATTTAAATAAAATTAAATTGGTGTCTACCTCACATTTACAACTTCATTAAGAATATAGCAATTTTAAATAAGATGAAAATATGAAATCACCGAATTTGAACCAAAACACAAGTAGAGAGAACAAAGAGGTCTAAGATTGATTGAAGTTAAGCATGAGGGAGAGTACCACGATCCGAGAACAAAGGTCGAGAGACTTGTTCACTTTAGCAATTCTTTTTTTTTTTTTTTTTTTTTTTGTTCGGAAAAAAATCAAGTATAAGTTTCGTCGAGCGGTCCTTAAATACCACAAAAATTCGAGACTTTGGACATTCTTTTTATTTATTTTCCATTGGTTTTGTGAGCGGTCATGTGTTTAAAGATATAGTCAGGGATTTTTGTCGTGTCATGTCGAAGTAGGATATAACATGAATATGACAAAAGCTGAACAAGAAGTGTTTAGTAAACGTGTTGAACCGCCACGATATGAACACGACTCTTTTAATAAAGCGGGTCGAGATGACACGACACAACAAATGCGAATATCAAATGTTTCACCATATGAAATGTCAACACGACACCGTCTCGATATGCTAATTTGTATACATGCAAAAGGATGCAACATATTGCATTACATCTAAAGCAAAGAGCAAAATTGCTTCCCGATATTCGAACTACAAGTGGGACGCAGCCTTTTGTATTAATATTAATCTTATTTCAGAGCCATAAATTTTTATCCCACAAAAGGCCCAATTTTGAGCATACTAAAGCCATAAATTTAAAAAATTCAAAATGAAGAATGAAAAAACAGGCAGACCATGAGAGGGAAGGTTAAAATTCCTTGAAATATGTTCGTATACATGTTGGGTGGAAATGATGTAAATGGAACTTAATTTCATTGATAGACTTGATCATCCTTCATTTATTCATCCTTAAAAAAGGAGAGGAAGCAAGGTCAATTTTGGAAGAAAAGTGCAACTTTTACATTTCCTAATTTCTTTTTTTTTTTTTTGGTGAATGGTAATTGCATTAATCTAAGCCAATATGTACAAGCAACGGCACAAGCTTACACTCAAAACGAATAGTGAGTGGAAGGGTGCCGAAATAAAGGAAAAGCCAACAAGGCAAAAGCTAGAAGGCACAAATAGCACAAAGACGGCCACCTCTGAGAATGACCAAAACAAAAGAAAGCGACCAGCCGGCCAAACAATGGCAACCCAAACCCAAAACCCAACACAAAAACGAGCCCAACGCAAAGAACTAAGAACAAGGTAGGATGCGCCCGGAGGAATAGAAGGATCCCATGCGGCTAGAGGAATAGAAGAATCCCATACGCGAGACACTCGCAAAGAGGACTCCTAAGGAACCACCGAGGGTGAATGAAATATGCAAGGGTCAATCCCCCGGCTACGTTGAAGTCTTGTTTCTTGGATTGTCCTCAACATTTGTAAAAGTCAAGGCCTTATCCTTGACCACCTTAATGAGATGATTCTTCAAGGCGGGACCGTGAATGTAAGGTTTCTAAAAAGGATCTCATTCCTGTATTTCCAAATGAGATGGCACAAAGACTCCAAAGGAAAATCGGGCAATGGAGTGATAAAAGTCCTTACCGGGTAAAAATTTCAAAGCCCAGCGAAGGTTGTTGGCCCAACTGCTATTACGCCAAGGAAGGTTGCATCGAGCCGCCCAAAGAAATGCACAATTGGTTGTAATGCTACAACCAAAAAACAGATGATCAATCGAATCCGGCGTCAATTTGCAATAAGCACAAACCGCATCCCCAATCATGCCATAAGATAAAAGAAAGGCTTGGGTGGGGAGCCGATTCTTGGTGATAAGCCAGAGATTGAACTGATATCTTGGGGTAATAGCATTATTCCATATTAAAGAAGCCCACTTGACCGAGGCTTCTTCGTCCTAATTAGGTGCCATGCCGACGCCACCGAAAATAAACCTAAGTACTTCCTACCCAAGTAAAGCGATCCGGTACTTGTGATAAAAGAGGAAGAGGCTGCTCCCAAGACTCTAGTACTGCTCGAATAGACTGACCAGCCGGCGAGAAGAGATCCTCCACCGTAGCGAGCCTGGGTAAACCATAACTATAGATCAACGAGTCCGAAAATAAAAGGTTGAGGGGGCCTCTCGGGTGCCAATTGTCGAACCAGAAGGACACAGAACGGCCATCTCCTATGCTCTAGCGAAAAGAACGCCGAAACTCTGTCCTAAGATGGAGGATTCTTTTCCACGCCCACGAGCAAGCGGTGGGTTGTTTAACCATCCAGAAACTCTTCCTTTTCAGAAATGTCGAATGGATCCACCTACACCACAAGGATTCCTTGTCCGTAAATAGGATCCAAATGTGTTTCAAAGCATAGCCGCTTTATTGTGGTCCCTCACCGACGAATCCCTAAGCCACCTTCCTCCTTTGGAAGGCAAATATCGTCCCAGAAACCTTGGCACCACCCTCCCTAATCCGGACCCTTCCGAGGAACCGTCTCAAGATCGCTCACCGTGCGATCCAAAGCAAGAACGGGGATAGTGAAAACACTCGCCCGGTATGCTTGGATTGCATGTAGAATCGACTTGATAAGCCGAAGACGACCAAAGCAAAGGAGAGAAAACGCCGAGTCCACAATTGAACCCCGTTGGTTATACGATCAACCGGGGAGACACAATCCGCCTTTCCGAGCCGGGAGGAGATAATAGGGACTCCTAAGTACCGCACTGGCAGAGTCCCCTCAATGAAACCAAGAGCAAGGAGGATCTCACTACGCAGATCTGTCTCCAGCAAGAAAAACCTCACTCTTATTTGAATTGGGCCTGAGACTGCTCCATGCAGAGAAGGTATCCAAACCATCATTCAAGAGAGATATGGAAGGCAAGTCGGCACTGCAAAATAGGAAAACATCATTCGCAAAGAAGAGGTGGGAGAACCCAAAGTCTTGCATCTTCAGAAGAATTTGAACCCCGGTTCCCTGGCTCGCGCACTTAAGATCCCAGAAAATACTTCCATAACCATGGTGAATAGGTAAGGGGACATCGGATCTCCTTGGCGAAGGCCCCTGCCACTAGGAAAGAACCCATGAAGTTCTCCTTTAAGGAGATTGAAAACTTGGGAGTGCGAACACGGACCATGATAATCCGAATAAAATGATCCGGGAAACCAAAAGCACGGAGGACCATCTCAAGAAAGTCCCGATCTTTGTGTCATAAGCTTTCCGAAAGTCCACCTTCACCGCACACTTGGGCTCATATGGATCAAGATGGAAGCTTGACAAATAACTCCTGGGCAATAAGTATATTGTCTCTAATACGCCCGCTGCCTTTAACGAAAGCATTTTGATACGGACTAATAATATCATTAAGGATCTGCGGCAATCCGGTTAGCTAAGACCTTGGTAATGCACTTGTATAAGGTGTTGCAACGTGCAATAGGCACGTAATCATTGACCGACGTCGCATTAGGAACTTTCGGGATCAACACGGGATAGTATTATTAATTTCCCCGAGAAGTCTCCCGTGGTAAGGAAATCCTTGACCGCTTCGGTTACCAAAGGTCCTACCAACTCCCAATTGTGCTTAAAGAACTCAACACCGAAACCATCGGCCCCGGGGGCCTTCCGTGAGGCGGGGAGAACAAAGTATCATGAATCTCCACATCAGTAAACGGATGGGAGAGGAAGTTGATCTGATCATCCTTGAGAGGGCATCGTATGACCTCCCGAATATCCCGCAAGGAGGGACTGGAAGACAAGGGTTCCGGTCCTAAGAGCTCCCGAAAATGAGAAACAAAAGTCCGCCGCACTAAGCTCGGCTCAGAGATAATATTCCCAGAAGAGTCCATAACAGAAAGAATTATGTTTCTTAGTTGTCTCCTAATAACGGAATGGTGGAAGAATTTGGTATTTTGATCACCTTCCCTGAGCCACCTGATCCTATACTTCTGCCTAAAGAAGGACTCTTCCTGGCTCCTCAACTCCAAAAAGGTCCTCCGATGAGTCTTCTCCAAATCGGCAAGAAGTTCGCTAGACGGATCATCTTTGCCGCAGCCAATCGGGCTAGCGTAAGAGCACTTCTCGCTGCGTAACCCGCTCGGAGATATTAGAGAAAGACTCTATTGAAATTTTTTTAAACGACCCTTAAGAATCTTCATTTTACTCACCGGCTAAACATAGGTACACCAACACACGGGGTCTCCCAAACTTGCGAGACAATGCTATGGTAAGACGGGTGCTTGGTCCAGAAGTCAAAAAACTTAAAAGGTCTTCTAGAAAACACCGGCTGCATCACTCTAACCACCATAGGCGTGTGATCAAAAATACCAGATGCAAGAAAAGAAGCTTCCGAATAAGAGAATTCCGGATCCATTTGGCATTTACAAGCACTCGATCGATTTTCCTAGCCTTGCGATTAGCCGGAGGAAGTAGACCAAGTAAAGCGAAAGCCAATATACCGAAGATCTTCTAGCTCAGACTGAAACAAGCATTGATTGAAGTCATCGAAATTAGGAATCCAAGTGTCAGAACCCCCAATTCGATCAGCAGGATCTCTGATAGCATTGAAATCTCCTGCCACTAGCCAAGCGGATCCTTGGAACACGAGAACTCCACCGTACTAGGTCTCCGCCCCACAAGAGGCCTACGGGCTACAAAAGTATGCTCAAGCATATACCCACGAGACACAAAGCAAATGCCGGTCATAAGAAATCTCAACCTGCCATGTATTACCTGACTATTGGAAGAAATCACTTCAAAGGTCACCAAAGAAGGGTTCCAACCAATCCAAATTCTACCCCTATGAGAGAATTCATAATTGGCCACCCAATTCCATCCAGAGACCAGCCTATCAAAAATGGAACCAAAAAGATCATCGGGAACTTTGGTCTCCAACAAACCAACCAGACAGAGCCTTTTAGTAGATACAAAGTTTCTAACCTCAGCTTGCCTAAGAGGGTCCATAAGACCCCTCACATTCCAAAAATCGAAGAACATAAATATATAAATATAAATAAAAATAAATAAATATATATATATATAAAGAAGCAATTTGAAATTTGAAAGAGGAGCGGAGGCTACCTCCGCATGCGGCTTCTTCGGCCGGTTGGCCACCGGAACCACTGAAGCCTCAGATGAAGGGGGAGCTGGAACAAGAGCAACAAGCTTCTCATGGATAGTCTCCACTTTCCTTGAAGAGGGAGGGGCTCTCGGGGAAGGCGGAAGCAAGAGCAAATCATCCTCGGAGTAGCTATCCAAGACTTCCAATTCCCTAGTAGCCCCAAGCAAACCGAAATTAGAGGCTTCGGCTCGATCCAACACCTCCAAGAGGGGCGGGAGTCTCCGGAACCGAGTTGAGGTCCTCCTCAATAGGGCTAGGAGGGTGGGATACCAACTTCGATCCCCGACACTCCTCAACGCCTTCCGTCTTTGTGGTAGGGGGCATATCCTTCTCCGAGGTGGACTCCATGAGGAAAGGCAGCTACCCCTTTCGGAAGAGGAGCCTTCCTTCGGTGCCTTTTTCTTCTTCCCTTAACCTCATACCGGCGAAGTTGCGGCTCCTTAGGGTTGCCATCAACAACCGGGCGGAGTTCGGTGGAGGGTTGAAGGGCGGTTCGAGACACTTGAACGGGGGCAACGGAGTTCGGTGGAGGGCCGAGGCGGTCTCCCCGCTTCTTCGACCGCCACGGCGGTGGAGTCTCGCATCTATGTCCGAATGTACCACAAGAGGGGCATTGCGGGTTTCCATTCAAAATCAATCGCAATCGAGTGCGTAATCCCATTCAAAACAACATCCACGGAGGAACACCTTGGTTGATTTGCATAGATCTCAACACAAACCCTCGCAAAGGAGATCATCTTCCCTTGCTCCGTGCGTTGGTCAATATAGAGAGGTTTACCAACGGCACTAGCAATTCCCCAAATAGCCGGAGCCGACCATAGATCGAGCGGAAGGTTTTTCAACCTAATCCACACCGGAACGGCGGTTTGCTTGTCCTTCTTCAAGTCCAAGAGGGGTCGCCATTGCTGCAAAATGAGGGGAACCCTCGCAACCGTGAGAGGTCCATCTTCAAGGATCTTTCTTCGGAACTCCGAGTCCGGGATGTGGAAGAAAAAGAATCCTTGATTATCCGCCATAACCTCCACTAGCTTCGAGCCCCATGTTCTCATCAAGGTTTGTTCGGTGAGTTTGAAGGGAAGTTTCTTCCCAACATAATAGCCAATAAGGCATTCATCCCACTTCGGATCAAAGGCCTCCAATACTTCCTCCGCAATGTGAACAACAGGCTTATTGTCCACAAAAGAGGGGGGAGAGTAGGCAAGGTCGTAACCTTTGGAAGCGAGCTTGGCCACGTTTGCCCAAGTGCGAGTGGGGAAGCCTTGGTTCCCGGGATCACGGACGGGTCCATTCGGTCTCCGGAAGAAGAACGAACGCGGCTTCGCCCTCTAGAACGACCCGGCACGGGGAGGGGCCATAGCGGGTCCTTGGCGCTTGCCCATTTGATCTGCTTGGTCGACCTTGGAAGGGCCAAACAGAGCAGGGACAGAGGGGTTCCGGCCCTGAGATGTTGCCGCAGAAGGCTGAGCCTCGTGGGACATGCCAGCCATGCCAACCGTGGTTGAGGCCATTTCACAAATACCTTGAATGCAGTCCAACGATCACAATAGAAAAGCCATTCAGAGCAGAACGGAGTACCAAAGAGACTTCAGCATCACCAAGGAGAGATAGAAGCTGGTTGCTCCTGATCTGAGAAGGCCCAACAGACCACTGAGCAGGCCGCACCAGCTAGCTCGACTCGCAGGAAGAACAGCAGAAGCCCGTCCGTGGAAACTCGAGATATGAGACCAAAACAGGGGAGGGAAGGAGTAAAGCTTCGAGAGAGGTAGAAAGGAGACCGGGCCTACCAATCTTGAAGCCTCTACCCCAAGAACCGAAGTCCACGTTCGAATCGGTGAAGGCGAGATAAATTAGTCGGCAATTCCTGAGCCCCGAACCTAGGATTGTGGGCTGAGAGAGGAGGAATGGCTTGGAGGAACAGTGAAGGAGCTGAAGGCGACCCAACATTTCCTAATTTCTATGCACTTCTAGAAAGGGAAAAAGAAAACGTGGGCCCAAAAGGAAGTAGTTGTCTTTCATTTAGAATCATTTTCATCGACTCCCTTCATAATTTAAGCAATTTGGGCAATCGAAAATTTTTCCACGATTAATATTTTAGCTTTAGTTAATTTTACAGATGAACGATGCCTTAAACTTGAACCCTGCAAAATTAAAATCGCGAGTAGAAAAGTGCACACATCTAGAGGATGAGGTTATTGGGCAACAATTACGTGACAGACACTACATTAGTTTGGCCAATGGAAATGGGATTAGACAGAGAAGGGATTGTGATGAGGAAATGGGATTAGACAGAGAAGGGATTGTGATGATGAGGTGGGGGACATAGTCAAAGTTGTTTATTATTAGGCCAAAAATAATAAGAGTAAGGTTGAAGATTATGATAAGGATTAGGCATCATGTGAGCTTATGTTTAAGGGAAGATGCTTCCATAGCGTTTCCTACATAGTTTCAGTATCTTAGGTGCGAATCGAAAGAATCAGTCTTAGAATATCATAGACGTGCATGAAGTTATGTAGTTGTTCAATTTTTTACACTTCAATCTGTTTCCATATGTGTTTTAATATCTATATGTGTTTCAACTGTGTTTCTAAACAAGTAAATGATGTGGGCTTTTCGGGGGCCTCTTTAGGGCCACCTAATCTTCCACAGTGAAACGACGTCAGCTTACTTAACTGAGGGCCGTGTCATCAAAGTGTCTTTCTCAAGAATACGAACCTCCTTCAGCATTGCCTTGGGGAGAAATTAACGTCCACGTTATTTGTAGTGGACCAAGCCGCCAAGCATTTGCAGAAAAGCATCCTAAAAGTGTCTTTTGTTGTTCATCAATCCTTTTAAGCAGCAGAAAAAGCATCTTTCATTTCAACTTCCCCTCTCAGATTACCATGGACAGAGGGGAGAGTCCAAGACAGCGAAAGAGAGTAGAGGAAGAGAGCACCTAGGGAGCATCCACTTCTTCGTTCATCTCTCTGGTGCCCACAACACAAGGTGGTGATCAATATGACGTATTCTTGAGCTTTAGTGGCTCCGATACTCGAAAGAAATTTGCCGATCACCTCTACCATAGATTGGTCAACGCATGGACTGTACCTATTTTCGTGTTCAAGGACGATAACAGCATCCCAATTGGTGAGGAATTTGGTTCACAGATTCTCGGTGCCATCTCACGATCTAAGATTTCGATCCCCATCATCTCCAAAAATTATGCTACGAGCAAATGGTGCCTCCGTGAGCTTATTCATATGATAAATTGTAAGAATAGCATGTCACATAGTGTTGCCAATTTTTTACGAAGTGAAGCCATCGGATGTGCGGTATCTAAAAGGGAGTTTTGGGGACGCCTTCTGTTCAAGTCAGAAGTATCTTAATGAGAAGAATATCCTGGAAGGGCAGCGGGCACTTAATGAAGTCAGTTTCTTACATGGATGGGAATCTGAGAAATTTGCCAACGGGTACTTCATATAACTTTTCTTTTTTTGATAAGTTTTCTTCTTCTTGCAGAACCGATGAGATGCAAATGAATTAATTCACTGCAGCTCTGAACAGATTCCCAAAATGTCCCAATAAACAACCATAATGCCTCGAAGACAACAAACACCATTACTCCCCAAGATGTCTCTGAAAACTAAACCAACGACAACTAAAACAAAAGCTTCCCATAGGTCCCAAGAATTTGATATTTTCCTCCGGTGTAGAGCAAAACAAACATAGAAACGACAATACCTTTAGCTAATAGTATCAATCATTAAACAATAGGCGTACAAAGGACTCCAATGCACGGTCTTCCGAAGCTTGATCACCACCGAATAAAATTGACCTCCTATAGCCAACAAGGATTAGCTAAGTTGACAAGGATCGAATGCTTCGCAAAGACTATGTCTAGGTTCATAATCTCTCGTTGTTTTTGTTGTTTGACAGGCATGAAGGAGAATTAATTGAGCGTGTGGTTGAAACTATTATAAGCAAGTTACAGAAAGATTTTCAGTTGGATGTGCCTCAACAACTAGTTGGATGTGATGGTCCTATGAAGGAAATTATGAATTGGATAGACAGTCCTTTCGTCGATGCTCGAATGATTGGAATTTATGGCATGGGTGGGATAGGCAAGACAACTCTTACCAAGTGCATCTACAATCAACTCTTGAATAAATTTGGACATGTCAGCTTCCTTCCAGATGTTCGAGAAACTGTTAGGCAAAGGGGGATTACATATCTACAGAGTCAACTAATATCGGATATACTACAAAGCAAAAGTCAAGTGTCTAGAATGGATGATGGAATTAATATAATCAAATCTAAATTTAGAGGAAAAAAGGTTCTTGTTCTTCTGGATGATATAGATGACAAGATTCATCTTGATGCGTTGGCTAAGAAACGTGATTGGTTTATGGCAGGAAGTTTGATCATTGTTACCACTAGGAATGAAGCCATTCTTGATCAATCTGAATTCGAGGTAGACTACAAGTATAGATTGAATGAAGCTGGATGAGGTGCGTGCTTTGCTTTTATTTAACAAACATGCATTTCGTAAGGACGATTCTCCAGAAGACTTTAAAGGTATATCTGGTGATATTATATCCACCATGGGTGGGCTTCCCTTGGCTCTTAAAGTTGTAGGTTCTTACTTGTATAAAAAAATGAATCGAAAAGTATGGGAAGATGTGCGGAAGCAATTAAAAAACCAACCTCATAGAGATGTCCAAAAAATATTGCAAATAAGTTATGATGCATTAGAAGATAGACATAAGAAGATTTTTCTCGATATTGTTTGTTTCTTTATTGGTGAAATGAGCAAATATGCCCTTATTGGCGAAACGAGCAAATACGCCTTTTTTGGTGAAACGAGCAAATGCGCCATGTACATGTGGGAGGACATGTGGGTTTTATCCAAGTCAAGGTATTGAAGAGTTGAAGTTGAGGTGCTTAATTAAAATTGGAGATTATGGTGAATTTCTAGTGCATGATCAACTAAGGGATCTTGGAAGGAGCATTTTTTGCCAAGGACAACCGCTTGAGAAATGTAGTGGACCATGGGACAACAACTATGAGGGAGTCTCAAGAGTAGCAAGACATCCAGAGGTAAAATATGGCACTCCCTTCATTTTCTCTCCCTCTTACTTTAATATATTTAATATGGTGTATTCTAATTTCTTGTCTAGCATGAACAAATGCTCTTACTTTCTAGGAAAAAGAATCGATACATCCACTTATGTCCATCGTAGATTAGATGTGATAGCTAAATAAATTATAAGTATCTCAAGGATGAAAAAGTTATATCATTTGATTCGATTTCATTGATATGAATTACGTCTGTTGAATTTTGATTGACAATCAATTTAAGATCCTTTTACTACAATTTTGCTCTATAAAACTTATTTACTAAAAGCATGCCATTTTCATATCTAGTTGAAAATATTGATAATATGAAGGACTACAAGAATGAATTTAGATGAAGTATAAACATCATAGATCATATAAATGAAGATTTCTGGGTTAAAAGGAAAAAAAAAGATAGTATGTTCCAATTACAATAACTGATAATTAATTCAAAACAATAAGATTGGAAAAAAATTTCACACTTATGACATGTGCTTGCTTTCTAGCATGGATGAATGTATTGGGGGGCTCTTGGGATTCAGGAATCCAATGTTTGATATCATTTTCTCTATTTTGATTTTGAAGATATCGGTCCCTCTATTATTTATATCTATCTCTTTTCATTCTTATTTCCTCTTAATAGATGAGATAGCAAAAATCTGCATAAAAATATTTTTAGGAAGATCTTACTGGTTTTTAAAGTTTTATCCCGTTGACTTGTAGCGCATTCTCCCTCTTTCGCATATCTTCACTCCTTCTTATAACAACAGACAGCGAAAGACGCTAGGCACACTCTTATTTGCTCATTTCATGGATTAGGTTAGGCGTATGATAAAGAGTGGATTCTCTTGTAACAAACATTTCTATCCGCTATAAGTTGTTTTACATTATTTATTTTTTTAGGGACGGTGCCTCTTTTGTGCCAGAAACGTCTAGACTGACTTGACTATTTATAAAATAAATAAATAAATAAAAAGAAAACTTGACCAATTAGCGGAAATGTCATGCTTATTATTATATCCATACCCTTGTCTTCATGATATATGATTTTCAGCATGAAGCAAATTTTTTCAACTATGTTTTATCTTTTACTTAAATTATCGATGTTCATGTCATTTTATTATTATATATTGTCCATTTGAGATGCCTCGTAGGCTCATGGCTGATCAAAGGCGAGGAATTAACCCTAGCAATAAACCAAGAGATGGGCAAACAAAACAGCTTTACATTCTTGATATAATTCGAAATAGTTCATTCCTATGATTCAATTTCACTCTTTGGTTGATCCAGTAACTTCTTAACATTAGCAAAAAGAGCACACCATACGGGTGTTTGAAAAATGAAAAAAAAAAAGAAGGGCAAATCTGTTTTGAATAGACAAAATGGCTGAAATATGATAATTAGTGTGGGAAAAAATTAAACGATTGTACAATTCGAGAGATTTTGATTTAACTGTGAAAAATAAAATACTGATGGAACTAATTTCCAATTGTCTTGACTATTTCAAATATTATGTCTATTCTGTTATATCCAATTTGTTTTAGTTCATTTTGGTGAAATATATGCGAATTGCACAGAAGCTTTTGACAAAAATTTGAGGTTTGAAATCCCCTTTCCATACAGTAGATCTTTTTAATGTAATATGCTGTATAGATCAAGGTACAAGTGAAAATGATGAAAGATAGCGTGGGACGATGATTACAACAATTTAGTGACTTTTCCAACGAACTGACTAAAGAGAAATTATACCCATTGCATTTCATTGGTTAATATGTAAAGCAGAGATAACAACAAACGTGTCAAACCATAAAAGTGAATTACTGAATTCCTAACCAATTGAAAGGGATTTTTTTTTTCACCATCTTCAACTGATTAAATGATCTGTTTAAGTACCGACCAAAAAAAAAATGATCTGTTTAAGTAGGAAAGTTAAACAGTACGTTTTGATTTATAAGATGCAAAACGAAACAATGCCATTCTTATGGAAACGGACATATGACGATTAAACAATGTCACCGCGTCACTTTTTAGTTAATCAGTTCATTTTTTTAGTTACTCTGAGAGCAACTTTTTTTTTCTTTTTTTCTTTTTCAATCCCTGTTAAAATTGCTCACCAATGTCACCATGTCACTTTTTAAACATAACGTTTCAGTTTTCAAAGGAATGATTCAAGATTTTTTAGATATCTTCTAAAGATATTTAAGATATTTCCTTTGATTTTTTATATCTATTTTGATTATATATATCTACTTTGATTTCTTTTGATTTCCTTAAATGGTCCTAGCCATGTAATCTTTTCTATATATCAAAATATATTGAAAATTCCCCATTTTTTTTCTCTTCCGCATTATTACATTTAACTAATAAAATCAAAATCAAGTGCTTCCTTAGCCACTTACAGGTGGCCCACGGACATCCTTTAACAAATTCTTTTGAGAAATTATACACATGAAAATTTACAAGTAAACAATTGTATTTTGTAAAATGGTTTCATGTATTTTGTCTTAAATAAAAGTCCAACTACACGTGCTGCAAAATTAAAAAAAAAAAGGGAAAAAGATAAAACATTTAGGTACATTTGCCTTAGTTGTTTTAAAGCAATGACTATTTTTTTTTATTTTCACATCATCTGTTCAATTTTCGAAAGGTCGGCAAAAATAAAAATCAAATGTGAGTTCACGTGTCCATATTTTTATACGGAAAGGATGGGAAGGTTACAAGATCGTGCAAGTCCAAGATTTCAAAAAGCAAAAACTAAAAATTTAAAAAACTCGCAGAGACCCATCTACGGCACCACGAGGGTAGCTGCAAGCGACACCTCCTGCTTCTACGACATTTTGAGGGCAGCTGCAAGCGGAACTTCCAACGATGAACTCCTTTATGAAGTGAGATGGCTTGAGTGGGAAATCCTTGGAAGCAATTCGT
The DNA here is from genome assembly GCA_017140595.1 of Eucalyptus curtisii. NCBI lineage: Eukaryota > Viridiplantae > Streptophyta > Magnoliopsida > Myrtales > Myrtaceae > Eucalyptus > Eucalyptus curtisii. The sequence continues at coordinate 19,341,225 of CM029495.1, forward strand.
ATCTTCCGGCCTTCAATTTGCATCTACCGAAATTATCGGTGCTGATGTTATGGGGCATCGGCTTCACACAGGATTGGAAATAATGGAATTCATTCATGGTAAGATTGGGAAAAGGAGACATTCTCTTTGCGATTTTAGGGTTTTTTTTTTTTTTTTCAACCGATCAACTCCTCCTTTTATGCTTATTCTTCTTTTGTATCAGGCGTCAAAGCAGCTCAAAATTTTGATGCTTGAATATTGCTATAATTTAAGAAGTACTCCTGATCTGTCGGTTTTCACATAGTTGAAGATTCTCAGTTTGAAAGGATGTCGGAAATTGGAGCATTTCCACCCTTCTATTGGCAAACTCACGAGCCTCGTTTCCTTAGATTTGAGTTACTGTTGGCGTCTCAAGGAGCTACCACAGGAGGTGGGCAAATTAAAAGATTTAGAAGAACTTTTTTTAAATGGTTCTGGTATTACAGAGATTCCTACGTCTATTGGTTCTCTGAGGAAGCTGAAGATACTGAGTGCCCAGGATTGTAAGTCACTGAGAGAAATCCCTAGCTCAATAGGGGATTTACAGAATTTGCAACATCTTCACTTGGATGCTTCTGCGATCGAAGAGCTTCCCAGTGCTATTGGGGATTTACAGAATTTGCAACATCTTGACTTGATGTCTTCTGCAATCAAAAAGCTTCCCAGTGCTATTGGTTCTCTGAGGAAGCTGGAGAAACTGAGTGCCAGTAGATGTAGGTCACTGAGAGAAATCCCTAGCTCAATTGGAGATTTACAGAATTTACAACATCTTGACTTGCTTGGTTCTGCGATCGAAAAGCTTCCCAGTGCTATTGGAAGGTTGAAAAATCTACAGACGCTACAGCTCTCATGTTGCCGTATTCTAGCAATTCCAAGTGAAATCGGTGTCTTGCCTTCCCTCAAGTATCTCAATCTCTCTGACACACCGATATCTGACCTGCCAGAAAGCGTCCAGAATCTTTCTTCTCTCCAATCCCTTCAACTAGATGGCTGTGACAAGCTTTGCTTGCTGCCAGAGCTTCCTTCTGGCTTAACAAATCTGGCAGTCTGTTGTCAGAGTCCCATGTTGCCACAGCTTTCTAGCCTAATCCACCTAAAAGAACTCTGGCTTGACCATTGCCATCTTCTTGAAGACATCCCTGAGCTTTCCTCAAGACTCTTGGAACTCAGTATTGTGGAGTGTGATAAGCTGATATTGCTTAAGCTTGACCGATTCGAGTACTTGGAAGACTTTTATGTGAGAGATTGCAGTTTCATTGAGAGATTGGACCTTTCATGTTTAAATCATCTGAAAAAATTACAGGTTGAGGATTGCAATAACCTAGTCGAAATTCAAGGCCCCGACGGGGCAAAGTTCTTGGAACCGTTGGATTTTATGGGATGCAAATCAAAGGAGACTTTGCCAGATTTGAATGGATGTCAGAGGTTACAATATTTTTCCGTTAAAAATTGCAAGAAACTTACTCAGCTTTGGGGATTTGAAAAGTTGGATTCAATTAACTTGAGAACTGATGGTTGCGACTCATTGGAAAGAACGGGCCTCTTTTGATAATTATGAACAAGAGCTGTCTTTTGACTTATGAAGTGATGCTTCTTCAACAGAGGTAAAACAACGGCAATAATTTTTCTTTTGAGATTCATGACCTACTTTTCATCGCCATCTTCTTTTGACAAGAAGTTTTCCATGACAGGGTTATGTACTTTCCTAAATTGCTAGACTTACATAATCGAAGGAGTGGGGGAGTTGGTCATAGAAGCTGACATGATGCTTCAGCCAAGATCAAAATGTAGACTCAAAATGTCAATAGAAGACATTTGGTCATCTAGTAAGACTCTTCATCCTTCAAACGGACAGAATGAGCAAATAGACTAATACTTTTCTTGAAGCTCTATTTTTTGAGAATGATTTGCTCCACATGGTGTATCTAGTTAATTGATTTGGGAAATTCTGGATTTGCCTGCATATATTGCTATTGGTTATGTTATTGCAATGTTTTTCATTTATCCATCCATTGGCAGCTTTTTTAGACTGCAAACAGATGAGCGGCTTGTGAGGCAAGGATGAAAACATCAAACATACGTAAACAAGAATTCCTTGGTGATTTACAGTTCCCCTCTCGGTGAACTGGGATTTGAAGTTTTCACCTAGAGGCCAATGATCTTCTGTTACTCAATATTGTCAACTACGCCCAGAATTTCCCGATGTCCAAAAGTTCATAATTTCTTTCTAAAAATCCTTGGCCATTTCGAGTTCCTCTGTGTCAAACTTGACTAATGGCAAATGTCCTGTTTGGGACAAATGCCTTTTGGTTTTTCATGATGAACGAAAACCCTGTCAAGTTTCTTAATGTTCCTTTGATGTTCCTCTTGAACCTTCTAGAAGAGCATCAATTCCCAGTAAGTGTGATGAAATGAGCTAAAATTAAATATAAGGTTAAAGTGTTTTTGTTCAGTGATAAAAAAAGAAGTTAAAAATAGTTTTGATTAGTCTGTCATGTATGAATGTGGACCACCTTAACATTACCAGTAGTCAAACTGTTGTTTCGAAAGATTATCAAGCAAGGTAAATGGGTGCTGCTTCTATGACAGCTTTGGTTGCTCTATGTAATGATCTAGGATTACTTTGGGACTTAAATTCAATTAAATGTATCGATGACCTTTTGCATTAATAGACAATTTTTTGCCCATTTGTGAAACAAGCTGGGATGAGGAGCTCAAGAATTTGCTAATTCGTTTGCATCCCATTTGATCCTATTGTTGTCAAGGGATTGCTTTATCACATGATTGATTGGGTGTGGCTAACTGGGTTGAGGAACTTCAAATTCCATACTGAGACGGATCAAAATAAAGAGAAGGGAATTTGTAGATGAAGCATCAGCAACAGTTGAGGACCATCTTGCATGCCAACCCTGAAGATGCTCTAGGGCTAACTGGAGTGTCCCAAGGAAGTTTTGATACTTCTAAATTTTCAAACACTTGACTTGATCTCAATGTCATGTACCAATGTATTTTTTTTCAGTGAAATATGCATTATGTATGCTCATTCGATTCTAGCTCTTTTTTAATTAAATGCTAAGCTGCTGATATTTTTAATGTTACCCTGATGCAGAGTTGTTCAATGCAGTTGCATTCTAATGATATCACTTTAGAATTGATGAGGCTCTACAGAGGGAGGTATGCACTGCTAGGCTCCTCCATTTCTATCAGTTTATTTGTGTGATGATATCCTTTGAATGTGATCATATAGATTTCTGATTTGATAAGCTCAGTTCTCATGTGTACAACATTGAATTTGTGAAGTTGAAATTAACCTCCTCACAAACTATCCCGTATTGCTGATACATCTTTCCATCCTGTAGTTTGGGCAATTCACCTTTTTAGCATAATTTTTTTAACTTCAATTCTGCTCCTAAACACTAATAGTGAAAGTGTTGCTAATTGCTTACTTCTTTTAAGCCTGTTGGTTTCTTTTTCATTGGCTAGCTAATGAAGTCTCTGTTCATTGTGGTCCAACTCCAATTGGTGTCAATGTTTACGCATTTGTACCTTATATCTCATGGGGTAAATTCTGATGCTACAATCTTGGATATCTTCATTTATTGATAATTAGTCACTGCTATCTTCCTTGTGCAGACTAAAGCTGCATTTGATGAAACTCGGAGAAGTCCCCAAACACCATGGGTTGGAGATACGGGCAAGAATGAGCTATGTCAGTATGGAAAGGTATTACAAAGTTCTTTGCTGTTGGCGTGTTGGCGTTTATCATTTGCTCCGTGTTGTTAATACTCTTCAAAGGATTCTTAATGTAACGCGACCTCTTCTCCTGTGGTGTATTAGTCCTTTGCAAGCTTTGAAATTGTGCTATTCTTTAGCAAAAGCACATGGCAAATCTCTAGGAGGAAGACCCCATGTGCAGGTAGTTCTGTATGTGAAGTCAAGTATAATATGTGATTTGTTAACAAGATTACCATTTAGATTTCCACTTCAAGCTATAGTTTTGTGACTAGGAGAGACTTTTTTCGTGGAAAAAGCAAATGCCGTGGAATCAGCAAATAATCTCTCAATTGCAGGCAAGAGTTTCAATGAAAGGTTTCCAAGAAGACTGTAGTATCTCATTTGGAAGAATTTTGAACACAAAATAAGAGCATTCATTAGTTTAACATCATCTCTCTGGTCTAGTTGCATCTGTAAATTCATATGTAGGCATTTTGCAATCACTTTGGTCAAGAAATCTCAAACTTGATTTATTCAAACATGAATCTAAAAGCGGAAGAGTCACAGCCATGTACATTTTCGTACCTAAAACCAAGTAGAGAGACCAGTTCGTTCATGAAGAGCAGCATTACTTTTCCCCTTCGAGATTCTCTCAGGTGGACACATGGAGCTCCCGCCGCTCGGAGTCGCTCCTCCATGGTTGTTCGTGGTGTTTCCACCACTAAAACCATCTCTCTCTCTCTCTCTCTCTCTCTCTCTCTCTCGGCGGATTTGTCGTAGCACACTTATGTCAGTCTGATCAAGCACTAGGGTCCAGAGTGAAGTATTGAGTTGTTTTATGCAATTCTCGATCAAAGGTTTGTCTGATTCTCTAGTGTGGATAGAGTTTATGTGGGGTTTATTTCTTGAATGAGGATCGGTGCAGAAAAAAGAGTTTTTCTGTTCTTCTTTCGAGTTCTTCTTGCAAAAAAAGGTAGCGGCATTAATTATCTTACATCATCTTGATTTGAGGTTTCTCTTTGAATGTGGTGTTAAATGGCAAAGAATGAATTGGTGGTTCTCGTGAAAATTGCTGTTTAAGTTGTCTAGACAAGAAAGGAGGCCATTGTTAGAAGCTATAACATCGTGTGTTTACTGCAGAGAAGAGGAGAAGAAAGCAAAGAAGATCAGATCAAAGCTGGGATGAGAGAAGCTGCATCTCAGTGTTTGGCTGGATTACCAAGTTGAAATTGGGGAGAGTATCGCAATCTCAGGATCCACAAGAGAATTGGGATCGTGGAAGAAGAATATGGCAATGGACCGGACCAAGAGTGGATGGGTATGTGAGTTAAAACTGAAAGGAGGCGAATCTGTCAAATTAGAAGAACTTATATTAGATTTTGCTGATATTACTGAGATTCCTGTGTTTATTGGTTCTCTAAGGAAGCTGAAGAAATTGAGTGCCAGCTGTTCTGAGTCACTCAGGGAAATCCCTAGCTCAATTGGGGATTTACAGAATTTGCAACATCTGGACATTAGTGGTTCTACAATTGAAAAGCTTCCTAGTGCTATTGGCAGGTTAATTCCAATAGTCTGAAAGGGGCAATTCCAAGTGAAATTGTTGACTTATCTTTGCTTGAGATTCTCAATATCACTCCCGCACTAATATCTGACCTGCCAGAGAGCATCTGGAATCTTTCTTCTCTCCAATGCCTCAGCCTATTGGGCCGTGACAAGCTCCGGTCGCCGCTTGAGCTTCCTTCGTGGTTAACATATCTGGCGATCTCCTGTCAGAGTCCCAAGTTGCCACAGCTTTCTAGCCTAATCCACCTAGAACTCCATCTTCAGGCCTGCCATCTACTTGAATACATCCCCAAGCTTTCCTCAAGACTCTTGACATTGTATTGAGGAGTGTGATAAGCTGATATTGCTGATGCTCGACGGATTTGAGTACTTGGAAGAGTTTTCAATAAAAATGTGTATTTCAATTAAAAGATTGGACCTTTCACAATGAATTCATCCGAAACAATTACGCGTTGAGCGTTGCAATGACCTAGTTGAAATTCAGGGCCATGATAATTTGAAGTTCTTGGAGGGCATATTTATATATGACTGCAACTCCATTGAAAGGCTTCTTTGTCCAAAATCGTAGTGTTTGAAGGAATTGGTGGCTGTGATGTGCAAGAATCTAGTCGAAATTGGCGGTCTTGACGGTGCAAAGTTCTTAGAAAAGTTGGATTTTACAGAATGCATATCAATGGAGACTTTGCCAAATTTGATAGGATGTGAGAACTTACTATCTTTAAATGTTCAAGATTACAAGAAACTTACTCAGCTTTAGAGACTTGAAAAGTTGGATTTGATTGATTTGGATATTTCTGGTTACATTGGAAGCAATACCAAAATTATCTGGAACACGCGTCTTTAGAAATAATGGATGTTCACTATGGAAATTGCAGTGATAATGATGTGAGGTATCTTATACCCATATTGCAACAGTGAGACTAGTCATGCTTCTTTAACAGGGGTAAATAAGCAGTTAACAATCATTTTTCTTTTGAGATTCATGACCTACTTTTCACATGACATGATTCTGTACTTTCCTAAATCGATGGTCTTACATAATTGAAGGAGAAGCGTAGTTGGTCATAGAAGCTGACATTATGCTTCAGCCAAGATCAAAATGTAGACCCAAATGTCAATAGAAGGCATTGGTCGTCTAGTAAAATTCTTCATCATTGGATGGCCAGCATGACCGAATAGAGTAATACTTTTCTCGAAATTATATTTGTTTAGGATGATTTGCTCCACACTGGGTATCTATTTGATTGATTTTTGAAGCTCTGGATTTGCCTGCATATATTGCTATTGGTTACGTTTTAGCAATGTCTTTCATTTATCTTTCCATTGGCAGCTTTTTTTAGACTGCAAACAGATTAGCGGATTATGAGGCAAAGATGAAAATATCAAACATAGCTAAACAAGAATTCCCTAGTGATCTACAGTTTCTCTCTCAGTAAACCCGTGATTTGAATTTTCACCTAGAGGCTGATGGTAATCTGCTACTCAATATTGTAAACAACGCCAAGAATTTCCCTGTCCAAATTTCATATTTTCTTTGGAAAATCCTTGGCCATTTTGAGTTCCTTTGTCAGTTCCTTTGTGTCAAATTTGACTAATGGTAGATGTCCCGTTTGGGACAAATGCATTTCAGTTTTTCGTGATGAACGAAAACCCTGTCAAGTTTCTTAATGTTCCCTTGATGTTCCTCTTGAACTTCTAAGAAGAGCATTAATCCCCAGTAAGCATGATGAACTGAGCTAAAATTAAATATAAGGTTAAAGTGTTTTTGTTTGGTGAAAAAAAAAAAAGTCAAGTAGTTTTGATTAGTCTGTCATATATGAATGTAGACCGCCTTAACTTTACCAGTATTCAAACTGTTGTTTTGAAAGATTATCAAGCAAGCTGAACTGTTGTTGCTTCTATGACAGGTTTGGTTGGTCTATGTAATGATTAGGGCTTAATTTGGGACTTAAATTCAATCAGCTGTATCAATGACCTTTTGCATAATTGGACAATTTTTTGCCCGTCTATGAAAAAAGTTGGGGCGAGCAGCTCAGGAATCTGCATCCCATTTGATCTTATTGTTGTCATGGAATTGTTTTATCACATGACTGATTTGGGTGTGGCTAACTTGGCTGAGGAACTTCAAATTCCATACCTGAGAATGATAAAATTAAAGAAAAGGGATTTTGCAGAAGAAGCATTAGCAATAGCTGAGGACCATCGTGGGTGCCAACCTTGAAGATGCTCTGGGGCCGACTGGAGTGTCCCAAGGAAGTTTTGATGCATGTGAAGATTCAAACACTTGATCAGGTCTTAACAACACATATCTGGAAAATTGCAAGTGTATTTTTTTCAACTGGATATGCTTTATATATGCTCATTGGGTTCTGCCTTTCCATTAATCAAATATGTAACATTTTTTGTATGTTACCCTAATGCAAGTTGTTTGATGCAGTTGCATTCTAATGATATCACTTCTGAACTTGATGAGGCTCTGCATGCAGAGGGAGGAATGCATTGCTAGTTGTACCATGAAAGACTAACTTGTGTGCTTATACTATATGTGCTGAGGAATTTCACTTGAAAACAGAATACATGTATGCATGATGACAATCTCCTCCATTCTAATAGTTTATGGTGTGATAATATCCTTTGAATATTTAGGTTTCTGATTTGATAAGCTCAGTTCTCATGTATGTGGCATTGGATTTGTAAAGTTGAAATTGACCTCCTTGCAAACTATCCCGTATTGCTGATTTTGCTAGTTGGATATTGCAAAATGCCCAAGTAAAAATCAGATCTTTCTATTCTGTAGTTTAGGTACTTATACCTTTTCAGCATACTTCTATTAGCATCAACTCTGTTCCTAAACACAAACAAGGGAAGTATTGCTAATTGCTTACTTCTCCAAAGTCTGTTGTTTTCTTTTTCATCGGCCAGCCAATGAAGTGTTTGTTCATTGTGGTCCAACTGATGGAAATGATGTTTATGCATACGTTCCTTATCTTTGATGGGATAAATTGTGATGTTACGATCTTGGTTTTTTCATTTATTGATGATTATAGTCGGTGCTATTCTTCTTGTGTAGACTCAAGCCTTTTTTCGTGAAACTCATAATTAGTCCCCAAACGCCACGGGATGGAGATACAAGCAGGAATGAGCTATGTCATTATGGAAAGGCATCCTGAAGTTCTTTCCTGTTGGTGTTTATCATGTGCTCCATGTTGTTAGTACTATTCAAAGGATTCTGGATGTGAAGCGACCTCTTCTCATGTGGTGTATAAGGCCTTTGCAAGCTTTGACATTGTGCTATTCCTTAGCAAAGGCGCAATCACAAATCGCTTGCTTGACTGCATGTGCAGGTGGTTTTACATGTATAAGTCACATAAAATGAGATTTGTTAACAATATTACCAGTTAGATGTCCACTTCAAGTTACATTTTGTGACTGGGAGAGATTCTTTTCGTGGAAAAAGCGAATGCCATGGAATTAGCAAATAATCTGTCAATTGCAGGCAAGTGTTTCAATGAAAATGTTTCCAAGAAAAGTGGGTGACAATGGTGGAATTTTATTAGTTGAGAGGCTGAAAGCTACTCGCAAGGTACCCAGTTTGGTTCGCTGCTTGTCTACTTGAACATATACCCAATTTTTGCCAGATCTCAAGACAAGGCCAAGGAGATTGTTAAGCCAAGTTCGGATCTATAAATACCAACACAAATAAAGTGCGGGTCGTGTTGAAATACTTGTTAAATGTACTAAAATGAAATAATTTAATTTAGAGTATTGGTTGAATATTCCACGAGAAAAATTGCAAGTCGACGTATCGAGTCTACACTTTATTTACTTAGTTCCTTAACTAGTGTCTAGGTAATTATTCCAAAGGGCAATAGCTTTGTGTTTGACTATTTATAGAATATTAGTCACAACCTTATCGGCTGAATTGATTTGATGTTGGACAACTATGAATTGACCGGATAACTAGATGAGCGTGTTAAACCAGGTGAACCGATTTGGTTTTGTTCATGAGTTTTCATATTTTCTTTGCTTCTCCTTCGATTTCATGCCGGCAATTTGCTTCGAGCTTTTGTTTTTGGAAGTTCTATCACATTTTACATCAAGATCCTATAAATTACGGCCATTTGAACAATAACTATACAGTGAAAAGAGGTTACCACCGTAACCAGAGCAATATAGCCAACCCACACTTATTGTCTCCAACTACCTCCTACCAAGCAAAACCAGAACTGTGGAAACTTATCTGGAAATCAGTAATTACACCCAAGATTAAATTCTTCCTATGGAATGCATGCCAAAATGCCCTGCCAACCATGGAAAATCTGACAAGAGGAAACATTTTGCTCCCATATGCCCGATTTGCAAACTTGAACCGAAACGATAGCGCACACTCATTATTTGTGCCCATGGACTTCTCGGATCGGGAACGCCTATTCCTGCAAGGCAAAATAACAAGAGTGGGTTTAACCCGCTTTGATGAATGGCTATTCAAAGTAAGAGAAGAACCATGGAGATTACCAACATTTGCTCGGATCGCCGGTCTGTGGTGGATTTGGAACTGTGGTGGATTTGGAAGGACAGAAACCATTTTATATTCCGGCAAAGCTCCCCGAACCCGCTTAGTACCCTGTTCAAAGCCTCAACATCACATGACGGTTTCGTGAATTGGAATGTAAAGCAAACGGAACAACAAAAACAGAGTACCTCAACTCAGGAGTGGCAACCCCCAAACCCCGGAACGATCCTGATCTACATTGATGCCTCCTTTGTTGCTGAAACTTCTCAGGGCATGGGTCGTTCGAATAAAAATAAATCACCATCATCAGATATTCCGGAAGGATCCTCTCTACGTCAATCCAATGAACCCCCAAATTCCTCAACAATACAGGCCGATCCTATGCAAATCAATAGTCGAGCCGGTGGAGAAACATTGATTCACTCGAAGAAGCGGCCGGAGTACCCAACGGGAACTCAACACACTAACTCCGGGACAAGCCCACCCGTAGCCGAACAAACGGGGACCCGAACCATGCGTCCACACCGCCTCCTTAATGACGGATGGTCCGTCTATAGATGAACACTCCTTTATGAGGCAAACGAAAAGCGAGGCCCCGCTTTGTTGGAGGTCCTCCCGATGAGCTTCGGATGAGATTGGAACCCCCCTCGCAGAACATCATACCCAACCGATAAATACTCCATCTTCGAGGAAGACAGAGGAGCTGTCCTCGCATCGAGAATCCTCTTCACGCCGAAACTCCGAGCGAGAGATGCCGATTTCCAAAATCCGGCCTCTCCGTACGACGATCCACATAGTAAATCCTCCGGATCCAACGCGGCAAGCCCTCTTCGCGGGTCCGCCTCCGGATCCAATACGACACGACCAAACCGAGGAGCCGTTGCTTGCATATCGTCGTGACTCTATGGGAAGAGTCTTGGATGGCTTCACCAAATCGTGGAAATCAACTCGGCGGAACAAAGCGGAGGCCGCGGCTCTTGTCGAAACCCTAGATTTCCTTCTCCTCACGCTTCCCGAACAGAACTCAACCTGAAACTCCAAGTACACTCTTGATCGCGAGGTCTCGTGCGAAGCAACGAAGAGCCAGAGGAGAGTTGCTGGGACGCACGTCCACTGGTGGACCGGGCCAGAGCAAAAATGAAAGACTTACCGGGCCTCACACTGGCCCATTGCAGAAGAGAAACCAACAAAGTAGCGGATTCACATCGTTTAAATTTGCTTCCTACTAATTGGGTATCCCACCCCCTTTTGCTCTTTAGATTTACTTTGCGCAGACGCATTTGATGTAACTTCCAAGCAATCGGCTAAGTAATACATATCAGCCATAATTTCGACCAAAAAAAAATTAATAATAATAACTAAGCAATTTTTGATAGGATTTGGATTTAAAAAGGTTCCCTTCAGGCTTTTCAGTTTTCCACATTTTTGTAACTTCAGGCTCACCGAGACGGTACTTGAAAAAAGAAACTGTCCTCAAATCTAAATGGAACCATGAAAAGCCTTTTGTTTTATTTAGCACCGGCGCATGGCAATATAGAATATCTAGCTTCGGCAGTATCCGTTGCCATATGATGAATTGTACAAGGAAGAGGAACTGTAACAGACAAATTGAGGAAATTAGGGGTTAAAAAAACCCCAAAAATGAGGTGTAAACAACATTTGGCCAAAACAAAGTCGTAACCAACAAAATCGATCACGAAATAGATCAAAACGTCAATCCTACAAATACAACTATGCAGCTGGTTTTGCAATCAGCATCAAATTTATTAGGAAAAGAGGAGAAATAAACAAATCAGACAATTTTACTTTGCATGGATATGGATACAGAATCTTGTTACAAATGTATCAGAAGGTAAGAAAAAATCAAAAAGAAAAGAGAAAAATCGGCAAATATAAATATATACGACCATCACATACAAGTCGTCTCATTTTCCTTTGCTTTGAATGCTGGAGATAAATGAATGAGACAACAAGTTGGACGAACATAATACCTGAAAGATTGAACATTGTGGCACACTTCTGAATATTTGATTACCATTAGATCCATATAAAGGAGAACACACATAGAACACAGCAAACCTCTCTGTTTCCTCTTTCTCACCCTTCTTCTCTCTTGATGACGATGAACACGGTACTCCGTAATTTCTACTAATTAGAATCCACGTGCAAAGGTCGAGCATTTGCGCTTCAACCATCGGAAACTTGCCTTTGACCGAATAAAGCTTGTGTCTGGCCACCCTCCTCTTCCTCTTCTTCTCCGGGTCATTCCACCACGATGCTTATACTGCGGACTCCTTCACCTTGTCTAGTCTGTGCGGGGGCGAAGCGTGTTCGAGCATGCGAGGCGGGATTTGGCTACGTACATCTGGTTTTGGTTAAAAGTTTGGATCGTCATGATCTCTAGACTTGGCCAACTCCCTGGGATCGGTAGCTCGGCGACCACGGGTCCATCTGCGTCCTCAATCTCTCTCTCCTCTTCTCTCTCTCTCTCCCAGAGAGAGAGAGAGAGAGAGAGAGAGAGAGAGAGGAGGGTCTCTCTAATGTTATGATATGGAGATGACAGCTAACAGAGAGGTGGTTCTTTCCGTTGGGGATGGAAACTTCCATGTAAGAGAGATAGGCGACCAGGATTTGGACCTTCTATTTTTAACATTGGATATAAATCCATGCACTTTTTCCCCTTTCTTTCGAAATTATGATGATGCTTTTCTTTTGTCAAGTGAAGTTAGAGGTTACACGCTACTAAGGCTTCTAGATTTTTGATACTAAACCGTGATGCTGGATTCGGATTCGGCTTCGGAGGCGGGAAAAATTCGTCCCTAATCGGCTACATTCGTGGGGTTCATCAGGTGGTTGGAAGTTCAATTATTCAAAAATCAAAGATCCACAACAATAAATCAATCGTTATATTACAAGACTCCACCAAATCCAAAAGGATATAAACGTGATCATGCACATACCTAAATTGCAGTTATTTTTGGTCTCGTTCGTTCCTTTTTCGGTTCTTCTCATTGCCAGATATAGCACGCTTCGTTTCCCCAGAAATCGCTTAGCTAGAGTAAAAGGCACGACGAATGCAAATCACAGCGCGCAAGGTAGAGCATTACAATATCTGCATAGATGGCTGCTCATTTTGGTGAATGGCTCAGCAAGACTGTTTGGCTCTGTCGAGTATATATCTGTCGGATATATACACTCGCAGCATATCAAGGAAATTCATAAGTAACTTCGTGTTGGGAAACCTTGGGAAACAGAACTCAAAAGCATAGAGTGTGGCTGTCGTCACGTTTCGACCAACGAGCTTTCTGAGGCACCTAAATTCTCTTGAGAAAAAGCGACCCAGCACAAGAAGACGGAACCGAAGCACTCATTGGCAATGAATCCTTTCCATACGCACATCAGAGTTGTTAATTGGATCACTAAGTAATGATGTCTTTATATGAACAAAAGCTATTTACATTACGAAGACACGCCCAAGCCCGACAGCAAATAGCTCCAGCAGTTCATGAATTGATTAACAAGCTAGTCGGTATCCACTCAGCATTTAGTTCTATTCCCAACGTTCTTCTTAGTTGTCTTGGCATTATCCAAGTGCGAAATCTGCAATAATTTTTGAATGGTCAAACAAGCTGGCTCAAAATTTAAGAAGAATGTCATTGTACTTTGGCGTTTCTCATTGGAGAATTAAGGAAAACTAATAGGTGCTATCCACTTACTATAGAAGACTTCCATTTGATTCTGTCATTACCATCCGCAGTAGCATGCTGAGATTGGTCCCGTATATGATGAAATATGTGCACAAGAACAGCAGCATCAAGAGCCGATATTCCAGCTGTGAACATTGCGATTGCTACATTTAGATCAAAGAACTACTGCTCTTATCATACTTCGGGAAACATAAATGGTTAACTTTTCTCCGTTTCTTTTCTGCGCCGTGTTTGCTCCTTAATATACTTTATGTTTCTTTCCCCTTCTTGGAGTTGAAATACCAAATGGTGTTTCAAAACAGGGAATTTTTTTTTAAAAAAAGTATAAGAATAAACATTGTTTTAAATAGACACCACGAGAATTTTTGTTGCGCTAAAGATCTCAAGAAATCGCTTAAGCAAATGATTATCATGTCTACTGACCCTAGACTCTCGAATGTTCGGATAATTAAGATATAAATGGAAGCCTCCATGAAGTTCTGCGTACTGACATCGTTCTTCCAGATGCATTCCACACAATATAATATGCTATTCCAACCATTTGAGTTCTGCTATTAAATCATGTGATCTTTCCGGCAATTTCCTTTCTAAATCGTGCGATCTTTCCAGCAATTTCCTTTCTAAGGCAATAATAGAAAACCGAAAAAGAATATGTAAAATAACCTGATTTTGACTCAGAGGTCGTTGCTCCCAGTTGCTATTCCTTCTTGTCTTGTTCAAACCAGCACCAAGTATTTCCTAGTTAGAACCAAGAGATAACAGTAAAAGTAATTACTCTTCAGAGCAAAAAGTGACCTCAAAGGCACACATCACAGATTCCAACATGAGTTCTGAGCATGAAGAAATCAACTCCCTCCTTTGCACCACTGTTAGTAAGCAAGACAGCAATACTAGACATATAATGCATGTCCACTTTACCTCAGCAAGCCCCGAGAGACCACCACTGGATTCTTTAAATACATTCTGAATGTCCAACAGCATTTCAAAATGGTTGAAACATCCCAGAGTTTCATAGGAGCTGGCGAGTTGCTTCATATCACATTGAAAATTATAGCCTGCATAGGGCAGGAACATCAGGAAATTCTGTGGAAAGATATTCACTTCAGCAAAACAAACATACCGAAACATTCAATGCCGGTCACCCTTAGAAATATCAGTACCAAACATGCACAAATAATTATTGTCCAAACTCTTGCATTGCGATGCCCCAATGTAAGTCTGGTACCAGAAATTCCAAATTCTTATGTCCGTACAATGATTTTCTTTTCCCTAGATTAGTAGACACAGATTGGTGATACCAGATTAAGGCTGATGCTTGGACCAAGAAGCAAAGGATAGAATACAATTACGCTAAATAATTTCTCATACCAAGCTTTAGAACACGAGGAGACTGTAAAATACGACTCAGACAGTTATGCAGAATATGTGGCACATCCCCTGACAATTTTATTAGATCAATGATGAAAACACTTCTGCTGGAAGCAATCTGCATGATGGACACCTGAAAATCAAGATAAACATCAGACTTAATTAATTTCTGACATTAATGGATGACCTTTTAAGATATTCGTGTTGACAGAGAGGTCATAGTGGAATGAGCCAATCACAAAGCTGACAACAAGTCATGACAATTGACACAAAGTCGCCAACCTGAGACTTGATGGTCCCTTGATCTTCCCCACCAAATTGCAGCCACAGCTTGCTCAACCAGAACCTCTAAATCACCTCAGCAGAGCAAGCAGCTGCTGTAATTTGGCTGAAAAGACCAAGACACCGCTTAGAGAAAAATTACACACAACTTGGTCCAATCAGAGAGAGAGAGAGAGAGAGCTAAGTCGACAGCAGTAGGGACATTGATTGGTGATACTACCCATGCCAATGGCAACAACATATAAGATGTGAGAAGCAGTGACAAAACCATCTTCTTGTATCGTTGCCATCTCCTCTCTGTAGTCCTATACAATCGACATCTGCCTTGTCTGATTTAATCCAATCTGATAGTGGCTACCAAATATCAAATGGGAAATAGATACTCTCCAGCATTTTACACGAATCTTCCAAATGCAACCTTCAAACAAGTCCTACTTCTGGCCAAGCATATCCCCATCAAATTTCCCAAAAGGAAGCGCACTATATAATGAGTAAAGCACATCTGAAATCATCTTAAAAGTTTTGTTCTCAGCATGCCATTGTTGAATATCATGCTTCATAATTGATTTCATGGCCGTTGTAATGTAAGAAAGATAGTGGCAATCACCAAAAGCTTGATGATTACTCTTGATTGTTAGACCAGTTAATTTCTTTTATGGCAACAATGAATTTGTTTGCAACAAAAAGGCACAAAGACAATTTTCAGCAAGTATAAAAAACCTCCGAGAGATTATGCATAGGAAGACGAGGACAAACAGGACCTAGCAATTACCTTGTTAGGCTTGCCGCCCTTTACATAATTGGGTTTCCATTCACATTCCACACCAACAAGTTTAGATTCTTCAATACAGCATGTTGCCGTATGCAAACTATCCTCTCGATCAACCCAAAAAACATCTTCAATGCCCAGTTCTTTGAGGCACAAATAGTGCTTGCGATGCGGAAGAGTTGCATCCGATTCTAAACAAGCCAACTGTTACAAATTAGTATATTAGAATAAGAGAATGCGACATTACTGCGAAAATCCTACTATTATACTCCACAACATGAGATCATCAAGGACTAAATATATTGGCATAGCGTACTTACACCATACTGATGATAGAGCAACAGAATACAGGTTTACCAGATTAGTTTAATACCCAACACACGCGAAGGTCTACTAAAAACTTTTCAAGGTCCACATAAATATGGCAAGCAATTGATTCTAGATCATCAGACACAAGCAGAACTATTCTTTTCCTCAATCATGGAGAACTAGAGACCTAATTGCAGATGCAACTGTCAAGTTCAAGATATCAAATAATTCAGTAATTTTCGAGACATAATGACTTCAGCACTTCCCCAGATACAATTCAAACCAAGATTTACAAGTTATAGCAACAAGAGAACGTAAGCAAAACATCCATTCAGTACACCGAATAACAATATACTGGCCATATAAATCCCAATCAGTTTGCCACATTCTCTGACAAAATCCAAGCAATATATTGATAAAGATATTCACATTAGAAGGTATATTCAAACAAAGATAGCCATCTACATTGATCAACGCAATTGCCCCATGCTTAACTCATAGAAAAGCGTGCCAACACCTTGTTAACTGTGCCAATAGTATCTTATGCATTGTCCAGGTACCTTATGCAGACAAAGCAGGAAGAAACCTTATCTAAGGTTCCAGTAACTACTTAAGCATCCAGTTGGATTCTAATAGCACAATAAAGGTTCCACTCACAGCAGTGACCAACAAAAAGTTAACTGTTTCAGCAAAACTAGTGCAACAACATAATTTTCTAAGCTTACAGGTTGGAGAAAAGAATTACAGCAGTGTGTTCTCCTAATATATCGGTGAACAAAATAGAAGTTGGCACACCTTTGGCTTTTGGAAAACCTTGAAGACAGTATCGATCACACAATTTTCATCAACTTTTTCAGATAACCAGCTTCCATTACCAAATAGACCTTTAAAGTGGAAGAGTAAAATCTTAATAGAATGAACGAAAGCACATAAAGTCTCCCTTCTTTATATGTCTAACGACAGCTACAAGCTGGTAATTTGTTATTTTGAAACTTAAACACCACCTTCGGGGGAAAAGCAAAGGCAAGGAGGAAAAAACAACAGTAAAAGGACAAATGTTCATCACAAAGGAGGAGGTGGCACCACAGAATTTCTTACTCGAGCCACAAGATGTCATTTATGTACACAGCTCAAATGCTCTAGTTACATCAGAAGACATACTTATGACTAGAAAATTAATCACATTTCTCTATGGAAGAACCAAGAACCATATACATTGCACCGAAGTCCAATAGCAGGAGATAAAATGTGTGATTACTGAAACTGTTCTGCCAATACCCCTTCCTAAGAATAACAGGACTGATAAAACTATTCGAGGAACCCCTGTAGAAGGCCAAACTACCCACCTCAAAAAAGATTGATACAGATCTACTAAGGCTGCAACTTAGAATCGTTCAACTTCAAGTTCATCTAAAGAAAGATGCCACAGTTGGAATAAAGCATTTTAGACTAATACCAGGGATTCGATGAGCTGTTTATCACCCCTTGCCTTTGACTCAGCAACATCCCAGCACCCTTTTTCTGCTAGCTGCTTCATTGAACTACAAAAGAATAAATTAGTCTTGCTGCTTTCAATACAATGGCTGCAGTAAGAAATTTGGATATCCATGCACTATTGGCAACATATTAAATAAATCTAAAGCAAAAGTCACTTCAAAAAATTTTAACAGCAATTCTTTACATTGATGATATACATCAGCAAATTCTTGCCGGAGATTGTTTTTCTTTATTGTCACGTAAGCATACTTCAGCATTTTTCTGTCTACATATTCCTGGACAAGTACACATAACATTGGCTTGCCCATAAATGTGGCCCACTTCTCTGCAGCCCTAAATTCTTTCTTTTCCATCATAGCAAGAAGGAAGGATTTCCCAAATTGGTGTATAGAAAAGTGCTCCAATAGAGTGACTGCTGTCATATAGGACTGGGACTTTATCAACTTGAAAATATATTGCTCAAGAAATGTTAATGCAGTCACTGGTCTAAAGTTAATGCTTGTAGCTTTAAGTTGGCATATGACATTCTCAAGGTTTGTCATTCTCACGTCAAACACTTCTACTACCTTCACAAGTATCCTCTCATCATGATATACATAACCCTGAACCATATCAACAAATAAATGCGCAGCTAAGTCCTTTGCTTGCATAGAGTCCATAAAGTTAGCTTTCCAGAAACGACGGGAAGAAGATATTATCAAGTGACTGAATCCCTCACAATGTAGATGTCAAATATGGGTAGCGCATAGAGACAGTGTATGACAAAAGTAGCAGGTCCAGGTCGGGGCCCATTATTTAATACTTGATGAACTTGATGTTGAAGTGCCCCAAACTCCCTAGTTGCCTTCAAGGTACCTAAGCATTAGAACAGAGGTAATATGTCTAAGAAAGGAAGTCCAGATAGCCATAAACCAAGTGGATTCCAAGCATCTATGAAAAGACTTGAAGGATAGCAACATCCAGTAAATGACCAATTATTCCTCATAAAAAAGTGTTATGTTCTGTGCAGCGTGACAGCAGTTGTAAATACTGAGATGCACAATGTACTGCATGTGTCTTCTAATTGCTGGATTTGAGGATGAATGTCTTACATGGCTCAAAACTTCAGTTTGTTCTCAGAATAAAACTAGCATCTATAAAAGAGCCTCATCTTTGGAAAGAAGTTAAAGAAAAGTTGATGTATAACCAGATGACGCGAGCAAGTTGATACATATAGGAACACTAGAAAAGTCATTTGCTCACATATACTGCATACAATGTGAAATAACATTAAGGAAACTTGAAAATAAACGTGGCAAGAGACTTTTGAAGGAAGGCTTTCTTATACGGAAGCATAACATTCTTTAATGAGGTACAAGAATACAATTGGTGAAATGTGGGATAAATCAGACAGAGAGTGTAGAGTTAGGGTCCACGATTCATGAGTTTCCTCTTCCAGCTGTTTGCAGATTTTATCGTCCCATCCCATGAGCAGAACTGTCCCACAAAGAATAAAAACATTAGTTTACAGAATACAAGCATCATACAGAGCCCTGTTTTTATCCATACCAGAGCACGACAAAGCAGCCAGAACCAAAATCAGACACTCCAAGTGATCTCATAACCATTCGCCAAAGAAAGTTTCTATCAATTCTCCAATCCAGAAACTTCATCTGAGAAACTCATTTCTATGCACCAAGACCAAGAGCCAGAATTCAACCAAGTTAAAGAGACAGAAAAGCGAAGAACCCAAATTAGCAATTGGATTGGATGTCCTCTGCGATTGAACCAAGAGTGGGAAGTTCAAGCAGGCTTTGAGGAATTTAGGCAGAACTAGAACAAAAAGCTGTTAAACCTGTCCAAGCTCAGGGCATGCCGGGGAGATTGCAGCTCACGCACTTTTAAATTTTTAAATCCGAAACTCATGGAACTTTCACAAAACTCAAATGTTGACATGTAAATTCATATAACTTTTTCATAATATTTTGTAATTTGAATAATATCTTAAATTTTTGGCAAGGAAAGCTTTTATTTAAGTCCAACCAAACATGCCCTTAAGAAGTATGATTGAAGTTGTCATCATGCCATTATTTGGTTAAAAATAGCCACCCATAGCAAGTACCATGGAAAAACATCAAATTACCTCATGCTCGGGAAACACTGCACCACCTGACAAGAATAATAATCGACAGGGCTCGTGCACAGCACATGTCACACGATTCCTTAAAACTGCAATTTTTGCCGCTTTCACATAATATGTAAAACGAGACTCTAAGTGCCAGGCTGCCGGCTAAAGAATCATCCAACGCACAAGCTAAGCTCAGTCGCCATAAAGTGCTCAATAACAAGCAGCCGCCGCTATTCTCGCGCCGCGCACTCAAGAAATCACTCCGACGGAGAGAAAAAACACTTCAACCTCATCCCGCCGTCTCCGAAACATCCCCCAGTAACTCCATTTCGGGCCAAATCAAGTCATGCCCTCTTCTCTCTCCCCCTCATTTACCCAATTAACCCTTCTGCACATAGACCGAAAACGAACCTAAGCTCAAAATCCACAGCAGGCAACGCAATCAAGCGACAAATTGCTCCTCCGACCAATGTAGCAGCAAGAAGAGAACCAAAAATAGCAAATGATGCAGCGACCAACGGATGGAAAAGACGCGAACGACGAATCGGAAGAACACGAGCGAGTCATTACCGGAGAACGCGACTCAGCAGAACCCGGTGGAGAGCGAGCGCGTGATCAGCGAGCTTCCGAGTCGCCTCTGGCTGGGCAAAGTGGAGAAATGAAACCCTAATTAAACGGGGCACCTGACAAAGTGAAGAACTCGTGGTGGGCCCCACCGGATCTTCCCAAAGCGACATATTACTGTTTTATCCCCTTTTTATATCTCCAATGAGGAAGTATAAAACACGCGCGTGACAACTAAACATATAACCGTTTTGTCTTCTGCAAGGTCACGAGTTCAATTTACGTCCCGAGAAATTTCTTTATGGCTCGTCCTAGCATACCTTGTATGGATAGTCCCTCTTGATCCTAGTACCTTGATAATATCGTGGCGGGCTCATTAACTTTAGACTTTGAATAATAAATAATGCGTTAGATTGCGAAACTTAAACTAAATATTCCTTAATGGGTATAGAACTAGTATGGTAACTCCTAAAGATTAGATAAAATTTAAGATTGGATAAAATTTATTATATCTTACATTTTGATACCTATTTAAGTTATGATAAAATCAAATATAAAATGAATATAATTGAATAAAATTATCTGTATAAATGAGATAAGAAAATAAATATGATTTTTAATATTAGCAAGGAATGTTATTCTTGAATAATAAAATTATTAAATTGATAAAATTAAAATTATATTTCAATATAAATAATATTTAAATTTTAATATGAGAAATTCAAAATAAAAAAATTAGTTTTTTAATTTAATCTTATTTTATTTATATAATCAAATTTAATTTTTATCTTATAATATAAATTCAATAAATATTTATGTTTACTACATAATTTGGGTATTTTAGGTATATTAGTATAATTTACTATTTGATAAAATTTTGTTAGAGGATGATGAAAGGGAAAAAAAAATAAAAAATAATTAAAAAGAGTGAGAAAAAAGCATATTAAAATTAAGTAGGCAAAAGTGTCTCAACACAGAGCCGCGTTGTCCGACTCCCAAGTATAAGTTGTCTCTACTTCTCGATCTGAAGCACGTCGAATCCTCTACCAGAGCGAGAGCTTCCAGCTTGAATCGGCGGAGGAAGCAAGGGATCTTCTTTCTCGCGAATCCATCGAAGTAGTACGCCTGAGGCCGTCGCGAAGAGCACCTGCAGTCGCTCCTTCCGAACCACCACCGGCAAGAAAGGACCCCATCGACAGTTCTCTTGAGGGACTGGGTTTTCGGCGGGCACCGATTAACAGGTAAAATCGACTCGAATCGTGTCGATTTTCCAACTTTAGTGTTCCGCTTGCTATAATTTCTGATCGTGGACTCCGCTGAGGCGATTAGGGTTCCTGGGTTTGGTGGGGCGGTCTTCGCTCGGAACGCAAGGGTCGTTTCTGGGATCTCCAGATATACCAGAGAAGAGCTGCGATTTAATCGGGAGATAAGTTCCTTGCCTGTTGTTGGTGATTTTGCTTAGCCCCTACTCGTCCTTTCTCGTGATGTTCTGACCTGAGATGATCTGCAAATTTACCTCGGCGTATTTCCAAACCAAGCCGGTCCAGGTCGAGGCGTGAAGGCGATCCTCGGGATTGCGCCGCCTTTCAGGACTCAGACACAACTCCGGTCTGCTTCAGAGAACGACTTCTTCTCAAACACTGAAACCCATCACAGTGAGCTCCTCGAGGTAAGCACGACCTTTATTCTCCAGTCTATTATAATTGATCGGACAAATAATAAAATACATTTGATTATTACTCATAAGGCCGTACGAAATATTGCATGTGAGAAATTCCCTCAAAGACTTTTTCAAAATCATCATCACATATATTGCTAATTTTTCTTACTTCAATCTTCTCATTTAAACTAATTGGTTATGAATGGTTAGACCGATTAACTTTGGTGGAATCATGCTGGCCCTTATCCCGATATTGTTTGCAAAACATTAATGGTTGACTGAACTTCCTTGGACAAAAGCCTGTCTTAAGATTACGAAAATACCGTTCTAGACCTATTCAAACCGGAAACATCCAAAATACTCAGTTTTTGGAAAAGTAATTCTTTTTTCTTAAAAACAGTTAAAAACTAGATTTTTTTTTTTTTCCAAATATCGATTGTGCTGGTCTGTTCTCTTCAATAATCGCACAAAGCCTTTCCAAAGGCTACAGATCAGAATTATGCGACAACAAAAAATTATTTGAGCAGATAAGATCAATTGGAGAATTTTTGAATGTCCATAAAGCTATTTTCCATTATATTGGCAATTTCGTAATTTCTGGAAAATGAAAATTCAAATGTTTTCCGGAAATTTTACACAATTCTACTCTTTTTTTTTTTTTTTTTTTTTTTGGTGTTGGTTACAGTGGAAAACTTGAAATTGAGCAAAGCTGCTGGTTTCAATGCACTTACACATGTTTAATATGTGGACAATTTTTAGGTGGAGTTTGTCTTAGTGGATTGAATTAGAAACTCGTCACAAAGGGTGGTTCTCATGTAATTTAATTGCTTACGGCAAATACGTTACTTTTACATATATATAGCTATATCAGTTACTGACCTACCATAGATTTGACAGTATGATTAATGCATGTTTAGGGTGGGAGAGTGTGTTTTCATGTAATGATGGGCTGAACTAGTGTGTTTTGGGCCCTTTTAGTCTATGGGGGATGTGGCATGGCTGCTGAATAGCTGAAGGGTCTTTTATTCTCTCTTTGGAGTCACTGTTGCCTGTTAACGGTATGCAGCCCCCCGGCTCCAGATACGGCTTCGGTGAAAAAAAATCCTTTCTTTTCAACTTTAGATGTGGCTAATGCTATGATGGCCTTGTTGTCTGATTGTTAGTTGCATTGCAATTCAGTATTAATCTTTTGTTGAACTAGAATGAGTAGTCTGCAAGTGCCAGACTCTATTGTGCACCAAAATTTCCATATTTTGCTTGAATCCCACAGATCATTTTTTTTTTTATATGCGTCGTGAGGTTTCTCTGTGTTTGAAGGTCCTTGGTCAATTTATAGAAAAATAAATCAGAAAAATAAAAGTAGGCTGGTTCAGGGCCAGCTAGTTTGGTTCTCGGATACAAAAACGGAGAACCGAGTATTACTATATTTCTACTTTTTACCTGCTCTCAACTCATGATTGTTTTTGGACCCCCCAAAAAAAAAAAACCTCATGATTGTTTCAATCATCACAATATAAAACATACCAACATCCATAGTATATACTTCTTAAGATCTTTTACATGGTATCCAATAGTAAGGAAAAAAACCTAGTTCCATCTAATGACACACATGGAAACAATCAAATAAATCGAGCTATATGCACACACTCATTTCTTACACCTTTCATTACAAACAATAAATTCATTCTTCAAAATGTGATTAATCAATTTAACTGACTAATTACAGATTTAGGTGATAATTGTATTCTACTTCCATTTGGGTCACCCCTGCGACGGTGCTTCTTGCGTCTTTATGCTTGTATTCAATAATCTCAATTAGAAGAAAAAGAGTGCATAAAAAGCGGCTTGAGTGAGGGAAAATCTGCTCCTCCGTTTGCTGCCATCTAACAAATTATAGCTCTATTTTACAAAAAAGATATGAATCAAGCTTTTAGATTTGAAATGAAAGGCTCGGTGATAACATACCGAGGTTCAAAATAAATTCATTTCACATTAAATTGGAGCATGTGAGTGGCGGCGTGGAATAGATAAAAGATAAATAACCATGAGCATTTGTTTATCTGCCTCACATTTCCAACTTCATTAAGAATATGACATTTTTAAACAAAATTAAAGTATAAAATCGCATCCACAATTACTAGTTCAATCCTTTCTTGACGTCTTTAGCATATTTCTAATTAGTTTCAACTTCATTATTTATCTATTAAATGATTTATCAAATTCCATTTTCAATAACCAAATGGCAAGACCTATGCTTATATTTTTTAATTGAATGCAATGTACTTGTACATAGATTCTAGTTCTTTATAGCCCGATTGATAAATTAACATCGCGTTACTTGTTAGTGGATCAAAGCTGACAACTTTGACTTGAATAGGGTGAGGTCAAAAAGAAGATAAAGGCAAGGCTAAGCGCATGCGCAAGCGCTCTGATCGATCATTTACCAATTAATTAAAGATGCAAGTTGGGAATGTCGGATTCCCAATCGGATTCGAAGTTAAATCCGAACCTAAAACAAATGCGGAAGACAAGTCAAAATTCACATATCCAAATCTAAAAACCTTAGAATCGAGCGTCGCTGTAGCGCATGTTAAGCTGCAAGCGCCCGATAAGAGGAAGATTGGCTGGTGTTCGTCCGATGCGCGTAATCCCTTGAAGGAAGAAACGTCGCCTTTAGCGGTTTTTTTCTTTTGGGGGAGAGAGGAGAGAACGTACGGTACAAAATGCCCAAGGTATCTTAATCTCTTTCATCCATATATCGTTCCTAAAAAATGAAAAGCGTCTTGCCATCCGTGGGCCTTAATATTGTGGGTCGAGGCTTTCCGGGCCCAACGTGGGCGTGGCAGCGTAAAGCCCATCACATAAAACATCATCTCCCCTTTCCGCCTTTGAGTGGGCGAAACGTGGTCTAACTACACTCCTGTGAGCGTTATCTCTTAGGTGTGAATAATCAGGTGCGGCAATCTCTTTGCTAATTCTTTTATATATACGGTAGGAATATATGCTTGTTCATGTCATCACGTCCACGAGTAGATTTAATATGCGATTCACTGGGTCGATCGATCGCGTTTATGTCTGCCCGATCTCTTTCAAGCAATGATATATATATATTGTATTCGCAATTATGATTATCCCGAAAACGGTCATAATTGGTTACGATGAATACAAAACTACTGATGTGATTCTTAATTCGATCTTACTCTTTCCTTCAGACTCTCGATTTCAATTCGGTTGCTTTTCTAGAAATGTCCCATTAGATCGAATCAAACTCGTGACCATTGGCAACATCCTAAGATAGCAAACCTTTAAATAAAAATCTTGAGAATAAGTAAGAGTCATGAGGAGACTAAAAAATTGAGGAACTCTTTTTCTCGAAGTCTCACACGACATAAAAGTTGAGATCATACTTTTGTCACTCTTGTTGGTCGTCTCGTCGTCGTAGTATGAAATACGTATTACGGTATTAACTCTTTCCATGGGCGTATGTACACCTTTCAATACGTACGGATGATAGTTGGACACTTTGATATGTCTAAATTGAGTTCACGTATCTCTTTCGTTATGAAAATTAAACGTAGGCTCACGTAAACGTGTCAAACGAGATAAAGTAAAATATATAGGGTATTTTACTTTCGGACATAGTAAGTATTATGTCCTCATCTTAACACCCTTGATTAAGGCGATATACGTATTTTAAGACTTGAGCTCTCGATTATCACTAGATAATAAGCTTAAAACAATCTCATCTCTCTGTTTATCACCAGTAAATGAGGCGATTACCGTGTGAGTGGGCTAATCTTACCCATGTCCGACATCTTTTCTTAACTTAAAACGATACCTTGAGCATTAAGATGCATAAAAGATCAAATAAAGATTCATAGGCATTAATGATGAAAAAAACAAATTCATCAAATGTGAGTGACACCATGGAAATTACAATCAGTCATCCGAGACTCTACGCAATCCTAGAGATTTCATATGGCCACCAAAAGCACATGCAGGTATTGGGCTTGTCATCGGATGCTTTACCATTCTATGCGTAATATGTCTTGTAAGTTCACATCTTTTCGTACAATCATATCTTTAACAAAATTATACTTGATATCTATATGTTTGATCTTGCCATGATATTTTGGATCTTTGGTGTACACTTTTCTTCTTGACTATCACAATTAACCAACAATGAATACGCAGCACTTCCGATAACACCTAAATGATCCAAAAATCTCTTAAGTCAAATACCTTCTTATCTAGCTGTGATAATGCCACGAACTCAACTTCCATCGTAGACAGCTATACATGTTTGTTTCTTCTTGCTCAAACATATGGCGTCATTATTATTGGTAAGAAAACAAACCCCGGATGTGAATTTTCTTTCATCTAAATCTCCTCCTCAATCGGCATCGAGAATAATCTTTGAGTTGAGATCGTTTCCCTTAATAACTCGACGCATATAATCGTGGTCCCTTTAGATGCCTCGGTATTCTCTTAACGGCTTTCCAATGTCAACTTGACTGGATTGGATTGGTATCTTCTCACCATTCCAGCTGCAAAACATATGTGAGGTCTTGTACACATCATAGCGTACATCAAACTTGAGCACTTAGCGTAAGGAACATGTTTCATTTGTTCCTTCTCTTGTGAGTCCTTGGACGAGTTATGGCTCGATCCTTCACCTTTTGCAATAGGAGTGTCATGGGTTTACAATCTTGCATACGAAATCGTTCAAGAACCTTGTTTTATATGTTTCTTGCGAAAGGAACGATCTCTTGACGATCTCTTGAAATGTTAACTCAAGAATGTATGCGGCCTCCACTTCCATTCCTTGATACTCAAAGTTGAGGCAATGACCAACTCTTGGCGGTATTAACAAGCTCCATATTGCTTGAAGCAATTAGTATATGTATATAATGATATGATCACAAATTGATCATTGGATCTTTTGATATATACCTGATGATCCTCATCTATCATTTGTAAAGTTATATGCCATTATGGCATTATGAAAGCGTATATATATCATTGTCTCGATGGCGCTTAAGGCCATATATCGACCTCAAGTCGACATACCTTTTCTTCTTGGCCTTTCACTATGAGACCCATTGAGTTGTTCCATATATATTTCTTCTCTAATTCTCCATTGAGGAAACGAGTCTTTACATCCGTTTGACGTAACTCCAAGATCTATACTGACCCTTTATTGCTAGAATAATGCGAATCGAGGCAAATCTTTCTATAGGGAAAATGTTTCCTAATAATCAATTCCTTCTGGTGATTATATTCCTTCGCTACAATGCGAAGCCTTATGCCTTTATATCGAGCCATCGACCCTTTTCGCTTTATTTTGAGAACACTTGTTCCCGATAGTTTTGCGTCCTTTTGGAAGATCAACCGGTTCTAAACTTGGTTTGACTTCATTGACTCAATTTCCTCTTCCATTGCATGAATCCATTTTTTTCCTTACTAGGGCAATTTAGAGCCTCATTAATATTTCTTGGCTCATCCTCATCTTGTGGAGCAATCATAAAAGTTTCCTTGATGTCAAAGCGTCGACGAGAATGCTTTGGCGACTTGTTTGCCGTATGGGAGTTGTACACTTAGCACATCATTTTCATTATGCTCCCCCTTTAGGATTAGATAATCATGACGTCGTCTCATCATGTGGTTGCAATTGAGAATGAGTTGAATTCAATTCATCACTTCTTATATTAGTCTCACTTGGGCCGAACTCTTAATATCATTATCTTGATCCAAGATTTCAAATAGGGAGTAATCTTCCACTATTTCGCCCTTCTTAGGAAATTCATTCTCTAAGAATGTGACGTCCGTGTTCGAGTTATACTTCCACTTTCTTTTTATGAGCAAATACCCTTTTTAGTGTTGAAGTATCTCATGAAAATACTCTTCTTTCCTTTGGGATCCAATTTCCCAAACTTGTGAGAGGACCATGGTACTATGCGGCCACAACCCGTAGCTTAAGAAAACTTAAGTCCGATTCTCTATTGTCACGTCCATAACTCATGAGTGGAAGTAAGCGATTTTTGGAAGGCACCCGATTAAGTATATAGCGTGATTAACAACGCATCCCCTAGAAAAGTGATAGGTAAGTTAGCATGCGCCATCATGGACACAACCATTTCCCGTGAGGGTTGTTTCTTCTTTCCATGACACCATTTGTTGAAGTATATGGAATAGATTGTTGTCTTTTATTCCTTTTTAAATCACATAATTTTCGAACTCATCGGATAAGTATTCTCGACCTCGATCGGATCTTAATACTTTTATTTTCTTGTCTAATTGATTTTCTACTAAGTTCATAAACCTTTTAAAACAACTTAATGCTTGATTTATGAGTAATCAAATAAAGCTATCCGAATCGAGTATAATCATAAAAGTGATGAAATAAAACGTACGTACGCCTAACTTCTCACGGTCGTTTTGAACCGTAGACGTCGGAATAGATTAAATCTTGGAAGGAAATTAAGCTCTTTTATCTTTTTAAATGGTTTGCTTGTCGTTTTTTCCCTCTTAGGCAATGCTCACATATGGTCAAATCGACTTTTTCAATGTTGCCCAACAAGCCTCTTTGGCTAATACGATTCATATGTTGTTGGCGATATGACCAAGTCCTAGCATGCCACGTAATCACATCGGTATCATATTAGGTAGAAGACGTGAAATAAAGGAGTAGCAAATATTGACATCACCACGGTCAACATTTAGTACAATAAAATCATCCGAGAAAG
The DNA here is from genome assembly GCA_017140595.1 of Eucalyptus curtisii. Classification (NCBI taxonomy): domain Eukaryota; kingdom Viridiplantae; phylum Streptophyta; class Magnoliopsida; order Myrtales; family Myrtaceae; genus Eucalyptus; species Eucalyptus curtisii. Next base: position 19,370,042 of record CM029495.1, read on the forward strand.
TGACCCACCTGACCATAGTAGTTTGTATCCAATGCAAATCTACACCCTATGGAAATTCATATTAAAATCAAGCTTAACCAACACCAAAAGCAGAACCTTTAAATTTCGACGAGTCTCGGAGCATATGGAACATCATGTAGGAACAAGAATTGCGTCCACCACGCATGTTCCCCGATTGGCGGTGCCCGATCCGCTTTACCAACCCATTTCTGAAGTTATTTCCCACATAGATCCACTTAGTTCCGATTGGTATCGTCGGAATTCCACGAAGGATTCTACATCCTTCGCTATATGTAATCTGTCGCTCTTGAATCTACGGTCCACGAAAGGTTAGTTGCTTGATAATACGAAACGACACATAAACAAAGTTCTCAAATGTACAAGAGGTGTTTATCTTTTTCGGCTCACAACAATTGCGAGCATAGTGACCATAACTTGTCGCGATTGCCAACACCTCACCCTTGACATTTCTTGACCGAGAGCGTTTTATCTCTCTTGTGTTAGTTAACTCTTGATTTCTTGCAACAAAGACTTGATCTTTTGCAATCCCCTGTGGCAGTCAGTACGCTTTGCGGCTTAGAGTTCAAAGCCTTTCCCTGAGCTAGAACTTGACATTGCAAATATCTATTTTTCGGCTCGAAATGCCATTCAGGCGGTCTCTGCTGGCGCTCGGGTGCGCGCACGGCATCCTCGAGATCTTCATAACATGGTCAAGAGCTTATGTGCTTCTTGCTTTTCAGCCACATATTGAATCTTCATATTCAATATTTCCACAGTGTTGCCGTTCATGTCGGCAATTACGTTCTTAGTTCTTTGAAACCATCGATCTGAACACATCGGAGACATATATGCACGAATAATTAATGCTATCATTTATGCATCCACTTCTCTGAAAACCCATCATATCAATGAATAATTTCAAGTAAGGTTTGAATCAAAAAAATGTCAACATGTTTCCAATCATCTTAAAAAATTCTAACTCAAAATTATTATTAATATAATTGTCTTATGCAAAATAAATTCTATAAAGTTACCAAAAACTTTATGAACTACCCACATTGAGTCAACAATAACGGAAAGCAAATAATATTTGGCATCCAATAGAATAATAATGCTTTCCATAATACAATTATCCATTACACTAAGCAATATATACATAGGAAAAATATCAACATAGAAAGAGATTCACACCTAAAACATCTCGAACTAATTTAAAAAATAAATAGGGAATGTCCCTTAATCTATCGATTAAAATGTCACGAGAAATTTGAGCACATTTGCCAACCATGGAAAAACTTTTGGAGAGCTTTCATGTCGCCACGGGCACATTTACTCTGCGCCATGTGGCGCTCGATCTAAGGGTTGAAGTTTTGGTTAACTCGATCTTATAGTACTCTCTTACAAAAGCTACCACTGGCCTCCTATAAACAGGGATCACGTTGACCTCCATAGCCGATCTATGCTTGCTTGCCATTCGGGTGGAAGGTGTTCATCAAAGCAAACATACTAAGAAATCCCGTAAGATAGCAGATTCAGGATGATTTCTGTATCATCGATTATTACTTCTACATGTGATACTAAATCACCGTTATGCCACCGATAATTAGCTAACTCTTTCTTCGACCCTTTTAAGTCTTGCACTTCCCTCGTCCGTTCTTGAGATTGCGGTGTCGTGCATAAGCATCATAGTTCACGCAACAAATGCGCTTATAAATGGATTACTTATAATCAATAATGTACATAAGGGAAAATACATAATTTTCATAATTCATGCAACAAATGCAGAATAAACAATGGATTACTTATAACCCATATAGGCGTAATTGATAAAGAAACAGATTTTTCGGGTCAGCGGTCAACGCGGTGGTCGGTCAACGGGTCAACGCAGGTCAACAGTCGCCGGTCGCGATGCGTCGGGCGCCCGGTCGGACCAGACGAACTGTCGGACCCGGTCGGGCGGGGAGACGGACGACGCCAAGCGATACCAGCGCAGCGTCTTAGGATGGCCGTCTGCATGACGTCATCCAAGCACGCGTTTATCTTGCTGTTCGATCGGGTCGGGTCGGGTCGCCGACGGTGACCGGCCGTGCGGTCGTCGGCGATGCGTCATCGATGACGTCATCCGGCGATACCGTGGCGTCACGTGGTCGATGCACCTGCGTTAGTTCGGCCGTGGCGTATCGCCTGTGGCCAGACCCAAGCAACCGGGCGCGTAAGCGCCCACGCGGCGAGGCCGGCAGCGGGTGAAGCGCGTGCGGCGTCTCCGGCGTGATCGACCCTTCGACGGACTCAAATCTCGCAAACTCTTTCACTATGCCATCAAAAATTGATTTTGACTTACGGAAACTCGAAAAATGGATGAGCCGGTGCTCCGGGTGTTGGGATTTTTCTCCCGATCGGTTTCGGCCGAATAATTCCATGAAAAATCAATCATTAACATGAAAAGGGAGTCGGAAAACATGAGCCAGGGCTCATCACCGATGTTAGGAATGTCGGGTCCGAAAATCGGGTCGCATTTCATCGAACCCCAAAAGCGAATGCGGAAGACAAGCCGGGGAAATTCACATGTATCACGATCCTAAAAACACCGCGGAATCGGCGTACCTTATTGGCGCGGTTAAACATGACGCCGATAAGAGGGAAGAGAATTTGGCGCATTCGATCCGATGGCCTTGGTCGCCTTGAAGGAAGAAAACTTGTCGCCTTTAGCGTTTGTTTTTTCTTTTGGAGGAGAGAGGGAGAGGAACGTACGTACTGAAAATGCCAAGGGTATCTTCGTCTCTCTTTGCATCCATCATATACGTTCCTCAAAATAAAACGTACCCCCGTCCATAGGCCCTAATATTGTGGGTGGGCTTTCGGGCCAACATGGGCGGGCAGAGCTAAGCCCGTCACATAAAACCCGGTTCCATGTTCATTTTTTTCTTGTGTGGTAACATATTCATGTTCATACTTGTTTGTAGAGATTTGTTCATTGATCCTTTTATGGGAGCGGGAATGCATCTTTCTTTCCAACTTTTTGCCATCGGATTGCCATGCATCTTTGACTCCTTTTTTTACTTTTAATTTGTGTTCATGAAGGTTTCTATGTGTCATGAATTTATAATATACAAGCCTTTTGGACATTACCTCTAAATATCCTGCTTCCTTCTTAAAGTAAGTCTAGACACTTCATTCCCTTCTTTTCTATGCTTTCTCCAAATTATCTTTTATTTTTAATATTTCGCATACTTCTTTTTCATTGGTCTACTGATTTTCAAGAGCTGAATGATACTCCAGCAAAATTGTAATTAAAGAAATGATAGTGTACAAGTATTTCATATATGATTAGTAACTTGATACTAACCCGTTATGCTCATGTGGTGTCATTTATCAAATTATAGCTATATTTTGCAGATAATATATTAATCAATAACTTAGATAAAATTAAATTGGTATTTCATCTCTACCTCACATTTCCAACTTCACTAAGAATATGGCAATTTTAAATAATATTACAATGTGAAATCACCGAATTTGAACCAAACACAACAACAGTGAAGCAATCGACCCGAAACAAATAGAGAAGCAACATTGACACAAAAAGAGAAAAGAGCATAGGAGGGGAGGGAGGGTTGGTTGGAAGAACGCCGGGGGGGGGGTGGGTGGAATTGGTTGAGATTAAGCAAGGTGGAAGTACCTTGTTCGAGCCATTGGAAAGAGAGAAACGTATCAACTTGTTCGGAAACTCGAGTTTTCTTGGAGAACAAAGGCCGAGAGAGTTGTTCACTTTTAGCAATTTTTTTTTTTTGGAAAAAAAAAATCAAGTACAGAGATTTCGTGACGGTCCCAAAGACAGTAAAAGTTCAGAGACTTTAGACATATATTTTTTTTTTGGCCATTGCTTTTGTGAGTGGTCACGTTTTTAAAGATATAGTTAGTGATTTTTATCGTATCGTGTCGGAGTTAGGATAAAAATGAATATGGCAAAAAAGCCAAACAAGACATGTTTGTAAACGTGTTGAACTGTCACAATACAAACGCTGCTCTTTTAATAAAGCGATTAGATGACACGACACAACAAATGCGATTGTTAAACACGTCACCATATGAAATGTCAACACAACACCATGTAATATTCTAATTTGTATACATGCAAAAAGATGCAATATATTGCATTACATCTAAAGCAAAAAGCATAATTGCTTCACATGATATTCTACTTACAAGTAAGAAGCAGCATTTTGTATTAATATTAATCTTATTTCAGAGCCATAAAATTTTATCCCACAAAAAAGCCCCAAATTTTGAGCATACTAAAGCCATAAATTTCAAAATCTAAAAATTAACAACAAAAAAACAAGCAGACGATAAAGAAGAGAGGGAAAGTTAAAATTCCTCGATTACGTTTGATACGTGTCTGGTGGAAATGTTCGGTAGAAATGATGTAAATGGAGACTTAATTTCTTTGATAGACTTAATTATCCTTCATTCTATTCATCCTTAAAAAGGGAAGTAAGGCTGATTTTTGCAAGAAAAGTGCAATTTTTGCATTCCTCTCATTTATATGCACTTTTAGAAAGAAATAAAAAAGTGAGCCCGAGGAAGTATTTCCCTTTCATTTAGAATCATTTCATCGACTTCCTTCATAATTTAAACAGCTAAGAAATTGAAAATTTTTCCTCGATTAATATTGTGACTATTTAGTTAATTTTACATATAAGCAATGCCTAAAACTTGAAACCAGACAAATTAAAAACGTGATTGATGGAAATTTCCTCCAATTAGGAAAGTGCGGGCATCTAGAGGATGAGGTTTTGGGCAACAATTACATGACATTTTATTAGTTTGACCAATGGAAATGGGATTAGACAGAAGAGGTTATTGAAAATGAGGTGGCGGAGATAGTTAGGGTTGTTTAAATATTGGGCTAAAAATAATGATTAGGGTCGAAGACTATGATAAAGAATTAGGCATTGTGTATGAGCTTATGGTCAAAGGAAGATGCTTCCGTGGAGGTTTCCTACATGGTTCCAATATCTTAGGTGTGAAACCGAAAGAATCTGCCTTTAGAATATCATAGACATGCATGAAGTTATGTGTTCTTCAAATGTGTTTTAAGGAAGTCGATTAATTACACTTCAATCTATTTAATTTCAAATAATGATGTGGGATTTTGTTGGCTCTTCTGGTTCACTAATCTTCCGCAGTGAAAGCGACGTCAGCTAACTCAACTGAGGGCTGTGTTGTCGTTACCTTTATCAAGAACACGAACCTCCTTCAGCCATTGCCTTGGGAGAAATTAACGTACAGATTGTTTGGGATCGCGGACCAAGCCAGCAAGCATTTGCAAAGAATCCTAAAAGCGTCTTTGCTGTTCTTCGATCCTTTTAAGCAGTAGAAAAAGCATCTTTCGTTTCAACTTTCCCCTTAGATCGCCATGGACAGAGGCAAAGTCTGTGGAAAGAGAAAGAGAGCAGAGGAAGAGAGCATTGAGGGAGCATCCACTTCTTCGATTCATCTCTCTGTAATAGATGTAACGAAGTCAGCGTTCATCTCTGCTTCCGTACCCATAGATGTGTGTAACGGTCAATACGATGTGTTCTTGAGCTTCAGGAGGCTCGGATACCGTAAGGGCATTCACCGATCACCTCTATCACAAATGATCAAGGCAGGACGGTACCGATTTTGCGTGTTCGGGATGACAATATCATCCCGATTGGCGAGAATGTGGTTCACAGATTCTTGATGCTATCACAGTCTAAAATTTCGATTCTCATCATCTCGAAAATTATGCTTCCAGCAAATGGTGCCTCCGCTGAGCTCACTCATATCATGGATTGCAAGAAGAGAACATCACACATGGTCTTGCCCATCTTCTACAAAGTGGACCCTTCGGATGTACGGTATCTAAAAGGAAGTTTTGGGAAGGCCTTCCATTCGTAAGGAACGTTTTGATGAGAAGGATATTCAGGAAGGGCTGCAAGCACTTAGAGAAGTGAGTCACTTACATGGATGGGTATCCAGGAATTTGCTAACGGGGTACTTCCAGAACCTTTTTCTTTTTTGATAAGTAAGTTTTCTTCTTCACGCATAACTGATGAAATGCAGATGTGTTACTTTCATTGCAAACTCAAAAAAGATCCCCAAAATGTCCCAATGATGCCTCGAAGACTAACCAACACTAGTACTTCCCAAGATGTCCTGAAAACTAAACCAACGATAACTTAAACCAAAAGATCCCCGAAGTGCCCAAAAACTTTACATTTGTCTTCGTTCCGAGCCAAAAAAAGAAAGAAACAACAACCCTCCGGCCAATAGTGTCAATCACTAAATAACATGCCCTAGAAAGGAATCAGTACTCGATCTTCCAAACTTGATCACTACCAGATAAAATGGACACTCCTTATGCCAACGGGTTGGCTCAGCTGATAAGAATTGGACACTTCACATTTACCATGTTTAGATTCGATTTCAATGCCAGTAACTCCCATTGGTAGGTGATCTTGGGGTAACCTCCTCTCCTTTTAAATTTTTAACCTAAAAAAAAAAAAAAAAAGTTGACCTCCTATCTTTCTACTCGAGGCAACCTAATCCTTATAACGAATATTATAGTTTGAAAGACTTTTTCATAAGCCAGGTGCACCATCTCATTTTATTTCAACAAGATCCATCTATTGGCATAAAAGGATTGGGGAAAAGAAATGAAATGACTGCTACACCATCTTCCCCATTGTTAATTGTAAAACCAAAACAGCTTGCAAGTTAATTGGCCCCATGCATCCTTCCTTATTTGTCAGTCTTTTGATGAGATTAAGTATAATCATGAAATTATCATTGGAGTTTTGTTGTTTGACAGGCATGAAGGAGAGTTAGTGGAAAAAGTTGTCCAAAATATTCTTAGCAAAAGTTGCGACAAGATTTTCGGCTTGATATTACTAAGCACTTAGTTGGAATTGAGGATCATGTGAACAAAATCAGGAAATGGGTAGACACTCCTGCTAGTGTTGCTCAAATGATTGGAATCTATGGCATGGGTGGGATCGGAAAAGCGACTCTTGCCAAGGCAATCTACAATGAGCTGTCGGGATGACTTTGTGCATCGTAAGCTTCTCACTGATATTCGAGAAATGACTCACCGCAACAATATGCACTTATCTACAAAAAGAGCTAATTAAGGACATACGCAAATTGAACATCAAGTTGGGAATGTTGATTATGGAATTAGTTTGATCAAATCCAGATTAAAAGAAAAAAAGGTTCTCATTCTTTTGGATGATGTAGATGACAAAGGAATCAACTAGATGCATTGGCTAGGGAATGTGATTGGTTTAAGCCGGAAGTATGATCATTGTTACAACTAGAAATGAAGCCGTTCAAGTCGATCCTCAATTCGAGGTGGACTACAAGTATGGATTGAATGAATTGGATGGGAGTGTGCTTTGCTTCTATTTAATAGACATGCATTTCGTATGGACCATTCTCGAGGGACTTTTAAGTGTATATCTTGTGATATAATAACAACCATGGGTGGGCTTGGCACTTCAAGTCGTAGGTTCATACTTGTATAAAAAGATGTGCGGAAGATGTCGAAAAGATGTTGCGGATAAGTTATGATCATTAGAAGATGAACATAAAGCAGATTTTTCTCGATATTGCTTGTTTCCTTATTAGCAAAGATAGTAGGTTCGACATGTACACATGTGGGAGGACTGTGGGCTTTATCCAAGTGAAGGAATTGAAGAATTGAAGTTGAGGTGCTTAATAAAAATTGGAGATTTTGGTGAGTTTAAGATGCACGATCAACTAAGAGATCTTGGAAGGAGCATTATGTGCCAAGGACAATTGCACGAGAAAGTAACAAACCATGGGATGACGACTACGAGGGTATCAAGAGTACTAATACAAATTGAGGTAAAATATGGCACTCCTTTCTTTCTCTCTTCCTTTTATTTTAATATCTTTAATAGGATATATTCTAATTTCTAGTCTAGCATGAATAGATGCTCTTACTTTCTAGGAAAAAAAACCAATTTAAAACATCCATTTATGTCCATCAGAGATTAATTATGACAACTAAATAAAGTATACGTATCTCTCAAGATGAAAAAGTTATATCATTTGATTCAATTTCATTGATACAAATTTGATCGACAATTTATTTAAGATCCTTTAACTACAATTTTACACAATAAAACTCATTTACTAAAAGCATGCAATTGTCGTGTCTAGTTGAAAATATTGATAATCTAAAGGACAACAAGAATGAATGAAGATGAAGTATAAACATCATAGATCAGATAAATGAAAATTTCTTGGTTTTAAAAAAATAAATAAAGAGAGTATGTACCCATTATAATAACTGATATTTAATTCAAAACAATAAGATTGGAAAAAATTTCACACATATGACATGTGCTTGCTTTCTAGTATGGTCAAATGCACTGTTGTGCTCGTTATTTTAGAATCCAATGTTTGATATTTTTTCTCCATTTTGATTTGAAGCTACTCTTCCCCCTATCAGTTATTTCTATCCGTTTCATTCTTATTTCCTCTTGATAGATAAGATGGCAAAAACCTCCTTAAAAATACTTTTAGGAAAATCTTACTGTTCTTTAAGGTTTTATCTGTTGACCTTGCTCATTTTTTGGATTAGGTGAGGTATGCAATATAGAGAGATTTTCCCTATAATAAACATTGCCTATTCACCGTAAAGTCGTTTTATATTAGCGGATAGAAACGTTTGTTAAAAGAATATCCATAAAAAAGCTTGACTAAGTGGAGGAACTGCATGCTTATACCCGTTATATACATTATATGTGATTTTCAGCATGAAGCCAATTTTTCAACTATGTTTATGTTGAACTTAACTTATCAACGTTCATGTCATTTTGTTATTATATATTGTCCATATGGGTTGCCTCATCATATGAATTGTATCTATCAGTCCAATGTCACCACGTCCTTTTTAAAGATATTTAACTACAGAAAAGCCGCGTTTCAATTTTCAAAAGAAAAGATCAAACACTTCACAAAAATAGTTAATGATGTTTAAGATATTTAGATATCTTTTAGAGATATTTATGATATTTCCTCTAATTTTCTAGGATTTATTATGATTTTGCTTATATGATTTGATTCCCTTTATTTTCTTAGATAGTCTTGTAATAAATTCTATAAATAGCCTCTCCACAAATTTTTTTTTTTCTATATATCGAAAATATATTTAAAATTTCTCATTTTCTATCTTCTACATTATTACATTTAACTAATGAAATGAAAACCGGGTGGCCCACCGGCACTCTTTAACAAATTCTTTTGAAAAGTTATATAGAAATCATATGAAAAAATTATGGTTGCATGTATTTCGTCTTAAATGACCAGTCCAAAATCTACGCTACAAATTTTTTTTTAAAAGCAAGAGATAAAACATTGAGGTGCATTTGCCTTAGTTGTTTTAAAGCAATAACTATTTTTTCTTTATCTTCGTGTCATTTGTTTAATTTTCCAAAGGTCGTTAAAAAAGAATTAAATGTGAGTTCACGTATCCATATCTGTATAGGGGAAGGATAAAAAGGTATCAAATCGTGCAAATCCAAGATTTAGAAAAAGCAACAACTAAAAGTTAAAAAAACTTGCAGAGACGCCCCTGGTTCCACGATTTTTAGGGGTAGGTTCAAGCGGACACTCCAAGCAGCTCCTTTCTGGAAGTGAGATGGCTTGAGTGGAAGGTTGATGCGTCTCTTTCGACAATCAATTTCTCTGCTGAAATTATCGGTGCTACAGTTATGGGACTACAAAGAGGATTGGGAAGGATGTGACCGGCAAGCTTAAGATTACATAGAGAATTGGGAAGGATGGAATTCATTCATGGTAAGATTGGAAAAAAAGACATCATCTCTACGATTTTAGGGTTTTGTTTATGTTGTAACCGATTAATTTATTCTTTGATAGCTTATTCTCCTTTTGTATTTAGGCATCGAAGTGGCTTAAAGTTCTCATGTAGCAATTGCCATAATTTAAGATGTACTCCAATCTCTCGGCTTTCATTACATTTAGAAAATTCTCAAGTTTTACATTTATATCAACTCAATTTATCTAACCAAATTTAATCGAATTATAATCAAAATATATACGCTAGCTATCCTTTCTGACACAACTGGCGGAGATATAGACAAGACTAATAATATTAATTATTTTTTTTTCTTTTTTTTCCATTATAGGGCTTGGGCAAAGGCAGCCTAGGCCATGAGGAGCTCCTTCGCCCAGGGATGGCCTAGGCAAGGATTGTGACCTTCAACTACAATGAAAATAAAAAGGAAAACAAAATAAATCAGAAAAAATATTTTAAAATATTTTAAAATTATCTATGGTGACGGAAGTAGGATAGTAGACATTCTTAATAGTAATTTCCGATCAACATCTCAAGTGGATGACTCAATTGACACAAATACAAAAAATTTCAGATTAAATTGATTTAAGTAAAAAATGTAATGCTGAATTAATATCAATAAATTTAAAACTTAATTTAAAACTTTTTCGATACTTTCTTGAGACATTTGTCTTATCCATTTAGTATTTTTCCTACTCCAAAATTTATCCTGACATTATCAATCTCTGTCGCAAAATTACATTATTATCTTCAGCAAATCAATGTCTGGTTCCCATCACCGAAAAACATAAATAGGTTTAGGATTACTAACGTTCGCATCCTCAAACTTTTGACATCCCAGAAATTCAGTCTGTGCCATGTTCATGAGTCCGTTTCATCAGAGATTCAGTTCATCAAATCTTGGTTTTCACCGTTGCCCTGTTTCAGCTCATGGACTTTAGCCGTTCATGGAAGACCCTCAACATGCTCCTGAAGGTGACGATCCCGGCGAGGCTTCTGTCCTCCTCCACGACCCAGACGTAGCTCACCCTGTGCGCGAGCGCTTGAAATCATCACCGCGACGAGCGAAGAGCTCGGGTAACACATGATGGCCTCCGACCTCCTCACCATCCTCGCCGAGTAGCCTCCGACCCTCCCGCTCCTCCCGCACCCAAACTCTTCATCAGAAGAGGACGACGCGGACGGCAAGGAAAACGCCAATTCCTCGTCCAACGATTCCAAGAACGAGACCAAGTTCTTCTCTTCCAACCTTTCCTTGACCAGACGGACTAAATCGTCCGGCGGACCGCCACAGTCAATGTACGCCATGAGATCTCCGGCGGATAGTGTCAAAGACAGCAGCAGCTACAGTCAAGTCGCAGGCACTGAGAGTCAACGCGAGATCTCGCCAATCAATTGGCCTCCGTCATCGACGATTGCCACTGCAGTCTGTTTGAGGTTGGATTCAGGGATCAGCTGCAAGGCTGATGCAGCAGGGTCGTAGTAGTGCACAGCAAGTATCGAGTCAGTGTCGATGATGCCAGAGAATTTATCGGAAGGGCCGGCGTGGGGGCAAGGAGATTGATGAAGTTGAGGAGGTATCGAACGATGTCTTCCTGCGTGGCCAACAGTATTCGCGGTGGTTGTGGAGGATGTTCTTCCTCGGTGCGGTTCCCCTGCGAGACCGCATCGGCACCACCAGGTTCTGCGCACCTTCGAGGATCAGCTCAATCGCATCCAGCAAGCTGGAAACAGAAGAGACAGAGCCGTCGTCAAATGCATTCAACATGCCGATGCCAGAACAAAATCAAAGCAAAATCGACACACAGATACGGTGCAACGGCGATTCCTTTACACGAAATCCGGCATCATGAAACTAAACCGAATTCTCATCAGAACAGTCGCAAACAACGGTAGGATTCCGACATCGAACATCCCAAACAAAGAACCGAATGTAAATTCGCATCGACATGGATGAAATCCTACCTAAGATAAGGACAAGAAACAAAACGGACGAACGAAGGCATGACTGGAATTAGAACAGTGAAGAACCGCAGTTTGAGGTGAAATCGACATTCAATTTCATACAGGTATCCGCAAACCAAATCGATTCTCATCAAGATTGCCGCAAAACGGTTCGACAGTAACAGCGGAAGTCAGAAACCAGCAACAAATCGTACATTCATATCAGGATCCTATCAAATCCTCGCTGAAATTCCACAACCTAATCGCAAACTTTCGAAGACAAAAGCGCCGAAACGCGCAGATCGCATCGGCGAGATCTAAAAAATGAACCACCACGAATCATCTCCGACAGATACGAACCTGGCGTGAGGCTCCAGGTGCCTGACGAGGCCGCCGCCCTTGGGGACGACGGCCGCGACCTTAGACCGGAGCGCGGCGGCCGGATCGGCGAGGTTCTCCTCCCTGCACAGGAAGCAGACGAGGTCCACCGTGCACACCTTCCCCACGCACACGCAGCGGCCGGCCTCGCCCGGCGAGGAAGGGTGGTGCCGTCGTCGTCGTCGTCGCAGCAGCTCCACAGGCCGACGGCGGCGTCGCCGGACCTCCGGAGGGCGGAGAGGGCGTCGCCGACGGTGGCGGCGGCGGCGGAGAGGCACCTCAGCGCGGGCTTCCCGAGGCAGAGTTCGGATATCTCATTCGCCAGGAATCCACTGCCATGCAAAGACGGGTCGAGATGGAGATCGAGATCGAGATCGAAAGGAGAAAGGAAGGTTCTGGAGAGCTGCAATGGAGGGAAAGCTGATTTTAGGTTCGCGAGGTTGGAGGAGGAGACGCGCCGGTATTTATACGGGGGTGTCACCGGGTATTGCCGGTTGGCAGGTTCGCTCGGCCACGGCAACGACCAGTGGGGCCCGCTGTAATCGTCTGCATGGGCGGTATTGCCGGACAGCACATCACGTGGGGCTCCCTGACAAGGTAAAGATTACAAAATCAACTCAATTAAGGACCCATTAATTTTATCAATTAAATCCATCGGATTAATTTTAACGGGAAATAACTAAAGTGGACATTAGTTACCCTTGCGGATGATCGGTGTCGGCATGAAACAATTTTAATAATACATTGAGATTTTAAATTTTTTTATTGATTTTTGAATTCTTTTTTTCCCTTCTCTTCTCCCTCCTTTAGCCAGGTTGCGATCTCGATGAAGCTCATCTCTGCCCCGAGGAGGCTCGAGAGGTTGGCCTCACCTAATGCCTCGTTAGTCCCAATGCAAAGTCGACATCACATAGGTTGGGGGTGAGGCTCATCCTCACTAGTGGCCTCTTGCAAGTTCAATCTCACTAGCCCTCACCTTTGGCCAATTACCGAGGCCTAACGGACCGGCTAAAGAAGAAAGAAGATAAGGAAAAAAAGAAAAAGAAAGAAAATTTAAAAATATTAAGATATAATTAAAAAAATTTAATGTTAATGTTGGCCACATCACATAAGCACGCTAGTATTCACATTAGTGATTTCCGATTAGAATTGGTGAATTGATTTAATTGATAAACGTGAAAATATTTAGGATTCAAGTAGAAAAGTTAAAATTTTATGATTGAATTTGCATAAGTACAATAGGTTTTGAACTTTTTAGATAAATTTTCCATAAAAACCCCACTACCACTTAATTTAAATTGCTTATTTATTTTGGTTTTGCCAGGTTTCGGATTTTTATAGGTTTCGAAAAAACTTGGTTCTCTCTCTACTTAGGGCTTCATTATGTTAGGGCTTCATTATGTTATCTTTACCTCCATCCGTCTTATGATTAGATCTTTGCAATTGGGAGTGAAATTGCTTTGACATGATCACAAAATCATGGATGGCAGATGTCATTAACACCATTCGTCGAGGACATGCATATTTGACGCGCGGCGAGTCTCTAAGAAGAAGTTAACGAACGTTTTCAATGGACATGAATTGAAAGTGTTTCGTGTGTTCGAAGGAAAGATGACTTTGAAATAGAAGAATTTGTCAAAGAATAGAGAGCTTTGAATCGATCGCCAAAGAATTTGGATGAAGAAGCAAATGAATCGCTCGCTTGAAAAGAATTCCCATAAACAATCAATTCATATGGCGATTTTTGCAATCGATGATGCACCTTCTATTTATAGATGGACTAGGATGTAGGAATTAAGGAACCTTTAAATGGGGCAACCTACTCAAATTAAAAAATCTACATAAGCTATGAAATCTAGTCAAATTAGCTTTATTCTTTTATCTTCTTTTTTGGGGTCTAAAAAGTAGCTTTATTATTCAACTTCTAGAAACTCCATCTTAAATGTCTTCTTCTCATTGGTTCCATTGAATCATATTATGGCTGAAATCTCTATTTGCTCACAAAAAAAATAAAAAATAAAAAGGCTCGATTAATTGATCTGATGAGGTTTCAAGCAGGTTTGTGAGTCCGATTATCTTCAGTGAGTTTGATGCTCCGACATCAATATATGTACTACATGTAAAACATATGCGATCATTCTCAATATAACCTCAAAGTTCTCGCACAAAAGTTCATTGTTTGAGTCTCTTAAGATAAATTTTATCATTCGACCAAAAAAAAAAAACAGAGACAAATTTTATCTTTATGGATCAATAAAAAAAGTCATAATTTGACAGGATAATGAATTCAATAAAATCTCCCATATCCAAAAAAGAGAAGAACCATCTTCTCTATATTGTTTAAAGCTTACGATATTTAAATTTTCTTTATTTAAACACAGGCCGATTCAAGATGCACTTGGATGATTTTCAGTAGAGACATATGGGTATGAATTTTAACGGTGAGGATACGTTCTCATTAAAAAAAAAAAAAAAAAAAGAAGAAGAAGAAGATGTATTAGATTATTGCTAGGAGATATCAAATTTTTAATCATTAACTTTATGTAAAGTTCTCTATACTTTTTCTATATTTATTGACAATAGACTTGAAAGCTGTCTTTACAGATCGTGCAGATGCACGCAAAGGTTTACATATTTCCATTTTTGCATTAATTCAAAAAATATAATCAACCGGTATCATATATAGTAAAGTGTAAAGATAATTCATTTGCAATAAACATACCAAGATTTATATATAGATATATTATATATCTACTAGTCGTGGACATGACTTGCACTGTTACACCAAACAGCCATGAGTATTAAATATACTAGTAGATGTACCAATCGAACTATCCTCTAGATTAGTGAGTTTCGATAAAGAGATATTTGTTTTCTGAGAATTTTATTTTTACCATCAATCCACGTTAATCCTCAAAGAGTTTCCAGCTTGTTGATTTTCAAAAATAAATTCATCCAATAAATAAATAAATAAATAATGAAAGAATTTGTATTTTTTGGTAGATAGCTCGTATCTTGAGTGTTAATTATTCTTTCTCCCAGTTAGCGAATATACCCTCTTCGCGCGCGGACGACCCCTCGATGCGCTCGTCGCTCCATGAAAACAACCTGAAGCCGCCTTTGCTCCACAAGTTTGAAAAGTATCTCGCACCGCTCGCCGACGAAGTTTACATGCTATTCATATACACACGGGCTCGCTTGTCAACAGAGCTTATAAGTTCTTCTTCTTCTTCCTCTGAACTAAATCACCAAAGTGGTCTTAACTTTAATGAACAAAAAATTTTGTTGACCATACGTTACCATTTGTTTCGTGAACTTTTGAGTCAAGCACATGCTGTTTTTCCGGTAAACGAATGCACTCCAATGCCACAACTTTCCTCATCAATGATCTAAGCAAATTTGGACTTGGCTTTTTGTTTTGTAATGAATGGAAAGTCCGGCCTGCTGATACTGTGCATGTTGAAATGCACATGTAAGTTGTGTTAATAAAGACTCATATTCACGACATTAATATGGTGTATAGCGGTAAATATATCTTAGTTGACTCATAACTTATTAACTTAAACTTTTAGTTAAAGATGGGTTCAACTAGATATATTAACGACTTTGAAGTTGGTCTCCCTCGGATTTGAAGGTAGGTAGGGGTTGTGGTGTAGCGATTGAATTTGGTCTCCTTCTTGGTAATCCCTTTGGATGAAGGTATCGACTTTACGCAAAACAAAATATGCCATGAAGAACCCTTTTTTTAGGGAAGAAAAAAAGAAGAAGAAGAAGAAAGGACACAATGAACAAGAATTAGCTTGGTGTATTGTTAAAGTTCCCACATCATTTGTCTACTCTATGCGTGTGTGATCTCTTTGGCTATAAATTTAGGCTTTTGGACCGAATATTTTCTTTTTTTTTTTCTCTTTTTTTGTTTCACAACTTTGGCCGACAAAGGTGTCGCTTAGCCCTTGCTTGGATTTGGATGAGGGCTGAGGCCATCACTTAATCTTGGCAAAAGCTTGTTGTGACCAAGCCTCTTGAGGTTCGGGCGGGCAAGTTTTAGTCCACCTTCTTAACCCCAATATTCACCCTTAAATTCATGGCAGCGTAGATATACCTTTTCTCTCTCATTTTTCAATTGATAAGGCACTAGCAATATTCCTTAACGGTCGTATTTTCCATATTCGTGGTCTGTGCACATTCGGAACAGTACTATTTCCTCAAGATATAGTGTAAAATCTTCGAACTTTTCATGGACTTCATCTCCTCTTGAAACGTTCTTCTTGAAGTAGGGTTTTCAAGTGGCTATTTCAAGAGACGGACCAAGCAGAAAACGAGGGCATTCCTTAGTGGTTTTCAGGGTTCCTCACCAAGAAGCAAAGTGTCTCATGACACTGAGGGATGTCCCACTTGTTCAACAAATATCATTAACGGAGGTGACAGTGCGTTTAACATTTTTAATATGTCGGTCTGCGCATGTTTGAGTCTCTAATTTAATACAATATCTTTATTGAGCCTCATCCTCAGCTCTGCTCTCTTGATGTTTTACACCTAGGATACCAAGGTCTGCATGAGACCTAGACAGAGCAGTTTAAGGACTTATTCCGATCCATAAGGCATTCACGTTGAGGAATCGATGAAGTTGAAATTTTTGTCAACTTTGCTACTGCGAATGTACAATTTGTTCACGTCTCTTTTGGCATTGATTTTCTTTTAGCAGCCGTTCGTTTCTTCATGGACCAAAGGACAAACGACATCATTTGCTTTTGGACAAGATATTCCTGGGGAAGATACTGTGATTCTCGACCAGCCCGCGGTGCAATTTGGAGCTGAATTCTCAACCAAATGTTAAGAAGAGAAAACTGAACCTCGCATTGAAGATCTTTTCTCCATAGTAATTTGCAAAGACAAGACGGAGAAGCACGAGGAATTCGTGCATTTTGTATATATCTTCCTGGAGTTAATAGAGATTACTTAAATTTTCAAAAGGCGCAAATGAATTTAAGTGCAGCCACATTAAAAGCAACCTTTTGTCGAAACGATAATTCAAATCCTTTTGTGTGGATAGTATACATGGTATGAATGCTTCGATACGAATAATTCAGAGGCTCAGATCGGAAGTGGTAAAAAATAATTCATTGCGATCGAAGATCAATCAATAAAGTTGCATCGTTGGAATGAACATAAAGTCAAAAGCAGTGGGTCAGGGCGCCGCTCCAGGCTACCCAAATCTTGGCGCATCGTCGCCAATGGTCCACAAAAAGCAGTGAGCATTTATAAAATTCATAGAGGTGTCTCAATCGCCAACCAACCACCCACCCAAAACAACAAGAATATTAAAAGTTACAAAGTTTTCTTAATATGGTATTAAGTAGTCGTAAAAGACATTGGATGAAATCGCACATACGCTCGAATAGCACTCCGAAAATACACTCCAAAAATCTATTTTGTCATGATAAGGAGGTTGAGAAAATGATATGAAACGCACCCATTTGAAAATTCCCGATTTGGTTCTTTGACATGACGCGGCACCATTTTTCTTCTTCTTGGTATAACAGTGTAGATTTGATAATCCGCATCACTCAACGAACTTATGAAAAACAAAACCAGGAGAATTAATTGAAAACCATGAGCAGATGAAATCGCTCTAACTCTCCAGATATAGAAGGGACCTCTCTCTCTCTCTCTCTCTCTCTCTCTCTCTCTCTGGGAAATATACGGCCCACGAGAAAAACGAAAGGCTAGCGATTGCAGAGGCCGCGTCATCGATCCGACCCGGGCCCGGCCGTCATTATTTCTCCCGCACCCGTAAGTCCGTACACGAAAACCCGCCACACAAAACCTATCCGGGCAGGCAGCGGAGAGACGACCGATTCGTGTCTGTCCCGAAGTGCCCACTTATGGTTCTTTGCCCCGTGGGATTCGTGGGATCTTGCCATGATCGGAAAGATGTGGCTCGTGCGGGACGAGACGAACACCGCAGTAGTACCACGTTCGCCGTGCGAAACCGTACCTGCAAAGTCAAATCGCGCGACCACAGGATTGGTCGGATGTAGTGACGTGTTCTTGAGACTTTGGCACATTCAGCTTGGATCATCTGAATTGATCGGGGCCTTTCGCTAGCGATGTGATCGCGCCGACTACAAAAATAGCATCCTCATAAAAAGTCGTAAGGATGAGCATGGTTGCAAAGAAAAACGAGAACCATCGATTCTCAGTCGGTCCAATTTTAGGTTTTGAGATGTATGTGATAGGTTACTTTAGAACCTATTCCAATGATTTCGGATTTCAAGTAGAATCGAAAATCGATAATTTAGGAAAGATCTTTGTATTTTTCGTGTTTTATATCTTCATGCAATCCTGACGTTTTATGACTTTTAATAATTAGTGTGCAATTTGAAATCAATTGTCTAAACTTTTATCTTCGATTATATTTATGAGTGAGATTTTTGCTTTGTTAATTTTTTATAATTTTTATGTGTCTAAATATGAAATGTAATCAATAGATTTTAGCAAATAGTAGTTATTAGAGGTGATGATTTACTGCAATCGTTCAATCAAAAGTATAAGTGAAATCTGAATAGACCATAATACCAATCCTGAAACCCGTAGCAGGATAAGTTCTAAATTCCTGGATATGCAAGATGGGTTTAGATTTTAAAAATTAGAAAACTTGTTTTGATGGGTGAATTTTAGATTTTGAGTGGAATCTAGGCGGAATTTAAAACCGATCACTCCTAAAATAGTGTATAATAACGATTCGAGGAGATAGGAACCTGATAGGGTTGAAGAGAGATTGAGATTTGGACGGCCCCACGCTTAAAGCGTAAGATGAGCATATGAGGCTTGCATGGGATGCGAATTATGCGGATATTAGATGCGATGGAGAGTAAAGTGCATTGAAATTGGGAAGTGTGGAAATTAAATTGCTTGGAAGGAAGAGTAATACGAAATCGAAAGTTAGATCTCGATCTGGGAGAGAAGTGTGGGTCTTTTCGAAGTCCTATCTATCGTATTTTGATGCTCAGACTTGTGAGTTTACTTGAATTGAGAGACCCAACTTGACAAGTGCATGTTAGTAATCAAGCCATAAACACATAAGGTTCAGTTGATTTCAAACCTCAAGCTATATATATATTGTTGAAGCATCCTACAACTGTGTACATGGTTTATATGCTTTTGATTTATATGTTGTCTCCATCCACCTATTAGCAGCTTAACCTTTTTGGGTCAGCCACTCTAAGTTGGTATTAACCCAATTTTTGCTCCGATTTATTTTGTGCATGCAGTCTCCCGTTTGTCAAATTCCACTCGTGTTCTTTAATCCGTCTTACACGTGAAGCGTGATGTTAATGTATTCAACATTTGTCTAAGGAGGATTGTATGTTCTTTATATCCACGTGATCTCCTTTCACCTATTAGTTGAAGCTTTTGGATTAGTCCGCCGCGATCGCACATATAATTTTCCATATATGCCCACTCGATCTAGCTTGGTTGCCCATCACTATGCAAACCCGAAGGTCGCAATATGCAAATCTAAACTAGTACTATTTTTTTTATTAAGCAAATGGCTTTAGTGGAAGTTATGACATTACTTAAAGGGTCCTTAAAGTTGATCAATCGATGAAATTATTTGATAAGTCACTCTCTTGAACTTGAGATCATAAAAGGTTGCGTGGGCAAGACAATGTCTACATGAAATATTTGATAAGTCGCTCTCCTGAATTTGTTCAAGTCCAACCATAAGTATCCTTCCGTGCGAATGAGAAGAAAACATTTGTCAAGGAGATTTTCTCGCGAGCTTTTTTGGGGGGCGGCGGCGGCGGCTGAAGTAGACTACCGACCATTCCAATTGTCTAGATTGCTGGAACATAAAAAATGAATTTATTGATCAATCCGTTTTCGTTGTGACGAGGATTTTGTGCGATCCTTATCGGTTGAAATGTTTTTTTATATAAAAATGAGAGAAAAATATAATGAAAATTCTAAAACTTATCGCAAAACAAAATGGCCCAATGGCTTGCTGTTTTTATCTTGAAAGTTGTTTTTCTTAGATTAGGAATGATATGTGTTATTTTTAACAATTGTTCGTTAAAAATATCTCGCATTATTTAATGACGGGTTTACATACCATTCATATAAGCATAGGCTTGCTTGTCGACGTGAGCTTATAAGTTTTAATTTTTTTAGATTGGATATTCTTACATGATATTGGACCCACATTTAACCTTAGTTTATTTCTCTCGTACGACATTTCACTGATCAAATAACGTGTCATTCCTAATCTGGAAAATATTGTACATTATTTGTCAACAAAGCCTTTTATCTTTAAGTATAAATGTTTCAATTGGACACTCTAACAATCGCCGCATGCAAAGTGACATTCTTGCACAAGCACTAAATCACCGAAGTGGTCATTTAACTTTTGTGAATGAATATCTTTCTCGACCATATGTTGCCATTTATTTTGTGAACTTTTGAGTCAAACTTATGCTGTTTTTCGGGTCAACGAATGCGCTCCACTGCCACAGCTTTCCTCGTCAATGATCTAAGCAAACGTGGACGTGGATTTTGATTTGTGATGAATTGAAAGTCCTATATAGTGATGTCAATTGAAAACATTTTATGAAGCATGTTGAGATGCACATGTGAGTTGTATTGATAAAATATCACATCGATAAATTAGTGTGGCGTATAAAGGTAAATAAATCATAGTAAGTTCTTTAATAAAGATGGATTCAAATGGATATGTTGATGGTTTAAACTTAATCTCCTCTCGGCATTCTCCATGGGAAAAGTACTAAAAAAGTTTAAGTCTATTATATTTGTTCCAATTCCGTTTTAAACATTTCAATTAGATCAATTTAGTCGTAAACATTTTTATATTGATACAAATTCAGTCCATTCAGTCAATTTAGGCTGAAAAGTACTAACAGGGACATCGGCTGGTCGATATGGCATGGTGTACATTTAATGTGGACATTTTTAATATATTTTTTAAATTACCTTTTGATTTCTTTTTTTTCTTTTTCCTTCACCTTGTCTTTTTTTTTTTTTTTTTTTTTTTTAAGGTGGCCATTGCCGACCATCGACCATAGCCATGGCCAATGAGGGTTGGCCTCACCTAGGTGAGGTTTCCCTCGTCGGCCCGAGCAACGATCGACCTCGTTGGGCCGAGGCTAGGTGAGGGCAAGTGCCAATCGTCCGAGTGAGAACCCCTTGCTAAATTTGGCGAGGCCAACCCTCACCTAGGTTGGAGTGGCCTTGTCACGCCTTGCCTAAGCGAGGGTTAGCCTCCATAAGCCTTGCCTAGGCAAGGGCAAGGTTTGACCGGCCTTGCACAGGCAAAATGTGGCAAGGCCGCCCCGGCATGGTAAAGGCGCCTTGGCTCCGGGCGAGGGTCGGTCTTGCTAGATCGATGGGGGGCCTCACTTGGTTTTGGTGCTTGCCTTTGGCTCGAGGTCGACCTTCACCTGTGGACGGTGATGGCCAATGGAAAAAGAAAAGGGAAGGAAAAAAATAAAAGAAATTTAAAAAATTATTTAAAAATTTAATAAATTTATAATATTATTTAAAATGTCTACATCAACATTAACCGTGCCATGTGTCGCGACCAATTTTTGGTGTGAACCACCTAGGGTTTGGCTAATGGATTGTTAAGCACGGACTTAACTCGGACTCTCCCAAGCCCATACCAATTCCGCGACTTAGGTTCAAGTTCTTAACATGCAATTGATTTTCAATTAGGAGTCGCCACTAATCTATTTTTGGTGGGTCGATTAGAAACCCAAGTAAAGTAACGGGAGGTTTACTTTACTCCTACGAAAGAGAGATACAGTGCGGGAACTTGGTTACATTAGATTTCTCTAATGCCCTTTCGGTATCATTCTTTTATTTTGAAAATGTTTTTGGGTGCAATTTGGATTGATTTTAAATCTATCTCTCTAACATATGAGGTGATCATGCGGGTGCGCAAACCACCAATTTAACACTCAAGAAAGTGATGAATAAATTACGAGACTTACCTTATAGCAACGAAAGCATCTCGATGTTAGATCAAATTCAAATCACCAACCCTAGATATGATTTCTAATTAATGCGCAATTTCTTTTTTTTTTTTTCACTTATTTAATGAAAATCATGCAATATGCAATGCAATATTAATTAAATGACCTAATTCTAATGACATGCAATTTTTAATTAAATGGACTTAATAACAATCTCTAAACGACATGCATTTCATGAACCTAATTCTATATGACATGCACATGATTTTTATTTTTTTTAATAAGCATGCATCTATCATAATATGCAATGACGTGCAAAGAATGCCCTATTTCTATTTTCTTTTCCTTTTTCTTTTATGAAATTCGAAATTAAAATTGCCAAATATAAAACGTGCAATTTAGATTAAAAAAAAACTAACATCCTAACTGAACGCTTTTTTTTTTTGGATTTTTATTTAAGGAATTCGAAATAAATAAATTTCCTATTCTAAACATGCAAAATAACCCTAAAACAAGTAATATTCTAACATGAACCTAATCTAACTCAAATATATATTTTTTTGGGTTTTTCTTTTACGGGAGCAATCAAATAGAAGCATCAAGAAAGCACGGCACCAAATCAAGCAAGATATCATCCATGTCCATTTAATTTTTGGGAAATAAATTGACGAATCGTATCTCGCGCATGAGATCGGATTGGCCAATTTTAAAATAAAATCACGAATCGTATCTCGAGCGTGAGATCGGATTAGTGATTTTTCCGTACGATTGTGGGTCATATTTCGAGCGTGAAATCGGACGTCAATCATATGTACGTTGCGAAATTAGGAAGATTTCCCAATTTAAAAGGCTAATCGATATTTTGTGGATATGATGGTGTCATTCAAATATTCATACGAGATAATCCCATAAATTAGGCAATAAGGATAAAATCGAATTAAAAGAGATTCTTACCTAATATTTGGTGCCACGTGGATCACGTTGTCGAGTTCGGACGAACGACGGATGGCGGTAGCCTGCGTATGCTCGCCTCGTTGGCTGCTGCTGTACGATGGGGCTCGCGATTGCAACTCGAATCACGCGCAACAAAGGTTCTAGCTCCGCGAGTAGTCACAAATTGTGATTGGTCCAACAATCTACACGTAAACTTCGAGAGGCGACCTGCAAAATAATAACTTTCGTCGTGGTGGTGGCCTGCGGCAATGCAGGGATCGTCGGATCAGCAAACGTGCTGGTGAAGTTCGCCTGGACTATTCAATGACGCACTTGGATTGTTACAAGGACATGGTGCTGATGTGGGAGGAACGTCCAGGGGCTGCCACTTGCTCCGGATTCACCAAAAGTCCTGCTAAAAAACTCTACACGTGATAGAATGGCCAAGTGGCTCCAAATTTATAAGTGTGCGAAATCCTCCCCTTCAATGTATGCGTCCTCCTTTACACAAAGAACGTGTGCCCTTCTCTTGCGCAGATTTTAGTGACTCGGATGTTTGCTGAATTTTGGTTTGCCAATGTAAGCAGCAATGGCAGCAGCTTCAAACAGGCGATGTCGGGATCAATAAGAGTGTCGGCTCATCGGCAGGGCTGGACAGCGGAGCGGCGGGGCTCCAATGTCAAGGTCTCGGACATGGATCAACACCAACCGTCGCGTTAGTCGGGCCCAAGCTTTATTCATATGAAGATGACGTAGCTGTGCAGGGCTTCTCGGCAAGGTGGCAAAGGACGCTAGGGAGACTTTGACCAATGACAAACTTGGCCAGTTCCCAAGTTCTTTGCGAATTCTGCAGGTCTTGTAATAAACCTCCTTGATTATCAAACTTTGACCATGAGGATGTGCTATTGAAGTGAAAACCACCATGCACGTATCACTCACGAACAGTTGCGACAGAAAGTGCTCGGAGATCTTCAACGAGGCAGCAACTTCTCAGCTTCGAAAGGCAACAGTGAGTGACAGCGAGGATTCTAATGACGGTGGTGAGGATCGGTGGAGGCACGGCCTTGAGATTTTTGGCCGCAAAGTACTCGGCCGTGGACTCTCTCTCTCTTCTTACGTGTATCGCTCAATAGAGTTCGACCCCCACGATTTCTATTCTCTCTACGCAACGTGTGTTACCAATAAGGTATTGCGTGGCCAGTGTATTGATGTGATGTGGCTCCAAAATTTTGTGATTGTTGATCACCACCAGACGAGGGTGCATGCTGCTACTTTATCATCGGAGAGGATCGCGACAAAGCTGGCCGTTGTCAATGCAATGGACGATTGGCAGCAGGGTCGGCG
Organism: Eucalyptus curtisii; assembly: GCA_017140595.1. NCBI lineage: Eukaryota > Viridiplantae > Streptophyta > Magnoliopsida > Myrtales > Myrtaceae > Eucalyptus > Eucalyptus curtisii. Next base: position 19,394,504 of record CM029495.1, read on the forward strand.
TCCAGGCACGGCCACGAACTTGACAAATTCATGGCCGTGAAGGGGTTTCAACCGTGACTTGTTCAGCTCTCGCGAACGTGCCCTCTCTCAATCGTCCCTTCTCACGTGTGTCTCTCTATGCTCTCAGAATTGTGGCCCTCCCTTTTGTCTATAGTGCGCCCATCTTTTATAGGTCAAGGACGTGACCGAAATTTCCCGGCCTATAATTTATTTCTTTCCTTTCTTGTTTTGCTCCAATGGACGCACAAAATCCTGTCTGGGAGCATCCATGATATATATTGAAATTCCTTTTCCTTCCTCACCCTTGCGTATCATGCATTTGTAAGCCAATTTTTCTTTATTTCCTGTTTCTTTTCTTTTCCAGCTCACATATGAAATCTACCTTGAAATATTTCTCGTCTTGAAACATTGAATATATCACTCAAGATATGCCTCACGTGCGATATCTCCTCTTGATATTTCATATTTAAACTTCCAATCTTCAGTAAAATATATCACTTAATATATAAATCACGTGAATATATGATATATTTACCGAATATTAGAAGAATAATATGAATCATTTCTGAAAATACCGAATTGTCAACTCGTAAAATTGAAACTCATCCGACGATGATCAAATGCAAAAGTGATAAACAAATGAATTAGTGCAACTAAAATTATATGCTATGCAATTAATATTTTTTCAAGGATAAAATTAACCCTAATTTTTTAATGCAATAAATGACTAAACTGGTCGCCAAAATTTAGGTGTCAACACCATGTTAGCCGGCCGGCATCCACATTGGCAATTTTCAACCTAAATTGGCTAGATGAATTGAATTGGTACAAATGTGAATAGATTTTATGATTAAGTTGGTCTAATTAAAAAAGTTTAGGATTGAATTGGTACCAACAATAGGTTTAGGACTTTTTGGGTACTTTTCTCCATTCTCCACTAATGAAAGTATTGGACTTCTACCATGTGTTCTCAATAAATGATATCGGATTTTTATGGTTCGATAAGGGAAGACCTAACAATGAGCTTGCACAAGCACATGAGGAGGAGACTGTTAAAATGTTTGTGTATTTATTAGTTTAAATTTTTGAGTGAAGATGTGTTGTTAGCAGATGAATCTCTGGATTGATTGACAATCCTTCGCAACACGTAATTATCCAAAGGAACCCCAAAGGGGAACAATCCAAGAAGTGAATTATACCATTTTCAAGAAATTTTAAAGCAGCAAATTAGAAGAATATACGAGAAAACTTTTAATGCAAAACAAAATATGCCATGGAGATTTGTCTTTTTCCCCCCTTCTCCAGAAGGACAATCTTAACAAGTATTAGTTTAGTGTATTGTTAAAGTCCGGCATCGTTTAAGTGCTCTTTATATACACGTAATTTTGCGCAAAATTTAATATGATATTAAAATCAGGCTCTTTACCACTTTATTCCTGTATGAGCCCCATTTGTCAAATTCCATGTGTTATTTCTAATCACAGGTGTTTAAATTCCTTATAGGTCGTGTTTTCTATAGACATTCTAGCAGTATTATTTCCTTCCCATTAAATTATCAAAATATCGAAATGATCGTCTTGCACTAGGGTTTTCCAGTGGCTATTTCAAGGGACGGACCAAAGCTGAAAACGAGGGCAATCCTCCCGAGGAATCAAAATGGTTGAAATTCTTGTCAACTTTGCTTCTGCCAAAGTACAATTTGTTCCCGTCTGTTTTCGCATTGGTATTCTCCAGCAGCCGTTCGTTTCTTCATTGACGAAAGGACAAAGGACATCGTTTGCTCTTGGACAAGAATACAATCTTGTGGAAGAAGATACTGTGGATTCCCAACCAGCTCGTGGTGCAAATTGTAGCTGAATTCTCAACCTAATATTAGAAGAGAAACTCAACCTCGCGATGATCTTTTCTCCATGTTAATTTGCAAAGAGACAAGAAGGAGAAGCACGAGGAATTCGTGCAATTTGTGCATATATCTTCCTGAAGTTAGTAGAGACTAAAATTTTCGGAAGGTGCAAATGAATTTAAGCGCAACCATGTTAATAGCTACCTACCTATTCAAAACGATAATTTAGCTCCTTCTGCATGGATATTATACATAATATGAATGCTTGACGCGAATAATTCAAAGACTTGGGATCGGAAATGGGTGATGTTGTTGATCGTTAAAATAGCAAGGGGTCGGGAAAGTTTTATATCGAAATCAGACAAAATGAAATGTTTTACTATGAATAGAAATAGTTCGTTGTGATAGAAGATCAATCAATGAAGATGCATCACGGAATGAACGTTAAAGTTAAAAGCAATAAGGCTAGGTGTCGCTCCACACTACTCAAATCTCGACCCATAAATCGACAATGGCTGACAAAAGAGCGATGACCATCTATAAAACCCACAAAGGTGTCGATCGCCAATCGATCATCCAAAAGAGTGGGCTTAAGGATATCAAAAGTTACTATAAGAATAATCAAATAATAAATTACACATTCATCGGCAGTTTAAATTTTTAGAACGTTGAGCAGTGATGTTATATAATCTCCAATAATGGGTGGGAGTGTTAGAATATCTAAAATGCACCCATCTGCTTGAACAACACTTGGGAAATACACCCAGAACTTATCCTATCATGATAAAAAGAGGTCGAGAGAAACCGATAGGCATCGCACTTAATTGAAAGTACTCAATTTTCGATTTTTTAACATGACACATCATTTTTTTTTTCCTTTGGATAACAGTGTAGATTTGATAACCCACATCTCTCAACCAACGCAAAAAATAAAAAAAAAAATAATAACTGAAAACCATGAGCAGATAAAATGGCTCCGTCCCCCGGGGAAATATCCGGCCCACGAGAAGAACGAAAGGCCAGCGATTGCACCTCCGTACACGAAAACCCCGCCACACAAATCCAATCCAGGCAGGCGGCGGGAGACGACCGACACGTGCCGGGTCCCGACGCGCCCTCTCCCTCTCCCTCCCTGCGCGTCTGACCGCGTACGGTCCGTCGCCACGTGGGGATCGTGGGATCTCGCCGTGGTCGGGACGATGTAGTCCCGTGCGGGTCGCGACAAAACGAGTCCCGACGAGACGACGGGAGATAGCTCTTGCTGGCGAGCCGCAGAAGTACCACGTTCGCCGTGCGAAAACGTACGCGGGAGTCAAATCGCGCGACCCCAATGATTGATCGGATGTGTTGACGTGTTAATTTGAGAGTTTGGCACGTTCAGCTTGCATCATCTGTGACTTGATTGCGGCCTTTCGCAAGCGACGTGATCGTGCCCACCGGGAAAATATCATCCTCGTAGTAACCAGAACCACCGATTCTAACTTTATGTTTTTTTTTTCTTTTTATTCATTTCACAACATTCAATTATAAATATTTAATTTGAAACCACTTGTTTAAGCTTCTATTTTCGATAATGTCTATAATTAAGATTTTTGTTTTGTTAATTTTTCATAATTTTCATTTGTCTAAACATGAAATGTGATCTATGGATTGTAGAGAATTATGGTCATTAGAGATGATGATTTATTATAATAGTTCAATTAGGAGTATAGGTGAAACTTGAGTAATCTAGAATCAATCCTAAAACTCGTGATAAGATAGGTTTTAGGTTTTAAAAATTTAAGAACTTGTTCCGACGGATAAGTTATAAATTTCAAGTGGAATTTAAACGGAAGTTGGAACCACTTAGCCTAAAATACTATACAACGATGATTTGTTTCGATTTCAGGAGATAGGAACCCGGTAGGGTTGGAGGGTGATCAGTTGCTAGACAGTCCTCGATCGGAGCGTAAGATGAGCGAGATGAAGCTTGTATGGAATGCAAATTCTACAAAAAATTAGATGACGGAGAGTATAGTGCACTTGAAATTAGAAAGTACGTGCAAATTGATATGCACGGAAGGAAGAATAATATGAAATTGAAAGTTAGATTTCAATATGGGAACGATGTGCGTGTCTTTGAAGTTCTATTTATTGTTTGTGGATGCTCGGACTTTCAAGCTTTACTGAATTGAGAGACCCAACTTGATGAGCGCATGTTAGTATTCAAGCCATAAACTCTTGGGTTGCGTTTGTGATGGGATAAAATTCGGGATAGGATATGATTTATCTTATCCTACGCAATCTTCGCTCGGACAAGATAAAATCGGATATAAATGGGATTTATATCTCATGGAGGAAGTGGGATAAATGTGGATAGAATTCTTAATATCCATAATAGGAAAGTTATTTTTATCGAATAGCAAACTTATTAAATTAACAAAATTGAAATTATATTTCAATATAAATAATATTTGAATTATAATTTAAGAAATTAAAAATAAAAAATAGAAATGTATTTTTAATTAATCTTATTTTAATTTATATATTCAACTTTAATTCTATCTTATAATAAACATTCAATCTATACATTAATATTTATATTTATTATATATTTTAGGTATTTTTGTATTTTAGGTATGTTAGTACACTTTACTATTTGATAAAATTTTATTAAAGAATGATGAAAGGGGTAAAATGAAATAATAAAGAAAATAATATAAAAAAGAGGAAAAATAAAGTAAAAATATATTAAGGAATAGTGTTACGAGAGATTTTCACCATCTCCATTTATGAACATTTAGGTTCATTTATAATGATATGTCATTTATATCAAAAAGAATGTCATGATATGATGTGAATATATCGAAACTTTAATACTACGATTCACTGACATGATATAAAAAAATCTCAGAAATTTATATCCTATCATATCTAATTATATCACGATTAAAAATCCGCACGACCAAACGTAATCTTAAAGCTCAATCGATTTTAGAGTTCAAGCTATATTTATCATTAAAGCATCCTATGTATGCATGCATGATTTATATACTTTTAATTTACATGTTGTCTCCATCAACTTATTAGCAGCTTAAGTTTTGGGTCGACCACTCTAATATGCTGTAAAACTCATGGTTTCTACTACAGTTTATTTCGCACATATGGCCTCCCATTCGTCAAATTCCACTCGTGATCCTTACTCTGGCTTACACGTAAAAGGCAGTGTCAAAATATCCAACATTTGTCTACAGAGGAGGGTTTATATGTTATTTATATCCGCATGATCTCACTCTACCTATCGTGCAGATTTTTTTTTTCATATTTGTCCATCTAATCCGACCTAACTGTCTGTCACTACTCAAATCAGATCAAGACAAGCGAACCTAATCTAGTACACTCATGCAAATGGCTTTAGTGGAGGTTAGGAAATTACTTAAAGTGCCCTTAAAGTTGATCAATCGATGAAATTATTTGATAAGTCACTCTTCTTGAACTCGAGATCAAAAAAGGTTGCGAGCGCAAGACAATGTCTACATTTTTTGATAGGTCGCTCTCTTGGATTTATTCAAGTCCAGCCACAAATATCTTTTCGTGCGAATGACATGACAACATTTGTCAAGGAGATTATCTGGAGAGATTTAGGGGCGAAGTAGACCACCGACCGTTCGAATTGTCTAGATTCTTGGAACAAAAAAAATGTATTGAGTGATTGAACCGTTTTCATTATTATAAAGGATTTTGTGCGATCTTGTCGGTTGAAATGTTCTTTATATAAAAATCAAAGATAAGTACACTAAAAATCTTAAAATTTATAGAAAAACAACTGCCCAATGACTTGTTGCTTTTATCTTAAATTTTTTTCTTATGATATCATTCCTTCTTTTATCTATTTGTTTAACTTTCTACTATATATATATATATATATATATATAATATGGCGAAGTAATAAAAAAATTGTTTTTTTAGCCAAAAAAAAAAGTCATGCCGGTATTTTTCATTAGCCAAATTGTAAAGTTAATGAAAAAGGGACTTGATTGCTCCAATTTGACAAATTTTATGATCTAATTGCACTTTCTTTCATAACAAGTTTGAAGACTCTTAGCGCACATATCCTATAAAAATAAAAGTTAAATTTCTATAAATATAAAATTCTATCCCACCTATAGTGTATGTTATGAAGTATATTAGATATTTTACAACTAAAAGCTCATTGAAAGAGTAACTCTGGAACTATAAAGCTTGCAACACCAAGCAAAATGTAGGAGTGATTGATTTCAGATTGGATAGGCTCTCTCAAGGCCGGTTTCCAATTTTTAGGACCGAAATCAACCCTGGTTAATCCAAGACTCGGGCTAGGACCGCACCAGTCAATTCCAGGGTCAACTAGGGAACCGGCCTATCCCCCAAATGCACATCAACTACTGGCAAAGAAACAGACCTGGAGCAGCTCATTCAAATGTTCACCCACGATGTCAAAATGACAAGAAACTCAAAAAATGCTGGGGAAGCAGAATTGCTGAAGCGCACATTTCGCATGACTATGGTACATACGAAGAAACGTCAAAGGGGCAGAAGCAATGAGTAAAGAGATCAGCGAACGAAAAACTGAAGAAAAAAGAAGAAGGCAGGACTCGAGAAGAATGGTATGGTGGTGGGACCGGAGGACGGTGCTGATGCTACTCCTCTAATCACTTGAACTCTATGCCATCAATACTCGGTCATCAAGTCGTACAAACGCCGGCGGAGAGAGATGTCAAGATTAGAGGTGAACTGATTCAAATTGGTTCAGCTCCAGAACTTTGAAACCAAGAACTAGACCAGTCCCTATGTGACCGGCCGGATAAGGCAAGTTCAGGTCATTTCTCGTGTTGAATTGACCAAATGGTTCAGTCCTAAAACGTGAAATCATTATTCCATAGGTCATTTGTGAAGGGAATATCACATGTCAATTTGAAAAATCTTCCATATATTTATCACACGGTGCACCCTCTCTCTCTCTCCCTCCCTCCCTCCATCTATAAAATAGAGGATCTTCTCTTGAGATTGAGTACAAAGAAAGAGACATAAGGAACAAAAAACCTATGGTTCATCGCGAATTGAACGCGACCTATTTCTTCATGCCTATATATATTTTCTAGTAGACCCTTAGAAGAAAAAAGAAAACTAAACCAAACCAAATCGGACCACAAACTCAATAACTTTCATTTCAAATCATAATGTATGAATTCGACCTAGAAAACCATAGAACGGCCCTCAAACATCTGAATCAATTTCATCCCCCCGCCACCAGACCCTTTGCCTCGGCGGCCCACGTTCATCCAAATTTGATCCGAACGACTCTTGATAGCCCACCGTTTTGTTCATGTTTTAGTAGATTTCGAGAGTGCCCCTTAATTTTGCTCTCTCTCCCTTGGGCCTGGATTTGGGCCACATAACTCAGGCCCAACAGGCAGTCAAACGGAGTGGTCAACGACATGTTTGCCGGATTCTGTGTGGGACTGGGGTTGTGCACTTTTTTATTTTATTTTTTGAATTTTTAATTCCAAAAAAGGAATAAAAAAAATTCAATAAATGGGGTAGAAGAGGATGTGGAGATGACTGGGAGTGGGATAAGACGAGATAGCCGGCTGACTCGGATCGGCGTCAAGTGTCACATCCGCTTCTTGTGGATAAGGCCACTTTTGATCAGTTCCTCGTACTCCTAAAACAAAAATAATTTATTACCAAAAAAAAAAATTGCTGCTATTGCTTTTATATATAAATAATATTTTTCTCTGCCAGATCAACATTCGAGATAACGCCCTTTTTTTTTTTTTTTTTTTTTTTTTTTTTTTTTTAAAAAATATTTCTTCTATTTTTTTTTCTCATTTTTAACAAAAAAAAAAGGAAAAAAATTATCGAGCTAGAAAATTTTTTCCCTATGATTTCAAGAGATTGGTTGTATCAATTCATTTTTTTACTCAAATCTAATTTTTTGTCGGTCTTTCGATCATTTTATTGAGCCGGAAATGTAAGCTTAATTCATACTTATAAGCGAACTCGTTGAAAATCCTCAAATATTTTCAATAAGTAAATTATCCAATCAATATCATATTCATCTGAGCAATTCGTGCAATTTCAATCGCTTTGATTACAAGAAAGCAAACCGACACGGTTAGTCCGAGAACAAACGACCAAACATAGCCCTCACTCCTCCTCAACCTCAGGTAAGGCCTCATCACCATCTACACAAACGAACAAAAGAAAATTAGTTTACACGTGGCCTGTTGTCATTGGGCCCACCATTCCGGATAACGTTCCCACGTCGGTCCCCCTCCCCCCACCATATATAAATACGCACCGCAAGACGGACAGATCTCCACCATCATCATCAATTCATCCGATCTTCTTCAAACCCACTGTTTCATCGATTTCCAGGGTTGATTCCAAGTTCCGTCCAAGTTCGAGTTCTTGTTCTTTCTGTGGGAGTTTGATAGTGGTATTGCGAAAAAGGGAAGGAAAATGCTGGGGATATTCAAGAAGGGCCTGGCTCACCCGCCGCAGGAGCTCAACAGCCCGCACCCGCTGCAGGCCGCGGCAGCGGTGACGAGGGAGCCTAAGTTCCCGAGGGAGATCTTGGAGGATTTCCTGGCTACCCATCAGTCCGGCGGCAGCAGCAGCAATGCCTTCTCGGTCAGCTTCGAAGACGGCGCCCTGCTCGCTTACGCTCGCCCCGAGAAGTCCTACTCGGTCCATCAAAGGTTAATCTCTCTCTCTCGTGCGAGCGAGCAGTAAATTTAGAATGATGCACATTGGAAAGAGCAAGAATATAAATGTGACGCCTTCATAATGTGATTGATGGCAATTCCCCTTGAAATTGCTTTTAAGCAAAGCTAGAATTGCAGATGAATTCGAAGTATAGTCAACGTCGTGTCTTGTGTCATGCTCATAAGGAGTCTACTTCTGTCTTAGCAAATGCAAAACGAGTCTTTCTAAATCGAAGCTTTTCGACAAGCGAATTCTGAAATGGGAAGTTCCTGAATTTTAAGCTGAATGCGTTTTTTGTCTTTCTGGGCAGATTGTTCTGCGGCATGGACGACATCTACTGCATCTTCCGGGGCAGCCTGAACAACCTGTGCAGCCTCATCAAGCAGTACGGCCTGAACAAGGGCGCGAACGAGGCCATGCTTGTGGTCGAGGCCTACCGGACCCTCCGTGACCGGGGCCCGTACCCGGCCGACCAGGTCCTCAAGGACCTGGACGGTGGCTACGGCTTCGTGCTCTATGACGGCAAGGCCAAGACCGTCTTCGCCGCATCCGTAGGCTCCTCCACAACATTCAATTCTGTTCATTTTAGCAACAAAAAAAAAAAAGAGTTTTTTTTCAATCTGAAATTTTTTCCAATTCTTGATGATGAATATAGGGAGCGGAAGAAGGGGTGAGGCTGTTCTGGGGGTTGCAGCAGACGGTTCTCTGGTGATCTCGGACAACTTGGAGGCTGTGAAAGGGAGCTGTGCCAAATCGTTTGCTCCATTCCCTGCAGGTTCGTATGCTGTGAATATCTCTCAATAATTAGGAAAATCGCAAGATTAATGATTCAAATTATTTAAATTTTTTTGAAAAAAAGGAGAGAATGTGCTTTATAATTAAATTAATGAGAAGGGCTTCTTTTTATTTTTTATTTTATATAATATGATTAACAATTAAATTACTGAAAATATCTTTCAAGGTTTGTGTACCGTAAATATCTCTCAATAATTAAGAAAATCGCGACATGTTTAGAAAAAAAGGAGAGAATATGCTCGATAATTGAATTACTGAAAATGGGCTTTTTAATTTGTATTATTTTTATTTTTTGTGGGGCAGGATGTATGTTTCATAGCGAGCATGGATTGATGAGCTTCGAACATCCGAGGAACAAGGTGAAGGCAATGCCAAGGATCGACAGTGAGGGAGTCATGTGCGGGGCCAATTTCAAGGTTGATGTCCAGTCCAAGGTTCACGCTATGCCACGTGTCGGGAGTGAAGCCGACTGGGCAGTTTGGGGCCAAAATGCATTATAATAATCTCTTAGGAAGAAACCCATTTTGAGCAAAGATCGAAAGTTCGATTCTGCCTCTGTAATTTTCTTTTCCAATTTCCTGCTTATTTCTTTTCTTTTCTTTTCTTTTTTTTACTCTCGAGCTGACTTTGGTGGGTTTCCCATTGGGAAAGTTGCACGTCTTTGCTGTTTATGTACGTGTTTAACCCTTTAGAACATTAATAAAAATGATTTGAATTTGGGAGCGAAAATCAGCTTATAGAACATGAACTTAATTCGTTTGTATCTGAAATTTCGGTTTTCATCATATATCATCTTCATTGGAAGGTGTAATTGGGATTCCCCAGTTTTCATGCGTTTATTTCATCGCTTCAAATTGTCCAATTGGAGTACATACTGCCCGACTCTTGATGATGAACAGCTTTTGGGTTACTGAGCAATTTGACTCAACTTGCACGTGGCACTCACCCAATTTTTGTTGGCTCATTCTCTCGAGAGATCGATGTGGATTGTGATATCAGACTGAAGATGGGCTATGTTCTTAACATGGTCTACTCAGCTTTGCTGCTCACATTTTAATTTTTCTTGCATTTCTACACATCAACTTTACAGAGTATCAAATAGATAAAGTGAGAGAAATGAATAAATCATTCCAAAAGCTAGAATGATCTTACGATAGCCAAAACGAGAATAAACAATCAGGAAGGTTTCCACACTACATTTCAACTGGTCTACCCAATGATTTTACAATAGAGAGGTAGAGAGCCGAAATATAACAAGAAGCATGAATAACCAACCAGCCATTCTAAAGCAGCTTGTCGAATGGAATTTCGACAGTTTAGTAGCTTATATGAACAGTATTTAGAGTAAAATTTGCTCTTTTTCGATTGTCAAGGCGATGCAAATGGATTTAATTACTCCATCACTAGCAACAGCTTCACAAATAATCCAGTCAATAAGATGTAAAAGAGTCATCTAACTACAAGTGCACTATCTCTAGGGGGGAAATCAGTCTTCCATTTTAGGGAAGGAAGAGAAAATTGGCAGATATTGACCCATTTAAGCTTTCAGACAGAAATTGGAGGTGAAAGTTAGCTGATGCACCAAACATTCTGTGTGCACATCCAGAAACTCGATCAGATTCTCACCAACAGGATTGACAAGTAGAAATCTACATTAACTTGAGGTATATATGTACAATGACCAAGCAATGGCTTGTCTATGAAGATCATCAAAATGCACTTTTTCTCGCAAATTTTGAACACAATGGAATTGGAGTTAAGTTATCTTCTGACGGTCGAATAGGACATGGGAAGATAGATCACTTGACATCCACGAAGATCTGCAAGTATCCAGAAGAAATCATTAAAACAAACCAACAGCATATCATGTGACCCGTCCAATACCAATAAATTAGATTACCAGATTCACCAAGTAAAAAACGAGCGTTGATTTTGTTGACAATTCCTAGTCAACACTAGAAATTCATATCGAGCATGGTATGTTGGACATGGCAGCTCAAGTATGTAGCAAAACCATTTTGTGAACGACCTGTATGGCTCAATGCAATTTTAAGTGTGTGGGGAAAAAAAATTTCATAGGAAGCCTTCTTACTTTTGAGATTAAAGAGCATATGCTTGCGATAGGTACAAAGAATTTTATCATGGAATTTATTCTTGACATGTAGAGCACTCTGCTTTTAGCAATACCAGAAGATTGCCGTGCCATACACAAGGCAATGTTATTTATATGATCTATTTTTATCAAAGGAAAATGTATATAAAAAGCAAAACACAAATTTATTGATACATTAAGATAATTTGAATAGCTCTTATATTATCAGTCAATTAATTATAGGCTTAGGAGATAATATTGTAAGAAACTTATTTCTAGAGACTTTCATGTCCTTCGAACTTTTTAAATGGCAATGGTCAATTTGCCAAAAAAAATAAAATAAAATAAAATATCGTAATTATTCATCATATGCGGTGCCGCATTTTTTAACCTTTTCAAAGTGGTTTATATACTCGACAGACAATGTCTAAAGAAGTCAGTGGTATGATGTCCAACAATAATGTGAAATGTTAGTAATGAAGCGTAACTTAAAGTTTGTTCACCTACTAAGTAAACTTCTCTGTGATTTTAAGGCAAATGTTGATTTTTATTTTCTGATTAGTCTGACTAATGTATGTTGATGAATCCAAACTTTATCTTGACTACGAAATGATATAAAGAAAAGCACTTACATGAAATGCGTTACAAATGAAGCTCTTATTACACATATTAATCCCATATCTTATGGAAAATAAGGTCATCAAACATTAAGTTAAAGAAAAGGTTCCAGTTAACAACATTGGCCAACAAAAGTAATGTAATGGTATATTTGGATTGAATATTGAAGAAAGAAATTACTTTAAAACAGTAGCGTTGATTTGTTTGAAAAATGAAAAAGTAAAAAAATAAAAATAAAAACAAAAGAAGAAAAAAGAGCAACTAGCTCCCTATGCAACGCAATTTCACCTACTCTCACTTGGCTACTCTCCCTATTATGAGGTCAATACTTGGTCGACCAACCATGTTTAATGTACCAAGATTGTCTTCAAACCGAAGATATGCCAATTTTGTAAAGCTAATTCTGGATTCAGCAATCAGAATTAGTCCATTTAAACTCTCCAACATGAGACAAAGCCCAAAAAATATCAGGGAATCCAGTCGTATGATATGGGCACAGCAACTTTCTGCATAGCCATTGCAAACAGAAAATCAGGAGGACATACCTCCCAATCTGGCAACAGATCATAACTTTTGGCCTCTGTTATGTCAAACACAGTAATGCCTGTAATTCTCTGAACTCCGAGTTTAGTAGCAATTAAATTCTGCACAAAATGAAGGTGACTGGAGAAATTACTTTTGGAAGAGAAACAAGTAGATAAGATATGAAAGGTACAAGCCAGACTTGAGGAATTAGCCAAATGAAATGAAAAAGGTACAGGCAGCAGATATGTTGCATATAAATTGATGACATAGTCAAGTGTTCACTATTAATGAGAGATTCATTAAGCACTGTACAATTCATCCGCACAATTATATCAAGAACTGGAACAATTTGAGACGAGAAAATAAGCAGCTCCTCCCCCCCCCCAAAAAAAAAAAAAAAAAAAACACACACGAAAGAAAACAAAAAAAGAAGAAGCTAACAGCAAGTCCAAAAGGCAAAATTCTGACTTTGATGTGACATCAGTAGACCTAGTGAACATAAAGACACTGCAGCTATCCCAGTCATATCATGAAAGGTACCTTGAGGTAAGGCCATGTTTTTGCCGGACATACTTCAATTTATGAATGTATAGCATTACTAAGGCAACCAATAAATTAAATTTGAGAATTGAGAAGCTAAGGATATACTCATCAGACTCAGGCGTGTTTGCTACATGATTAATGGATTGGAAATTAATGGATTGGAAAAAAAGTTTTTACTCAACCTGTTCTTTTGTTATGCATGATGGCCCCTCATAATTTTTTAAACCTGACCTTAAATCTAATTGTGAATCACCTACTGCATGCAGGTGCAAATGGGACTAAAAGTAACTTCTTCCACGTTCTTGTATTCAATACATAATAAACTGACCAAATAACACTGGCAGGGGCACAATGCAGTGTGCATCATCAAAGAAAATCTACCATGATTCGTGAGTCGCAAATTTAGATAACAAGTTCCAAACCAAGCAGAAAAACCAGCATAGGAAGCTCAATTACTTAGAGAATAATTGCACTGTAGTAGATAAGACATCACAGAAGCTACACAAAGGTATAGTGAAAGAATCCACGTAAAAAGTTAGAAGAACATTTTTTGTACCAGTGCGAAATCTGATGAACCTAATGCCTCCACCTTTGGTAAAGCCTACAAGATTCAAATCAACAGTTCAGTAATTAAAATCCTCACTGACGTAAAAGGCACATATTTCCAAGTCACACCAATTTGACTTCCCATTAGATCCACCTGCTGCGTGCTATCAGATGATGACACAAGCTTAAACAATAATAGGATGGCATGTTACTCTCTCTCTCTCTCTCTCTCTCTCTCTCTCTCTCTCTCTCTCTCTCTCTCTCTCTCTCTCCCCCTCTCCCGCTCTCTCTCTCTCTCTCTCTCTCTCTCTCTCTCCCTCCCTCTCTCCCCCTCCCTCTCTCTAATTCTTTCTCTCTAAGAGGCAGCACCGGAATTGGTCAGCTATGGATGGGATATTCCAGTAATGAATGAAAGGCGCGCACACACACACACACACACACACACACACACACTCTCTCTCTCTCTCTCTCTCCTCTCACACACACACACACACACTCTCTCTCTCACACACACACACACCGGAAGGCCTCCCTCCCTCCCTCCCTCCCTCCCTCCCTCTCCCTCTCCCTCTCTCTCTCTCTCTCTCTCTCTCTCTAAGAGGCAGCACCGGACACATGAAAGGTACACATTTACAAATGGTGAGGTATTTGAATGAAAGATCCTAAGATGAGCACTAAGAGTACACATTTCCAACTTTAGGTATCCCTCAACACACTGCAAGCATGACAAATATCATGCAAAGGAAGCTTTTAAAAGCTAGATAATCCAATTACCATCTTTTGAAGACCATTAACCATAACAGCCCTGTCCTCAGCTAATTCATCCTGCGATAACCAAACTTCAAAAGGGCCCAAATCTTGGTCCATCAAGTTCATGAGATTGAAGTGTACCTGCAGCGTGCATTAGTAATAGCACATTCCCAAATGTTTCTTGGCAAAGAAATAAGCATTTTCTGGGAGAACATAACATTTAGGCAAGTGAGACTAATAAGGTTCATAAATTGAGAGGATGACTCCAATAGTCACTAAGAGAAGCATTGTAAAGTCCTGATCAGCTGTGTCAAATTAATTCATCACAATGGTGTGTGAAACTTTCTATTTATAGAGACAAATCATATGGCACAGTAATGATGGAACTAACCGAGAAGGATCTTCCCAAGTTAATATTGTTTGGAGACTCTACAATACGCAAGTCAATCTCTTTGCGGGTGATGGCCTACAAAAGAAAACCATTTGAGAAACGGATATAATCTTCAGTATCAGGTAGTGGTCAAAGTTACAATGGAACAACGTTCAGAAAGGGCTCACATTGCAGTTTTGCGAATTCAAATATTTTAAGTTTACATAATGCATAGCCATGCCCCAACAGTTTTCCCCTTAAAATACATCCTCTCGTAAAAGCACAAGTAGATTATCAGCTAAAATACCCCACGGTTCGTAAACTTGTTAAATTTGCTTGTCTACTGTTACCATGGCATTTTCCAAGCAACAGCTTAAGTTATATGCCAGATCAACCATTCTATGACCCTTCATTTAAGTGTACCAAAACATCACCACAAACAGACAATCCACAAGCAAAAGCATATCGCACCCAGCTAAAACCTAAGTTCATCATCGACCCCAAACTATAACAACCACCACAAAAGGAAAATTCAAAGTACAACTAAGTAACACAAAAGAGAATCTAACAAAATGAAGCAAACAGAGCAACTGCAAACCACTACATAAAGAGCAAATACAAATACTTATTCTTTCTAAGTAATGGACGTCAGATGAACTAGAATTTCCTATCCACAAGCTCGAAGGAGGACACTTACAGTCCCAAGAATCTGCTGTGTCTGTAAACGACCAGGTTCACCCAGATTTGTGCGCCATGTGATCTGAAGCTTACCAAGAACATTATTTCCCTCAACTTTCATTTGTCCATTACTCTGCGAGGATGATTTCAACTGATAAAGATAGTTCTGAATTCCTCCACCTGATCTGATCAGGACCGGTGGCTTAAATACCTCTCTGTAAGTCAAAAAAATCATTGCCTCTTGGCATTCAAATTTTTTATGAATAGAACAGCATATAATCTGTGGATTTTACTAAGAAATCCTTTACATACTTAGCTGGAGAATAAATCTCGGACTGGTGCTCATCAGCCTTTAAGATTGTTGCACCCCAGGATTGTGCTGGCTCAAAATCAACTTGGTCCATATACAAGTTCAATTTGGTGTGATTTTCAATGCACGCTTCCAGAAATGTAGTTTCCTGGTATATGTTTTCAAGTTGTCACATCCTAATAGGGAGGAGCGGCATACTGACATGTTTTGTCCTCAGCATATAGGGTATTTGTTCCATGGTATGAAAAAGATGTCAACCAAAATAGTTAAAGGTTGAATCTCATAAATGTAGATAATGCAATGAGCTTGATTATCAGCATTTGTGGAGCTGTCTTAACTAGGATTTTGGACAAAATCTTACTAGGTTGGACAGGTTCAAATACGCGCTGTGAGAGAAAGGCATGGTAGTTTGCAAGTTATGGTGATCAAGCTTATGCCTGAAAGGATCAAAGCAACATCCAATATGGACTACAGAGACACAACTTCTAGCATGTCATAACAAGGAAATAAGTTTCCTCTCAACAGACTTCTGGACATTGCTATTGTTCAACGAGTATTTGTAAGACAATCATCTCCTATAGAGAGGAATGCACCTGAACAAAAGATGAGAGAGGAGTTTCCTCATCCAACCACAAGGCAATATAATGAGAAAAGGATATGGCAGAGCACACAGGAGTCCAATATTGTAAAGAGACCCGTGCAAACTCTGAAATGCTAAAGATATTCACCGGGGGGTGTCGCGGGGCAGAGACAGAGACAGAGACAGAGAGATGAGGTGAATGAAAACAGAACAAATCATTTAAAGAACCAAAACCATTAACCAATTAGCTAATTCGATCTTTTTCATTAAGCTATCTAATCTGATGACAAAATTAATTGCCACTAAAACTTCTGCAAAGAACTAATAACAGGATCTAGCACATGGTTCCTGTAAATGCAATATAAACATCGAGATAAAAACCGTAACTTACATTAACTAAATTAGCCAATCTCAACCTACCTTGACCACACGGACCTGCAAAGACAAAAGAAAATGGTAAGACAGATTTCAAACAATATATCATGCATAAACGACTGAGAAATTCTGTCACTGCCATAACAGCACAAAAGAAGCAATGTTGTCTACGCGTACATAATATTCAAATTTCAACTATTAAAAGAAATACCATCTTGCAGCCAAATGAACAGTAAGACGATACCTTTGTCCTCACAGAAAGTGGATTCGCAACAACGAATTTGAAAAACTGAGGAAGATATTTTCTTTCTCCTTCGCCGTCAGAATACAATGCCGTGCAAACCAGGCTGAAGAAGAAGAAGAAAATTAGCGAAACAGATAAAGATGCACAAGTTCAAAGCATAGACACCTTAGCACACCTAATTGGCAGCACACATATAAAAGTACGTCATCGAAACAAAGCATAGCGAAACTCACGTGTGAGCCCCGAGTTCCTTCACATCATGTTCCACAATAAAATCATAACGCCCTCCCGCACGTATAGTTTCCACCGGAGACTTGGAAGTATCCAGAAGCAAAATCCGCTGCCTCTCAGTTTGCATTTCCGCCTGTAAACTAATCTTTCAGATAGACATACTAATCACCAACAATCAGAGCACACCAATTGAGTCTAAACATATCTACGCCCTCTTAGCTCCGCATCATCGACAAATGCCGTACATAGGCAAGCAAACGGACACCAACCGAAGACAATAAAGCTCGATCATCGAACTACTCGACTGCGAAATCCACATCTAAAAGCCGAACGCACTGACCTTAATCGTGACGTCCCTGACTTCGAAGCTCGAGCTGTTGTTGATGCTGATGTAGCTGCAGAACGTCTCTCCCAGATAAATCGCCCTGCAAAACGCCCGAGCAACAGCTCGAATCAGCGCAACGATCGAACCGACATCATTTCCGACGACACACGAATTCCTCTCCAAAGAGGACTCCAATCGAAAACGACGACGACGAAGAAGAAGAAGAAGAAGAAGAAGAAGCACTCGAGATCAAGTCCGATCGATACCCGAAGGCCTGGGGGAGGAGGAGGAGGCCGGAGAGGCCCATGGCGTCGGCGGGGTGGCGGAGGAGGAAGCGGGAGCGGTAGGTGGGGTCGGCGGCGGCGGCGGCGGGGTCGGAGGGGAGGAGGTGGGAGGCGAGGAGGGAGGGGAGGCGGGAGGCGGCGAGGGGGTCGTCGAGGATGTCCTCGCCGGCGAGGAGATCGGAGGGTCGACGAGGAGAGGGGGTTCGACGAGGAGGGGAGGGCGGCACAGCCGCATCACCCGGAAGGCCAGCGAGTGCGGCCCCTGCGTCGTGCTCATCTCTCTCTTCCCGATCGCCGCCGACGAAGAAGAAGATCTCTCTCTCTCTCTCTTTCCGATCGCCGCCGACGAAGAAGAAGATCTCTCTCTCTCTCTCCTTCCGATCTCTCTTCTCTCTTTCAGTCTGAGATTCAGTTCGGTTTTGGAGTTGAGTACGTCGGAGAAGTTCTTCAACCGCCGGACGATCAAGGCATCCATTTTTTACGGTTTTGGAAAAAAAAATTTAAAATAATCGTTCAATAAAAATAATTTCATCTATACATCTCGAAAAATAAAAATACATTTTCTGTTTATTTAAAATTGTCCATTTTTTGTGAAACAAATGCATAATAAGTTGGCACAACATGAATTTTTTTACCATACTGGTAACCAAAATTATTTTTCTACGACACGACTTTAACATGGCTTATTACCACATGTGAATACGAATTGTCCGATTGCATAGGCCTCAAAGCAATGATCTTGCTTAATGAATTTAAAGAGAAAATAGAAATGTGATACTATTCAGGAGTCTTAAATTATATGTGAATAAGAGTAAGAACGGTTTAATCACTTGGTTTATTAAAAAGGAAAAAATCGAAAAATTCTGAGCTTTCTTCAGTAATGGCATTCATAGCTTTTTTTTGTGCGCGTGTAGAAAAACGCTAACTTTCGTCGTGATACATTACGTAAAAACTTTTTTTTTTGTGATACAAAAAAGCCACTGACTTTTGTTCGTGGCAGCGTTTCTACCCAAAATTATAAGGCATTTTGGTCTTTTCATTTTTTTAATTTTTTTTTTTCTTCTCTCTTCCCAAC